>CM060980.1:139939950-141139950 GCA_030765065.1 Deroplatys truncata | reverse complement strand
ACTAGACACCGGGCGAGTGTTGAATATTTAACAATGACAGACATACGCCTGTCGCTGGAAAACAGCGAAATTACCCTGTCACTTTAGAATCAACGTCAGAATGAGTTCCATTTCTATGTCAATGGTATTTTTATTTCTCTCCTCTTGGAAATAAGACAATTGAAGGTAATTCTTTCGTTCTCCTGGACAGCAGTCCAACAAATAATTGTCAATTATGTGCATGTAAACCACAAATTTTCTATATTCTACATAATCTAGTTTCTATTTAAACTACAAATTTTCTACGTCCAGTTAATTGTGATAAACATTCGCCGGAAAGGTTTCCTTTTAGGTAATCCTACGGTAATCTGCATTTGATGGCGGTTATATAAAAACAGATGGAAACCACTATATTACGTAAACTTTGCTGTTTACAAACAAAATAACGACCAGTTAAAATGCCAAAGTGTGTTTATTAAAATGTAGAAAAATTCAAGCGCAATGTTATTCGATGTAAATTGCGTATTTCGAAAAAGACCTACATTTTTCTTGAAATGAGATTTTGACTATGTCTTATCGACGTTCACTTGAGAAGAATAAAAATTAAAGATATATATTTCATTTATCATTAAAATGTCTCAGAAATATATACTTGAGACCATTTTTGTGATAGAGTGAGGTAGACAAATAGGGAGAGAAATATCGCTTTTACACGACTGTGAATGCATAAATTTCCTGAAGATTTTCGTCTTGCCTACTTAAAAGGAGTGAGAGTTAAGTTTGCGGTTTTGTTTTATGCTACTCTCTGTCTCACTCACTCACTCACTCACTCACTCACTCACTCACTCACTCACTCACTCACTCACTCACTCACTCACTCACTCACTCACTCACTCACTCATTCATTCATACAAACGCGCAAAGATATGTTTCTAAACTTTTTACTTAAGGTTTTCGGTGTAATTGCTGAACCAAATTTTTGGAATAATTAAATATTTCCGTACCTAAGCACAGTAAAAGTTCAAATTAACAAAGATCTAAGGTAAACGCAATACCTGACTACTTCTATAGCGTTCGCAGTAGCGTTTTGGTCTATCATACAAGAGGATCCGAGTTCGGTTCAAGATACAAGCATGATATTTCTCCTGGGAGGAGTGGTAAGGTGTACGCTCAACCTTGCGAGATCCCTGGTGACCAGCTGAAGCGGTACATGAAGGTAGGCCTCAGCTAGCTCTGGGCTGTAATATCAGGCATTACAATGTTTTAGACAGTGTCTTCGAAAACCTTTTCTTTAGAAGATGCCTGTCGTCACGAAAAAATAATCTCTATAAGAGAGATTAGGCTACGGAGTTTTATCATTGTTGTTTTTATGACATATCTATAGTAGACAGTGGAAGTATTGTATTCCATTCAAAAATACGATTTCACCGTAAACGCATATTTTCACCTTGAACTCAAGTAAAGTATCTTTTTTTTTAAATATGTGCGAGTGTAGACCACGTAATTCAAAAGGAAATATAAGATACCAAATTTTTCAGCATCTTCCAAGGATCGAAACTGAGATTTTAGAGAAAATTCCTCGCACCAAACCAACCTTTACATGCACATTCTTCGACAATTTTCTCAAAAAGCTCTAGTAATTTTGATTATATTTAAAAAAGCTTGTGAACTCCTCCCAATTATGAATTAATTTTATATAATTTTAATTGCTGGTAAACCATAAGAGAGAGACACTTAAGTGCGTGAATATCTCGTTAAAACACACAAATTTATGCGAACATTTTTTTTGTGGAATTGACCATTTCCGATTTTTCAGATACTTTATTTCTTTTTGAAGCACTAAGTCGCTATTGCTTGTTTCTCATGCAAAAAGCGGAATTTTTTTTGGTCAGCATACAACGACCCGCTCTTTAAAGATATGACTATCGCTTCAGCCTCCTTGAATTCCCTTGTACCTACAACGAAATGTAGTGAAATAATTTCTGAAAACTTTATCTCGATTAACACGACGAAAGTTATTTTGTGGAAATAATTTGTGGAGGAATGATCAGAGAATGTCATGTGAACCTAGCTACTTTTTTTGTCCTCTTGGTGAATTGATCTTGAGAGCTACAGTTGCAGGAAGGCATACTTTCATTGTGAGGTAGTTTTCGCAAAAGATTCTGTTGAGGAATGTCGTACTTCATTGGCTACTGAAGATGAAATAAAAATATGTGTTACACTCACATGAATTTCTCTACCCTTGTACAAACTATTTTTACAAACGCTGATTGCTATGTGGATTATTTCATTCTCTTTGCATGCAGGACATAAAAAAAAACGAAGAACGAATTCCCATTTGAGAAAAAGTATTGGAAAATTAAAAAAAAAACAAGGAATATATCAGAAATGGTGCACTACACAAAAAATGTATGACACAAATTGTGTGTTTTTAACGAGATCTACATTTTTTGTGTAGAAAAATTTTGTCTTTCCCTTACGGTTTACCAGTTATGCGAATACCATTCAGAATGAAGAGGACTTTTGGAGACATTCCAAGAAAGTTCAAGATATACATTTAATTTATCATTAAAATATTTTAAATGTATATTTTAATCAATATCTTTGGTGCCATATTTGAGAAAATCAAAATGTTCCATGTAAAGGATAGTCTGAAGTTTTTGGAATTTTCTTGAAAATCTTCGTGTTGCATCTTTGAAAAATACTAAACCTAAATACCAACTTTGGTATTCATCCGACTTTTCGTTTTTGGGATATGCTGTTCACAGACACACACACACACACACACACACACACAGATCTTTTCCTAAAAATGCTTTTTTGGATTCAGGGGGTCTCAAAACATATATTTCCGGTGAAATCTCGGTATCGAATTTTTGGGTGGAATACAATACTTCCCCTACTTACTATACGTAGTAGAGAAAGTAAAAATGGAACGGGTCAAATAAAATTTTCGAGTGCTGTTGTTTTGAAGTTTTCTTACAATTCATGCTGCCTAGAGTCTTTCTATCCTGCAACCTCCGTTGAATGTTAATTTCTAAGCATTGATTGTTCATTAAGGATGAACAGTCTGGGCCTTCTTCAATGTGCTACAGAACTATTTGCAGTTACTTCCAGGAAATTATCTTTCATTGCAAATTGAAAAATAAATAGTGGATTACGGAGCCTGTATATTCTTTTATTGACCAGCAAATGATGATGGAAGTGCACACAAACAGATGCTTCCTTTCGCAGGAGTAATTGGTCACTCCACTAGGCTTTTTGACAGGTTTGTTTGCCTGATCTAATTACCCCCTACATTTTACATGACTCTTTAAATATTCTTACTTTACGAATCCTTCTGTACACGTAACGGTGGTAAGTCAACACAGCCGCTGTTGTATACGTTGTGTCTTTTGTCAGTAGTGGGGTTACTCCCCTGATTTGCTGCCAAGTCCTGTATTCCCTACAGGACTCCCTGCCATTGCTTGACAGTTGGGTAAGAAGGTTATCAAATTTTATCAAACACGTTATAAATGATTCAAAACATTTAAGCCATCGATGCCTTATTCGTCAATCAGAATCGAACTTAATTGATAGTTTTAAAGCAGGGAGTTCAAAAGGTAATAAACGAGTTTTATTCTCCTACTTTTATTTTTTATTCCTATAATCTCTGCTTCAATCCGATTTCCTGTGTATTATTGGCCGTTGGTATACACTGTAGAAAGCGGCGAGAGTTAGTGATTTCCGAGTTATAAATACAAAAGGTCTGATGTGTTGCACTCACATGACTTTCTCTACTCCTGTAAAAACTATTTTTACAAACGCTAATTGCTAATTTTCTTGTAGGTGCAAGGGGAATATGGTAGGCTTTAAGCGATAGTCAAATCTTTTAACAGCTGATTGTTATGTGGAGCATTCCATTCTCTTTGTATGTCCAGGACTTAAAAAAACGAATAACGAATTCCCATTTGAGAAAAAGTATAAGTATTGCAAAATTCAAACAAATAACAAGTAATATCTCTGAAATGGTTCACTGAAAAAAATGTTTGACATAAATTGTGTATTAACGAGATCTACATTTTATGTGTAGTAAAAGTTTGTCTGCCTCTTACGGTTTACGAGTTATGCAAAAGCCATTCAGAATTAAGAGGACTTTTGGGGATATTCCCAGAAAATTCAAGTTATACATTTCATTTGTCATAAAATATGTTAAATATATGATATTTTAATCAAAATCGTTAGAGCTGTTTTTGAGAAAATAAAAATTTTAGAAAGAATGTTCCATGTAAAGTATAACCTGGGATTATACTTTCCTGAAAATTGCGTGTTACATCTTTGAAAGGATGCTGATCTTAAAGCTCAAGTTTGGCATTTATCCGACTTTTCGTTTTTGAGTTATGCTATTCACAGCCAGACACACTCCGTACCTTTTTTCTAAAAATGCTTTATTTGGATTCAGAGGAGATCAAAACAGAGGACATCAATTTACTGATTGGATTAAAATTACCAACAACAAAGTAAACTTTCAGAAAAACAGTGCGTAGGACGAGGTTCGAATACTAGAATCAGACTGAAAAATTAAATTCCATAGCCGAGATTTGAACCACAGATTTTTCGTCCGGTTGTTCTATCCAACTAAGCTAGCATGGCAACATGTCGGCACGACATTAAACTCCCCAACTGAACCGCATTTTTTCCAGTAAACCACAAGAGATCTCAAATTTATTTTGAAATTACATTTATTTTGAGATATCCTTGTGGCTTACCGAGAAAATAGGGAATTTAATGTCCTGTCGGTATGTTGCCATGGTAACTCAGTTGGAAACCGCAAAATCCTTGCTTCATATCCCGGCTATGGCATTGAATTTTTCAGTCTGATTCCACCTTTCCAACCTCGTCCTACGTACGGCTTTTGTGAAAGAAAAATTAATAACCAGTATTTATTCAATTTGCCACCTAAGATCTCAAATATATTATATTTAATCAAAATTGTTAAAGCTGTCTTGGTGAAAATGAAATGCAACGAAAATGTTTCCATGTAAAGGATCGTTTGGGGTGGAGGAATGCTCTTGAAAATCTCCACCTACCACACCCTCTCTCTCTCTCTCTCTCCCTCCCCCTCTCTCAACACATACATGCATTTTATTTCGGCGTAACCAAAACGCGCGACATCGAATATTTTTTATGGAATACAATGCCTCGTCTACCTATTACAGCTAGGTGGTAGAGAAAGTAAATTAAAGTAAATCTATGATTTTTCTTTAATGTTGTTTCATTTTATTAATTTAAAACTTGAGCATATTTAAATTTCTCTTCCGCATCCCATATAGGTGTCTCTTAACAAATGACTTGCACCACTATTGCACGCAGAATGCGGGACTGGTTTTTCCAGTAGCTGTTGATCGCCATCTCAAGAGAGCGACACGGATAACTATCTCTCTCTTTCCTTCTCTCTCCCTCCTTATGGTGGTGCACTACCAGCACTTTACTCTGACGGCAACATAAACTTCAGGGGTGGCCGTTCAGAATTCGAGTCCATACTGAGATTTTGGTCACTTTTGTTCCGGCACGAGAGCCCTTTTGTTGCCTGATCCATGCCTCCAAGCCTATTTATTTGAGATCAGAGTATAAATTTTAATATACAGCTTCACTCTCTCAAATTTCAAAATCTGCACATTGAAAATTTCAACCACTGAAAAGAAACATGTTTATAGTAAAGTATTTCAGAGGAATTTTATTAGTTTTATTTGAATTCATGCTATACTCCAAGAGAAAGATTTGCCTTAGGTTTACTAACAGCTCTTTTTCCGATTTTTAATTTTGTTTATTTATAATTTTTTTAAATTATGTGCTGTGCTAAAGGTACAACATGCATTTAGAAATGCAAACATTTTGGTATAACATCTGCTGAAATTATGGTGAAAAACAGATATGATCTAACGGAGAAAAACATGCAGTCAGAAATTACCACATTTTGGCTGTATTTCCTTATTAACAACTTTACAAATTTATTTCTCTGTTAGTATTCCGTTGACATCACACTTGAAAAGATGAAAAAGGTGAAAAAACGGAAACTTAAAAAAAATATATGTAAAACTAATGAAACAAATGACAAGTATTAAAAAATCCAAATCAATAACAAGAAATACCTTGAAAGTGGCTTATGCCACAACATAATATTTGAAATTAAATCGTTTGTATTAAATTTTTGGTGTGCTAAGTTTGTGTTAATTCATCGTTATGAAATAATCTTCCTTCGAAATTAATGTTGTATACTTATTTCCAGAAAATTTTAGATATACTATTTCTCATATCCCTTAGCTAAAATCGTTAGAGCTGTTTTTGAGAAAATAAAAAAATATGTATATAAAATGTTTAAGGAATAGATTGGGGGAGAGGCTTTTCTTGAAAATCTTCGTGTTGTATCCTTGGAAAGCTTTAAACTTGATTAACGATTTTGGCATTTACTGGTGAGGCAGTATAGCAATATATGTATAATATAATAAATAAAATGTATGTAACAGTCATTGTATTAATGTTTATATTATTATGTACATGTTTAATAATGTTATGTGAATGTATTACGTAATTTAATAATGTAGGAGCTGTGAGAATAATAGGTCAAAAGTTGCTAACAATGAGGTAAGCTTGAGGCAATAATGAATTAGAAAGTAATGCTACTAGTCATTCTTGGAAACAATAATGTTAATTTTTAAAACAGTTTATAAATAGTCAATCAAAAGCCAGAAAAAAGCTTAAGTTAAATAAAAGTATTCTATTGGTATAGGATTAGCCAATCAGAAACTAAAATAGAGCAAAGTGTACAAATCCAGAAGTCAGTTGCTTGTAGATAGCGTTCCTAACTTGACGCGAGACGTCCTCAGAAGTTTAATACGTATTCAGTGTGAGGCGAAAATTCATTACGGCGAATATTATAAAGTTTACGTGTTAAAAAGTGCAAGTAATTAATAAATAATCTCACAGCTCTCTATATATCAGTAAAGTGTTATTTTAATCGTGTCAAGGATTAACAAAAAGGAGTGAAGTAAAACTTATAATCTGTGTAAGCCTACATTCTTCAGCCGCACCACACCTTGTTTAGAGATACATGTTTCTACAAATTAATACTGACACAGCCGAGACAAACCTAAATATATAATATTAAAGAAACATTAAAATACAAAGTTGAAAGTAAAGTTGGAGCGAAGGCTACCTGAAACTTTGTACCATACGTGGGTTGCAACTTCATCAAATTTGGCTCCCCAACAATTGAACTATAATACAACCTTCTCCAAACCTTCTTCAAATTCTACTTCAAGTTCGGCTCCCCAACAGTCGAAATACAATGCAACTACTCCTTCAATACAACCTACTTCAAATTGGCTTACCATACGTGAAGCAACAACAGACTTCTTCACTGGCTATTCGTTTATTGAGTTATGCTATTTACAGACAGACATACAGACGAGACACACACATGCACGGACCTCCTTAGCCAAAGCGCTTCCTTTTTGGATTCAGGGTACCTCAAAACGTGTATTTCCGGTGAAATCTCGGTATCAAATTTTTGGGTGGAGGCATAGGTAAGTGATAGAGAAAGTAAAATAATAACAACTTTCTCCTTTAATTTGATTGGTGGAATTTAGTATTTGTTAAAGTGAAGAAATATTTCAGAAGTCTGTATATATGAAGTTTTTACCTAAACTGATTAAATAATGTGTAATTATAAGAAATGATATTAACAGTGATGGTGCATTCATTATTAAAATGTGTTGAGTCGGCTCATTATTACTCACATCACATATGCACTTGTGTTGGTGGTCGTAGTAGTAGTCGACCTCAGCTGAGGATGGTAAGGTTAGAATAAATCTGGTGAAGTACTGAATAAACATAGTTCTATGGTAAGATCTGAAACCAAAAAGGTATAGTCGTACTAGCAAGTTGCATAAATATTTTGTCATTTTATCAAATACATTACACAGGTTAGGTTTGTAACGAAATTGACATCTTAATGTTACAGTTTATCAAAAGTTTTGATGTGTCAATACTGGCCATGCGGCTACGTAATGAAGATATAGAAAATACTCGTGTCCTAATGCAAGCTTGTAGAACATGTACAGCCCTGGATGTCAAAGGGGTGAAGTAGTTCGGGAGAGTAAGGTTTTATGCGGTCGCCTGTCTTTTGTTTTACCAAGAGCCACATTAGCATTACAGCGGATACGCTGTAGCCGATATATTCTTCAAGAAGGCCGCGTGGGTCGCTGTCTTCTCGATTCAACACCGGCTCAAGTGTGTTGTGGACAACATTGTGCCTATTAGCTGTTTTCAAATTGCATTATGTTTCTTTTGTTTTTCTTAACTTGAGAGACTGATAACTAAGACATGAAAGTAAAACCAAAGCATGAACATACACAGAAGTATTCTTTCTCTTGCACAAAACCAGATATACGAGGGCTGATCAACAAAGACTGCGACTGATTTTTTCCTGTAGCTTCCGTGATAGTTTCGTATCTATAACATAAATATTTGAAAAGAGCGGGTTTTTATGTATAATGTTAGTAGGCGGCAGCCCTCTCGTATTGGTAGATTGGTAGTAATGCTCTATTTTGTAGACCCTACGTGCATTTCGCATACCAGACAATGGAGGAGAACCATTTTTTTAAACCGATTATCACCGGTGATGAGTCATGGCTGCATCATTATGATCCTGAAGGAAAACAAGCCAGCACAGTGTGGAAATCGCCAGGTTGTCCAACACAAAAAAGGCAAAAGTTGTTCCATCTGCAGGGACAGTGATGATCACATTTTTTGACTATAATGGAATGATTTACCAGCATGCAGTTCCCCCTCACACTACTGTTACAGCAGCATACTACACGTCAGTATTGGCTACACTAAGGTAGCACATTGCAAAGAAACGACCAGAGCTTTCTCGGACTACGTGGCGACTTCATCATGACAATGCACGGCCTCACGTCGCAAATCAAGTCGTGCAGTTTCTGGCTCGATTCAACATTACCTGTGTACCACATCCACCTTATAGCCCTGATCTTGCACCCTGTGACCTTTTTTATTCCCATCACTAAAGGCAAAGGTTAGGGGTATTCGATTTGAGAACTCTGAAGCAGTGCTCAAGAAAAGTGAGGCGATTCTCAAGGACCTGACAAAGAATGGTCTACAGCACGTGTTCAAGCACTGGCAGAGACGTTATAAAAAGTGCATTGAAGTAGGAGGGGACTATTTTGAAAAAGATCATGTAAACATTGAATTGGAGGAATAAACATCTGTGAAAAAAATCAGTCTCAGTCTTTGTTGATCAGCCCTCATATTTCAGTAATAAAATAATGAATACCCTTATATTTTAGCGCATTTTGTTGATCATCATTATCCACAAAGTCATCATATTTTCCCTGCACTTGACAATTTAACACAGTTTCAGCTGCAGTTTTTGTCATTTAATCCTGCTGTTTTGAGTTCTTTACACTTTGCCTGATACTAAAAATTTCATTTGTCGTTTCATATCACATTTTGTCAATTTTTGCAATTATTATTGACCTATTTAATCTGTTTTCGAATGCTACTCGTTTCTCATAGTTTGTTTGTTCCTTTTCTTTTATCCAACAGTATATGGGCTGCTATGCTAGGATATCTAGAAAATTTAATTTCTGTAGCTTCTAAGCACTTTAAACAATTTAATTTAATAATGTCTTTCATAACATGTTCTCATAATGTTTATATTTGTTGTTTTTTTTATCCAACAGTATGCACAGTCGAGCGCAAAAAAGTGCCGATGTTTTTGGTTACTTTTAGTGTTTTCCATTCTTAAATGTTGGCAGAATCTCATCATTTGTGTTCCGCACCTTCCTTAGGTGAGCTATTCTCTATTTGGTTTTAGCTGAAGTCCGATACGCTAGCATTACCATATGAAGAAACTTGAGACCTAGCTGGGCGATGAAAGGGATGGAGAAGCGGTATGTGTTACTTGAATGGTTAAAACAATATGCCTCCCAAAGACTGTCTACACTAGTCCCTGAATGAGTCCGGCTCTTATTGTTTCGGCATTCAAACATTAATCTATGTAACCGAATGAGGGATGGAAGGCGCGGCAGAGGCGTGTTAACTATTGATTGCCAACTTAAACCGCGGTTCCTCATATCGGCACTTTTTTTTTGCACCCGACTGTACACCATCCTTCCCCAAGATCGCCATAACGTTTTTCTCTCCGCATCAGTTCTCTACTTGACTGGCCTGAAAAACAATACAGGGATATCAAAGCTAAGTAATGAACGAGTTTATAACCTACATGAAATGAAGTGGTGGTTTGGATACCACCTCTATGAAAGAGTTTCAAGGAAAGGTTAAACCTATTACAACATAACTTGGCCTTCTAGAAGAAGGGATGAAGAATTGGTTCCACGTGTGGCTAAACTGAACGACAACTACGACAAGTGCATATATGAGAGCCTTCATCAGCGACATGGTTAAGTTGTTACTGTTACTAAACGCCAACAAGATAACGGCATTAAGAAAACGGTAGCGTAGCATGCAAATATAAGGTTTAGGTTATAATATTAGTTTGGCCATACTTTGGGGGAGGTGAAGTACTCTGCCAATCCAGTGGCTAGTACTGTGCTCGGAAAACAGAAGTAGTAACGCTGGTAGGGGTTGGGGCTAGGTTTTGTTATTACCAACATAAACACCTCCGTTCCATTATGGGGCCCATTTTATGCACGCCAATATACGCAACTAAGAAATTTTGTGTTATAGCTTTTACAAATTTTGGTTGAATATCTTTCCTAATCTTATTCCTAGTGCAATTTTAATAGTTCCACATACACACTCGAATATATTAACTTTCTCTTTGGGTATTTTAATGAGGCCTTTGTGTCTATTATTATTTTCATACAAAATATGAGGTTTACGTGTAGATAGCTTTTTAGTTTCCAGTCAAAATTAATTTTGGATCTCGATCCTAAAAGCGGTTGCTTTACGAACTGAAAGCAGTCCATAAAGTGATTCTATAAAACGGCTGGTCCGTAAAAGTTGCCATGAACAACTTTAGGCAACTTTTACGTACTGGTTTCATTTAATTCAGTTTAATTAGACAGAATTTACCTGTTTGGGCATATTAAATTAAGGGTACTAAGACTTGCATATATAGTAACTCACACCAACCGATCCGTTTTCTTCACACCAGCTCTTAAAATTGTTGTATTCTTTCTCACATATAGAAATATTTATATGGAAGCAAATCCCAGTAATATATTTAGCTTTGCTTTAATTGCTTCTGGAATTTCAGACATTTTTACTATTACTGAACAAATAAACAAACCTGTTACTATACCAACCAACCCAAGGTCACTTATCTCAACAAAACTTTGTAAATAACGTGAAAGACTTGCAACATTGAAATTCTATACCAAAAAATCTGATGTGTTACACTCAAATGACTTTCTCTACTCTTATACATACTATTTTTACAAACGCTTATTCTCCATCTACTTCATGTTAATAGAGATAAACATTTGCGGAATCTATCTTATTGCTAATTTTCTTGTAGATGTAAGGGGAATATATATTTACAAGGGCAATATAGAAATACAGTCACCTTTAAGCACATACATATCTCTTAATAGCTGGTTGCTAGGTGCAGCACCATTCCCTTTGCCACAGATTAATACTCTTTGCATATACAAGACAAAAAAATGAATAGCGAATTCCCATTTGAAAAAATAAGTATTGAAAAATTTAAGGGAATAACAAGCAAAATCTCGAAAATGGTTCACTCAACAAAAAAAATGTATATGACATAAATTGTATATTTTGACGCGATCTACATTTATTGTGTAGTAAAATTTTGTCTATCTCTTATGGTTTACCAGTTTATCAAAAGCCGTTTACTATGAAGAATACTTTTGGAGACATTCCCAGAAAATTCAAGATATACATTTTATTTGTCATAAAAATATCTTAAACATATGATATTTTAATCAAAATCGTTAGAGCCATTTTTTAGAAAATTAAAATTTTCGAAAAATGTTCCATGTAAAGGGTAATCTGGGGTGGGGGATTTTCTTGAAAACCTTCGTGTCGCATCTCTGGAAGATACTGAACCTAAATACCAAGTTTGGTGTTTATCCGATTGTTCATTTCTGAGTTATGCTGTTCACAGACAGACGCACGCGCGCGCGCACACACACACACACACACACACACATAGACACACAGACACATACAGATAAACACACAGACATGTTTCCAAAAATACTTTTTTTGGATTCGGGGGGGTCTCAAAACATGTACTTCCGGTGAAATCTTGGTATCGAATTTTTGGGTGGAATACAATACTTACTATACGTAGCAGAGAAAGTAAAAATTATGATAAATCCTTAAGCAAGTTTTCAAAACAAATCCTCTCTCTTTTCAGTTAAGAGTTATGATGTCACACAGCCCATTTTCTAAGTGAAACTCTCAATTACAATGGGTTTGATCATTCTTGCATTACATATCCAACAAAAATATTTTGAAAATGCGATTACTGCCTTCAGGGTAACCTTATATATTAGTTATAAATAATTATTTCGAAATCGAACATTACCAGAAAAAAATCGGTTAGAATTTTAGCTATTATATGTATATAACGCAATAAATTTAAAAAACCTTATTGTATTCACGTGACTTTCTCTAAACTATTCTTTTAAAATTTATTATTCCAGCAACTTCTTGTTAATTCAGATAATCTTTCAATTCACATTTACACACTGAATTGTAGATTACAGTAAGAAAATCGGTAGTCAGATTTTTAAAGGTCGTATCATGTGATGGCTTTGAAATTTCATGCTCTTTGCACATCCACGAGAAAAAAGCAATAGTGACTTCCAATTTGAGAAAAATATAAATATTTGAAAATTGTAACCAATTCTAAGGAATATCTTCTGGAATAAATAAACAAAGGAATAAATCGTCCTTAAAGGAGATCTACATTTTTTGTGTAGTAAGATTTTGTCTCTTTATGGTTTACCGATTATACAAAAGTCAAGAATTATTCAGAATGAAGAGGAATTCACAAGCTATTGCCAAAGAATTCAAGACATACATTTCACTTATCATGCAGATATTTTAAATATATGGTATTTTAATCAAAAGCGTTAAAACCATTTTTGAGAAAATAAAAAGTAACGAAAATGTTTCCAGTTAAAGAGTAGTTTGTGGTGGTGGAATTTTCTTGAAAATATTCGATCATATCTTTGGGAAATGCTGAACTTATTTTCCAGGTTTGGTATTTAACCAATTTTATTTTTAGAATTATGCTGTTAACGGATACACACAGTACACGGACCTTTTTGTCAAATAGCTTTTTTAGAATAAGGGAGTTTCAAAATGGCATTTTTGGTGAAATATCAGTATCGAATTTTTGGGTTGAATACAAAACTTCCTCTATTAATTAGATAGACAAGTAATAGGTAAAGTAACCAAAATATTAAACAAAAATTTAATTATTTAAATTAAATTTAAATAATTCTTTTTTACTTTATCTACCACGTATATAATAGGTACAAAAGGTGTTGCATTCTACCAAACATTCCATACCGAGATTTCACGGAAATAATTTTTTAAGCCCCCTGAAAAAACAAGTTTTCAAAAATGTCCGTGTGTGTGTGTGTGTGTGTGTGTGTGTGTGTCTGTGAACAACATAACTAAAACGGGAAGTCGGAGAAATACCAAACTTGCTATCTAGATTCAGTATCCTCCAAAGATCTGACAAGAAGATTTTTAAGAAAATCGCTTCACCCCAAACTACCCTTCACAATCTGTCCTTTCGAATTTTTTTATTTTCTAAAAATTGGTTCTAACAGGTTTGCTTAAAATACCATATATATAAGAGATATTTACATGATAATTAAAATGTATATCTTGAATTTTCTAGGAAAAGCCCGTGAAGTTCTCTTCATTCGGAAGGATAGACGAAAACGTACTACACAAAAAATGTAATCTCTTTAAAACACACAATTTACTTAAAATAAATTTCTTTGTGGCATAAGCCATTTCTGTAGTATCTGTTATTAAAGGTTAAAATTGTTTATCTCTTGGTCATTCTCTTACTTCAGTCAACATTCAGTTGTTTCTCGCGGTTGCATGGAAACAGTATGGAATCTTAAGTCCAGCATATGGCGTCCAAAAAACATTTAACTATTGCTGTTCTCTTTCTGTTTATAACGAAATGTGTAATGCAGGTATTTCTGTAAAGTTTTATTTGGATTAAAATGTAGTAGATAAAAAAAGTAATAAATTTTAGTAAGGATATGCCGTTTTCGCCTACTCCATTGTCGTGGCTCATGCAACCAGCACGTCACAATGCTTCAGGGTGGTGACGTCATTCATAACCAGAGAAAGCCAACGTCCAAAACTTTGAACAACATACTGTCAGGAGTGACGTAAGACATCACCTCAGGCACGATCGTCATTGGCTGGGTTGCGACAATTATGTTTTCCAAATTATCTTTAAAACGTTGTTTGGTAGGCTTTTCAAAATTCAATCTTTAACTCTTGGTGCCTTTCCAAATTGTTGCACGGGAGAAGTATTGACATTGCATTCCACGTAACTTTATAGTATTCGTTTCTTTGTCATACATTCTGTAAATGCACATGGCAACTTTAAGCGTAGAAAGCAAAGAAAATATCACATTGTGTTTGAGCATATTAATTTGTTAAACAAGTGTTAAAGCAAGCTGATCTAATCATTGTAAACGGATATATCACTTTAAAATAAATTATTATTCTATGTGTTGGTGAATATTAGCTACTTCCTAGCTCCTAAGCAATTGTCCCCTTCTCACGGAAACCTTTACCTCTGAGTATGGTAAATGATAATACTGCAAATGTAACAGAAATACAGTACAACACAAAAACGCAAAGTGCAAAGTGGCAGTAGAGTGCAAGAAGTTACCGCCCATGGTGCAATAGTTTGTATACCCCTAATAAAGATAAAGTGTAGCAAAAGTCATGTGAATGTATCACAGATTTTAATTAAGTTTTGAAGTGAAAGTCCTATAGGTATACTTTATTACTATTAGTAAGGAAAACGAAGAAATATCTAACTTTAATCTGTAAATTAGTTACTTAAACATTCATAATTTGCTCTCCAAGTTTTTAATAGTCAACCTATAATTTTGAGGCATTGGCCATAACCTCAAGGCAGATTTTTGGGCTTGACTATAAAACTTCAAATGATCGCATGCATATCGAACATTATAGTTTCGGAATTATGCAGGAGTTTGTTTCAAAGGTTATCGAAACAAAGTCTGAATGTGAAAGTGAGGAAGTGGGTATGAGGTCCCAACGCCCCTGCACATACATATGAAACAGGCCTGGTCTATCTCCAGGAGAATATCGTATTAAACTTAAGCATTACTCTGGATGCTATCTCAAAACGGAGACCCACGCAACACCTTCATGTTCTCAACGTGCTGTCATTATTTGTAATTATACTGTTAATGTAAAATTATATACATATTCGCCTCTCTACTCTCGCCCCAGACTCGCTTATTAAGGTTAAAGTGATGTAAATTAAAATCGAGCGCTCAGTAATCGTATATTTTTCTGTACTGAAACAAAAATTCCGATGTGTTACTTTCTCTACTCTTGTACAAACTATTTTTACAAACGCTTATTCTCCACATGCTTCATGTTAATCGAGATGAGCATTTGCAGAATCTTATTGCTAATTTTCTTGTAGGTTCAAGGGGAATATGGTAGGCTTTAAGCGATAGTCAAAACTTTTAAGAGCTGGTTGCTATGTGGAGTATTCCATTCTCTTTGCATGTCCAGGACATAAAAAACGAATAACGGATTCCCATTTGAGAAAAAGTAGAAGTATTGGAAAATTCAAACAAATAACAAGGAACATCTCGGAAATGGATAACTCGACAGACTGATGGACAGACAGCCACAGCACGGACATGTTTCCAAAACTACTTTATTTGGATTCAGTGCACCTCAAAACGTGTATTTCCAGCTCAATATCGATTTTTTGGGCGACTGCAGTACTTCCTCTAATAAGTAGGAGAGAAAGTAAAAACGAATAACGAATTCCCATTTGAGAAAAAGGTATAAGTATTGGAAAATTCAAACAAACAACAAATACTGTCTTGGAACTGGTTCACTCCAAACAAAAAAAGTTTATATGACATAAATTGTGTGTTTTAATGAGATCTACATTTTTTTTGTGTAGTAAAATTTTGTCTTATCTCTTAGGGTTTGCCAGTTATGCAAACGTCATTCAGGAAGAAGAGGACTTGTGGGGACATTCCCAGAAAATTCAAGATATACATTTTATTTGTAATGAAAATATCTTAAATATACGATATTTTAATCAAATCATTTAATCCATTTTTGAGAAAATGAAAATCTGTGGTGGGGGTAATTTTCTTGAAAATCTTCGTGTCGAATCCTTGGAAAATAGTTAATTCAAGTACCAAGTTTGGTATTATCTGACTTTTTGTTTTTGTTATGCTGTTCGCAGACTGACAGACACAGACACACACACAGACGATTGTTTTCTAAAAAGTCTTTCTTTTTTTATTCAGGGACCTCTAAACATAAATTTCTGGTGAAATCTCGTTATCGAATATTTGGGTGGAATGCAATACTTCCTCTACTTACTATATGTAGTAGAGAAAGTAAAGAGCTATTAGATTTCTTTAAATACACCTACTACATTTGAGGCTACACATACAAAGGAAACGAAATATTCATTGCTTATATCTAAACCATCTGGGTATGCATGTAGTCACATTCCCCACCATTACATACAGTGGATAGAGGAATATTGTGTTCTACCCAAAGATTCGATGTCAATTTTTCACTGGACATGCATATTTTGATGCTCTCTAAATCCATAAAAAGAATTTTAGAAAAAAGTTCATGAGTGTTACTATGTATTTGTGAACACCATAACTCTGAAACAAACTGTTCAATAAACACCTAACCTGGTATTTTTGTTCAGCATGTTCCAAGGATTCGACACGAAAATTTTCAAGAAAATCCTCCTACACCAAAATATGTTTTACATGGAAAAATTTTCGAAGTTATTTAGTTTCAAAAAATGACTAAGAATTTTAATTAAAATAACATGTATTTAAGATATTTACATGACAGATAAAATGAATATCATGATTTTTCTGGGAATAGCCTTTGAAGTCTTCTTCGTTTACAAGGGATTTTGTATAATGCTGTATAACTTGTAAACGTTAAGCGATAGACGAAAACGTACTACACTAAAAATGTAGGAGTCTTTAAAATTTGCTTTACTTCAAATAAGTTTTTTGTGGAATCAGGCATTTCCGAGATATTCCTTATTAATGGTTCGAATTGTTCCATACTTAGCCATCTTTTCAAGTCCTGTCGATTTTCAGTTGTTTCTCGCGAAGTCATGAAATTTTAAGGCCAGCATATAGATTCTAAATCATTTGGCTATCGCTATTCTCTTTGTATGTACAACAAAATGTGTAATATAGCTATTTCCGGGGATGTGTATTTCGATTAAAATGAAGTGGATAGAATAATTTGTGTAACATTTAATAAGCTATAGAGGGTAAAGAAAGTCATGTGAATGTAACATACAATATTACCTTCTCTACTACGTATAGTAAGTAGAGGAAGTATTGTATTCCACCCAAAAATTCGATACCGAGATTTCACCGGAAATATATGTTTTGCGACCCCCTGAATCCAAAAAAAAAATTGGAAACATGTCCGTGTGTGTGTGTGTGTGTGTGTCTGTCTGTCAACAGCATAACTCAGAAACGAACAGTGGGATAAACACCAAACTTGGTATTTAGGTTCAGTATCTTCCAGAGATGCGACACGAAGGTTTTCAAGAAAATTCCCCACCCCAGATCACTCTTTACATGGAACACTTTTCGAAAATTTTAATTTTCTCAAAAATGGCTCTAACAATTTTGATTATAATATCATATGTTTAAGATATTTTCATGACAAATAAAATGTATATCTCGAATTTTCTGGGTATGTCTCCAAAAGTATTCTTCATTGTGAACGACTTTTGCATAACTGGTAAACCATAAGAGATAGACAAAAAGTTACTACACAAAAAATGTAGATCGCATTAAAATACACAGTTTATGTTATACATTTTGTTGTTGAGTGGACCATTTTCGAGATATTGCTTGTTATTCCCTTAAATTTTCCAATACTTTTTCTCAAATGGGAATTCGTTATTCATTTTTTTATGTCTTGGACATACAAAGAGAATGGAATGCGCCACATAGCAACCAGCTCTTAAAAGATTTGACTATCGCTTAAAACCTACCATATTCCCCTTGCATCTACAAGAAAATTAGCAATAAAATATAAAATCTCGATTAACATGAAGCATATGGAGAATAAGCGTTTGTAAAAATATTTTGTACAAGAGTAGAGAAAGTCATGTGAGTGTAACACATCAGATTTCTGAGTAACATTACTGGCCTACCTTTGTATAGAGCTATTCCCGGTCCTTTCACACTTTGACGAATGCATTTCATTACCGGCGGTTCTTATCAAGACATCTGAACATCTATCAAAGTTGTCTAATGTACAGAGTACCAACTGTGATTCAGACGGGTAAAAAATGGTGAGGCATTGTTATGCAGAAAAATAATATATATCATAAAGTGTGGACTTTTCCGGTAAAATAGCTCGACCTGTTGCCCTTAACTTATGAGCAATACTTTTCACAGTGCGATAATTTATACCTTGCATCAAAGTTTGTTTTACTAATTTTATAAATAATTCAGCATTGAACATTTTTTTTAAACTACATAGTGCGTTCTGAGAAAACTTATGACTATAAGCCGAGAAGTCATTTAGAAATAATTGATTCGAAACTAAAATTTAAAATTCTGAAGAATATTAAAATACAACTCTCCTCAGGTATAGGGTTACACCCCCTGGGACTTACAACCGTGCGTAGGATCACAGGCGTGTAGCAGACGAACATTGAATAAGACAATGAAGGACCCGGAACAGCGGATCGGCCCGTAGCCAGACGTGAGGAAGATGGCATGAAATGAAGGCGAAATGGATTAAAGGAAAGGTGGTGATGAAGCAATTAGTGGAATGAATGGTGGGGGAAACCGGAGAATCCGAAGAAAACCCGCCCAGACGCCGCTTCGTCCACTATAAATCCCACTTGTGGTCCCTGGGATCTAACCTGGGCCGCCTGGATGGGAGGCGAGCGGCCTATGCATCTGCCACAGTGCCGTATTTTCAGTTTTTAGTGGCTTATAATTTGTTCATGCCTAAAGCTAAAGCAAATTAAATTGAATCCCCAAACATTTTGTACTATATTTCTTGCTTTAAACTTATATGCAATTTTTACCTGATATCGCGCATAAAAATCCGTCATAAACACTACACTACGAGGGGCATTTGTTTCGTCCCCTGTATTACTATAACGAGAGCTGTGAAATTTATCCTAAGATAATCTGTAGCTTCAGTTGTATTTATTTTTAACGTGTCATTAATAACATTACAAACACATATAATGCATGCATAGTAGGCAGTTATAAAAGTATTACCAATTATAAACTTATAATTCTGAATGTCTCGACCAGCGTTTTAATTTTCGCTAATAGTGGAAAAAAGGAAGGTGGAAATTAAAATGATTTCGGAATAACATGAAAGAAAACAAATAAGAAGCAAAATTGAAAAAGGGCTACCTTGACAGTGAAGAAGTCAATTGATAAAATAAACGAGTGGAATGATATTAAAAGCCTTCACTTACATCACGATGGTAAAATCTGGACGATCGTTTCGAGACTTCAAAAATCCTGCAGAAGATGAGACCTTGAAGTCTCGAAACGATCGTCTATATTTTACCATCATGATGTAAGTGAAGGCTTTTAATATCATTCGACTCATTTATTTTATCAAACAAGAAGCAATTACATTTCTAGGTGATAAGCTAAGTATCATAAAAATGACAGCATGACCAGCCGTGCTTGGTCCAAATTTAAAGCATCTCAAATCTCGTTTGGTAATGTGATAAATGAGTGAAATGGTACATCATATTTATATCACTATTTTTATCGTTTATCGATTAAGATAATGTATATAGTACTACTTATAATTTCTGCATTGTTTTGTGTCTTATGAGTTATGCGAAAATAAAAACATTTTTCCTATAAGAATTTCCTTTGCCACTAACTGAGGTTTAGAAAATGAATATATAGGCAATGTATGAGTTAAATATATTTCATTATAAAAACACATTTTACTTTCTCTATCACCTACCTAGAGTAGATAAGAGAAAACATTGTATTTCACCCAAAAATTCGATATCAAATTTATCATAAATACTTTGAGATTTCCTGGACCCCCCCAAAAACTTTTTTTTTCAGAAAAAGGCGTGCGTGTGTGTGCGCGCGCGCGTAGTATAACTCAAAAATTAATTAAATTTCTCTTTACATGAGTGAATTAGAAAAAACCTTACTACATGAAAAATGGAGAACATCGAAATTCACAATTCGTGTAAAATTTAGATATTTTCGAAGTACATATTTCGTTTTAGAAGTGCAGACCTTTCCCAAGCATCTAACGGACATGCTTGAAAGTTTGCGGTTCTTCCATTCCCTTTCTTTTCTTTCCATCGCAAGCTGCTGTTATCACGAATAGGCAAACGTTCGAATGCTGTTTCGGCATGTTGAAACCTTCTTGCTTAATATGTTTCCTAGTAAAAATATATCGTAAGTAATGTAGCGAGGATAAAATAATCACTTTTTATGCAGTGGTAGATAGTTATGTGATGCATCACATCAAATTTTTTTAGTACTGCCCTTGTGCTTGTAGTATGCAGTGTGACCGGAACACCTAGTTACGAAAGTTTGTTCATATCTCTGTTACTGTACGGTGGTGCATAATCTTGGAGGCACTGTTCTTTCCAGGTTTAATAATAATAATAATAATAATAATAATAATAATAATATAGTAATAATCTCATGACGCTACAGCCCATGAAGGGCCTTGGCCTGCCAACACGACTGCTGGCCTCACGCCCGCGTACGCACGGCACAGGTGGGCGATCATCCAACCAATACGGGAAAGTGATGTGGCCAGATCGCTACCTATCGTAGCTCCTCACTTTCCTCACGTTGCTGAGTGAGCACCGGTACTATACTCGGGACTTAAAATCCGCAATCCCATGGCCGGTAACCAGAGCTCCATGCTCTAGCACACGGCGCAGGGCTCTTTCCGTGTTTACGAGAATTTATTAAGAATGACCTCATAGTTGCGAATAAAGAATGGAGAAATTGTGTTAGGAATTTGAATACCACGTTGTATTACTTTTAATGTTCAATAAAAGTGATAATAGGGCAGCGATAAGATAACGGAAAAAACGTGAAATGTGAATGCTTTAAATTTTAGTACTGTGTAATATTGTGATGTTGCTTCCCAAAGACGACTTTTTGTAATCAAACCAGACAATTTGCACTGCCCCTTTCACACTCAGGGTACAGGCAAGAAATACTTCTTGCTGGTTTCCTGCTTCATTTCTATGAGAGTGCTTGAGCATTATCGTGATTGTTATGGGAGGCTATAAACAAAATGTTACGAGCTTCCGTGTTCTTGTCTATTGTGAACCAGAGCAAAACTCGCTTGAATATATTCTTACGTTCTCTACAGGGTGAAGAATTTATTTTTCTTCAACTTGTTTATTTTTTTATTTTTTACACTTGGAAAACCAATTTTTGAAGTAGGTTGTTATTGTTTATGTCTTTGAAGTTGTTTGCACCACGCTTTGGCCGTTAATTTTTAAAGATGTTTACGTAATATGCTTCTACGTATGAGAAACCGATTTGAAGATGATGTATTTTTGTTGTTACGCTCCAAGTTTAAAAAAATATATTAACTTTGTTATTAAACTGCTTCTGCAGATAGTATTTATGTTTATATTTGCCTCGGCTGCGTAGTATTGTTTTAAGAGTCACGTATCTCTTAGACAGGGCGTGGAGCGACAAAAATGTAGCCTTACACAGATTTTAAGTTTTAAATTCACTTCTTTTTATTAATCCTTGGTACAAATTAAATAGCACTACACTGGTATTAAGAGCTGTGAGATTCTTTAATACTTGCACTTTGTTAATGCGTATGCTTAATTTTACAATTCACACGAATACGTAATAATTCTTTAGAGAACACATTTTCCATCCGGTCACTACCAAGGTCTGTAGGCAACTGAACATATTTCAACCGTTCAAACCCGTAGGCTTCTGTATTTCAAGTCTCTGATTGGCTGATCCTAGTCCAATAGTATACCTTCATTTTACTAAAGCTTTTTCTAGCTGTTGATTGGCTATTTTTAAACTGTCACCCTAGTCATGACTAGTAGCATTTAAACTCTCAAACTCATTATTGCCGCAAGTTACCTCATTGTTAGCAACTTTAAACTTATTATTCTCACAGCTCTTACATTATTAAATTACATAGCGCATTCGCATAACATTATTTAACATGTTTACAATAATATAAGCATTTGCAATGATTGTTACATACATTTTTATAAATTATTACATACATATTGCTTCAAGGCGGCCTGTTATTGAATTTACATATTCTATAATTTAATTGAAATTATTCAAGTGTTAAAAATATTGCCTCAAGGGTGGTTCGCATAACTTATTTCCTCTTAGATAATGGTCGTGCTCTGTAGTGTAGTGGTTACCATGCTAGCTTCTTTGTTCCAGAGGTCGCGAATTCAAACCCGGTGGAGGGCGATGGAGTTTTTCGGGCGTAAAAATCCTTTGCATGGCTTCCTTCGAAACGGAAGTAAAGCCGGTGGCCCCGTGTCGTAGATTTACGGCACGTAAAAGAACCTCAAGCCTGATAAGGAGCCCTCTGAGCAAAATTACCGGTCTTTCACGTCCAATACAGAATGGGACGCTAAGGACCACACCAAGAGCGTCCATAAATAAAAAAGTTCGCCTAGATAAGGTTTTCGCATTTTTAGAAGTGCACAAAAATTTAATTAAATAGAAGGGGAATATGAAAAATACATATGCATGTTTATTTAGGAGAAGACTATATGGCGAAAGTTGTCAAGAACTACATTCTTAGTTTTCTGTGCAGCTTTATTAACTGAATTTAAATTGACTACCAGTATATATTACACTAGTCTGCATTTTCAAACATTTTGTCAGATGATTTCTTAAAAGTAGGTGTTCTTGAATCACGTTTTTATGCCGATTCCAGAAATAACTTCCGTGTTTTTTCTATCACGTCAACTTTTTACACAAAATAAGTAATGTTTCGACAATTTTACTAATGAGTGTAGAAAAGTATTCAAATACCATTTCACACAAGGTAAATTTTTATTCAAGAAACATTTTAAGAATACTCTCAAGAACTCCCCTAATTTATTTCATTACTACATTTTAACAAAACAAGGAGCCAAAGTATTTCATTTAATTTTTTTCAAACTTTCTCTTCTTTGACTTCCTTGCAGATCCTTGAAGATGACTGTCCCTCCTCAACATCCAACAGTAGTCGGCCATCATGGTTTCATTCCATCTCCCCTGGACCTCCACTCTATTTCCTTAACATCTTGGTGAAAACGTTCACCCTGCTCTTCACTATAATGTCCCAAATTTTCTGCAAAGTAGTCGATATGTGAATGCAGAAAATGCACCTTTACACTCATGTTACAACCCATCTTCTAGAAATTTTCCAACATTGTTATTGCCTAAGAAGTTTTCAGTAACTGATCGGAAGGCGGTCCATGCTTCTATTTCTCTCTCATTCATTGTCTTCTCAAAATCTTCATCCTTAATCAATTTCTTTATTTGCGGACCAACAAAAATTCCAGCCTTTAATTTGTCTTGTGTAATGAAGGGAAATTTCTTGGAAAGGTACTTGAAGCAAGGTTCATCCTGTGGTAGCACCCTTAGAAATTGCTTCATCAAGCCCAATTTTATGTGTAGTGGCGGAAGCAATATTTTAATATCTCTATATCTCTATATTTTTGAAGTGAAATTGTGAAAAAACTGTACGTGATCGAAAAAAAACTAAAAGCAGTTCTGAAATCAGCATAAAAAGTGAGTCAGAATGACTTATTAGTTTTCAGTCATCCGATATCTTGTAGACTAGTGTTATCAGTTCAATATTTCAATTCTAAAATACATTTTTAAAAATTCCACTGCATCTGCACCACTTTACACAAAAAATCATACCTAACTCCTACACACTTTACCGAGCGGGATGGCTCAGGCAGTTACCTCTGTGACCCGCATTCGGGAGATCCCCGGATCGATTCCCATGACGCCCACTCTGAATCATGGGTTTTTCGTGGTTTTCCCGGGTCGCTTGGCGAATGTTGTGATGCTTCGTCTTATACCATGAATCTTCTTCCTCTCATTTCCTATACCCATCATCTTCCTTGTTATCTGTTTCAGGGTTTTAGGACCAGGCGACTGTTGCGGCGGGGCGGTGGCTTGCGCTCTGTATAGGTTTCTCCCCTGGCGTCGCTGTAGTACCGCTCAATTAGGTGTCCCCTCAGCGCGGGGCTCCGCTCCGGGGATCCTGAAGGTTGGGGCTTATGGGCAGGAACCGTGCTGGTCGGATACATTCTATCTGGAAACGTTAGGGACCCTGTCCATGCTTGTCCGGATGTGTCGCCCTTCGAGTCTCTCCCCTCATCCTTCCCTCCCAGGGATCACGTTGGAAGCACAATGGGCCTATTGGCCAGCATGGGGTGCTCTGCCCCGGTTCCGGGGGCCCCTTTGTGTTATGTATTTTTACCTTTACCAACATACTTTGGAGTAGAGATAAGGTTTATTCTACCATTGTCACTACTGTTAACTACAGCAGCTTCTCTGCACAAGTCATGTGGTTTCTCTCTGCTAATATATGAGAGTTTACTTTCTCCAGTTTTGTTTTAAAGAGCATTTTCTGTGAAGAACATATGCTAGTATGGTGTCGGGATAGCGCAGTGGTTTCGTTTCCAGCTCGAAACTTCCAGCTCGTTTCCGAGCTGATGGTTCGGAGTGCAATTTCAGGCTCTTGTGCGATTTTAAATCTGCTCTATCCACGTCTTCACCTCTGACTTGTTCATGTGAAGTATCCTCAAGACCAACGCGGTTGGGAGTCCGCGGTAATAACTGCAGCTTTTCTCATTCCAACGCCATCCTCAACGTTACCCTACCATCGGAGGCAGATTCCGCCCACTGCGTACCTCCACCCCAGAGATGTGTCCAGTCATTGCTTGGTGGAATGAGGTAATCCTGGAAGGTCGTAGACCGTATGGGGAGCGTTAGAAACGACATTTTCGTACTTTTCTCGGAAGCTATTAAAAACAGCCGAATTAAATTTTTTGATAACTAAAATAAATTCCAAGTGCTGTTATAAATCTACTTTTGTGTTTGTAATATGGTTGCTATTTTTTAAAAAAAATAATTACTAATAAATTTTAATGAGAGGATGATGTAGTTAAGAAGCTAATCCTTAATAAACAAACTTATGGGATAAAAGTAGATCAGGGAACTAAAAACGCATGCACCTGCATGCTGTTAACATTTGAAGAAGTTAACTTGTTACGTTATTTGCACCACGCTTTGGGAGCCAATCTGAAATATGTGGTTGCTTCACGTATGGGAAGTCAATTTGAAGAAGGTGTTTTGTTGTATTGTTATTAGCAACACGCTTTGGGTATCAATTTGAAGTAGGTTCTATTGAAGGAATTGTATTATAGTTCAACTGTTGGGGAGCCGAGCTTGAAGTAGTTGCAACCGCACATATGGTACCCGGTAGCCTTTGCCCCAAATTTTTAAAATATTAACTTTGTAATTTGACTGTTTCTTTAAGTAATAAATATTTGTTTGCCTCGGCTGCGTCAGTATTTATTTTAGAGACACGTTTCTCTTAGCAGGGTTGTGGTGCGACTAAGAATGTAGGCTTACACAGATTATAATTTTACTTCACTCCTTTTATTAATGCTTGATGCGATTTAAATAACACTTCACTGATATAGAGAGAGAGCTGTGATGTTTTTATTAAATACTTGCACTTTTTAATACGTAAACTATTTTTTGTCTTACACGAATACGTGTTATACTTCTCGAGGACGTGTCTCGCGTACGTTTAGGAACACTGTTTGCAGGCAACTTAATTGATTTCAACCGCCTAAACTTGTAAATTTCTGTATTTCAAGTCTCTGATTGGCTAATCCTACTTCAATACCTTCATTTAACTAAAGCTTTTTATGGTTGTTGATTGGCTATTTTTAAACTGTCTCAAAATTTACATTATTGTTGCTCCAATAATGATTGGTACCATTTAAACTTTCAAATTCATTATTGCTTCAAGGTTACCTCATTGTTAGTAACTTTTAACCTATTATTCTCACAGCTCCTACATTCATATAACATTTATACAACAATACAAACATATACAATGACTGTTACATACATTTTTTATATATTGTTACATACACATATTGCTTCAAGCCGGGCTGTTATTGAATTATATATTATACAATTAGACTGAAATCATTTTAGTGTTAAAAATACTGCCTCACATTTCAGTCTGAATATCTTAATATTTCGGGATAATGAAATATTTCTTCTTACATCGTTTGTTTTCTGAACTGTATTTCGGTAGCATCTAAGAACATGTCTAAAAATACGCGTTTTTTATTACATTGACTGTTTAATAATAAAAAATTACTTATGATACAAACAATTGTGGTTTATTTGCGTCTGTTGCAGTGGAAAAATCAATTTTGCATAGCTTGAAACCATTTGATTTCATGACTAACGTAAAGTGAATAGAATTACGTTATATAAATTTTTAAAACGTGTGAGGAATACCAATGAGGTGGTAATAGGTAGAGAAGTGGTTTGATCACGCCACATCGGATTTTTTTAAAATGCAAAGGAACTATATTTGTATTGCAAATATATAGTTAGCTATCCTGAAAACAAATATCTTCTGGTTGCTTTAATGTCGTGGATCTGATATACCAAGACAGTAATGTTTACTGTCTTGTGTTGGAAAACACCAGAACGTTGACAGAAATGAGTCGATCAGAGATGGAGCGTGTACATAAGTGTTGGCAGGCAAATAACAGTTTATTTGAGAACAACTTCGAACGTCGTGATTGCCTATCGAAGGTACTATCTTTTTCCTTTATTTTCCTTTTCGTTGCACCATTTGTATAGTCCCCTTTAACAGAGCGGGATGACCCAAGACCGTAGAAGGTCGCGGATTCGATTCCCGCAGCCGATCTTCCTGACCCATGGGTTTTTTCGGGGTTTCCCCGGGTCGCCAGGCAAATGCTGGAAATGATCATTATATCCCCCGAATTTTCTTTCCTTCTATTTCATCTCCAGTCTCATTTCACTTCACCTCTCATTTGCTTGGTCTCTTTCAGAGTTGCAAGTGTCGGTGGGAGGTCTTGGTGCGTTCATGACAGGGGAAAAGTATGTGAACTGCGAGCAGTCTCTGTGTCCCTAGCCCCTAGGGATGTGTAAACGCACAGGGGTGTGGGACCGGCTGCACCAGCCAGCACCCGGCGAGTGAAAATCTGTAAACCTGGTAGAGACCCTGCCCTCTGCTCCTCTCACTTCTCTCCCTCCTCCCGGGAGCGCCCCGTCAGAGGCCTAGGCACAAAAAATCTGTGTAGGTCGAGGTGTTAAGCCCTTCCGCTTCTAGTCCTATCCTATAACTACCTTTAAATTCTATAGTCACGTAGCATCGGGAGCTTTGACTACAATACTACTGGTTGTAGGTTCTTTAGCGTTAGCTTGTAATACTTTTTATGATTAAACAGGCTCACATTCACTCCCACATGCATACTTCCAGACTCTCCAGAGGGTAGGGAAGATTCTAATTCTTGTTGTTCCAACTCTTGAGCCAGAGTACTAGCGCTTACGTACCCTTCACGTTACTTCACAGGACAAGGCTTCGGCTTCCTGCTTCATTCCAACACCGATTCAGCCGTGATGACTGCTTGCCACCAATGCCGAGCTGTATTGCATGCTGTAGGCAGACACCTGCGGGTCGTGAGTATCAGCTGCTCTCTGGTGCGCACCTAAGCTGAAAACAACCTGTTCTATTTCAAGAAAATTCCCCAACTCAGACGGGAATTGAACCTGGGACCCCTGGGTTGAGAAACCAGAACACTGACCACTGAAAGACAGTCACTGTTTCTTTGTATCTATAGAATAGCACTTTTATACTACATATATAGCATTTGCAACTTTTCCTTGGTAATTCATCCTTATATTTTGAGTCTTGTATAATTTAAAACAAATGTATTACGTTTGCCAGAAGTTCACCTCGCCCTAATTCAATTACCTGTGTATCAAACACATTTAAAACTATATTGAAGGTGAAGAGGCTAGGCTAACGCCTTCAAAATATTTAAATATTACAGGATCATATCAGCTTCACCCGTGTTTCGGAATTTCGTCTCGCAGGAGTTCTTTTACCAAACTCTAAATTCATAAAATCCTTTAATAAAAATAGTATTATAAATATTTATAAAGGTTAATCTCCTTTAAGATTAAAAACTTAAAATATTTTAATAATCAAATAAATAAAATACTTCGAATTAAATTCGATTTTAGCACGCTTAAAAACCACTGGTCTAGACCGAGTTTGAACCCGCAACCTTGAGATCAGAAGGTCAGTACCTAACCAACTGACCCATCCAGACCCACACTAATTACTTCTCTTGTAGTCTATGGACCGAAGTAAGATTTAAAATGTTAGTTTTTATTCTTTCAGTTGAACTACTAGGGTTACTTACTAAGTAGTGGTAACTTCTTTCTGGAAACATTGTTCTAGCTGAAATGTTACAAAATATCGTTGAAACAGGGATAGCTCTGATATTTAGTATCCCATTAGATGATGTACGTCATACTACAGTTGCGAGAAACAACTGAATGTCGAAAGGACTTTAAGAGAATGACCAAGAAATGAATAATTCTAACCGTTAATAATTAATATCTTCGAAACGTATTATACCACAAAATCTTAAGTCGCTTACCAGTTACACAAGCAAATTGAGTGGACTTCACAGGCTATTCCTAGAAAACCCAAGAGATATATACAATATATTTGCATAACAAATAGAATACATGATATTTTATCAAAATCGTTAAGGCTATTTTTTAGAAAATCAAAATTTTTAAAAATATTCCATGTAAAGGATAGTCTGGGATGGGGGATTTTGTTGAAAATTTTCGTGTGGTATCTTTGCAAAGTACTGAATCTAAACACTATGTTCAGTATTTATCTGACTTCTCGTTTTTGACTTAACTGTTCAGACACACAGATGACACACGCACAAACATGTCTTAAAAAATTCTTTATTTGGATTTTCTATTTACTATACGTAGTAGGGAAAGTAATTATTACTCAAAATTTTCAGGAAAGTAAAAATGACGAAGTTGATGGCTTTAGAAATATTTTCAATTAAAAGGCGTAAAGAGCTAGAGGTATATATTTTTAATTTTTCCTAAAGCAATTCATGTTTATTTTAAAATTAGGTGTTAAGGTTATAAGACAGACATGTTGAGAACATCAAATTGAAATATGGTTTTACAATTTTGAAAACTGCACTGAAAGTAGATATCCCTGTAGATCATTTAAGGGGAAGAAAATAGTCAAAATATTTCTCCTTTTTTCCTCTCTCTCAGGGAAACACTTCATGAATTGATCTGAAAATTTTGAAACTTGTTACAGAAATAACTAGTAAAAACCAAACTAATTCTTTGAAAAATATATAAATTCCAAATTTCACAGGTTGGATTCAACTCAAAGCATAGCAACGGCATAGGAAGCTTTTAATTGATAAAGGAGCATCCATACCTCATTAAAGAAAGAACTAAGGAAGAAATTGATGAATGTGGAGCGGAGCACTAGGATAGTGCGTGAGGCAGTGTTTTTAGCACTTAAATGATTTCAGTCAAATTATATAATAAGTAACTTCAATAACAGCCCGCCTTGAAGCAATATGTGTGTATAATAATTTGTAAACTGTATGAAACAGTCATTGCATATGCTTATATTATTGTATCCATGTGTAATAATGTTATGTGAATATATTACGTAGTTTAATAATGTAGGAGCTGTGAGAATAATAAGTTAAACGTTGCTAACAATGAGGTAACCTTGGGGCAACAATGAAAAAGAAAGTTTAAATGCTACTAGTTATTATTGGAGTAACAATAATGTAATTTCCGTGACAGTTTATAAAATAGCCAATCCGCAACCAGAAAAAGCTTTAGTTAAATGAAGGTATTCCATTGGAGTAGGATTAGCCAATCAGAGACTTGAAACACAGAAATTTACAAGTTTAGACGGTTGAAATCAATTCAGTTGCCTCCAAACAGTGCTCATAACCAGACGCGAGATGTGTCCTCGAGAAATTAATTACGTATTCGTGTGAGACGAAAATAGTATATGTGTTAAAAGTGCAAGTATTAAATAAAAGAATCTCACAGCTCTCGATATCAGTGAAGTGCTATTTAATTTGTGTCAAGAAATTAATAAAAAGGAGTGAATTAAAACTTAAAATCTGTGTAAGCCTACATTCTTGTCGCATCACGCCCTGCCAAGATATTCATGTCTCTAACAATAATTCTGACGCAACCGAGGCAAACATAAATATAATATTTAATGAAACAGTCAAATTACAAAGTTAATATTTTTTTAAACTTGTGACAAAGGCCACCTGAAGGTACATTTGGGGCGAAGCCTACCGGAAACTATTTACTATACTTGCGGTTGCAACGAATTTTAAATTCGGCTCCCCAACAGTTGAACTATAATACAACTCCTACTTCAAATCGGCTTTTCATACGTAGCAGCTACTACCTACTTCAAATTGACGCCCAAAGCGTGGGGCAAACAACTTAACAAATTACCTTCTTTTAATGCGGAAAACTTGACTTTGCAACGAAGAGAGAGTGTTTAAAGTGATCAGGAAGAGAAAAAGAAGTCTGATATATTGGTGATAAGAAATGCACTGGAGGGAGCAGTAAATGAGTAAAAGGTCCATGGGAGAAGACACCAAATATTAAGACAAACATTCTTCGTATGCGAAGGGGAGGAGAGAATTGAAAAAAGAGGATGAAAAGAGGAGGTTTGTGGCAAAGGACATGTCCTTCTGCAGAAAACTCTAATTGGGTTGATTGACATACATCTGCTTAGCTTACAGCAAAATACCGAACTATTTACACGGTTTCCGAAACTGCCAATGTATTGCCGTTACATGCTGAGTTACATTACAAAAGTCAACAAACAGTTGACAAAAACAAACAAACAAAATCTTGGTAAACTTTACTTTGGTTACAGAAAGACCCCTTACTTTGGTTACAGAAAGACCCCTTCAACACTTCACATCGAGTTCCAGCAGCATCCTATAAAGGAGCAGAAGACTGGAGGTGCATGGTGTCGACAACACCTCTAGGGTTTAGAACTCAGCGCCTGTCGCTCCGTGACGTTTTAAGAGCCCTGCATTATCGATTGAGGATAAAGGCTGAAGCTTGTTTATGTACGCTTGACATGGCATGGCGCGCTGACAGAAAGCACTCAAATAAAGCAAAGAAAATCTCCTTCGTATACAGCTTTGTTGACGGAGGCAATCCGCAACTTCTGCCAGGGTCTCTCAACATCGGAATAGGGTTGGCGAGAAGGCGATTTTGTTGCAGTGGCGGGACCTTCTGCGAGCCTACACTCAGGGCAGAGCAGCATCACGCACACGTACTCATTTGCCAAAATTAACTTTCAAGACGCCATTCTGCGCAAGAGCTCAGTTCAATCCAATTTCAAGCAAATCTGATGCGTTGCATTCACATTACTTTCATTCACATTCATTCGCATTATTTTAGAAGTTGTATCGTATTTCGACTGTTGGGGAGCCAAACTTAAAGTTCGTTGCAACCGCACGTATGTTAAAATCTTTCCGGTAGCCTTCGTCCCAAAAATGTTTAAAAAAATATTAACTTTGTAATTTTTTTTTACTGTTTATTTAAATATTATTATGTTTGCCTCGGCTGCGTCAGTATCTTTTTAGAGACATGCATTTCTTAACAGGGCGTGATGCGGCTGAAGAATGTAGTCTTACACAGATTATAATTTTTAATTCACTCCTTTTTATTAATTCTTGACACGATTTTAATAACACTTCGCTGATATACAGAACTGTGAGATTCTTTTGTTAATTACTTGCACTTTTTAACACGTAAACTATTTTTATCTCACACAAAATACGTATTAAATTTCTCGAGGACACATCTCGCGTCCGATTAGGAACACTGTCTACAACCAACGCGTCCAGTTATGAGCGCTGTCTACAACCAACTGACTTGATTTCTACCGCCTAAAATTTATAAATTTCTGCATTTCAAGTCTCTGATTGGCTATTCCTAATCCATTAGCATACCTTCATTTAACTAAAGCTTTTTCTGGTTGTTGATTGGCTATTTTATAAGCTGTTACAAAATTTACATTATTGTTCCTCCAATAATGACTAGTAGCATTATTAAACATTCTTACTCATTATTGCCTCAAAGTTACCTCATTGTTAGCAACTTTTAAGCTATTATTCTCACAGCTCCTAGATTATTATATCACATAATACATTCACATAACATTGTTACACATGTATACAATAATATAAACATATACAATGACTGTAATATACACTTTGTATATATTGTTACATACACATATTGCTTTAAGGCGGGCACTGAATCATTTAAGTGTTAAAAATACTACCTCAACTCACTCTTCTACAAACTATTCTTACAAAAGCTTATTATTTTAGCTATTTCTTGTTAATGAAGATAAACTTTCAGTAGTCAACCGAGCGAGATAACTCAAGCAGTTGCGTCTATGGCAGGCATTCGGTTCACTTCCCATCCGTACAAACCCATGGGTTTCGGGGGTTTCCCCGGTTCGCTAGAAGAATTTACTCTCCTAAATTTCTCTTCCCTCATTCCTCTCATTTCATCTTCCTCTTTCACGTTACAGGTTGGCTGCGGAACTGCGAGTCGGACGACTGCGGACAGATGGCGCAGATGGCTTGCGTGTTGGAATTTCTTCTCGGCCCCGTCAGACGGAGGACGCTCGAGTCTCCGCTGTTGGGTCGAGCTTTCTCTGGTGGTTTGGTAGAGCTGTCTTGAGCGTTCTCCGGTTGGGTGGTCAAGCTTATAACTGTTAGAGACGTCTGCGTGTCTTCGTTACCTGCGTCAGCCGGTCCTGCAGCCCATACGTCACCTCGAGGTGCTTGTGTCCCCTCCGTAGCGTAATTCTACACATAGTCAGATTTTTAAGGAACGTGTCGATATGGGATGATTTTGAAATTCTATGCTCTCTCCATGACCACAAAAAAGAAAACAAGCTAATAGCGGATCCCCAGTTAAGAAAAGCGCATTTGAAGATTCAAACCTATGACAAGAAATACCGCGGAAATGGTTAACTGTAAAGCCCTCTGTAAATGATCAAACTTTTTTTTAATGTTTTAATTTATTTGCTTAAGGTCGCTTTAACCATTTTGGTCTAATCGCGACCGATTTAGGTTCAATATAACAAATTTAAAAAGCATTTCTTAAAATGATTTTACAAAAACATAGCAATTCGCATTGAAAATAACGATAGTCTTACAATTAGTTATTTGCACATTGAATACAACAATGGTTTATAAGAACCATTAACATACAATGAATGATAACTTTGAACATCTCAGTATAATATGATCTATTGTTAGTGCTGTTTGACACTTATTGCAGGCGGGTGGAAGGTTTCGGATGATCAAACCTGTTTTTCAATTCAACGGTTCTTAAGAAAAATTGTCAAATATTGAAAAGTATTTGATAAGATTGGACAGGACTTGACAATGTCATAAACGTGAATTTACACCTTGTATATTTTCCAAACTGAACCCTTTCAGGATACACTGATAATTTATCACCTGCAAAGTAATTTTCTATTAGCGTCATAATATAACAGTTTGCAATTAAATATTCTTATTTACGTAATGACATACCATTTTCATGTGTATGTTATAGCTCATGAAATCAGATTACGATTAAGGAACACAATGGAAATGACACGAATTTATAGATGAACTACACTACATAACATTGCATTAATACATTATTTAGATTTTTTAAATGTGCCTGGTAATTTCTTCATATGCCCTGTTTTCATCTGGTGGCAATCCACGTAGCCGACAACGTATAGACATGGCCAGCTTTCGTATAACCTTATCAGCTCACATATGACATCCCTTGCCCTGGAATTTTTGTTTACTTTTCGCTTTCAGCTTAGTTGATTTCGAGACACATTGTAAATACTCACATTTCATTGGCCAAAGTGATCAAATCAATGTTAAATATTTGACCGCTTAGAGTATGTTCTTATTTGGTTTCAAGGCTTTCAAAGTTTATTGGACGAAATTTGACAAGAAATGTTATGAAGTCGTGAGAACTCTTGGAAAGTCTTGTAAAGCATTGGATTTGACAAATATTTGATCGTGTATAAGAGCTTAAGGTCATATAATTGGCTTTTTACTTTTTCTACTACGTATAGTAAGTAGGGGAAGTATTGTATTCCGCCCAAAAATTCGATACCGAGATTTCACAGGAAATATATGTTTTGAGACCCCTTGAATCAAAAGAAAAGCATTTTTGGAAACATGTCCGTGTGTGTGTCTGTGTGTCTGTCTGTCTGTCTGTGTGTGTGTGTGTCTGTGAACAGCATAACTCAGAAACGAACAGTCGGATAAACACCAAACTTGGTATTTAGGTTCAGCATCTTCCAGAGATGCGACTCGAACGTTTTCAAGAAAATCCCCCACCCAAGATTACCCTTTACATGGAACATTTTTCGAAAATTATAACTTGCTCAAAAATGGCTAACGATTTTGATTAAAATACCATATGTTTAAGATACTTTCATCACAAATAAAATGTATATCTTAAATTTTCTGGGAATGTCTCTAAAAGTATTCTTCATTGTGAACGACTTTTGCATAACTGGTAAACCATAAGAGATAGACAAAAGTTTACTATACAAAAAATGTAGATCGCGTTATAATGCACAATTTATGTCATGTACATTTTTTCTGTTGAGTGAACCATTTTCGAGATATTGCTTGTTATACCCTTAAATTTTTCAATACTTATTTTCTCAAATGGGAATTCGTTACTCAATTTTTTGTCTTGGATATGCAAAGAGTATTAATCTGTGGCAAAGGGAATGGTGCTGCACCTAGCAACCAGCTATTAAGATATATATCGATGCTTAAAGGCTACTGTATTTCTATATTGCTCTTGCAAATACAAAAGAAGGGGAACATAGTACGCCTTAAGCGATAGTCAAATATTTTTAGAACTGGTCGCTATGTGTAAAATGTAATTCTCTTTGCATGTCAAAAGATCGGTTCTGCAAATGCTTATCTCGATTAATATGAAATAGTTGGAGTATAAGAGTTTGTAAAATTAGTTTGTACAAGAGTAGAGAAAGTCATGCGAATGTAACACATCAGATTTTGTTGTGTAGTATATCTATTTTTTACGGTTTACCAATTATACAAGTCATTCAAAATGAAGAGGTCTTCACAGACTATTACCAGAAAATGCAAGATAGCCATTTTGTTTGTCCGCAAATCTCTTAAACATGTGGTATTTTAATCAAAATCATTAGAGCTAAGTGAGAATTTTTTTTTATGCAAAAGGTAATTTAAGGTGGAGGCTTCTCTTAAGTCTTTGCGTCGTTATTGGAAATGCTGAACTTAAATACAAAGTTTGCTTTTTCACCGACTTTTCGGTTTTGGGTTATGCTTTTTTAAATACAGGTGCCTCAAAACGTGTATTTTATGTGCAACATTCATACTAGTTGCTTTCTCTATCACGTATAGTAAGTAGGAGAAGTATTGCATTCCACCCAAAAACTCGATACCGAAATTTCACCGGAAATACATGTTTTGAGGCCCCCTGAATCCAAAAAAGCACTTTTATAAAAAGGTCCGCGTGTGTATCTGGTGTGTGGCTGCGTGAACAACATAACTCAAAAACGAAAAGTCAGATAAGTAGTAAACTTGGTATTCAGGTTCAGTATTTTTCAAAGATGCGACACGAAGATTTTCAAGAAAACCATCCTATCCCAGACTACCCTTTACATGGAACATTTTTTGAAAATTTTGATTTCCTCAAAAATGACTCTAACACTTTTGATTAAAATATCATATGTTTAAGATATTTTCATGTATATGTTGAATTTTCTAGGAATGTTCCCAAAAGTCCTCCTTTCTGAATGACATTTGCATAACTGGTAAATCGTAAGAGATAGACAAAATGTTTCTACACAAAAATGTAGATCTCGTTAATACACACAGTTTATCATATACATTTTTTTCTTTCTTCTCAAATGGGATTTCGTTATTCTTTCTTTTTTCTTTTTGTTTTCCTTTTCTTTAATGCTGGGTGTGTAAAGAGCAACCAGCTCTTAAAAGATTTAACTATCATTTAAAGCCTACCATATACTGCAAATTGTTATCTCAATTAACACGAAGTAGATGCAGAACAAGCGTTTGTACGAATAGTTTGTACAAGAGCAGAGAAAGCAATGTGAGTGTAACACATCAGATTTTTTTGGGTGGAATACGATACTTCCTTTTTTTACTTATACGTAGGTAGTAGGAAGAGTAAAAAGCTCCAAAATCGAAGATTATCTGTGTAATCTCTTGCGCTTTTAGCTTAGATTTTGTAAAATTCGAAAAGCCACCACTGACGAGACAGGAGCGCAAATATCCATCAATCCGTGCACCTGAATAGCGTGTAGCGTGTGTGTGTGTGTGTGTCCTGTATGCAAATAGGTTAGAAGTTCCATGTTTCTCGCGCTGTTAAACAAATGACGACACCCGTGCCGACTGCACCGAGCATTGCCCCTCCCCTCCGTAACTTGCACATAATGGGACAAGCGGTTTCGTGCCAAAGTCTCCCGTAACTAGCGTTAAGTGTCGACAGAATTATTGTATAGACTTCGGCTGGCTTTAAAACATTAATAACAAGATCGGCAGTTAGCAGCACATGTATACACACATTATATAAGCTTACTGAAGGCAATATGGCCACCACTGTACGATGATCTTTTTTTTCTTCTATTATTGTATTTATGGAGATAAAAAATAAACGTAAGGTATAAGTGCCTGACTTGGAGAAGCGTTCAGAAATACGCAAGCATGTTTTTAAGTTCAAGGAGCGTAAATTGATAGCTGTAGAAGAAAATACACTAGCATCATCACCACCACTCAATGCATCAGGCATTATACTCTTTTCAGCTTCAAAAAAAAGAGTTCTGCGCATCGCTTCCTCGTGTGCAAAATATATCGACGTCCTTTTAGTTTATACCTTTTGTTCTTCAAGGTTACATTTGCTTGTCATTCGTTTAGGTTATTCACCCATTGTCGTCTGTGTTTTACTGTATAGAAATAACTTAAGATATGCATAGGTATCTTTATTACTATCAAATTATTAAAGCTAATACACAAATACTTGCTACATGGGTCATTGTCCACACACATTTAAGATACTAGTTAACGTGAAGAAAGGAAAGAAAAAAGTAGTGATTATTTTCTCTGATTAGGTGAACGAATTTGATCTGGCTTCGCTCACTTTAGCCGGAATTTTTTTTACTTATTTATTAAAATTGAAACAATACCAATAACCACTCTATCAACAGTTCAGTGTTAATTTTCTCTACTACGTACAGTAAGAAACGTATAGAAAGAAATGCCAACTTGGTATTTAGAATCAGTATCTTTCAAAGATGCAACACGAAGATTTTCAAGAAAATCCCCAGCCCATACTACCCTTTACATGAAGATTTTTCGAAAATGTTGATTTACTCAAAATGCATCTAACAATTTTTATTAAAATATCATATATTCAATATATTTTCATGGCAATTGAAATATAATTTTTCGGGAAAGTCCACAAAAGGCCTCTTCATTCTGCATGACTTTTGCATAGATGGTAAACCGTAAGAGATAGACAAAATTTTGCTGCACAAAAAAATGTAGATCTTGTTAAATTACACGATTTATGTTATATTCCAAGAAAATTAGCTATGAGAATTAGGGTATGTAAAAATAGATTGAACAAGAGTATAAAAAATCACGTGATTGGAATACACCAGATTTTTTAAATGTAATATGATAGTCAAAAAGAATACAAAAAGTTGCAAAAGACTGTTAAACGTGTTAACAGAAATGACATATAGTAATAAAAATGGAACATAAACCATAAAAATGCTAAAAATTATAATTTTAAAAATGATTTCGAAGCAGGACAATTGAACCTCTTATTGCAGATATAGGAATTTCTATTATTTTGCCCTTCTACAATCCGAACTTTTACTAGGTTAAAAAATCTGATGAGTTACACTCACATGACTTTCTCTACTCTTGTACAAACTATTTTTACAAACGCTTATTCTCCATCTACTTCATGTTAATCGAGATAAACGTTTGCAGGATCTATCTTATTGCTAATTTTCTTGTAGATGCAAGGGGAATATATATTTATAAGGGCAATATAGAAATACAGTAGCCTTAAGCACATACATATCTCTTAATAGCTGGTTGCTAGGGGCAGCACCATTCCCTTTGCCACAGAGTAATACTCTTTGCATATCCAAGACAAAAAATTGAGTAACGAATTCCCATTTGAGAAAATAAGTATTGAAAAATTTAAGGGTATAACAAGCAATATCTCGAAAATGGTTCACTCAACAGCAAAAATGTACATGACATAAATTGTGCATTTTTTGTGTAGTAAAATTTTGTCTATCTCTTATGGTTTACCAGTTATGCAAAAGTCGTTCACAATGAAGAATACTTTTGGAGACATTCCCAGAAAATTCAAGATATACGTTTTATTTGTCATGAAAATATCTTGAATATATATTTTAATCAAAATCGTTAGAGCCATTTTTGAGAAAATTAAAATTTTCGACAAATGTTCCATATAAAGGGTAGTCTGGGGTGGAGGATTTTCTTGAAAACCTTCGTGTCGCATCTCTGGAAGATACTGAATCTAAATACCAAGTTTGGTGTTTATCCGACTGTTCGTTTCTGAGTTATGCTGTTCACAGACACACACACGGACATGTTTCCAAAAATGCTTTTTTTGGATTCAGAGGGTTTCAAAACATGTATTTCCTGTGAAATCTCGGTATCGAATTTTTGGGTGGAATACAATACTTCCCCTACTTACTGTACGTAGTAGAGAAAGTAAAAATGGACTGGTATGGTACCCCGAGCTCCGAACATCAGGTCCATTACCTCTATGTTACCGAGATAATATTTTGTCTTGAAGTATGGAATTGTGGGTGTATGGATATCCCATTTCTCTTTGTCAAATTCTTTTTGTTTCCTTTTAGCTATTCAACTTAAAGGTAGGATCGATATATATCCTATTTTGTTGTCTGAGCATTCCATTCTGTCAGCCAGTAGATCCCAACATGCCATTCTCCTGCTAGCTGGACTTAAGAATTTTTAACTGAATTTAATTTTTCGCTGGTTCCTCTTCTGTGCACATTCCGGCAAAACATGTACCTACACAGTCTTCATCCCCTGCACAAAATGTGCAGATTCTCCTGCCGGAATCATCGGTCGTTCTCTGCACCCTCCAGCCTCCCAGTCTAAAGCATGTCATTCCTGAAATAGGTATATATGCCTCTTTATCCCAATTCAATTTTATTTTGTTTGCTAGGCTTAGAGAAAGCTTAGTTTTACAATCTGGTTCCATTTCTTGTCGGCTGTTAGTCCTCTTTTGACACCTTTCCATATGTTTTAGCTAATATCTATATCGCGATGTAAATTCTATAATTTGTTGTTTTAAAACTTACTGCAAATTGAGGCAGTGTTTCTAACATTTAAATGATATCAGTCTGATTATATACTATAAAATATAATAACAGCCCGCCTTAAAGCAATATGTGTATAATATAATATATAAAATGTATGTAACAGTCATTATATTATGTTTATATTTTTACATATATAATAATGTTATGTGAATCTAATAAGTAATTTAACAATGTAGAAGCTGTAAGTTGCTAACAAAGAGGTAATAATGAGGTAACCTTGAGACAACAATACATTAGAAAGTTTAATAACGCTACTAATAATTCTTGGAACAATAATGTAATATTTAAAACAGTTTATAAATAGCCAATCAAAAACTAGAAAAATCTTAAGTTAAATAAAAGTATTCTACTGGAGCAAAATTAGCCAATCAGAAATTGTAATTGATAGCGTACCCAACCAGACGCTACCAGGTAGCGTTCCCGAACAGTTCGGTACGTATTCAGTGTGAGACATAAAAAATTCATTACGGCGTGAATAATATAAAGTTTACGTATAAAAAGTACAGGTAACAATCTCGCAGCCATACAGTAGGATACATCAGTGAAGTGTTATTTTATCGCGTAAAGGAAATAATAAAAGGATTGAAGTAAAAAATTATAATTTGTATAAGCTTTCATTCTTGAGCCGCACCAACCGCTACTAAGAGATACGTGTTTCTGCAAATTACTACTGATGCAGCCGAGGCAAACATACATATATAATATTTAAATAAACATAAAAATACAAAGTTGATTTTTTTTAAACGTAGTGCGAAGGCCATCGGAAACTTTGTACCATACCACCATGCGTGGTGTAAACAACTTCAAGTTTGTCTTTCCAACAGTGAGGCATTAATCAACTCAAGTTTGGTGCCCAAAGCGTGGTGCTAATAATTTAAAGATATTGTACTTCAAAATGTTTGTGAATTCTTAATAATAAGATGTAAATATTATCAAAGGCTGATATAGCTGATGACGTTACAGTAATTGACAATGGATTTTGCTCAATGAAAATTGGTTATTCTTTGGAAAAAGCTATACTTTCTCACAGGACTACGTTCTGTAGCATCAAAGGTGAACTCGGTCTACATTTAACAGGAAATCTGTGCCAGGAGCTTCTGTTTAAGTGTGGATAGGAAAAGAGCCTTTTGTATGAAACAAATGAAATTGTTCATACAACTAAATAAGATAACTAACTTTTAAAAAATGAAGAAATAATATGCTGCCATTTAAAATGGTTGGAGCCATAGCCTGTACAATAAAGGTTGAAAATATTGTTTCTTTTTACTTTCTCTACTACATATAGTAAGTAGGGGAAGTATTGTATTCCACCCAAAAATTCGATACCGAGATTTCACCGGAAATACATATTTTGAAACCCTCTGAATCCAAAAAAAGCATTTTTGGAAACATGTCCGTGTGTGTGTGTGTGTGTGTGTGTGTGTGTGTGCGCGCGCGCCTGTGAACAGCATAACTCAGAAACGAACAGTCGGATAAACACCAAACTTGGTATTTAGGTTCAGTATCTTCCAGAGATGCGACACGAAGGTTTTCAAGAAACCCTCCCATCCCAGATTACCATTTACATGGAACGTTTTTCGAAAATTTTAATTTTCTCAAAAACGGCTCTAACGATTTTGATTAAAATATCATATGTTTAAGATATTTTCATGACAAATGAAATCTATATCTCGAATTTTCTGGGAATGTCTCCTAAAGTATTCTTCATTGTGAACGACTTTGGCTAAACTGGTAAACCATAAGAGATCGACAAAATGATACGTCACAACAAATGTAGATCGCGTTAAAATACACATTTTATGTCATATGCATTTTTTTTTTGCTGAGTGAATTATTTTCGAAATATTGCTTGTTATTCCCTTAAATTTTCCAATACTTATACTTTTTCTCAAATTCGTTATTCATTTTTGTCCTGGTAATGCAAAGAGAATGCAATACTCCACATAGCAACCAGCTCTTAAAATATTTGACTATCGCTTAAAGCCTACCAATTCCCCTTGCATCTACAAGAAAATTAGCAATAAGATTAACTTATCGATATCTGACTCATATTTTTTCCAGTAAACCACATGGAGATCAAAATTATTTTGAGCTGTCATTCTCCAATGCCAACTTACATTGTTGTAAGTACTTTTAAGTCCCGAGCTTCTAGTTTAACCAGCTCTTAGGTCAATAGGTTTTATTTATATCCCTTCTTACTTATGAAACACCCTGTACTATATGTAGAAAGTAATATGTGTTTAAGAAGGTCAGCAGGATGGAATACACAACGCTGGTTCAAATAGGTATCAAACTGTGAAATAGTCTGTCTTCCCCCTTGTTAAAGCAAGTGCAGTAACGAGGGAATGATTTATAAAGGTCAGATGACCTCTGTACTCGGTTTTTCCCACGAGGAAAGCTCATTTTCTTCCACCACATTGGTATTCACGATGAAGATAATGAAGATGGGAGTAAAAAGGTTGGTGGACATACCAGAGATGAGGCTTCATTCCGAAAGCGTCCAGAAGTGAAATATGACTGGCGATATTGATTAAGGTCGTGTAATGTTGTCTACCTTGATGTCATGTCCCATCGTACGCAAGAAATATTATTGCTCTTGACCACACCGCCTCTTCCAGTTACAGAACGACATGTAAGGTGCTCACCGATGAAGCTTGCGAACATTCGTTAAGGTAACGGATTTATTGTCACGGCAAACCTTTGTTCCACATGTTTCACTCAGACTCCTATGATCAACAATAAATAAACATACAAGATGGGCCGCTTGAGACTGTACAATATCTCCAAAACTAAGCATTGTAAAAAGAAATGTGTCTAATAAAAGTTGCTTGATATAATAAATGTCTGTCATGTTTTGTTTGGAGGACGTTATGATGGTCATTTTAAGGTTAACTTTATTTTTTAAACGGAAACTTACAGTTAGTGTTAAATTAAATTCACCCTAAAATGACCATCGCAACATCCTCCAAATAAAACACGACTAATGGCACTTTCCCTATAATATCAAGCAACTTTTATTCAATACAATGTCATTTCTTTCTACAACGCTTAGTTATATAGCCTTAATTTAAATGGTCCATCGTGTATACTTATGCCATCTACCACGTACATAGCAGGTAGCGAAGGTATTGTATTCCACCCAAAAATTCTATACCGAGATATCATCGAAAATAGATGCTTTTAGACCCACAAAATAAAACAAATCTGATGTGTTACACTCACATGCCTTTCTCTACTCTTGTACAAACTATTTTTACAAACGCTTATTCTCCATATGCTTCATGTTAATCGAGATATCGAGATGTTAATCTTATTGTTAATTTTCTTGTAGATGCAAGGGGAATTGGTAGGCTTTAAGCGATAGTCAAATATTTTAAGAGCTGGTTGCTATGTGGAGTATTCCATTCTCTTTCATTACAAGGGCAAAAAAAAATGAATAACGAACTCCCATTTGAAAAAAACTATAAGTGTTGGAAAATTAGAGAGAAAAACAAGCAATCTCTTGAAATGGTTCACTCAACAACAAAAATGTATATTACATAAATTGTGTATTTTAACAACATATACATTTTTTGTATAGTAAAAGTTTGTCTATCTCTTATGGTGTACCAGTTATGCAAAAGATGTTCACAATGAAGAACATTTTTGGAGACATTCCCAGAAAATTCAAGATATACATTTTATTTGTCATGAAAGTATCTTAAATACATGCTATTTTAATGAAAATTGCTAGTCATTTTTGAGAAAATTAAAATTTTCGAAAAATCTTCCATGTAAAGGGTAATCTGGGGTGGGGGGATTTTCTTGAAAACCTTTGTGTCGCATCCTTGGAAGATACTGAACCTAAATACCAAGTTTGGTGTTTATCCGACTGTTCGTTTCCGAGTTATGCTGTTCACAGACAGACACACACACGGACATGTTTCCAAAAATGATTTTTTTGGATTCAGGGGATGTCAAAACATGTATTTCCGGTGAAATCTCGGTATCGAATTTTTGAGTGGAATACAATACTTCCCCTACTTACTATACGTAGTAGAGAAAGTAATAAAACGCATTTTTTAATAGCCCCTGATGTCCTCTTCATTCCTAAGGAATTTTATATAATTTTTCATAACTGGTAAACGTTAAGACAAAAATACACTACTTAAGAAATGTAGATGTCATTAAAACACAAAATTTATTTTAATAACCTTTCTCTGCCTCAGCTCAAATAGTGTACTTGTTTGAAATAGTAACTCTTGGCAACAGTGTGTATATATATATATATATATATATATATATATATATATATATATATATATTAGTGCATTATGGGTATGTTCATTTGGTGCAGGTTAGTCATTTTCATCCCCCAAATAAAATTCTATATACCTAAGTCCTAGTCCATAGATTTAGATACATATGATAGCTATAACTTCTTTATTTCCGAAATACTACCTCTCGTATTGCACTCCACCCAAAAATACGAACTTGATATTTCACCGGAAATTGCTTTGAGATCTCCTGAATGCAAAGAGGAACCTGTGTGTGTCTTTGAACAGCAAGCTGAAAAAGAATATTCGGTTAAGTACCAACTTAGTATTTAAGTTCAATACCCTCCAAAGATGCGACAATTAAGATTTTCAAGAAAATCCCCACCCCAACTACTCTTTTCATGGAGAATTTTTCGAAATTTTTAACTTTCTAAAAAATGGCACTAATGATTTTTATTTCAATTAAATACCATATATTAAAGATACTTGTATGGTAAATAAAACGTATATCTTGAATTTTCTGGAAATAGCCTGTAAAGGAAGGAAGGAATTTTGTATAATCTTGTGTAACTGGTAAATGTTGAGTACTATACCAAAATTTGGATCTGTTTAAAACACATTGTTTATTTGCAATAACATTTTTGGGGCGTAAGCCATTTCTGAGATATCCGTTATTAATTGCTCAAATTGTACAATACTTTGTCATTATTTTAAAGTGTTGTCGATCTTCAGTTGTTTCTCACGATGGCGTGGAAAGAGTAGATCATTTTAGGCCAGTTTTTAAACATTTGACTAACGCTGTTCCCTTTGTTTCCATAAGGAATCGTGCTTTTTAATATTTCCGGAAAGGTTTGTCTCGATTAAAAGAAGTAGATAAAAAATAAACTTTCCTAGGGTGGAGAAAGCCATGTGAACGTAGAATGTCACATGTTTTTATCTGAAGTTTACCAAATACTTTGTTAATTACAATATAGCACTTGTAGTGCAGGAAGTATTTGACCGATGTGTTTTCCCACACGACCACCAACCGCTGTGATGCGGTAGCACTTGGCAATAATGGCTTCTTCTCCTTATGAATAACGAGCGGAGTTTGCATTATTCACCCCGCTACTAGGGGATGTGAATTAACGTTTCGCAACAATACTGAATGGGATGAGCCATCTCCTCGTCCCCTTTACAAACACGCAAACAGCTGCGGAGTGTTTGGGATACAATGACCTAAAGCCTCGGTCTTTTCATTATCTGTTTACGCCTTTGTGCGTGTCTTGATAGCTTCCTCGCAAATCGCAACTATATTTTATTACCTGCCAGTAATGTTACACACGGCTCTGAAATATCTTCTTAACCTCTCGTATTGTGTTGCGAGACGCGGCTTTCCCACTTTAAATGTTCATTTTTGCTTTCTCTACCACATAGTAGGTAGCGGAAGCATTGTATTCCACCAAAAAATTCGATATCGAGATTTTACTGAAAATACATGTTTTGAGGTCCCTAAATCTAAAAAAAAACCACATTTAGAGAAACGTTAGTGCCACTGTCAATGTCACTCTGTGTGTCTGTGAACAGCATAACTGAAAAACAAAAATTGGAATAAATATCAAACTTTGAGAAAGGAGTATTTTATTAGCCCCACGTATGGACGGAGTAGTATAGTATTTCGACTGTTGGGGAGCCGAACTTGTAGTAGTTGCAACCGCACGTATAGTAAACAGTTTCAGTAGCCTTCGCCCCAAATGTATACTTTCAGGTGGCCTTTGCCACCTTTGTGGCAATTATTAACTTTGTAATTTGACTGTTTCTTTAAATATTATATATTTATGTTTGCCTCGGCTGCGTCAGTATTATTGTTAGAGACATGTTTCTCTTAGTAGGGTTGTGATGCGACTAAGAATGTAGGCTTACACAGATTATAATTTTACTTCACTCCTTTTATTAATGCTTGATACAATTTAAATACACTTTATTGATATAGAGAGCTGTGAGATTCTTTTTATTAATTAATTACACAATTTAACACGTAAACTTAATTTTCGTCTCACACGAATAGAAACATATTATATTTCTTGAGGACACTTTTTGCGTCTGGTTAGTAACGCTGTTATACCTTCATTTAACTAAAGCTTTTTCTGGTGTTTGATTGGTTATATTATAAACTGTCACTAAAATTACATTATTGTTGCTCCAATAATGACTAGTAGCATTTAAACTTTCAAATTCATTAATGCCTCAAGGTTACCTCATTGTTAGCAACTTTTGACCTATTTCTCACAGCTCCTACATTATTAAATTACGCAATGCATTCACATAACATTATTGAACATGTTTACAATAGTATAAGCATATGCAATGACTGTTACATACATTTTACAACTTATTACATACACATATTGCTTCAGGGCGGGCTGTTATTGAATTTATATATTATATAATTTGACCGAAATCATTTAAGTGTTAATAATACTGCCTCAACTTGGTATTTAAGTTCAGTACCTTCCAAAGATGCGACACGAAGATTTTCAAGAAAATCCTCCCAACCTAACTCTTTACATGTAACATTTTTCGAAATTTTCGATTTCTTCAAAAATGGTTAACGATTTTGATTAAAATGCTACTTGTTAAAGAAAAAATATGAAGAAATAAAATATATTTATTGAACTTTTTGGAAATTGCCTACACAGTCCTCTGGAAGGAATTTTATATACTCATGTGTAAGTGATAAACATTAAGCCATAGACGAAGTACTACACAAAAAATATAGATCCCTTTAAAACATACAATTTATTTCAAATAGCTTTTTGTGGCATAAGCCATTTCCGAGATATGTCATTAATGGTTCGATTTGTTCAATACTTTGTCATTCTTTTAAAGTGCTGTCGACATTCATTTGTTTCTCGTGACTGCATGGAAAGGGTATGAACTTTTAAGGCTTATCTCGATTAAAGCAAGCTTTTATATTCATTAATAAATGGTAGGGTTACAGAAAGTTAAGTGGATGTAATATAGAAATTTTTATTTCTTTTACCTGCGACTCAATGAAGAAGAAATATTGCATCGATCTAGAGAGGAAGAGAAAGACAGAGGGGAAGTTATTTGCAAGCCTGTGAATGAAATAATTTTAAGTTTCCTTAAATCTTAAAACTTTTATCTCCTAGCTTTTACATTTCTCATCAGATTTGAAATTGACATTGTCAAATTTCGCTTAGCTAGAGTAAGGAGTAAGTTATTTACAAAAAAATAATTCCATTAAAACTTTCAGCTTTTCACTGGCCCACAATTAAAATTAATTATTTTTTTAGCTTAAAAATTCACTGAAATTGTAGTTTACTTTTACTTAAGCTTAAATGCTTCCGGCGTAATTTTACAAATTATAAAAATGTTTCCCCTAATCTCAAGTCCAAAAACTGTTTTGAGGATATTTTCTTGAATACAATTACATCTTTCTTTATCCTACTCAGTAAAGTATATGAAAATTTCATATTTTTCCGTATTTGGAAAGTTGAAAAAATATATTAGTATATTAGTCCCACACGTTTTACGGTATTTCAGTATGTAGCGAAAAAGAAATATTTGCTTGAAATAATTAGCATTCTTAGCTGAATTCCTTATAGATTTATGCGCCGTTGGCCCTATGTTTCAAGAGCCTGTACCCTTAATCAGGCATCCTTCATAGATTGCGGACGAATAGTCTTCACCTTAATTATAGCTTTATTTGGAACACTTCCTTATATTTAGTTTCTTCAAAGTAGTTGTAACAAACATTAATCATAAATATTATAAAATGCATAGCTTGAATATATAACTATTTCCTAAGCAGATTATGTTTATGATTATGGGGAATATGTTTTCATCAAAGAATTAACTTTGGAAACATAAAAAAAAAGGAAAATAAAAGAAGGATATCACTTTTACTAGCGCCAAGCATGTGAGATTTTTGGATATGGTAGCCATATAAAAGTGTTAATATTCACCAAAAATAGGTTTATCTCAGCCTATAACAACTATTTGGTATTTAAATCATTTTGGCAAATATGTATCATAATTAATAGATAGTAGAGAGAAAATTAAACGTTTATATATACCGTTTGTAGATAATGGTAGAGAAAATTGCTAGATTATTAGGCATAACATGTTTCATATTTTCTTAATTTATTAATTTCAAAGGATGTTATTATTCGGAAGTTTATGTATTTACATCCATCCTTGTTCTACAAATTTTTATTGCTTTCTCTACTACGTATAGTAATTAGGGGGAGTATTGTATTCCACCCAAAAATTCGGTACCGAGATTTCACCGGAAATACATGTTTTGAGATCCCCTGAATACAAAAAAAAGCATTTTTGGAAACATGTCCGTGTGTGTGTCTATGTGTCTCTGTGAACAGCATAACTCAGAAACGAACAGTCGGATAAACACCAAACTTGGTATTTAGGCTTAGTATCTTCCAGAGATGCTACACGAAGGTTTTCAAACAAATCCCCCACCCTAGATTACACTTTACATGGAACATTTTTCGAAAATTTTAATTTTCTCAAAAATGGCTCTAACAATTTTGATTAAAATATCATATGTTTAACATATGTTCATGACAAATAAAATGTATATCTTGAATTTTCTGGGAATGTCTCCAAAAGTATTCTTCATTGTGAACGACTTTTGCATAACTGATAAACCATAAGAGATAGATAAAATTTTACTATACCAAAAATGTAGATCGCGTTAAAATACACAATTTGTCATATACATTTTTTTGTCGAGTGAACCGTTTTCGAGGTATTGATTGTTATTCCCTTAAATTTTTCAATACTTATAATTTTTCTCAAATTCGTTATTCATTTTTTTTGTCTTGGACATGCAAATAGAATGGAATGCGCCACATAACAACCAGCGCTTAAAATATTTTACTCTCGCTTAAAACCTACCATATTCCCCTTGCATCTACAAGAAAATTACCAATAAGATTGACATCTCTATTAACATGAAGCATATGGAAAATAAGCGTTTGTAAAAATAGTTTGTACAAGAGTAGAGAAAGTCATGTGAGTGTAACACATCAGATTTTTACTCTGTCATACCAAAAGTGATCAAATAATCGGTCAAACTCACCAATTAAACAAAACAGAAATATTTTGATTTCAAAGTTTCTAAAATTTCCTGGTTGTCACGGTATCTATAAAGACAAAAAAGTGGTGACCAGAATTTGATACATATGGTTATGCACTTGATGAAGCCAGACAGTTGTGTGTGTGGTCATGAAGGTTGGCAACATTGTGCTGTGTCACAATGTCGCAGAAGTTGAACAAAGGGACCCTCTAGAGTCTCTCGAGGAATCAGCAGGAGGTCAACACTTAGAGACCTCACACGGTGTAAGGTAATTGAGAGCTCTGGATGACATTTCAGGTGACCCGGTAACCCCCCCTCTTCAGACCACACCATGTTACGTTTCACTGATATTGGCAAAACACAAAGACTGTCAGCGCTCTGCCAAATAATTAATCAACGGCCAGGCAGTCGACTCTACGGGAGATCGTGGAATGTTTGCGGTTTGATAGAACCCAAGACATCTGCTGATATCTTTTCTATACTCTATGGAAAATAACGTATCTTCATCCACTTTCCTTTGTAGTTTTCCACGGTAGGTACGAAATCTACAGCACCTAACACGTTGAACATCTGATGTGATATATTCACATGACTTTCTGTACTCCCTATCTTTATTAATGGGTATACAAACTATTCTTACTAAGCTTATGTTTGTAACTATTACGTTTTAATTCAAATAAACCTTTGCAGAAACAGCTACATTACACATTTCGATATAGATACAAGGAGAACAGCGATAGTCAAATGTTTAAGAACTGGACGCTAATATGCTGCCCTTAAAATGCTATGTGCATCGCGAGAAGCAGCTGAAGGTTGACAGGACATTTCAAACCATGAATGGGGATATTTCAGAAATTACTATGTCACAAAAAATCTTATTTGAAATAAATTGTGTGTTTTAAAGATATCCACATTTCTTATATAGTACGTTTACTTTATCGCCTAACGTTTACCAATTGTACAAATTATACAAAATTCCTTCCGAATGAAGAAAATTTCACAGACACTACCAAAAAATTTATGATATGCATTTTATATGCATGTAAATATCTTTAATATATAGTATTTTAATCAAAATCGTTAGCCATTTTTTAGAAAATAAAAATTTCCGACAAATGTTCCACGTAAAGGGTTGTTGGGTGTGGGGGATTTTTCTTGAAGATCTTCGTGTCGCATCCATGGAAGATACTGCACATAAATATTAAGTTTGGTATTTATCTGACTTTTCGTTTTTGAGTTATGAAGTTCAGACACATACAGGGACCTTTTTGTTTTTTTTTAAATGGATCTTTTTTTAATTCAGGGGATCTCAAAACCTGTATTTCTGGTGAAATCTCGATATCGAATTTTTAATTGGAATGCAATTCCTTCTCTACCTATTATATACGTGGTAGAGAAAGTAAAAATTAAAAAAAAAATAATCCATTGATGCAGGTAATTCTTTCTGCCCCAGTTTAGGTGCAATATGACGCAGCCACGCTCCGTCCTCCAACAATGAAGCAATACCTTTGCCTCACGGTTGCTGCTTGTCTCCTCCCAGTTGGTTCTTCTTTTGCCATGGCTGCTCCAGCATGAAACCTTAACCTCAGGGTCTGCGTGGGTGTGTACAGAGAAACAAACAAACGCTGTCTTAGAACACTTTTATTCACTATTTAAAATAATACTTTAGGTTTGCCGATCACTATTAAATGCATACGAAGTTACTTTGTCTTTACCAAGATCGAAGAATATTAACTACAGCTAAGCGTTCTACCCTCTAGCATGTTCGCCACCAATGTTCACAACTCGACGAGAACGTCGTCCCGTCCTCGTCAGGCACTCAGGACAGACTGATCTCCCTACGCTACTACAAGGAAAACCAAAACATAAACTTCCCCTCTCTCCCCTCAAACTTAGCGTCATGATGCTTAGAGTGGCCTTCACCAGGCTAAGTGCAGCTGTACTCGGCTGTTACCAGGAAAAACTAGCTTCAATGGTACTTACCCTTCCTACCTGATGCTGGTCTCTAATTAACAAAACTGTGCCTGTCTTGTCTTTCTGTCGCTTTTACAGTCAACAATTTTCACAATTCTTCTCCTTTTTATACATACACTGATTTTAAATATATTATTACTTATTTTATATCACTATCCTTCTCAGATTATTATGATAATTATTGCCTTTATAATTCCGGTTTCACCATGTAAAGGGTAGTTTGCGGTAGGGGGATTATTTTTTAAATCTTTGTGTCGAATTTTTGGAAGACTCTGACTTAAATACCAAAGTTTGGTATTTATTCGACATTTTATTTTTGAGTTACACCGTTCAACACACACATGTATGTACATGAAATCTGGACATCAAATATTTGTTTGTAATACAATACTTTCTCTACCTTCTATAGATAGGTACTTTAGAAGGTAGAAATGAAAAATTACAGCGAACAACTGCCGATATTTCGAAAATGGTTAACTTTATAAAAATGTCTAAATTGTATACCTTAGCTAAACCTAAGTTTCGCAGGCAAGAATATAAACATTTTCTTACCCTAACGGGATGTGAGGCAAGAGATGGAGGAGGTTGAATTTGCTGCTCAAATCTGGTAAATGATCCAGTAAACTCAATTACTATGTTGTGCTTCTCTGGTATTGATGTGGTTCGCCGCTGATGGTTATGGTGTTGGGGTATCAAGAGCTCCTACTAGTGATAAAACGAAATCAACTCTTCGTTTTACTCGCATCGTCCAATGCAACAGTTTTGTTTAACGTCCCTCTTCAAAGCACAGGTTTTTGTTTAAGCATTGTCGGTGAATTTAACCATTTTTACTGACACTTATTTTGTTGAACTCTTCCTTATACATTCTTTATAAGCGTTGTACATGTTTATACGAATTCTTTCTGTGTGGTTAAATAGAAGCATAGACGTTCTAGTAAACATGGTCCGCAAACAAGTCAAGTATGAGATTTGTTGTTGCCGCCACTGACGTAAATTGCTTCAGGATGTTCCCCTTAAGCAATGTCGGAGTATGTGGTATATGCATGAGGGATCACTGGCACATTTTGCTTCTAGTGTAAGAAGACATCTAACATGGAGATAAGGTCCAAGATGGATACGTCGACGAGGACCTGTGCCTTGGCCTCCATGATAACCTGATTTGAATCCTTTGGATTTTTCTGTATGAGATCACTTTAAAAGCGTAGTGTGCAGCACTCCAGTTGATACATTTGAAATACTGAAGCAGAGAATTGTACGTGCTTGTCAAGAATTCCGAGATGATCCGGGGGTGCTTGGAAGAATTCTAAACTCACTGCAGAGACGATTGCAGTATTGCATCTAAAGCATAACTGCATTTCTTGTTAGATTAAGCTATGGGTGAATTTTGAGGCAAATTAGAATGGCAATTATTAAACGAGAAGTCTACTTTTCAAATTCATTTGTAATAATTAGGACGGTGTTGCTTAATGAAGTCAGTGGCGGCTTATAATCACACTTTTGCAATTATTTCGCATATGGCTCGTTTGCGGACCCATGTTTACTGAAATATTTTTGCTCCTACTATCGTATACTTTCAACGCTTTCGGTTTGTGCTATTAATTATTATACCTACATCCTGTATAAAATGGTCAAAAATTACATTTCTAATTTTCAGCTCTAAAACATGCGCAATTTTTATCTAGTATTTCCATATAAGATTTATTGTTTAAAAATAATATTGAAGACCTTTAGTTGGCAGTAAAGGATGGATAGGATGATTATTGCTGTGGCATGTATTATGTTACTGACGTGACTCTGTTCGTATTTCCCCTTAAACTTATTTTTATCATAGAAATATTTGTTTTTCTCAGCAGAAGTTGTTGGAAACATAGTTCTTGGAAATATTATTCGTAATTTCCATATTCCCTAGTCACTAAGTGACTGGTATTTATCCATGACTTGGGAGCGCTTGAGGCAGTCCTATGAAAATCAGCTATGTTAGTAATAGTAGGCTGACATTGTTTTTACGCAGCCCAAAAATTTTTATATTAAAATTGTGAACTATAATGTCAAATTATCGATATGATTTTGGAGACGTATCAAAGTAAGTTTATGCTTTTAGAAGACGTCAGGTGCGTACCAAATGGAATTCTTCAGAAACTCTCATTATAAACCGGGTTATAATCTCTCCATTTTACTGCAAGAACATTTAAATACATTAAAAACCGTACTTTTATGATCCCTAATAAAGAGATGGCTATGCGGCTCAAGGTTGCTTGAAATTCCTATAATACCTCTTTGTCTCATTAAAGTAAAATAATGGTGTCTACTTGCTCTGACTTTCATTGAATCCTAATGTTCCTCTTTGAATATCAGTGTTTTATAAAACACAGTAACTTGCTGCAGAAAAATAAAAAGTAAAAATAACTTATTTATTTAATGATTAGCGGCGAGTAAATCTGTACTTATATTGATAATAGAGTAAGTATTTCATTCTGCATTTCAGTGAAAGCTCTCAGTGAGCTCACTAAGTCAGTAACTTTATTTTAACACCTTTACTTTTTCATAAAATATAAGGAAACTCGGACGGTGTTAACACTATACAGTAATAACATTTTACATTTCTTTAATATTTTAATCAAAACCCTTATGGAGAATAAAAAAATGAGGAAAGTGTTACATGTAAACCGTAATTTTTGGGGGCTGAGAATTGCTTAAAAGTTTCCTCTTGTTCGATTAAAGGTGCCCGATTTAAATGGATATTAAAAATCCTAACCCGCAAATGTCAAATCCGCTAAATGCATAACCTACTATCTCAGAAACATTAAGATATTAACTTGAAATTTTTACAGAGTGTAGATACATTACCTTTGCTTATTAAAGAAGATGGGATTTATTTCTTATTATACTATCTTTTGATTAAAAATTTATCAGCAATTATTTATTTAAAAAATAACCAATTATGTTATTTACGCCTAAATTGTAACAGCTAGCCATCACTCCTATTTATTTACCAAAAAAAAGAAAGAAAAAAAAACTCATGGCACAAATTACTGAAGCAAAAAGTCCCCTAAAGATGCGTTAAATTTACCACTACTCCAAAGTGTGATGACGTTATATTTTTCTGTCAAGTGGTGCAGAATTCAAATGCCCAAACATAACGTTTTATGAATGTGTGAAAGTTTGTGCAAACAGCCCATCAAGTAATTTTTATTTAGTTTCCTTCAAGTTTTCAGTGTACATTCTTTGAAAGTGGATGGACAGATTTAAAGAGCTTTATCCTATATGAACCATGGTTTTGGATTTAGAGCTTTAATATGTTTGAGAGCATATTTGGTCCTTCATGATGTGATGCAAATGTGATTTGCTTCATTATTTTTTTCAAAGAAACATCTTAATTATATACAAAATTTAATCTTGAGTTAAAGAACTATATTTGAAAAATAATATGCAATGTTTTATTTTCTTGGAAAGTTGGGTGTACAGGACCACGAAATTTAAACTTTCTTGTGATATATGTTGATCAAATCTATTATAACAATGTTAACTATTTATGAAATAAGTAATTTCAATTAGTATCTTTTAAACCCCTGGTATACGATCAAACTTTTTTTAAATTCAAGAGTTTTCAAGAAAAATTGTAAAATAGTTTTCAATATCTGACAAGACGGAAAAGACTTGGCAATGTCTAAAATGTGTATTTACAAGTTGTCTCTTCGCCAAACTGAAACCCTTCAGAACACACTGATAATTTATCACGCGCAAAGCAATTTAGTATTTGCGTCACATTATAACAATTCACAATAAAATATTGTTCTTTGCTAATATTATGTAGCACTTTCATGTATTATATCCAATGAAATCACATTACAATTATGGAATACAATGAAATTAACACCAACCGATAGGTTAACTACACTATATAACATTGCATTAATGTACACTTAGTTCGGAAAACTGCCTGGCAATTATTTCTTCATAACCGCCATCATCTGCTCCATCTTGTAGTAATCCACGAGCTCTCGATGTACAGACATGTCCAGCTTATGCATAACCTAATTAGTCCGCATACGACATACCTTGGCCGGGTAGTCATTTTTGTTTACTTTTCGCTTTCAGGCATGTTGCAGATTTCGTGATACACTGTGAATACTCGCATTTTATTGGCTAAAGCCATCAAATCATTGTCAAATCTTTGATCGTTTAGAGCATGTCCTTAAATGTTTTCAAGACTTTCAAAGACTTTAAAAGTATTGGAAATAATTTGACAAAAGTTGTGAAGTTGTGGCGACTCTTGAAAAGTCTTGCAAGGTATTGAATTTGACAAAAATTTGATCTTGGACAAGCGGCTTAAGCCATGAAGTTGATTTTCCACAAAACCAAATAGCTATTTCTCTGGCATTCTTAAGCATACTTAAGAAATGAATGAAAATCACAAATGTGAAGAGTAGCATCGATATATATTTTTGGGATGGGCTTCTTATACTTTTGATAGACTCTGTATATCATCACTCCTTTATTGAAAAATCTGATGTGTTACACTCACATGACTTTCTCTACTCTTGTACAAACTGTTTTTACAAACGCTTATTCTCCATCTACTTCATATTAATCGATATAAACATTTGCAGACTCTATCTTATTGTTAATTTTCTTGTAGATGTAAGGGGAAAATATATTTACAAGGGCAATATAGAAAGCATATACATATCTCTTAATAGCTGGTTGCTAGGTGCAGCACCATTCCTTTGCCACAGATTAATACTCTTTGCATATCCAAGACAAAAAAATGAGTAACGAATTCCCATTTGAGAAAATAAGTATTGAAAAATTTAAGGGAATAACAAGCAATATCTCGAAAATGGTTCACCCAACAAAAAAAAATGTAAATGACATAAATTGTGTATTTTAACGTGATCTACATTTTTTGTGTAGTAAAGTTTTGTCTATCTCTTATGGTTTACCAGTTATGCAAAAGTCGTTCAGAATGAAGAATACTTTTGGAGACATTCCCAGAAAATTCAAGATATACATTTCATTTGTCATGAAAATATCTTACACATATAATATTTTTATCAAAATCGTTCCAGCCATTTTTGAGAAAATTAAAATTTTCGAAAAATCTTCCATGTACAGGGTAATCTGGGATGGGGGAATTTTCTTGAAAACCTTCGTGTCGCATCTCTGGAAGATACTGAACCTAAATACCAAGTTTGGTGTTTATCCGACTGTTCGTTTCTGAGTGATGCTGTTCACAGACACACAGACATACACACACCGTAGCGCACACACACACACACGGACATGTTTCCAAAAATGCTTTTTTGGATTCAGGGGGTCTCAAAACATATATTTCCGGTGAAATCTCGGTATTGAATTTTTGGGTGGAATGCAATACTTCCCCTACTTACTATACGTAGTAGAGAAAGTAAAAGTAGTTATTTCTCTGGCATTCTTAAGCATACTTAAGAAATGAATGAAAATCACAAATGTGTAAAAGTAGCATTGATATATATTTTTGGGATGGGCCTCTTATATTTTTATGGACTGTATATCATCACTGCTTTATTGAAAAGTTAGTTGGACTTGTAATGTAATCCAAATTAACTTCTAAGAAGAGTGAAATGGTTCAGGACTTTTTCCCTGTTTTATAGCAGCCCACTTGTTGAGCGCTGATAGGTTTAAGGACACTGTTGATAGAATACGCCTCTAACATACGTATTGTATCTATATGTTGCAGGTCCACGTTCACGGAGGATGAAGCGCAAAGACAAGAAGCCTGAGGAAAAGCGACCGAGGACGGCGTTCAGCGGGGAACAACTGGCTCGTCTCAAGCACGAGTTTACCGAAAACCGCTACTTGACTGAGCGCCGACGTACGGAGCTTGCCCGGGAGTTGGGACTGAACGAGGCTCAAATCAAGATCTGGTTCCAGAACAAGAGGGCCAAGATCAAGAAAGCGAGTGGACAGAAGAATCCTCTGGCCCTTCAGCTCATGGCCCAGGGCCTCTACAACCACAGCACTATCCAGGTCGATGAGGAAGAAGAAGAGGCGAACGCTTTGCTCCTTGCCAGAAACGCTCACAAGGAATGAGACTCGTCAAGTTCGGTTTTACGCGCCAAAGAACAACTTTGAAGTTCACATAAGTGTTTTCCAAAGCGTAGGTGTTCGCTAGGATCTATTATCTTAAAGACGAAGTGAATCATAAGACTGAAACATCTGCAGCAGCAATAAGAAAAAGTACATTCGAGAAGTTGTTCCCACCTATATATTCCGCCATTAGTCATTGAGATATCGTTGCCTTAGGATATGGATTTTGTGACCTAAATGTATGAAGGAACTAATTGTTTCCCTCAGCAGACACTGTTGCTATGACTTAGCGATGGCTATACTTAGATCCTGTCAAGTCAGTGGATCAGAACTTTGAACGATGGGTGTCCAAAGATGCTTTTGTCTAAAAACTGATAATTTTAAAGATCACACTTCAAAAAACCACGAGAGTAACTTGAAAATTATCCGCTACATAGCTGTATAAACCTACTAGAGACCTTATTCAATAACCATTCTTTTTGTTAATTTTTCTTGAGTTTCGGTATCATTCGTTCATGTTTTATTACCTTCCTCTTGCCTTCTGTTGAGTAAGCATCCCATGTTTTTATATCCGATGCGTATAGGTATAAATATTGGTATCTGACATTTTGTAAAAAATTATCAACTGGAAAAGCTACTGGATTATGTACTCCAAGCTGTTCCAGAAGTGCTGACAGGGAACTGAAATTCGAGTGTTACAAAATCTGCTGCTTAAACATAAAGGATTGCTCGCAGAAACGATGCCTTTTACTTAGATATATTCCAAGCAAAATTTAAATAAGTGGATGTCCACGGTGTTTTAAATAACCATTGTTCAAAACGTCATCTAGGTAGAAAAAGAATCTGGCAGCTCCGCATTTGAAAGCTTTCCTAGTTGTTTTTCGAGGAAGAGACCAAAAATATCGCGACACAGAGAGCAGAATGTATGTTATTGATTCTAAAAGTAGAACATTAGGCTCCCATGGTAACGAATTGCCAAAATTACAAAGCATACTAAACCGTTATACATCACAGTATAGATTTAAAATGTTTCTGAATCTATTCAATGTATATGTATATTGTAGGCACAACACTATAGTTTAATGTATTTCAAAAAATGGAAGGGCACCTGCCATTTTGTACTCTGAATTCTGTACCATTTTATACAGAAAAAATGCTAAATCTGATACTCCTTGAGATACATTTTAGCTCATCTTTTAGGGGATATTTTACTCTACAAATTGGTACCACTTATAAGTATGGCAGCTACCATGTTTCCGAACAATATGATTTTTGGTTTTAAAATATATGTGAGGTGTTTTTCCCCCCATTTTTGCTTAGAAGAATGGCATTTTCTGATATAAATGACCCATTTTCTCAAGAACTACTGAAGAAAGCTAAACGAAATTTTGATATGATGAAGACAGTACCTGGACGATATTATTGATCCGCTTTGGTATTAATAAGTTGGTTGGTTATATTTAAAAAAATTAATTGTTGATAAATTTGAATAAAGATTGTGTAATTAATAAAATAATCATATATTCCTTAATAAACCACACTATTATATAAAGTCGTTCTCCGTGGTGTAGTGGTTACCTCTAGTTCCCGAGGTCGCGGGTTCAAACCCGGCGGAGGGAGATGGATTGGTATGGGCGTAAAAATCCTTAGCACGGCTTCCTTCGGAAGGGAAGTAAAGCCGGTGGTGTCGTGTCGTAGATTTACGGCACGTAAAAGAACCTCAAGCCTGATAAAGAGGCCTCTGAGCAAAATTACCGGTGTTTCACGCCCAATATAGAATGGGACGCTAAAGACCACAGCAGTTAAAGAGCGTCCATAAATAAAACCTCAATTTCTATTGTATAAAAGCATTCCATGAACTAATAAGACATGCATCAACTTTCTGTAAAAATTGCATTCAAATTTGCCATTGGCGGGATAGAGTTTGAAGAAGATTGTATTGAAGGAGTTGTATTACATTTCAACTGTTGAAGAGCCGAACTTGTAGTATTTGCAACCGCACGTATAGTAAACAGTTTCCGGTAGCCTTCGCCCCAAATGTACTTTCAGGTGGCCTTTGCCCCAAGTTTAAAAAAAAATCTTAACTTTGTAATTTGACTGTTTCTTTAAGTATTATATATTTGTGTTTGCCTCGGCTGCGTCAGTATTATTGTTAGAGACACGTTTCTCTTAGCAGGGTTGTGGTGTGACTAAAGAATGTAGGCTTACACAGATTATAATTTTACTTCACTCCTTTTATTAAAACTTGATACCATTAAAATAACACTTCACTGATATAGAGAGCTGTGAGATTCTTTTTATTAATTAATTACACTTTTTAACACGTAAACTTATTTTTCGTCTCACACGAATACGTATTAAATCTCTCGAGCACACATCTCGCATCCGGTTCCAAACACTGTCTGCAGCCAACTGAGCTGATTTCAACCGCCTAAACTTGTAAATTTCTGTATTTCAAGTCTCTGATTGACTATTCCTAATCCAATAGAATACCTTTATTTAACTAAAGCTTTTTCTGATTTTTGATTGGCTATTTTTATAAACTGTCACTAAAATTACATTATTGTTACTCCAATAATGACTAGTAGTATTTAAACTTTCAAATCCATTATTGCCTCAAGGTTAACTCATTGTTACCTCATTGTTAGCAACCTTTAATCTATTATTCTCACAGCTCCTACATTATTAAATTACGTAATATATTCACATAACATTATTACACATGGATACAATAATACAAGCATATGCAATGACTGTTGCATACATTTTACAAATTATTACATACACATATTGCTTTAATGCGGGCTGTTATTGAATTTATATTTTATATAATTAGACTGAAATCATTTAAGTGTTAAAAATACTGCCGCAAGCTTTTAGTCTCCCCTTAAATGGATTCTTATATACAGTTTCGTAGTCCATTCCCATGTAAAGCATAAAATGTCAGTTACCATAATTTATTCCTGAACGTTTCATTTATACGATCATTTTTTAAATATTCAATCCATTAGTAGTAGACATGTTATTGTTCCCTAACTTTGTCCCGTTATCAGTTGTAATGAAGCCTGATACAATTTCTCAACAGCAAACTCCACCATTGCTCAAACATAATTGGAGTCTTCATGGTTGATGATGTAACTTATTAAGTAACACCAAATTTGCACAGAGATTTTGATACTAAAACGATATATACCTAATTAACGATGATGCTGCAAAAGAAATGAATGCATCGCGGATGATTTTTTAATTACTCTCGTATAAGCACGGATACAGGCATGTGAGGTGTATCTATCAAAGAATTCGTCATTCTCTGAGACCATCGTAAGGGTTACTTTTGAGAAAATAAGTGATTTTCAAGTGGCCTTACACTTGTAAATATTGCACTTCTTCACGATGGTCACACACTGAAAACTTGTAAATTTCAAATACAGAATTGTCATTTATCTGGTGCTTGTGAAGGAGGGCATGCCAAAAGTGGTCTTGTCATCTACAGACGTGCATTTTTGATAGCTGTTCTATGGCTGTCACTAAAGAACACTTGAGGAATCAACTAAAAACCTGTAACCTAAGAACTGAATGTTGGGAGAACTAGTGATGACATTACAAACTGTGAGGACAGAAATTATGTTTAGTTTAATTGAAGAGCAGAGAACTCACCGAAGCAACGGTATTAGCTTTAAAATATATTGCTGTCTTTGAGAAGTTGTCACAAAGCAGTTGACTTTATAGAAAGTTCGTACATTGCCAGAAGACTTCACTTCCTGAAAGCCTACAATTAGGTGAACCGGAAGGAAGGGACTGATAATACAGATCTGTAGCCATGACGTCACTCTTGAGCACAGATGTCGAGACACACACATTAATTATTCTTTTCTACTATTCTCCCAGATGTCAGCGTATTCTTTTCCAAATTATTGCGTACGTCTGACAGCTGAAATTGTAATAATGGCTCTGTCTACGAGAATGCATAAATATTACAAAAGCTTTATTTTATTCTTTTGGACTAAGTATTATTGTATCTTCATGTGTCTGACATGTTTAAACCTCTCTCTGTCCGAGAAAAATGGGAGAAAAGAAAATTATCCTGACACAGTTTCGAAATAGATATGATTATCACTACTTATGTTGGGTAGAATTGTTTCAAAAGAGTCAATTAAAGACTTCCTTTTTTCTGGAGAAGTAATACTAGATATTTAACTGACGTTCTCAGTTTTCACCGTTTGTCAACATGAAATGTAGATACAGTAAGTATGGGAAATGCATACCATTTGAAGCTTTAATATCTGTTTTGATGAAAATTGCAAGAACTAAAGGGAAAAAGTGATCCGGAATTGCAAGTTGAGCTTCTACTCTTTTCATGTAGCATTTGATTTATATTCTCTTCTTAGTTCTCTCATATTATTGTTTACAGTATTCATAAAACCTTTATTTCTAAATAGCAATGCTTATGCTGTATAATTCGTATACTGAAAAGTAAATGTTAGCAAAACTTTGGTTTTAATACCCTTCCAATACAGTATTAAACATTTCTAAGTAATTGATTTATCCTTTTTTTAGAGTTCAGCCGAGAGAAGCTTTCCTTTATGAAATCATATTCAACTATGACATAAAAAATGTGTATTTCATTCTAAGAAAAAATCTCCCAAGTGAAAGTAGACATGCTAAATGTTTTATATTTAAGTTAATTGGGAAGCATATGTCTTAAAATTTTATATCGTTAATTTTACACAAAAATTTATTTGGGGTTTCCTACGAAAGTTGACATTTTTTCGCAACATTTTCTTAAAACTGTGGGTCATCTTAAAGTGTTTTCATGAGGTACCTCAATTACTCCCCCTCCTCTAGATCACAGCTTTGTTTACAAAGGTACATGTTTTCTGGAACTATTGTAGCTGAAAATATTCTCAACTAATTCGTACGTTTGACTGATGGCATAGAACCAGCATTATAATTTTAGATTTGTTCTTATAATACCGCTACTTGTTGCAGAATTTAACATAATTGTTTTCTATTAATGAATTTAACTCAAGACTATACCTACATAACAATTCTGGTTCATTATAACACGTGATATTAGGAAACACACTGAACAAAATGTTTCTTCTAATTCAAGAGACCATAGCTCGAACTACAATAAAAACTTATAACATGTTGGGCATATTCTAACAGAATAATTTACAGTAAAAGTGGACTGAAACTCAGGAGTTCATGATCCACTTACTATAAATGAAAATAAAAATATACCACATATTCAGAGAAAATGTATATTGGTTTCAAAACCTCCATAATTTCAGCTGTAAAGTTACCAGCTCAATTAATAAATTTAAAATCTTTACACAAATGTGTGAAAAGTGGCACATAACTCAATTAAATATGTTATATTTTATCTAAATTACACATTTATTTTCTTCTGCTTTACTTTATATTGCATTTTAGGCATTAAAATGTTAAATGCTGTATCCATGTTGAGCAATTTTCGATGCTGAAGCATTCGGTATTTTAGTTCAACCTTCTTAAGTTAAAAAGTTATACTTTCATTTGTTTTGTACACCAATCTTTAATATACCTGCATAAGTTCATAAAAATAATTTATCAATTATTTAGAATTACCTGAAGCAATTGCTTGATATGGGTTTAATAGATTTTATCTCCCATTAAAATCTGAATTTCAATCTCGACATTTGTGTTCCATTGGCTTGCAGCCTCGAGAAGAGTGACAGTGCCTAGTATGGAAAACGAGGGCAGTAGTGTGTTGAACATAAAATGGATCAATTCAGACTTTCAGAGTGCATTAATATTATAATATTTTATTTATAGAACATATGTGATATTAGAATCGAAATCGAGTACTTTACAAAGCAGATGGGACTGCTATAAATGAAATAGTGCCATATTACCATATTGTGCAGTGAAATCGTTGGCAGATGGAGACAGTTTCACAACTGTGTTGATATTGTACAAAGAAAGTTTAAACTTCAGGTATATAGGAAACATGTATGTGCATTTACTTAGCGTAAATAACACTAGACAAATGCTTAGTGTACTTACGAGTTTTTTAGTCGTTTAAACAGAACTAAAGCTATAGAAAACATACATAAGACCGTAGTGTCATTATGTCGTAGATGTGAGTTGTGTTTGACTGCCATTTAAAGCAGTGAGTTTACGAAATTCAAAAGGTAAACTTTCATAGGTTTCCTTAATATCTGGTGTATGGACACACAAAAGTGTTACCTTTGTATAGCAAAATGATTGCATGCTACATGTAATCAAAACATGAGAGTGTTTTGTTGGTTTCGTCCAATATATATAAACGTATATATGACAAGATAATGTATTATAATATATTAAACATTTGTGAAATATTCAGACAGAATATGATATTTTATTGATGATTTTCACCCACCCACCTACCTACATCCTGTCTGACCTCTTAATATTAGAGAGTTACTTAAATGCAGTAATAGTAATGCAATCTGGAATATATTTAGATACGTTTTCTTTGATGATATTGATAAACAACAAAACAAAACAAGTTTTTATACCTATCTATGCTTTATTATAATCTTCCCATTTATTCTGTTTCCTTATCAAAATAATAAATATTGTGAGGGCAATTAATCCCTCTACATTTAAGCAAAATTTGTCCATGATTCTCAGCAGTGACAATAGAAAGCCATAGAATTTTATCAAAAATTCAAATGTGATCCTTCAAATAACTCATACAATTTGTGGATAGTTAGGCACAAAAGCTGTACAAGAGTTCTTTGTAATTAAAGTATAAAAAGTACAGACACACACATACATATATATTATTTATATTCTCCAGTATATATCCTCAAAATATATTCATGTAAAAGTACAGGTTGAATTACAAAAATATTTCATTCAAATGTATTTTATATATCCCATGATCTTTTAAAACTTTAAAAGTTGGTATGACCTACAGCTTCTGGGAAGTATTTATCATTATTACTAGAAATAAAATGGAAAAATAAATATGGAAATAACTGTAGAATAGTATGGAATGCACTAATATAGGAGAGAACTGGACGTTAAATGCTGGCTTTAAAATTCCATAATCTTTCCATGCAATCCAAGAAATTAAAAATCGTCAGAACTCGAAAAGAATTAGGAACTATTGAACGTTTGGAATCATTAATAATGGCTGTCTCAGAAATGCCAGATGGCACAAAAATTTGATTTGAAGAAATTGTGTGTTTTAAAAAGATCTATATTTTTTGTGCAGTGCGTTTTCATCTATTGCTTAACGTTTACAGTTATACAAGCTTATACAAAATACCTTCTGAATGAAGAAGGCTACACAGGCTTTGCCAAGAAAATTCAAGATATACATTTTATTTGTCATGTAAATAATTTTAATATATGCACTTTAATAAAAATCGTTGCAGCATTTTTAAGAAAAATAAAAAATCGAAAAACCTTTCGTGTAAAGAGTAATTTGGGATCGAATTTTCTCACAAATCATCGTGTCGCAGAAGGTTTTGGAAGATACTGAATTTAAATGTCACGTTTGGCGTTTATCCGAATTTTCTTTTTACTTTCTCTACTACTTAGAGTAAGTAGGGGAAGTATTGTATTCCACCCAAAAATTCGATACCGTGATTTCACCGGAAATACATGCTTTGAGGCCTCCTGAATCCAAAAAAAAAAACATTTTTGGAAACATGTGCGTGTGTGTGTGTCTGTGTGTGTGTCTGTGAACAGCATAACTCAGAAGCGAACACTCGAATAAACTTGGTATTTAGATTCAGTATCTTCCAGAGATGCGACAAGAAGGTTTTCAAGAAAATCCCCCCACCCCAGATTACGCTTTACATGGAACATTTTTCGAAAATTTTAATTTTCTCAAAAATAGCTCTAACATTTTTGATTAAAATATCATACATTTGAGATACTTTCATGACAAATAAAATGCATATCTTCAATTTTCTGGAAATGTCTCCAAAAGTATTCTTCATTGTGAACGACTTTTGCATGACTGGTAAAACTTAAGAGATAGACAAAATTTTACTACACAAAAAATTTAGATCGCGTTAAAATACACAATTTATGACATATACATTTTTTTGTTGAGTGAACCATTTTCGAAATATTGCTTGTTATTCCCTTAAATTTTCCAATAGTTTACTTTTTCTCAAATGGGAATTCTTTATTCATTTGTTTTGTTCTGGTATTGCAGAGAGAATGGAATACTCCACATAGCAACCAGCTGTTAAAATATTTGATTATCGCTTAAAGCCTACCAATTCCTCTTGCATCTACAAGAAAATTAGTAATAAGATTAACATCTCGATTAACATGAAGCATAAGCGTTTGTAAAAACATTTTGTACAAGAATAGAGAAAGTCATGTGAAAGTAACACATCACATTTTTATTAAGCGGGCCTAAAAACATGTATTTCCGGTGAAATCTCGGTATCGAATTTTCGAATGGAATGCAATATTTTATTTACCTACTATGTACGTACTGAGCGGGATGGCTTAGACGGTAACGCCTGTAGCCCGCATTCGGGAGGTCGTGAGTTCGACTCCCGTGGTCCATCTTCCTGATGACGTTTTTTTCGGGGGTTCCCCGGGTCGCCAGGCGAATGCTAGGAAGATGATTACATCCCCCTATTTTCCTGTCCCTTCATTTTATCTCCATTTTCATTTCACTTCAACTTTCATCTGCTGGGTCTCTTTCAGGGTTGCAAGTGTCGTTGGGAGGTCCCGGCATGTACATAGCAGGTGAAAAAGGATGCTCTGAGGAAACCTAGGGGATATGTAAGCTCACAGGGGGATGGGGGCCGGCCGTCAGGGGCCTAGGTACAAAATATCTGCGTACGTCTAGGTGATAAATCCCTTTCCGCTTCGTGCTAGAGAAAGTAATAAAGGCCTGTCTCTTTGAAACATATTCACTAAAAACAAGAGGAACATGCATGTTGAAAGCCACAGGGTTTAAGCTTTGAGCATGCGCTAGATGACCATTTGGTTATGAAACACTCGCCCTGCTCACTATTTTGTGCCTACTTGTACACAAACGATTCATACCCCATACAGCATGTCATTCCTTCCTTAAAATAGTAATAAATCCCTTGTTAACTAGCCTAGAATGATAACACAGATAAAATGGATAAATCGCTTGGTATCAGGCAGCCGTGGACCATAGAGTAGGTCACGGAGACCATATATCATGAAGCCATCTTCACTACCCCTCCCACGCCTGAATATCGTGAGATAACAAGGGCGTGAGGGTGGGAGTATATAAACTGAGTTTGAACTCTTGAACCCTCATGGTTAAGGGAGGAGCTAATGCGTGTAAGGGCAACGGGGAGTGTCCTTAGAGATTAGGGATGAAAGGGATGATATAGAGATCCCCTCCCCTAGCATGAACATAAAAAGAAGGGTGAACATACACGGTTGTTATGTATCCTTAGCTTAAGAAACCTTCTTGCTGATGATGCATTATTTGCAGGGGTGGATTTATGGAGTTGCAATTATAATGGGGCTCCTTGTTTTGGAGGGTCCTCAGATCAGCGAGAGAGGAAACTAGAACAAGAAGCAAAAGAAGAAAGGAAAAAAACAGAAATCTGTTTAATACACATTTTGTGCATTCAAAGAAAAAACATCTGATGTCTTACACTCACATGACTTTCTCTACTGTTGTACAAACTATTTTTACAAACGCTTATTCTCCATATGCTTCATGTTAATCGAGATATTAATCTTATTGCTAATTTTCTTGTAGATGCAAGGGGAATATGATAGTATTAAGCGATAGTCAAATATTTTAAGAGCTGGTTGCTATGTGGTGCATTCCATTCTCTTTGAATGTCCAGCACGTAAAAAAAAATGAATAACGAATTCCCATTTGAGAAAAAGTATTGGAAAATTTAAGGGAAGAACAAGCAATATCTCGAAAATGTTTCACTCAACAAAAAAAATGTATATGACATAAATTGTATATTTTAACGCGATCTACATGTTTTGTGTAGTAAAATTTTGTCTATCTCTTATGGTTTACCAGTTATGCAAAAGTCGTTCACAATGGAGAATAGTTTTGGAGACATTCCCAGAAAATTCGAGATATACATTTCATTTGTCATGAAAATATCTTAAACATATGATATTTTAATCAAAATCGTTAGAACCATTTTTGGGAAAATTAAAATTTTCGAAAAATGTCCCATGTAAAATGTCCCAGTTGGGGCTTTCCTTTTCTTCTTTCCTTCCCTAGACCAAGTCCAGTCTCTCAAAACCCATTGTCCTACTGCCAGTAGCTGTCTGCCAATAGTCCTAAACTGGATGCGCTTATACCGCTTGGATGGTTCAATTTTCAGAGCGGTTGATCTCAAGATGAAGCAAGGTAACCAGCAATTTGGTTGTGTATGTAAAATTGCTAGAAGCATTTGACAATACATCCAGTTCCATATACTCGGCGATCTACATGCTCAGGTGATGAAGTGGACGATTCCATGCATATACTTTTTGGAATCTGTAGCTACCGTTCATTCATCAAAATATACGCAGTCGCTTTTTTATGACGTGGTCATGTGTAAAAGGCTAAAAGACCGTCACGGTTCAGTTGAAGACGGGATATTTCATCAGAATACGGATCGAAACTAAATTTGGCTAGTCTGATTTTCGGTGGATTCAGAAGCCTCATTTATCCCCTTTCATGCCTTAGTATATAACTTTCTTCTTCTTTCTTTTTGTAGGTGATATTAATATTGTTTTACATATAGATCGAAATAACGAATACTCTTGAACATATCCTGTTCATCTGATCAATTTTACACAGCTCCCGTAATGTACGAATTGAATGGAAACAAATGTTTCCGAACAGCATTTCCAATAATGCCTTAGTAGATTTACCTACAGCTTCCAATGTTTCAGCATGATGAAATTTTTGAAAAGATGAATGCATTAAGAAGGCTCGTAAAGAAAAAGGTAGTCGTGAGGATCTAATAGGATCAAATTTACATTCCAAAGGTGAAAGTTTTTGTTTGGTTTTTTATTGTTTTTTTTTAAGCTTTTCAGTTACCAAGGGAGATGGCTCCGTGGTAACGTGTGAGGCTCACATCGGGAAAACCCGGGTTCATTCCCGTCGACCGCTTAATCTGACTTTGGGTGTTTCATGGTTTTCCATGGTCGGTAGGTCCAAGTGCCACGATTTCATTTCTATCATGTGCTTTTCATTCCGATTTCTTCTGATCTTTCAGAAGTGCTTCTAGGTTTCGTGGCATATGGCGGTGCCGGACAGATGACCCGTGGACATTAGAGGGCTGCTTGGTTGACGCCCTCTCTAGGCAGCTCTAACAGTGGGACGGGTCTTTAAACCTGGAACTGTTAGGGGCTCCTGCTCGCCTCTGCGTCCTGTACCCTCTTGTGGATCCTTCACTTTATCCCTTCCTTCTGGGGGCTGGTAACCAAAACAGATGTATGTAGGTAGCAATGAGAGAGGTGTCCCCCTCCGTTGTATAACCTAGTTGGTTGTTAATGACTCTAGTTTTATATGCCACCGTAAGCGCATTTACTCTAACATTCCAGATGGCGACTTTGTAATGGCCATTTCAGAGGTGCTGGCAAATATTTCGAGTGTGTTTCTTTTGAACACAACCGTGAGATGTTCTCTTTTATTTATTAACCAAATACGATAGTGCACATCTTATTGGGCCTTAATTTGACCATAAAGTTCCACAAATTCTCATATAGTACTTAAGCTAATTCATTAATCCAGGAATTAGCTGTACTCATACAGGATTTATTAAAATGTTATCATCAGGCAGAGGGGTTTTAGTAAATAAGCCATCAAGCTAGGAAGATGGTGGCGAGGGAAGTTGGAAGTGTGTTACACTCACATGACTTTCTCTACTCTTGTAAAAACTATTTTTACGAAGTATTATTCTCCATCTATTTCATATTAATCGAGATAAACATTTGCAGAAACGATCTTTTGGCATGCAAAGAGAATTACATTTTACACATAGCGATCAGTTCTAAAAATATTTGATTATCGCTTAAGGCGTACTATGTTCCCCTTGTTTTGTATTTGCAACAGCAATATAGAAATATAGTAGCCTTTAAGCATAGACATATCTCTTAATAGCTGGTTGCTAGGTGCAGCACCATTCTCTTTGCCACAGATTAATACTCCTTGCATATCCAAGACAAAAAAATGAATAACGAATTCCCATTTGAGAAAATAAGTATTGAAAAATTTAAGGGAATAACAAGCAATATCACCGAAAATGGTTCACTCCAAAAAAATGTATATGACATAAATTGTGTATTTTAATGCAATCTACATTTTTTTGTGTACTAGAATTTTGTCTATCTCTTATGGTTTACCAGTTATGCAAAAGTCGTTCACGATGAAGAATACTTTTGGAAACATTCCCAGAAAATTTAAGATATATATTTTATTTGTCATGAAAATATCTTAAACATATGATATTTTAATTAAAATCGTTAGAGCCATTTTTGAGAAAATTAAAATTTTTGAAAAATGTTCCATGTAAAGGGTAATCTGGGGTGGGGGGATTTTCTTTGAAACCTTCGTGTCGTATCTCTGGAAGATACTGAACCTAAATACCAAGTTTGGTGTTTACCCGACTGTTCGTTTCTGAGTTATGCTGTTCACAGACACAGACGCACATGTTTCAAAAATGGTTTTTTTTATTCAGGGGGTCTCAAAACATGTATTTCCGGTGAAATCACGGTATCGAATTTTTGGGTGGATTACAATACTTCCTCTACTTACTATACGTAATAGAGAAAGTAAAAATCAATGTATGTTAATTATTGATAGTGTGTAACTTTTTTATGCAAGCTACTAAATATGCATTTCGAAAGTTGTACTTTTAAAAAAGTTATTAGTGTATGAAACAGATCCTCGAAAAATTCTGCTCTTGTAGTTTGGGGCTGAGAAGGTTAAAGATCCACTTTCCTCATTGTTCCTTTCTAATGATGTCATATGTTTCTTGTGTCTCACTGAATTACATTTAACATGATATTTAAACGTCTTTTGTTACATCTGATGGTTTCGCCATTTGTTCGAAGTGTTTCTTGCTACATTCTGCCACATGATACTAATTTTAATGTTTAAACTCTTATTTGCTTTAGACATATTGCCACAGTTCTCTATTGGTGTATATGCAGTGAATAAATAGAACAGTCGCAACGAAACGACTGTTGGGGAGTGAAGGGGAGGAGAATGTTCATCAGAGTACCTGACGTCATCTATACTCCGCGCAGTAACACAATTGCTCTGTTTACTTACTAAACCCCTCTGCCTGGTTATCACCTATAACAAGAACATACATTCAGGCTGAAGGATTTAAAGCTAACACCTTAAACAGCTATAATAATACTATACTGAGAGAAAAGAGAGAAGATTTGTATGCGTGTATGTATGTGTATGCATACTTACATGGAGTAATTTCGAAAACCATTTAACCAATTTGGTTATGCTTTCTCCATTCAAATGCACAGCTTTGAGTTATAGTGTACTCAATGCCGAAAATTTGCTGCCTTTTTGAAAGTGAGTCATAAAATAGACATTGAAATGGTTTAAATCAGACTAAACTTTATACGCTTTGGTCGTCCGAGTTCTGCAAAATCAATTTTAGATGTATTTAGAGAATATTATGTTAATGGTGCACAAATATACCTAAGTCTTGAAGAGGATTTTTATTTTTTTGAACAAAAACATGTTTGCTAAAATTGAGAATGCATTCTTCGTTTCTCAACTAGAAAACCCTGCATAAAAAGGGGCTATAAATCTAACTAGCCACGAAGACTAAGCTGATCTTGCATTACTTACCGTTATCAGTTTTGGACCTCTATGAATATTTGCTTGTAAGGCACTCCAAGAGAGACGTAGCGAGGGGGGAGGGCGCAACAGCCGAAATATATATCCTAAAGATTTCTGTGACTCAGTTAGTAGGGAAAGATAAGGCTACGACAAGGTTTTCTACTCGTGAAAGAACAGTAAGCAGTTTCATTAAGACACTGCAGAGGAACCGGCTTCGAGTCCTGGCTGCTCGATGATAATATTTCTTTAACCAGTATTATTCTCCATTCTCTGTAGAGCGTGGAAGTATGAATGAGGGAATAAATGAGTGTGTGAATTTAATGTTATAAAGAAAAATCCAAAGTAAGCATACCCAAAGATTAACACAAGTGTTAATCAAGTGTTGAACAATTGTTCCAAAGGTAGTACTAGGTACGAAGGGGGCCTTAGCACCCTGCCTAAGCCCCTAAGGGGGTGCCCCCCGGAGGGAGGGGAGAAGTGGGAGGAGAGAGAGCGGCTGGACCAGGAGGCACCACAGGACAGAGGGTAGGGTCGCTACCTTTTATAGATTGAAACTCCCCGGATGATAACTGGTACAACCCTCCCCCGGTGGACGAAGGGTTACATACAGCAGCCTCCCCGCCATGCAAAGCCGAGATTCCCTCCGACACGTTCAACCTTAAAACAGTCCAAGCAGACGAAAGGTGAAGTGAAATGAGAATGGAGATGAAATGGAGGGACAGGAAATGCGGGTGATGTAATGAATCTTCCGAGTATTCGCCTAGCGACCCAGGAAACTACGAAAACCCCACGGATCAGGAAGGTCGGCCGTGGTAATTCAACCCAGGACCTCCCAAATGCGGGTCACAGAACTTACCTTGAGCCATCCTGTTCGGTTTCCAAAGGTAAAGCCGCCGATATGACCTTAGATGTTAAAGGCGGCATATAAATGGAACAACAATAAAGAAGACATTCGTTGCTTTACTATTTGCGCTTCCGCCAGGAAACTGCAACAGACAACAAGCAGTAAAATGCCATACACAGGATCAGAAGGAAAAGTAAATCATTAATAACAGCAATGATAATTTACTGCGTTTATACCGCATGTCTCCTGAAAGGTACCCGCATACTACTTACTGACAGTTCGTCACGGACTCGCCATCCCTACACTATGTCATAATATATGTGAGCTTCAGAGTGTCTCGTGTGACTGAAGAATGTAAAGAACAGGCTACAATCCACGGTTAAAATGGTGCAATAGCGAGCACTGTTGTCGGTCGTGCAACAGTCTATGTTATCTGAATTTCTTTAAAAGCGCGCGATGGTGCGACAATTTTGAAGGAGTATACTTTACCTTCTTCTAATGCTGTCGTTATCTTGTAGCTATACCTTTTTCACTATAAGCTGAAAGGAGAAGTAAACAAAACCACGTGACAAGACAGCACCTCATTGGCTGGTGGACGAATTACAACCTTTCCCGCCTAGCATGTCCTCTCTTCCTTGAAGAAGATATTATTGTTTCAGATATGGAAAAGCCGATTTGAGAAGTTGGTTTGTTACGTTATTTGCACCACGCTTTGAGCGTCAATTTAAAGTAGTTTGTATTGAAGGAGTTGTATTATATTTCAACTGTTGGGGAGCCGAACTTGTAGTAGTTGCAATCTCACGTATAGTAAACGGTTTCCGGTAGCCTTCGCCCCAAGTGTACTTTCTGGTGTCCTTTGCCCCAAGTTTAAAAAATGTTAACTTTGTAATTCAACTGTTTCTTTAAATATTATATATTTATGTTTGCCTCGGTTGCGTCAGTATTATTGTTAGAGACACGTTTCTCTTAGCAGGGTTGTGGTACGACTTAAGAATGTAAGCTTACACAGATTATAATTTTACTTCACTCCTTTTATTAATGCTTGATACGATTTAAATAACACTTCACTGATATAGAGAGCTGAGAGATTCTTTAATTAATTACTTGCACTTTTTAACACGTAAACTATTTTTCGTCTACCACGAATACGAATTAAATCTCTTGAGGACAAGTTTTGCATCTGGTTAGTAACGCTGTCTGCAACCAACTGAATTGATTTCAACCGTCTAAACTTGTAAATTTCTGTATTTCAAGTCTCTGATTGGCTATTCCTAATCCAATAGAATACCTTCATTTAACTAAAGTTTTTCTGGTTGGTTGTTGATTGGCTATTTTTAAACTGTCTCAAAATTTACATTATTGTTGCTCCAGTAATGAATAGTAGCATTTAAACTTTCAAATTCATTATTGCCTCAAGGTTAACTCATTGTTACCTCATTGTTAGCAACTTTTAACTTATTATTCTCACAGCTCCTACATTATTAAATTACGTAATACATACACATAACATTATTACACATGGATACAATAATACAAACATATACAATAATACATTATACTGTTCAATCGTGTAATGTTGACGCTCCTTACACCAAGCGAGGCGTCGTTTGGCTTTTTCCTGCTTGATGTGTGGCTTATGAGCAGCCGCTCGACCATGGAATCCAGGGTTTCCCACCTCACGCCTAACTGTTATAGTACTTGGAGTAGATCCTGATGCAGTTTGGAATTCCTGTGTGATGGTCTGGATATATGTATGCCTATTACTCTTTACGACCCTCTTCAAATGTCCGCAGTCTCTGTCAATCAACAGACGAGGTCGGCCTGTACGCTTTTGTGCTGTACATGGCCCTTCATGTTTCCACTTCACCATCCCATCAGAAACAGTGGACCTAGGGATGTTTTGGAGTGTGGAAATCTCGCGTACAGACTTCTGACACAAGTGACACCCAATCACCTGACCACGTCCCATTCTGCTGTTTCACGATGTCTAATGACTACTGAGTAATGAGTACCAGGCAGTAGGTGGCAGCACAATGCACCTAAGATGAAAAACGTATGTTTGTGGGGGTGTCCGGATACTTTTGATCACATAGTGTATTTCATTATTTGGCGATGTGTCGTTCACAAGATGAATTAAATTGGTAGTACGATTGATGCTGGGCGCCAGTTTGAGAGCATAGAGTACATGTGGAAACAGTGCGCCCCATTTAGGCGTAAGACGCGATATAGTAGCCAAGCCTGGTAAATCGTTTTTAGTGATTTAGAAGTAAAGTTCCATCAGTCTTCCATCATATTGTTGTGAAGAACAATATTGTCTATGGTGAAACAGCTGACAAGGGAACCCTGATATCACTCCCTTCAAATCCCAATAACTCTCGCAAACACCTAGCGAATGTTAACATATATCCATATGTTACTTCCCAACTTCTGCATACATTTAGAGCACTCTAATTGGAATCTCTGCGGTGCCCAGGACCTACTAGTAACCCAACATTGAGGCAGTATTTTTACCACTTAAATGATATGTCTAATTATATAATAAAATTTAATAACAGCCCGCCTTAAAGCAATATGTATATGTAATAATATATGAAGTGTATGTAACAGTCATTGTGTTATGTTTATATTATTATGTACATGTATAATAATGTTATGTGAATGTATTACGTAGTTTAACAATGTAGGAGCTGTGAGAATGAAAGAAAGCTGCCTTCCGTAGCAAACAGAATTACAAAGTAAATGCCGAAAGTTGCTACAATGAGGTAACCTTGAGACAATCATAAATTAGAAACTTTAATAAGGGGACTAACATTATTATTGTTCCAATAATTATAACATTTAAAACAGTTTATAAATAGCTAATCAAAAACTAGAAAAAGCTTAAGTTAAATAAAAGTATTCTATTGGAGTAGGCTTAGCCAATCAGAGACTTCAAATAGGGGAAATATACAGATTCAGGCGGGAGACGCTACAAGGGAGTGCACCTAAGCGGTCAGAGAGAACAATATAAAGTTTACGCGTTTAAAGGTGCAAATAACAATAATCTCACAGCTCTACAGTAGGATACATCAGTGAAGTGTTATTTAAAGGTACAATACAATTATAATTTGTGTAAGCCTTCATTCTTTAGCCGTACCAGTCCTGCTAAGGGATACGTGCTCTAAAACTAATTACTAATGACGCAGCCGAGGTTTACATATATAATATTTAAATAAATAACATTAAAATAATTATTACACAAAAAGTAAACGTGGGGTGAAGGCCACCGGAAACTTTGTACCGTACGTGGGGCGAACACTCCTAGAAACAATCTCCCGCAAAAATTGGCATCCAATACGTGCGTGGCCTAAAACAGCTTCATATTGGTGCACAAACGTGAGGCAACCGCTGCAACAATTAAACCCCTTCAAGTTTGACACTCCAACAGTGCGACAACAATATAAACAACTGCAAGTTTGGTTCCCATACATGGGGCTGCAACGACTGCAAGTTTGTCGCCCAACGTGGGGCAAGAATAGGTGAAAGAAGAAATCAACGAACATCATAGAACTACCAGAATCGACAAAACTACAAGACTTCACTACAAGAACTTCAGAGAACTTCAAGATCAACATACAATATCATCCAAAGACAATTCTTTCAGGTGTACGGGGCACGCAGTCAACAATTCAACTAGAATCTACGAGGGAACACCAGAGTAAAAAGGTTTACTAACACAGCCAGAGAAAAGGTCAGAAAACTCCAATACTATATATTTATATAATTTTCAAGATAGTTACCAATATATATATATATATATTGTTAGTAAAATAATTACATGTTGTTAAGAAGTGGAAAATTAAAATTCAGCAATTCCAAACCAAATATAACTATATAAAATATACAAAATAGAATGGAAACGGAAAACAATGGAAATATGGAAGTATTAGAGGATAGGTCAGCCATGACTAATTATTATATAAATTTACAGTTAGAGCTAGAGGAAACAAATACGTTAAATGTAGTAAAACAATACATCTACTTCAAGTTTGGCGCCCAACGTGGGGCTGCAACGATTGCAACATTCAGCAGAGACGTAGGTTCCAAAAGACTTGAACTTTCGAGACGAGAATACTCTAATATCGGCATGGCGTGCATATATACGACCGTGAAACCTTTGTGGTTAAGTATTTCTTTCGGCAGTATAAGTTATTTGTAAGAAGGCCTAAGGGACAGATTAAGCAGGCATCAAATCTGCAAGATGGGTATTTATCTTAAAAATGCATAGCCTTATTTTATAGGGGGGTCTCGTCGTCGTCGTCTTATGTGTATCGTCGTAGATCTCGCAGTTATGACTTAGGGGGTCGTCTTTAGGAGTCGATGTCGCCTAATGTCAGCTAGGGAGCACAAGTCGTCATCCCAGGGTTCAACTGTTGGCGAATCGATTTGAAATTCCCTACTGTGATTATGTAAAGGGTAGGATTCGGGAGTGGTAACACCAGGATACTGTCTAGAATGAAACACTGTTTTCACTTTTCGCACACCGGCGCTTCTGTATGAAGAAATTCTGCAGGATTCTTTTCTTTTGTCACTAATACGTGCGATTCTTTAACGCTGTACTCCCACGATTATCACTTGGTTCATAACATCTGCTCCGGCAAGTTACTCAGTTACTCGGTGCCCATTCACCGTTCTTTAATCTTGCGTTAACTGGAAACAGTCACTTCGTTAGCACAATAGATAAAGATTCCATAGAAATCACTTCATCGTTACACAATTGTGCGGTAGTTCATAAATTTAGAAATTTAGCATCCTTCTCTGAATCGCAGTATTACGTGTTCCCTTAACGAGGAATCGTGACGAGCTGTGTAAAATCCACGCTTACGTTCACATATATCAAGTACTACTAGCCTTCGGATTTCTGTACATGTAGCCACGTCTTTCTATCTTCTCATTGGTACTAATAACCATACTGTATCTTTATTAGCTCTTCGGTTGAAAATTCGAAGCATAAACGGTAAGAAGAGACCGCTGCACGGTCTTGAAACTTGGTTCATCCCCTCGAGGCACAAAGAAACGTTTGAAAAATACAGTAAACATTTTGAAGCGAAGCTACTCTCGCCTAAATCTTACAAATTTTCTTACACAATTACGCCTTTGTTTATTTGACAATATTTATGAAGCTTATAACATATTTACACTTTTAAGGACTTTTGATTGATATAGTTTTTAATCCAATTACATTAAAATTGCAGAAAAACATCAAGTGGCGTGTTAATTAATCATTAATAATTCATAAACCTTAACAGGTTAAAATTTCCTTTTATGTAGGTTTTTACACTACAATTTAGATCAGTAGTACCCTTCAATGTCAAGCCATTCATGGCAAGCATTTGATACTTGTCACAAAATACAAAAATCGTTTTCAAGAATGTGATAGATATAAATTTCAAAGCGGGGCTACAAACTGAAGTAGGCGTCATTATAGTATGTATAGTATGTATTCGGTACGATATGCATCTATGCAGTAAACAACTGTTCTGGAGCTATACTTCATTCGCGCAATAAGAGCTTCATATTGTCAATATGCATGCTGCTTTCTTTATAACCATATTACATGTTATCCTTCCTTCAGATCAGTAGCTCGTAGGTGGTGCTATTGATAGTGATTACGTTAATCTGTACATTTGCTTGAATATAACAATAACAAATGTAAAGAGGTTCTCGGTATTTACACTGCATACTGTTGTATATCATATGTTTCCTCCTCCTTAACTCCCTCTTGCGCTTCATGTTTTCGCGCGGAGTTTTCGGAAGAGTATTTGCATATGTGTTAGGCGTCAGCAACGCAGAACAACTCCCATATGTGAAAGAAATATTAATGAATGGTGTTCTAAGTATTTGCGAAACGTAGGAAGCAAAGATGTGCAATTGACACCGTTCATTACAAACTGGTTCATGATAGCCTCAGAAAGAAAACGGGAACGTGAACCAGAACGGAAAACAAAATAACTTGGAACATTTTGGTTCACAATGCATCGGTAACGAGAATGGGAAAATATATATTTATCTAAATAAACAGAATGTTTCAGAAATAATTTTACAAACTTCGGGTGTAGGTTCCTTACACCACAAGAAGGGAAAAATTTCATATGAACATATGTCCCATAATCCTTTGTTTTTCTCGTTAGGAGGTGTTCAACACAGTGGTACACTTATACCACACAAAACTCATAATAAATGCTCGAAATGTCCTCCTCTTACTTCTATGCATGCCTGTACTCGTCGAATCATGGAATGTCGCACCCTGTCAAAAACTCCGGCGTTTCTGCATCCGGGATGGCTGCTCCATAAACCAATGATTTAAGATGCCCTCAGAGGTAAAAATCCACAGGATTAAGGTCGGGAGAACGTGCAGGCCATGGAACTAGTCCTCCTCTGCCTATCCCTTCATGCTGTCACGTGTGATGTACCAGATGCCACAGCCAATTGTCTTGTACTGATACCTGGATCGTCTTCACACACTTTAACATCTGTTCTTCGCGTTCCGGCGTACGAACAACTCTTGGTCTTCCGTGGTGCAATGGTTCCTGTCTCAGCAAGGCGACGATAAACAGCGACAAAGGTTGGATGACTCGGTTGTCTTCGGTCTGGAAACTCCATTTGATATAGCCGTGCAGCCTCGCGTCCATTACCATTCGCGCGACCTACATAAAATCATGTCTGCCTGTTCACGAAATGAATATCCAGCATGGTGGAACGAAACACGTGCAGTTAACTCACTACATGTACACAATTGAAACGTTGAAGACAGACTAATGACAAACGTAAACAAGTCTCCATGGCAACACTTCGCCTCTACCGTATGTAGTACAGTGGGTCAACGCCTTCTATGAATGCATAGAGAAATGAAGTTTTGAGATTGGACCCCTAAGACCGTTGAACTCACAATTGCATTGTGACAGGAATAACCCGAAAACCAAGGATTATGGGACATATGTTTATATGAACTTTTTTCCTTCTTTTGGTGTGAGGAACCCATATCCGAAGTTTGTAAAAGCATTTCTGAAACATTCTATATATATATATATATATATATATATATATATATATATATATGACTATAACGATAGCTAAATGGAGAGCCAATTTTGCTCATAGGTATGCCATTTGCTTGTAACTGTCCATTTCAATCAACATAATTAAGGCTAATGAATAAAAATCCATTAAACATTTTTTCAGCGCAGCGCCATTACTGTTTCTGATCCCCTACCGAAGTGTACATTGTTATTAATTGTTCCTTATTATTATTATTGTAATCCTACCATCATAAAATGGTTGTTATTTTATTGAACATCGTGCATAATTGGCTCATAATGCCACGCGAGTCAATAATAGTAATGACTATTTTTCTTTGAGCGACGATATGCAAAAATACCTGTACCTTATTAAATATAGAATAATTAGGACGTGAATTTATAATTACTTACCATGCTGTGCTGATAATAGGGTACACCATAGTCCACAACACCGGCTCATTTCTCTCCCAGGAAGCGAATGCATACAATTGGCTGTCTTGGTTATCGGATCAACACGAGTGGTAATGACAAATGAAATACAGGGATAGAATCCAAAGTCTCACTTACGTGATGATTGACACTAGTGCCATAATCATCAAGATTATTCACTTATTGCATAAATTATCTACTATTTTGTCCTTCAGTAACCCTCAAGGATCTGAGGGAGTCACGACGTACCGTACACTTGCCGAAATCCCTTCCTGTTTAATTTTGCCAGGTCTAGAGAGAATTGTTTTAGGTCATGGCCACCTAGAATATTTTCTGCAGTGAAAAACCTAATATGCATAATATGGATCTATTATGCCGTTCCCAAGAATGGAAATGAAAATTAAAACTTGATCAAGAGTTCTTTCCCGTGATATTCTTGGAACGGGATCCTGGGAAGTTTACCGTTATTTGTGAACGCTCACACCATAATACAAGTATTTTAACTATGTCGTAGATTAGATTTACGGCACGTGAAAGAAGCTCAAACCTGATAAACAGGCCTCTGAAAAAATAAATTCCGGTCTTTCACGCACAATATACAATGGGACACCAAGAACCATAGTCATTAAAGAGCACCCATAAATAAAAACAATTTATTACCTCGAAAGTTTCTAAAGAATTTGAAATGGCAATGTTACATGAGTAGGGTATATAGAGGAATTCTGGCGCAGTTTTTTGCGTTTATATGGGAAAGGATAGGGAAAACGAGGCTAGATGCGGCGGTTCAAGGAGGAAAATGCGTTTATATGGGGGAGATAGGGAATACGAGGACTGACGCTAGGCTAGACAGTGGTAGGAGGGGGAGTGCGCTTCATATGCGAGAGATAGGGAATACGAGGGTCGATGCTAGGCTAGACAGAGGCTGAGTAATGTATGGTTTATATGAGCGGTATAGGAAAACGATGAGAGGTGTTAGACTAGACAGGGCTTGAAACGTAGTGCATGGTTTATATGAGAGATATAGGAAAACGAGGAAAGGTGTTAGGCTAGACAGAAGTCGAGGAGTAGAGTATGGTTTATATGAGAAGTATAGGAAAACGAGGAGAGGTATTAGGTTAGGAGAATTGAGTTTGTGTTTATAAGGAGAGACGAGAAAACGGAGAGAGATCCTATGCTAGGATAGACAGGTGTTAAAGTTAGGTTAGATAGGAAACCAAGGAGTGATACTCAGCTAGAGGGGGGGCAGGAGGGAATGAGCTTTTGAGAGGTAGGGGATACGGGGAGTGGTGTTAGACTAGGCAGGGCTTGAAACGTAGGGCATGGTTTATATGTATGAGAAGTATAGGAACAGGAAGAGGGGTGCTAGGCTAGACAGAGGTTGAGGAGTAGAGTATAGTTTATATGAGAGGTATAGGAAAACGAGGAGAGGAGTTAGACTAGACAGAGGTCGAGGAGCAGAGTATGGTTTATGTGAGAGTCATAGGTAAACGAGAGAGGCGTTAGGCTAGACAGAGCTGGAGCAGTAGAGTATGGTTTATATGAGAGGTATCGGAACAGGAGGAGAGGTGTTCGGCTAGACAGGTAGTGTAGCAGTAGGAATATGGACTTATATACAGGAGAGATAGGGAATAGGAGGTGCTAGATTTGAAAGCGACTTTAAACGTGAACTTAGTGGAAAACTGTTTCATGTCAATGTTCTAGACATGCCCATCACGTAACCTATTCAGGGAAAAGGTGACCTGCAACGGGAAAAGCTAACCCACTCACACTAACAGGTAAGTAATTCAGCTAGTATTGCAAGAGGTTGACTGTATCATAGCAGTGTATGATTTCACAGGTAATTCAGAGGGTATCGTAGGTATTTAGGATAATTCAAGTAACATAGGTGTTTAGAGTAATTAAGCAAGTATCACAGGAGGCTAGATTCAATGATCAGGGTTTCGTATCAGAGCTATTTAATGTGTTTTCACTTGATTGGAGTAGTATCACAGGTAATTAAGTCATTTTAACGGGCAATTCAACTAGTATCACAGGTACTCATGGTAATATAGAGAGTAATTAAATTATAAAACATTTCTCATCCAACGTTACAACAATTTATATACTTTTTTCTAAATCTTACAAACTTATTATATGTTAAACAGTTATTGTACGATGCGGAGAGGGATAAACTACATATTGGTTCACAAATTGAAAAGCTTTACGTCAACATACCTTTATTTTAGTTCGTTGTAGATTTCTCTCCCCTTTTATCATACTTATCTTGAAGCTGCTTGTATTTGTGGTGGTTGTAGGTGGTTGTACAAGTGAACGTGTGGAGGTAATTCCTAACTCTGAAGAAAGCTATATCTCATTCACCAAGTATGTAGGAGATATAAAGCTTCGATTTGTGGATAGCTTCCGATTCCTCAGTACAAGCTTGGATAAGTTGGTAAAAAATCTAACCTCGTATCCTGAAACGCTAAAGTACTTTGGAGAAGACAAATTGAAGTTGATGACCCGTAAGGGTGTATTTCCCTATGATTTTGTTACGTCATGGGATGTCCTGAACGAAACCTGCTTGCCTCCTAAGGACTACTTCTACAATAGATTAAATGAAGAAGAAATTACTGATACTGACTACGATCATGCTAGAAATGTATGGGAGCTGTTTAATGTGAGAAACCTGGGAGAGTACAGCGATCTCTACTTAACTTCGGATGTACTTCTCCTAGCTGATGTCTTTGAGACGTTCAGAGAGCAAACCCTTAAAACACACAAAGTTGATCCTGCCCATTATTTTACCTCTCCAGGTCTTACATGGGACGCCATGTTACTGTATACTGGAATTAAGCTGGAACTGTTACAAGATTATGATCAACTACTCATGGTGGAATCAGGTATAAGAGGAGGTTTATGCCAAGTTTCCCATCGTAATGCTGAGGCTAATAACACTTATATGGATAAGTTTGATCCGTCAAGACCAACCCAATTTATCACATACGAGGACGCTAATAACCAATATGGGTGGGCAATGTGTCACGCCCTTCCTTTTGGTGGATTTCAGTGGGTGTCACCTGAAGAAATCAACTTAGAAACATTACAAGCAGATGATCCTCATGGGTACATATTAGAAGCCGACATCGAGTATCCTGCTGAACTTCACGATCTACACAACGATCTACCGTTCCTGCCAGAGTGTATGAAACCATTGGAATCATCTACAAAGAAACTGATACCTCATCTTGGACCTCGAAAGAAGTATGTAGTGCATTACATGGCTTTGAAGCAAGCTCTTAGTCATGGACTACGACTAACAAAAATCCATCGTGTGCTAAAATTCCGACAGTCTCAGTGGTTGAAACCTTATGTGGAATTTAACAACAGGCTACGACAACAAGCTACAAATGATTTCGAGAAGGATCTCTACAAGCTCTTTAACAACGCTATGTTTGGAAAAACTATGGAGAACCTGCGTAATCGTATGGATATACGGCTGGTGACAAATGAGAAGACTCTGCAAAAGTTAATTGCAAAGCCAACGTTTATCGACAGGACGATATATGCTTCTAATCTAGCTGGCCTCTCGTCAGATTGTATTCAACAAGCCTATATACATCGGTATGAGTGTGTTGGATATCTCCAAGACATTAATGTACCGGTATCACTATGATGTGTTGTTACCGTATTATGGAGCTGAAAACCTGAAGCTTATGTATATGGATACTGAGTCGTTCATTCATCGTGTTACAACTGAAGATGTGTACCAGGATAAACTACGTTTTCTTGAGCACCTAGATACTGCTGATTATCCTACAAGCCATATATGCTATTCACCTCTAAACAAGAAGGTACTTGGGAAATTTAAAGATGAGGCTAATGGTAAAATCATTCAACGCTTTGCTGGACTACGTCCTAAAATGTATGCCCTAGATATCGACGGTTCAATGATAAAAAAGATTAAAGGCATAAAACGTAGTGCTATTAAGCAGTACGTTACGTTCGAGAGCTATACTGACTGCCTTAAAACCAGAGAAATTATCAGAACGCCCATGAATCTGATCCTGTCGCGACAGCATGCTCTTGCCACAGTACAAGTGAATAAAATTACATTGACACCATACGACGATAAAAGAATTATTGCTGAGGACGGTATAACGACATACGCCTATGGACATTACGCCATTACAAACAGTGCTTAAAAGAATGTAAGTCGAATATGAAGATTTTCTCGTGAGTCTACAATCTTAAAAAAATGAAGGTTATCTGTGTGCTGTATATGCAGATAGCTGACGCCTGATGAAGAAAGAAGAAGATGGAAGGGAAGGTGGTAACCCTGCCATTAGGAGCAATCCTAGTGCTAGTCTCAAGCCTAGATAAAAGGGGAGAGAAATCTACAACGAACTAAAATAAAGGTATGTTGACGTAAAGCTTTTCAATTTGTGAACCAATATATAGTTTATCCCTCTCCGCATCGTACAATAACTGTTTAACATATAATAAGTTTGTAAGATTTAGAAAAAAGTATATAAATTGTTGTAACGTTGGATGAGAAATGTTTTATAATTTAATTACTCTCTATATTACCATGAGTACCTGTGATACTAGTTGAATTGCCCGTTAAAATGACTTAATTACCTGTGATACTACTCCAATCAAGTGAAAACACATTAAATAGCTCTGATACGAAACCCTGATCATTGAATCTAGCCTCCTGTGATACTTGCTTAATTACTCTAAACACCTATGTTACTTGAATTATCCTAAATACCTACGATACCCTCTGAATTACCTGTGAAATCATACACTGCTATGATACAGTCAACCTCTTGCAATACTAGCTGAATTACTTACCTGTTAGTGTGAGTGGGTTAGCTTTTCCCGTTGCAGGTCACCTTTTCCCTGAATAGGTTCCGTGATGGGCATGTCTAGAACATTGACATGAAACAGTTTTCCACTAAGTTCACGTTTAAAGTCGCTTTCAAATCTAGCACCCCCTATTCCCTATCTCTCCTGTATATAAGTCCATATTCCTACTGCTACACTACCTGTCTAGCCGAACACCTCTCCTCCTGTTCCGATACCTCTCATATAAACCATACTCTACTCCTCTAGCTCTGTCTAGCCTAACGCCTCTCTCGTTTACCTATGACTCTCACATAAACCATACTCTGCTCCTCGACCTCTGTCTAGTCTAAATCCTCTCCTCGTTTTCCTATACCTCTCATATAAACTATACTCTACTCCTCAACCTCTGTCTAGCCTAGCACCCCTCTTCCTGTTCCTATACTTCTCATACATATAAACCATGCCCTACGTTTCAAGCCCTGCCTAGTCTAACACCACTCCCCGTATCCCCTACCTCTCAAAAGCTCATTCCCTCCTGCCCCCCTCTAGCTGAGTATCACTCCTTGGTTTCCTATCTAACCTAACTTTAACACCTGTCTATCCTAGCATAGGATCTCTCTCCGTTTTCTCGTCTCTCCTTATAAACACAAACTCAATTCTCCTAACCTAATCCTCTCCTCGTTTTCCTATACTTCTCATATAAACCATACTCTACTCCTCGACTTCTGTCTAGCCTAACACCTTTCCTCGTTTTCCTATATCTCTCATATAAACCATGCACTACGTTTCAAGCCCTGTCTAGTTTAACACCTCTCATCGTTTTCCTATACCGCTCATATAAACCATACATTACTCAGCCTCTGTCTAGCCTAGCATCGACCCTCGTATTCCCTATCTCTCGTATATGAAGCGCACTCCCCCTCCTACCACTGTCTAGCCTAGCGTCAGTCCTCGTATTCCCTATCTCCCCCATATAAACGCATTTTCCTCCTTGAACCGCCGCATCTAGCCTCGTTTTCCCTATCCTTTCCCATATAAACGCAAAAAACTGCGCCAGAATTCCTCTATATACCCTACTCACATGTGAGTTTGTTAGTAGTTTTCTGAACACATACACACACTTTCTTTCCTTATAGATAATATTGATACCTACAGATTATGACACGCAAGGGCCACCTGTAAACTAGCAATGGATTGAGAAAATATGCGAATGTTCTATTTGCCTTTTTTTCTTTCTCTATCACATACCTAATAGGTAGAGGAACACCTATTGTATTCCACCCAAAATTTAGACATCGGTATTTGAGAGGATATATGTATATCTTGAATTTTCTGGGAAAAGCCTGTCAAGTCCACTTCATTCAGAAGAAATTTTGTATAATCTTGTATAACTGGTAAACGTTAAGCGATAGATGAAAAAGTACTACACAAAAATATAGATTTCTTTAAAACACACAATTTATTTAAAGAAGTTTTTTTGTTACATAAGCCATTTCTGAGATATCCGTTATTAAAGGTTCGAATTGTTCATTTCTTGGTCATTCTCTTAAAGTCCTATCAGCATTCAAGTGTTTCTAACAATTGCATGGAAACAGCATGGAATTTTAAGACCAGCGTATAGCGCCCAGATCTTAAACATTTGACTATTGCTGTTCCCTTTGTATCTATAACGAAAACTGTAATGTAGCCATGTCTCCAAAAGTTCATTTGGATTAAAAGTAATAATCTTTAGTAAGTAAAGTTTGTATACGAACTAAAAGGGATTGAGGGTAGAGAAAGTCATAATTTAGATATGATAATAAATACACAAAACACAGCATGTATTAACTTTGAATTAACAAAGCTTAACCCGAGTAGTATTAAACTAAATATAGACGAGGAAAGCATATCAGAAATAAATTGCACTAATTTTCTGGAGTAACAATTGAGAAACATTTAAATTGGCAATCTCATCATCTCTAATTGGCATCAATTAGTAAAAGTATAATGAGACAATTAACTATAATAATGAACAGTAAAACAATGAAACAAGTCTATTATGCTTTTATATATTCGCAAGTAAGAATATATGTGTGTGTGTGAATGCATAAAAACTGTAATAAATATAAATATGCAAACAAACATCTAGTGCACATAACGATAATTTAAGAAACAATGATGATTATTATAGAATAACATAATCGTGCCATAGAAGTTGGAGAAAGAGAATTATTCAATAAATTACTTAGCGAAATAAAGAACATAGGCCAGCCAAATATAATGATGAAAGCAAAGAAATACTTAATAGAAAATGAGTTTTATAGTATTGATGAATTCAGACATGGAAAAGCAATGTAAAGTGAAAATTGATATTTAAAGCAAACTTAAGGTAAATGCAATGTAAAAGGATAATTGATACTTAGGTAAAAATGTTAATGAGAAGTAATGTAAAATTACAAGCTATACTTGTTAAATTATTATATATTTGTAATTGGACGTGTCCTTAATGTGAGTTATCTCAGTTTTAATAAGAAACATTACTCTAAATCCCAGTCCCCATGACAGTACGTGTGTGGTGAGAACGAAAGCATAATAAAAAGGGCAGGTATTTAACGGAATTGGTCTGTACGTATAAGGGTTCGTTAGAATGTGACTTGCATGAACTGAAAGCGTGAACCTATTATTCAACTGTAAATGACCGTGACGAAAGCTAGTTTTCTCTCACTTGTTCCTCACGTACACATTTAGTAGCATAAAATAATGGAGCACGCGCTCTATATCCTGCTATTACTGCACTTAGCAGTTTATCTATTTACTTATTTATCTGTCGCGTGTTATTGAATACGGAACATTTTGTCACCGGATCATAACTGCCGAGGGGCCCCGCCCCGTGACTTGTCAGCGGTATAAATGCGTTCTTTTCTTTGCTACGCCAGGGCGGTACCCTCAGAACACTGTCGGTGTCTCCGGCCCTTTGAATTGCCTTCTCTTCTGCCAGCACTTCATTTGTCAGCTCTTTAATTTACTCTCACACAATTTCCGTCCATAAACCGCGCGCGTGACTTCCGACATTATCACCCACGACGTACATAATGGAAGTAATCGATTATCGAGCGTAATTCTTAGTTGAAATATCGGCATAGTTCCTGATTATATAACGCTAATTTTATTTAAGGGAAAACGATAGCGACTGAAAATTAATTATGCGAAGAGGAAGCAGTTAAATAAAACATTGTTAATTCCTTCATTCTGTAATGATTTATATTTTTTTATTTTTAAAATAGTATACTATGCAACAAGAAAACAATGGTAGTTAAGACATATATTTATGAAACGAGCGGTATCACACTATAATTTCAAAACTTTGAGTTTTTACAAAAAAGATCTTGCCATGTTAATTTGCGTAATTAAATACTGGTCGAATAACAGGACCTTGAGGGCAGGACCTTGAACGTGTTTGCGAGTACTGCAACAGAGGCAGCTCTGTTGCGTCCACGCCGTATTTATCGATTTTTTGCAGGTAACATGAAAGCAACGATGAACAGAATTTATTTTGTTTTAAATACACGTATTTCATTGTTTATCTGGACAATGGATCACAGTGAACTGTAGCTTTTAAGGCGTTAAAAGTATGGGCAATAGGGGAGTTGCTGAAGTATTATGGGTGCCACAACAGTATACTTATGTCACATGTGATCGGCGTAATGTAGTGGTACGACCAAAAATCCTATAAACGTTCACATTTAAAATTATTTACCTATGCTCTTTTGAATTCTAAAGTGCAACCAAGGGCTTTAAATGTTTCTTTCAAATATGGTGGTAATGTTTTGAAATATCGTAACCTGATAAATGTTAAGCTCAGTTCAAAAAAGTATTAATATGCTCAGAAAAGGTTTACTATAGATAGAACTGTAAGTTAAACTTTTAATGAAGTGGATTTGTGAAAGGTTTATTTTATTCTCTCGGCATTTGTCACGTTTTTAAACTTTATCATTCATGCATTAACCTTTAACTTCCGTAACTTAAGTATTTAGCATATGAAGCAGCAGCAGAAAAAAGATGTGAAAAAATTTACTCTACCCATTACCAGTTTACTCTATCTACTACGCTCTTCGTTATGGAATTATTCACCCCGGTTTGAAACGTATCTGGATAGGTTTGAGAGGCATAGTCAGTACACTTTGACTTTCTGTTTACAAATGCTGAATCAAGTGACATCACCTCTTTCTTGCCCCTTATGTCTGGTTAGGTTTGGTAGGCCTGAGACGTACAGTTAGTGTTTGTGAACAAAATGTTCCCCTCTGAGAGATAACCCTCCCCCCCCCCGACATACGCTCTCGGCGCACTATTCCCAGCATTCCAAGTTACACTTTACACACTACCTTGACACAGCCACTACCCCACCTTTCCACAGCTACTTTCCCTTCACTACCAGCCCATTCCCGACCCCCAACACTTACAGCACATACCCTACTGACCTCACTTTCACACCAAATCGATCAACCTTCACGCTTGTTGAGGCAGTATTTTTAACACTAAAATTATTTAAGTCTTATTGTATAATATAAAATAATAATAGCCCGCCTTAAAACAATATGTGTATAATATAATATATAAAATGTATGTAACAGTCATTGTATTATCTTTAGTTTTATTACGTACATGTATAATAATGTTATGCGAATGTATTAAGTAATTTAATAATGTAGAAGCTGTAGGAATAGAAGCCGAAAGTTGCTAACAATGAGATAACCTTGAGGCAATAATGAATTGGAAAGTTTAATAATGCTACTTGTAATACTTGGAGCAATAATAACGTAATATTTAAACCAGTATATAAACATCCAATCAACAACTAGAAAACCCTTAAGTTAAATAAAAGTATTCTATTGGAGTAAGGTTAGCCAATCAGAGACTTGAAATTGAGAAATTTTTAATTTAAGCGGTAAACGCCAGTCCCTAGAAGGCAACGTACCTGAGCAGTTCATTCGCTCGGTACGTATCCAGTGTGAGACGACAATTCATTACGGCGAGAATTTATAAAGTACGTGTTTAAAAGTGCAATTAATAAATAATCTCACAGCTCTCTATATCACTGAAGTGTTATTTAATCGTGTGAAGGATTACTAAAAGGAGTAAAGTAAAAATTATAATTTGTGTAAGCCTATATTCTTTAGCCGCATCACCCCCTGATAAGAGATACATGTTTCTACAAATTAATACTGACTCAGCCGAGGCAAACATAAATATATATAATATTTAAAGAAACATTAAAATACAAAGTTGATTCTTAAACGTAGGGACGAAGGCGACCGGAAAGTGAACATTGGGGCGAAGGCCACCGGAAACTTTGTACCGTACGTGGTTGCAACTACTTCAATTTCGGCTCCCCAACAACGGAACTATAATACAGCTCCTTGAAATTCACGCTCAAATTGTGGTCCAAATAACGTAACAATAAAACTCCTTCTTAAAAATATAAATACTACTTCATTGTAGACCTCTACTCTGCATAAGCACATAACAAGGGCATCTTCCCACGAATTTTCTTTAACCCGACCACATACAACACCAGCCATCTACACAAACCACTGCATGGCAACGCATATACCACCCCACCACACCGCTACATCCACCCAATATAACCACAGACTCGCACCAATACACCAAAAAACCTGCCAGGCAATCTTAGGCCGTTTACCACACAGGAACCCACACACAGCGTGCCGCTCATGATTCAAAACTCCGACACAACTCACTCGCATGGTACAAAGAGCGCCAAAGAAAATCTCACTACTCCTCGCGTCTATGTCACATTGTTTATCGTTGTACGTGGTCTTATGAAGTCATGTCCACTTCATTGGTTGCTTTAGGCCACGGTGCAAGGGTGCGCCACTCCTTCTGCTAAATAGACCAATAACCACAACAAAGGTTACACAATGGCGTAGAAACGAAATATGTGTTTAGATTCTCGATCGTATTAGCTAAAAGAGAAAGAGGTAGAGTGAGTGCTTTCAGTTTGTCATACAGACCTCTTATCGTGATTGGTAGCCCATACTTATCGGCTAGTGGGGGACACGCCATTGAAAGGGTTAAAAGCTAAGGGAAAAACTTGATGAGCGCCCAGGTTAGCAAATTGTAGAATGTGTAGTGTGAGAAGATTTTCAGGAGGTGCAAATTAAAGCTTTAATGGTATTCATTAAATACATAACAAGGCAGAACTTTATAACAAAAAATAAACAGAACTGTATTCTCCCAGTGATATCAATACTTGTTGCTGTATAGAAGCAAATATAACTAAATATTAAATAAATAAAGCGGCATTTTTTCCCTCTAATTCAAAATATAATTGGTTAATATACAATAGGATTATAAACAAAAGTATAACCCAATTTTATTGTCATAATATGTATGTCATATTCGGTAAACCATATACATATACATTTTTATCTCTAGTTTCTAAACATGATCAGTCAATTATAACAAAAGAGTAATTTACATTTAGTAAACGAATATCGTCATCTGCGGATGTTTTACGGGGAGTGCCCACTTTCTGACGAGTATGTAGACCATCTTCCCCACTTTACTGGAATATGTGTATCCAGTAATGTAGTATAAAACACTTTTATGCAATGCCGTTGCAATTGCTGTAACAGTGTCACCAGCCTTCCACATACCCACGAAACGTCCACGAGTAATTTCGCTGGTATACGGCATGACTGGTTCTGAGACAATAAACATGTTTTGGTTTCAATAACACCAGAAAAAAGCAAAGGCATCAACCTCCCCTCTTTTTCCCCTTATTGCCACCAGCTCTGCGATAGGTAAGGTGAAGGACAGGCCTCAGAAGACCCCAGAAAAGATACAGAATCAGCCCAAGATTTTCTTTGGCGCAACTTACACAGAAACACGCCGAGAATAATCTACAACTACTCCCAAATCCACTCCGCTGTCTGATACTCAAGTCGACAACCATGTTTACCACTCAGAAATTTTACATATAGTACGCCCAGCATGATCCATTGCTGCATGACAACACACACCAATAACCAAGAGTGTTTATTGCCGGATCTATAACCTTCTCTTTCCTAATCTTCGGTGGAGGAGTTTTGCCGTGGGTATGGCCATCCTTCAGACGGCGAGCCCCACACTCCTAGTCTCCGACTCCTATCGGGGCTGAGGTTAGCAAGTAACATGTGATTTTCTCCTCCACTCGAAAAAAAATCTGATGTGTTACACTCACATGACTTTCTCTACTCGTGTACAATCTAATTTTACAAACGCCTATTCTCCATATGCTTCATGTTAATCGAGATATCGAAATGTCAATCTTATTGGTAATTTTCTTGTAGATGCAAGGGGAATATGGTAGCTTTTAAGCGATAGTCAAATATTTTAACGCTGGTTGCTATGTGGCGCATTCCATTCTCTTTGCATGTCCAGGACATAAAAAAATGAATAACGAATTTGAGAAAAAGTATAAGTATTGCAAAATTTAAGGAAATAACAAGCAATATCTCGAAAACGGTTCACTCAACAAAAGAAATGTATATGACATAAGTTGTGTATTTTAACGCGATCTATATTTTTTGTGTAGTAAAATTTTGTCTATCTCTTATAGTTTACCAGTTATGCAAAAGTCGTTCAGAATGAAGAATACTTTTGGAGACATTCCCAGAAAATTCGAGATATACATTTCATTTCTCATGATATTATCTTAAACATATGATATTTTCATCAAAATCGTTAGAGCCATTTTTGAGAAAATTAAAATTTTCGAAAAATGTTCCATGTAAAGGGTAGTCTGGGGTGGGGGGATTTTCTTGAAAACCTTCGTGTGGCATCTCTGGAAGATACTGAACCTAAATACCAAGTTTGGTGTTTATCCGACTGTTCGTTTTTGAGTTATGCTGTTCACACACACACAGACACACAGACACACACACACACAGACACACACACGGACATGTTTCCAAAAATGCTTTTTTTGGATTCAGGAGGTCTCAAAACATGTATTTCCGGTGAAATCTCGGTATCGAATTTTTGGGTGGAATGCAATACTTCCCCTACTTACTGTACGTAGTAGAGAAAGTAAAAATCGTTCCTCAGACTTTGTCGCAGAGATTCTGAAACATTCTGTAAATTGAGATAAAAGTGCATTAAGCCCATCTACAGAGTACGAGGACGCGTTTGAAAATATGATATGCAGTCTGTATAGTATGTATGTGTATTGCATACTATTTTTTTCGAATAGTGAATAACAGAAATAGTACACAATAAAATTAATAATTTACTAACAGCTGGTGCACATGTTCCAGTAGTAAGTTAACCAACGTTAACCTTGGTATTGAGGTGGTGATGGATTACCATTCCTGGTTGTTGTCTTTATAAACATCAGTAACTCACAGCTCATACTTAATTGATGCATAACTTAAATCCTTAGTAATTATTAGCAAACAAAAAGAAACTAAAGACTTACGTAAATTTAAATGATAAAATTTATCAATCAAATATGATTATAGCCCATGTCGACAATAATAAATAAATAAATAAATAAAAAGTTAGAGGATTTAGCATAGTTCATGTATATACGTGCAGTAAAATAGGCAAAACATGCAGGTAGCAGCATTGAATGCAGGAAATTCAACTTTCCAGCATGAACGGAAGTAGATCAAAAAGCATTATCTTTTAAAAAAGAATATATAACAATTTTTCAATTCTTGAGAGTTTGCATATCTTACAAGGTCTTGTTTCCATTTGAGGATAGCACATTTCACCCCCTTTCTTTCAAAATAAAATCAAATAAAGAATTTTAATGTTTAAAGATTAATATATATCAACTACCCAAAATTTCAAGCATCTACGTTAAAAATAATTTGGCAGTTAATGGGTTAAAATCGCACATACGAGGTGTGATCAAAAAGTTTCCGGAATGGCTTCGCAACAATGCTCACGCTCAGATTTCTTTAATTTTTACCCAGACTGTACATGCAGCGTTCCTTCCCGTTAAAAATGAGAGGTCCTGTGACCATGCAGTGACGAGGTAGACGCTCTGGAGTGAACACGTGTTTTGTACGTGCTGCGATTTTTCCGCGTAGCAAAAATATCAGATTACGAAGAACAAAGAACGAACATCAAAGTTTGCTTTAAACTCGGTAAAACTGCAACAGAAGACTATGAAATGTTAAGAACAGCTTATAGGGAGGAAAGTTATGGGCAAAACTCGAGCATTTGAGTGGTTTTCCAAATTTAAAAGTGGTGTGACATCAGTTAAAGATGCAGATTGTTCGGGGCGACCCTGTTCCAGCAAAACTGATGAAAATATCAATTAGGTGAGGACAATGGTTTTAAATGATAGGCGCATTACAGTAAGAGAACTTTCTGACTCATTAGGACTCTCCTTTGGAAGTGTTCAAAGCATTTTGAAAGACAATTTGGACATGAGAAGAATTGCCGCCAAGTTCGTGCCCCGCCTGCTTTCAAATCACCAAAAGGAAAGCCATGTGATTGCTTGCACGGATCTTAAAGAACAGCTACAAAATGACCCACAGTTTATGGAGAAAATTATTACTGGTGATAAAACATGGATTTATGGGTACGATCCAGAAACGAAGCAAGTCTTCACAATGGAAGAGACCTTCATCTCCACGCCCAAAAAAGGCCAGACAGTTCGATCCAAAGTGAAATCAATGATGATTGTGTTTTTTGACATTAAAGGCATTGTAAATAAGGAATTTGTGCAGGGTCAAACAGTGAATCAAGTGTTCTACAAACAAGTGCTGCAAAGATTAAGGGAGAATGTGTAACGCAAACGGCCGGAGAAATGGAGGAGTGGTCACTGGTTCCTGCATCATGACAATGCGCCTGCGCACAAAGCCCTTTCTGTTCGCCAATTTTTGGATAAAAATAGGATGAATACTGTTCCCTATCCCACCTATTCTCCAGATTTGACTCTGGACTTCCAGAGATGCTTCCAGCAGTGGCAGAAACGTTGGGACAAGAGTATCAACTCCTAAGCAGACTACTTAGAGGGTGACAGTGCAGATTAGACAAAACAAACTGTTGTGTAGTATTTATAACGTCATTCCGGAAACTTTTTGATCACACCTCGTACAAACACGCAACGAGTGCGCAAGCTTACACACAGAGATTAGCATAACCTTCTTAACTTTTCATGTTCTTTTTTTAAGGGGACCCATCGGTGAAAATCGGGCAAAACTGGTAAACAAAACTCAATTTTTGGCTTTCTAACTTCTTATTATGCCTGGATATTTAGGAGGTTTTTCGTGTAAAACTTTTTGCCATCGGAGTGAAACCAAACGTGTTATATGATTAAATAGCCCTCTCCTGAGTGGCAGCGTATTTACAGCTTTCCTGAGATTTCTCAGACGAACTGTTGCAAATTTAAATGCATATGTTGTAATTGCCTCCTAAATTATACACACAATTTAAAACTTTATACTATGGAATCAGTTTCCCCAATATATGCAGTTATGCGATACGGCATATTTATCAAACAACCAAGCTCATCAGTGTTTTATGAGGATTTCTTTATTACAGAAATTAAATTTGATATATTGAACAAAAAATATTTTTAAAAATTTTGTTAAATTTAAAGGTTTGGTAACAAACTTATTTTCTAACTCAATGAGGAATATAAATCTGAAATTTTGTTTAAGAATTACCAAAATTGAATCGTAAGGGGCCTTTTGTATGAAATATCTTAAATTTTTATTCCAAATATTGAACTTAAAAGAAAAAAGAACAACAAAAAACCACTAACTTTTAGATAGTTATGACTGAAAAAAAGTTCTGTGCTCTGACGTCGGCTTAGAGAATGGTGCTCTAGTTTTCGGCCCACGGAATGCGTGTTGGGGTTTGATCCCACCCATGGGGATGTGGATTTTAAGGTCCATGTATAGGATTGGTGCCCACTTAGCATCATGAAGAAAGTGAGGAGTAGCGATAGGCAGCGATCCCGACCACGGAGGCCAACATTCTGGGTTGGGAATGCATGATGCTGACCACATAAACTCCGCGTATCATTTGGAACAGATGAATGATCGCTCACCTCTTCGTACGTGAGCCTGGGTCATGTTAGCAGGTGTGGCCCTTCATGGGCCGTAGCTTCAGGGGTTATTATTATTATTATTAATATTATTATTATTATTTATTATTATTGTAGTGGTAGTAGTAGTAGTATTTGAAAAATACTCCAGCTAGTACTTTAAATTTTGGAAAATTCACATTCATTTATAGTTAAGGATACCAAATTTGTGAGGTCAAATGCAATACTTTCTAGAGTACCCAAGCGGTAGAGATGTAGACATGTTTGCATCAATAGCTAAAGTGAGTGTAAAACATAGACTCTACGTGTTCCTTCTATAAAATCTTAATGCATCAGCTTCCCTCTGTTATCAGTTATACGTAATTAATTCTACTATACCTAACCAGCTACAACACGATGCAAATTTTCTTCTCCTTTATTCGTCCAATAATCTGGCCCTCTAATCAGCACTAACTTGCACGCTCCATGAAATACAAGCCGCCATTCCATTGAAAGCAACAGCAGCAGCAAAAACTAAATTAAAATATGCAAAAGTAAAGGCCACTGAAATAAATCAAGCTAGACCAGTGCGTTTACAATGGCAATTACGACTGCATTGCCGCCAACCTAAAAAAAACATATCAGACGTCTCTGTCGGTATGAAAATATGCATCACGGCAAATCAGGAAAGGATAGTATTTATAGATTAGAAGTGGGAAGCAGAGCTAAATGGCATTAAGCATGTTAAAAACAACGCGACACATTCACAAATGAAATTAATGAAATGTGAACATGTGATGTTGCATGGGCAAAACGCTTTTAGAAACTTAACTGTAACGCCAGGAAATATTAAATGTGGCGTAATATGATAATTCCAAGTTAGGAATAGTGGCTTAATTCATAGAGGTTAGTCACATGTGAGGTAATTATGAAAACCCTGTTTTGTCAAAGTGAAGCAGTACGTTCTGGCTAGCTAAATATAAAATTACAACCATACATAAAACATATATTAATAACAGTAGGAATGGTATTATTAAATAAGACTGAGAAGTGAAAATTACATCTACAGGTGAATATGGGTTGAAGCAGTGCCAGCAGCAGGCCGGAAATGGAGGGTTTTTCCCTTATTCTAACCGAGTGAGAAGAGATTACGCTTCGTTAGTGTACCGTTAGGTCGCCTAAAATTACATTTGTAGAAAACGTCAATGCTCCCCGATAGCTTCTGGCATCCAATAAGAAAGAAGGTAGAAATCCTGTGATAGTGAAATGGGGAGATGGTAATTTTTAAATAAAGAAACACTTCTTCTTCGTGATAGTTCCTTAGAGGTTGTTCGGAAAACAAATATATCGACGAATAGGGGCGATAGTATGAAGCATACCAGTAAAGAAATGCGCTTGTGTGTGAGTGGCGAGGTAATATCAGGAGTCAGGTTTTAAAACGTTGACGGGAAATAAACGGGCAGGAAATTGAAACAGTCGCATTAACCACTAACCCTACATCGAAGATCCATGCACATCCCTGAGCTAGCATCGAACTCGGGACCATTCTGCAAATCCCGTGCGCTAAACACCCGGTACCGCCGCAAAAGGCAGTACAACTACTGTATGAATCCACTAGCATACGAAGAATTCAAATAGTCACACTTCCTTAATACTGAGTTACTTAATAAATAAGAATTAAAATCCTCTCGCATAAAAACCAATAAGCAACACTTCATATTTTTGAAACTGGGATTTGGTTCGGGTTTCACGGTTAACTGGTTGTGGTTATGTACTTCTCAGAGGTTCAAATGGTTTCGCCCCCAAATGCAGCACTTTTAGTGTTGAAGTATGAGCGATCTGTCTTGTGCGTGACACGTGGAAAAAGAGAGGGTATAACTGAGGGAAACAGAACAGCGAACAGAAAACCTCTTTGAGTAATTTGGTGGAGTTGCTTCTAGAATAAAGGTGAATATCACTATTTTGTTTACTTGTTCCACAGATTAAAACCTATTTTACAACTTGTATACTAGGGTTATAGTATTATAGCTTAAAATCATTAAAATAGTATCACTATTTACATTGATGAAGTAGGGAGCTGTAAAGCGGCTGCAGACAATAGGCTAAAACAAACACGAAGAGCTATAAAATGTTTATAAAAATGAGAATTGGGGTTTTGTGGAGTAGAGACATGTCGATTTGTACAAATAGCACCATACAAAATCTTCGGCGGATTTTGTATCGTTTTCTAGGGTCTTTTGAAGCGTGTCCTTCACCTTATATATACAGAGCGTGGTGACTTGATAACATAGTAATAAGGGGGAAAAGAGGGGAGGTTGATGTCTTTGCTTTTTTTGATGTTATTGAAACCAAAAGGTGTTTATTGTCTCAGAACCAGTCATGCCGTATACTAGCGAAATTACTCGTGGGTATGTGGGAGGCTGGTTGCACTGTTACAGCAATTACAAGGCAGTGCATGAAAGTGTTTTAATAGCAAATTATTGGATAAAACATTTCAGGAATGTGGAGAACACAGTCTACTTACTCGTCAGAAAGTGGGTGCTCCCCGTAAAACACCCGCAGATGACGATATTCGTTTACTAAATCTAAATTACTCTTTTGTTATAATTGACTGATCATGTTTAGAAGCTAGAGATAAATATGTATGCATGTGGTTTACCGAATATTACATACATATTATGGCAATAAAATTGATTTGTATTTTTGTCTGTAATCCTGTTTTATTCCTACGATCAGCAATATGTTAGTAAAGGTATATCAACCAATTATAATTTGAATTAGATGGAAAACATGTTGCTTTATTTATTATTTAGTTATGTTTGCTTCTATGCAGCAACAAGCATTGATATCATTGGGAGAATACAATTCTGTTTATTTTTACTTTCTCTACTACGTATAGTAAGTAGGGGAAGTATTGCATTCGACCCAAAAATTCGATACCGAGATTTCACCGGAAATACATGTTTTGAGACTCCCTGAATCCAAAAAAAGCATTTTTGGAAACATGTCCGTGTGTGTGTCTGTGTGTGTGTCTGTGTGTATGTGTGTCTGTGTGTGTGTCTGTGTGTGTGTCTGTGAACAGCATAACTCAAAAACTAACAGTCGGATAAACACCAAACTTGGTATTTAGGTTCAGTATCTTCCAGAGATGCGACACGAAGGTTTTCAAGAAAATCCCCCCACCCCAGACTACCCTTTACATGGAACATTTTTCGAAAATTTTAATTTTCTCAAAAATGGCTCTAACGATTTTGATTAAAATATCATATGTTTAAGGTATTTTCATGACAAATGAAATGTATATTTCGAATTTTCTGGGAATGTCTCCAAAAGTGTTCTTCATTCTGAACGACTTTTGCATAACTGGTAAACCATAAGAGATAGACAAAATTTTACTGCACAAAAAATGTAGATCGCGTTACAATACACAATTTATGTCATATACATTTTTGTTGTTGAATGAACCGTTTTCGAGATATTGCTTGTTATTCCCTTAAATTTTCCAATACTTATACTTTTTCTCAAATTCGTTACTCATTTTTTATGTCCTGGACATGCAAAGAGAATGGAATGCGCCACATAGCAACCAGCGTTAAAATATTTGGCTATCGCTTAAAAGCTACCATACTCCCGTTGCATCTACAAGAAAATTACCAATAAGATTGACATCTCGATATCTCGATTAACATGAAGCATATGGAGAATGGGCGTTTGTAAAATTAGGTTGTACAAGAGTAGAGAAAGTTATGTGAGTGTAACACATCAGATTTTTTTTATGTCCTGGACATGCAAAGAGAATGGAATGCGCCACATAGCAACCAGCGTTAAAATATTTGACTATCGCTTAAAAGCTACCATATTCCCCTTGCATCTACAAGAAAATTACTAATAAGATTTACATCTCGATATCTCGATTAACATGAAGCATATGGAGAATAAGCGTTTGTAAAAGTAGTTTGTACAAGAGTAGAGAAAGTCATGTGAGTGTAACACATCAGATTTTTTGTTATAAGGTGCTGCCTTGCTATGTATTTAATGAATACCTGTCAAGCTTTAATTTGCACCCCCTGAAAATCTTATCACACTACACATTCTACATTTCGCTAACCTGGGTGCTCATCAAGTTTTCCCCTTAGCTTTTAACCCTTTCAAAGGCGTGTCCTGCCCTAGCCGATAATATCGTCTACCAATCACATAAGAGGTCTGTATGACAAATTGAATGCACTCACTCTACCTCTTTCTCTTTTAGTCAATACGATCAAGAGCGTAAACATATATTTCGTTTCTACGCCATTTTGTAACCTTTGTTGTGGTTATTGGTGTAACTATTTAGCAGAGGACTGGCGCATCCTTCCACCATAGCCTAAAGCAACCAATGAAATTGCCATGGCTTCGCATGGTCTCGTACAACGATAAATAATGTGACGTAGACGCTAGGTGCAGTGATATTTTCCTTGGCTCTCTTTGTACAAAGAAGAGGATCTTGAGGACTGTGGTGGAAAGTATAATGACCTATGGTGCCGAGGCGTGGACTTTGGTAGAGCGACAAAAATCTAAGATCTTGGCGGTGGAAATGGATGGAATAAGACGTAGTGCTAGAGTATCAAGGATGGAAAGGAGAAATGAAGAGGTGAGACAGATGATGGATATGGAGAAAACAGTGGTGGAGAGAATTGAAAGGCGGGGTCTTCAATTGTATGGACATGAGAAAAGAATGGATGATGATAGGTGGCCTAATACCTGTTTAGAATGGTCACCTCGTGGAAGAAGAAAGCGAGGTAGGCCAAGAGCAACCTGGAAAGGACAGATTCATATAACGATGAATGGTCGGTGCCTGGAAGAGGATGACTTGTTCAATCGGGAAGAATGGCGAATGGGAATACAGGGCAACTGCTAAAGAGTGGAGAAGCCATTAAAAGCAAAAGTAAGTAATTTACATTTTACAGCGTTTGCTGATTGTGGTGAATAAGTTTTAGAAAAGTTTACCTCTAACATCATCTGCTAAAATTTTTTGCAACGGATTTATAAATTCTTTATTACAACGGTTTGATGTTCAATTGTTTCTTCATTTACACAAGGGAGTCAAGTCCTGCTTTTTCGATAATATGAAATCGTCGGAAATGTGTACCAAATTTTCCGCGACAAACAAATTGTGTCAATACAGGTTGTATCTTTATTCGTGTCATAAATTTTAGGGACGTGTTCCTGACATCAAAACAGTAAAATAAAGTTCATACGAACATGGGTCTGAAAATCATTTATTTCAGACTTACAACACAAAATCGAAAGTTACAAAAATTGCTCGAAGTGGCTTCCTCTTACTTCGATGCATGCAGTAAGCCTGCGTTCATTGTTCTAGTGTACTCTGTTGAAAATTCCTGGTGTGTTTCGTATTTGGTCAAATCCAGTTTGGGTCCTCTCAAAATGTCAACATCAGGTACATGAGTCGCATAAACCAAGGACTTCAAATGTCCCCAGACGAAGAAATCCATTGGTTTCAAATCAGGCAATCGAGCAGGCCATACAATGGTTCCCCTAGACCAATCCACCTTTGCGGAAATCGATCATTAAAAACTTACGAACTATCATACTGATATGAGCTGGAGCATCATGGTGTAAAAACGACATTCATTGGATGATGTCTAGAGACACATTATCAGTTAAGTGATTCAACTCATTTCTGAGAAGCTGGAGATAGGTTTTTCCATTCAGACTTGGAGGGAAGAAGTAGGGACTAATAAGGTAAAAGGAATGATTCTCCCCCCAAACTTTGAGAGAGAACCTCTGTTGATGGTTGTCTTGTCGTACTTCATTAGAATTTTCCAATGCCCAGTTATGAGAGTTATGAAAATTGAAGATGCCGTCCGAGTAAAACCAGCCTCATCCGTGAATAAGATACAGGCTAGGAAATTGATGAACACAACGCACTGCTATAACTTGCGTTGACAGAAACGTCTTCTTGGCTCAAAGTCCGCCACATTTAATCCTCGCACGCGTTGAAGGTGATACGGGTACTGAAGATTTTCATGCAGAATTCTCCAGATAGTCATATGACTTAACTCTTTCCCTTACTGCCAACGTCTTGTGCTTTGTGATGGGTCTGCATGCACAGCACGAAGAACTCGTTCTTCAAGCTCAATGCCTCGCACCGCTCTTGGTCTCCCAACATCCCTAGTACTCCTCTCAAATGCGCCATGCTCTCTCGAGCGTTGGTGAATTCGTGCGAATGTTCTTGCACACGGTAACGGCCTGTCAGGGTACCTTTCTGCATAAAGTTCACGTGCTCCTGCTGCATTGCCGTCTGCACGGCCATACGTGTGGTGCATATCCGTCTATTCATTCATGGAATACATCTTCTTTGACCTATAACAACGAAACGGTTCATTTTCAGACCCATGAAAAAATATATGACACCAATAAAGATACATTCTGTATACAATCAGTGAAGAATGCTTTTTATTTTAGGCGACTGCGTACATCAGGGAATTATGTATTTCTTATTGTTGAGCCATTGTTGTTATTTATGCATGTATGACTCGTCTTGATATTGAACATTTTTATTGGCATAATTCCATTATTGGAAGCTGCTACTTTTGCTAGACTATCAACTCTTTGATTCCTGACATATAATGCAGATATTTTATCGTATGCTACGAGTTTTTACCTAATTCCTATAGCTATTGGATGTGAATTACACCTATTTATCCTCGATTAAGAGTAAGTCATCTTGAGAATCTGAATATACGTAAGAATTTATCTTTTTATGTATACACGAATAGACTGCTTGTTGAATGGCAAAGCATTCTACTTGGAAGACAATGTAAATGGGAACCAGTTCGTATATTACTTTATCTTCTGAGTAGACAACAAAAGCACATCTTGCAATGCCATCTCCGTTTGCTCTCTGTGTACGAGAACCACCCGTGTAGATGCGAAAATCATGCCTAATATTATATTTTGCTTGGTTAATATCGCGCCTGTTGTGCGAGAGGTCCCGGGTTCGATTCCCGGCTGGGGGTGGGAATGTTTCTCTAGCCAAGATTATTCCCTATTCTCCCCAGAGTCTGGAAGTATAAATGAGAGTGTGAATGAGTGTGTGACCTAATGATTAAAACCCAAAAAGTAGAAGCAGCCCAACGACAAGAGAATACCAGATAACGCCATTACCCTAGGCCAGCGGTTCCCAAACTGTGGGTCGCGACCCTCAAGGCGGTCGCGGTATTCTATCTGGGGGTCGCAGTGGATATTTGGAATTATTAATAAATCATTTTTATTATTAATTATTATTATAACAATGGGGAAAATGGAATTTAGTCTCCTATTACATTTAAACAGAATCATGTTTTGTATTTAAGAAGCATATTAATACTACAATTTCACAGTAAATGCACGTGTACAATTTTATGTAAACCATTAATTATTACACTGCACATCAGGATGATTAGTGATAAGTATGAAGCTGTTTGCCATTAATTAATCGTTCAATGTCTGGCTGTATATTAGTTGCACACATTATCTATTCCTAGATTTAGTCTTGATGTTCATCATTGACGAAAATCCAATTTCGCAGAGATATGAGGTGCAGAATGGAATAAGCACGTTTAGTGCGGCAGACACCAGGGTATTCTGTTCTTCTTGATAGTCAGAATCGATACAAGTCTTCCTTCTGGAAAGTCAGTTTTAAACTTTGGTCTGAAGAAAGCTCTATTAATTTATCCTTTAACTTCGCGCAAAAACTGGCAAATTAATGATTAATCAGCGAAGTGAATGGAGGGGTCACCAATTATTTCATTATCGAAAAGGGGGTCGTGTGTGAAAGAAGTTTGGGAACCATTGCCCTAGGCAATAAGTTCCGATAACATCAATGTAGTTAAAGGCGGGCTATAAATGGAACTAAAAAAATATCTGTAGTCACACGGATGTCCTGAATAGTATTATTAAAAGGTAGGACAGCAAAATTAAAACGATTCGCTAATTAAATAGAACATTAGATGAAGAGGAAAATGTACTAATGGAGATAAATAAAAACCTGAGGAGTAGGGATAAACATAATTTCCAAACAGATCAGAGCTATGGGATAAGCAAAGAAGATATACGTACACAGGAATTCGAGTGGAGCAAGCGATGAACTTTAAACAGAAGTTATCAAAAATTGGAGCACAGGATAGGCATGATACAGGAAGGAAGAGTTGAATAAGTCGGCATCATAGGCTAGTCCTGTGGTGGGTGGATGAATGCACCACCATTAAAACTTCAAAACCGCTCGAAAGATGCCTTAAATATGATTTTGGACCAAAACACTTTCCATTTCTGAAAAGTAGATAATCTCAGACCAAGCGAGGTGGCTTCGCGGTAACATGGGAGGCTCGTATTCTGGAGATCTCGGGTCCGATTCGCAGTGGCAGCTCACTCTGGTTTTCTCTGGTTGACAAAAAGTGAATATTGGAGTGGTTTATTCCACCAGGGCTCTCCGCTCTCCCCCGTGTCCTCTCATTTCATTTCCCTTTAATGTTACAGGTTAACCCCAGGGCTGTGGTTTGGTCGGTGTCGGACAGATGGCGCAGGGGCTTGCGCCAGGTCCCACTAGAGCGACGTTCCTGAGGGCAATAGATTCCTTGAGGGTCGCAGTGCTACGTGTTCCCTCCGTTTACTAGTCCAGTCCCTATAGTCTCACATAGGTACCGGGTTTCTCTTGAATTACGCGACTGGCAGTGCTCCTCTCCCACTGCACTGATATACGAATCCCTCGTGCAGTAGCGCCGGACTGTCCCATCGTTTCTCCGTAATAATATACTCTGAAAAAAAACAATGCTATGGTTACTTCTTGTTATAAAATGTATTTGAAATGTCTTTCTGTGTCTGTGCAACCTTGACTTCTGTTGAACGCGTTATTGAACACTCGACAAATATCTGCAGCTTAAATATTGGAAAAGGAACTCCGAATATTGTGGTCTAATTCGCCGAGCGTGTGGAGATTTGTTGCATAAACTTTAGGCATTCTTCATAGGTAATTTAGATCTCGGGAGAGAGTAGGTTAGTCAATTGTTTCGTCTATAGTACGCGTGCCCTGGAGGGAACTAGGTGGTCTCTTAAATAATTATCATCACTGAAATACTTAATAGAGCTATATTTATTATCTAACTAATTATACAATAATGAAAACACAAATCTATGAGGTAGACAAACATTCGAAGATGACAGTCTGAAAATATCTACTTCCACACTTCCCTGAAAAACCCTAGATAACTACACACTCGCCCTTTGTCCTGACTTGTGAAATAGTTCAAAGAAAGTAATAATTTTGACCTGTATCTTGAATCAAAGTTTCACTGATAACGCACTGTTAATTTCCCTGATAATACGTTGTTAATTTCCCTGATAATACATTGTTATTTTCCCTGATATTACATTGTTAATTTCCCGATAATACATTGTTAACTTCCCTGATAATACATTGTTCATTTCCCTGATAATAGATTGTTAATTTTCCTGATAATACATTGTTAATTTCCCTGATATTACATTGTTAATTTCCTGATAATACATTGTTAATTTCCCTGATAATACATTGTTAATTTCCCTGATATTACATTGTTAATTTCCCTGATAATACATTGTTATTTTCCCTGATATTACATTGTTATTTTCCCTGATATTACATTGTTAATTTCCCTGATAATACATTGTTAATTTCCCTGATAATACATTGTTAATTTCCCTGATAATACATTGTTAATTTCCCTGATAATACATTGTTAATTTCCCTGATACTACATTGTTATTTTCCCTGATAATACATTGTTAATTTCCCTGATATTACATTGTTAATTTCCCTGATAATACATTGTTAATTTCCCTGATAATACATTGTTAATTTTCCTGATAATACATTGTTAATTTCCCTGATAATACATTGTTAATTTCCCTGATATTACATTGTTAATTTCCCTGATATTACATTGTTAATTTCCCTGATAATACATTGTTAATTTCCCTGATAATACATTGTTAATTTCCCTGATAATACATTGTTAATTTCCCTGATATTACATTGTTAATTTCCCTGATATTACATTGTTAATTTCCCTGATAATACATTGTTATTTTCCCTGATATTACATTGTTAATTTCCCTGATATTTCTTTAGCAATACACTGGCAGTAACTTAGACAGATATAACCCTTTCTACTCACTCATTAGGATGAGAGTGAGGACGATCTGCTGCATCCTGGATCAAACCGACCTGGAGTCGTCTTGACACACACAAGCAAAAAGCGCCCCGAGTTGTCGCTCGGGATGCTTATATACTATCCGTGAGACAACGCCTTAGCATCGTCATTTTACCTTACTCTGCGAATAAAGTTTCTCACATCCTGTCACGTAGACCAATCCTTGGGAACGTTCTAGCCACAGCGTGTAACACGCAGGATGATGCGACTCCTTTCGAGCAAAACATAATTCAATAAACACACATGCTCTGTAGAATATACACATTAAACACAATGAGCAGACAGCCTATAACGTTATTCCCTCTATACACCTGCGATGTGAGAGAGAATAGCGTAAGCACTTCAGCTAGGCTACCGCAGAGCTAGATCACTCATCCCGATACCTCTACGAGTCAATAAACCCATACCTTCCGTGAAACCCGAAACAACGTCCAGTTTCGAACGAGTGGAGTGTTTCTTGTAAGCATTGTTGACTTGAAGTTGGACATCAAGGTTCCTCAAGATTATACTCAATGTTTTTCGTTGTAACTGCATCTAACACTTTACATTCCATGCTATAGTTAATCAATTATAGCTTTCTCCCCATCAGTTCTACCTTTAAGCTCTTTTTCGTTTTCCTTTGTCACATGGAGATGTTAATATTAATATTGACACTAATACGGTATGTTTTTCTACCTCGAACTTTTTTCTCCACTCACCTTTTTTCCACTATAGCTATTAAAACTAATTTTTTCTTCCTTATCTGTGTACTTTCTTCTCTCCCCCACCCTTCACACAACGTTTAGTCCATCGCTGCTTACGAGTCAGAATAATAAGATGAGATGCTTGGACAAAATTCTCCTTTTTATACGAAAATGCCCTGATGTTCGCGCCAATAATAATTGTAACATCTATTTTGATTGAATGCTTTGCATAACAATCTATGAGAATTTGCGACGGAGCTTTCTCCGGCTGCTCGTTGTCTTATTTCCTGGTGTGGGTGTTGACTTGCTGTAAGAAAATGCCCTACTACACTTCTGTGTTGACCTCTGCTCTTAACTTTGATCTAGGGAGAGATAACAAGAAACGAAGTAAAAAAGGTTAAGTTAGAATTCACTTAAATAAATTAAAGTTAAAGTTATGTAGCTAGCCGTGAATTCTATCCCACAATTACTTTACTGGGTTATGGGGGCTATGTCTCAAGCTGTACCTCCCACTTTATATAGCTTTGCTAAATTGCTAACAGCTTTTTCACATGCTCAGCTTTATGGGTGCCGTAAAGGTCACCACTTCACAAAATTGGATAAAGTCGTTTGAATGCCGGGGCCTTGCTTTATTTATACACCCCGCAAAAGTCACTATTGTTCCCATAACTATTTTAAAGCACTACTGTGATTGGCTGATCACCTTAGCGTGGTATGCGAACATTTGCTCTCATGTGTTTCCTCATTACGAGTTTTCCATTGTTATCCTAACCTCTGGCTATCTCTCTATCCACTTGTGTCTCTCACTCAAGCGTCTGTGCTGGTCATGTTCAGACTGTACCGTTTTTCGTGCTACCCTAGAGATATCTCCGCCTGGTACCGCTTGGCTTCATGCGCTTAAGTTGCAAAGCTGCACGGTAGCTAGCTTCCATTACATTTAACGTACATACACTTTTATAATATTGTTTACATTGATGTGCCATTGTTCCGCTACAAATTGAATTGCTCGTATTTCTGGTATCACGCTTTTGGTGGGAATCCCGATGTATTTGTCTCTTTCTCTCGTCGCCCTCTCTCTCATTCAAGCTATTAATTTTAGCAACTCCCTGTGCTGCTAAAGTCTAATTGCTAAATGATTTAACTTGCTAGCTGGCTTTCCTATCCAATGTATCTTATACAATGTTCCATACATAAGATTATATATTTTATATTACATGCTGTATACAATATTATTTACAATATTTCTATTATTTACCTTTGTTTTCCTTTTTACTTACCCATTTGCCTTTTTTACTATACATTCTTTGTTATCACTTTCCCTATTGTTTATTACCATATCTGTGATTATATAATCACTTAGAGTGGCTGTTCTCCTACAGTTTCTTATAGGGACTCATATTACTGCTTATTTCTACCCCAAGTATCCGAAGTTTTTCACGTTTATCAGTAATTAATTACTGTTCTCATATACCTAAGTTTTCTTTTGTTTAAACATAAAATATTTATGGTGATAATTGGAGTAGATATTTGTTAGCCCCACGTATGGACGCCAATTTGAAGAAGGTTGTTTGTTGCTGCTACGTATGTAAAGCCAGTTTGAAGAAGGTGGTATCTTTACGTCATTTGCACCACACTTTGGGCGTCAATTTGAAGTAGGTTGTATAGAAGGAGTTGTATTATATTTCAACTGTTGGGAGCCGAACTTCAAGTTTGTTTGCAACTGCACGTATGGTAAACAGTTTCCGATAGCCTTCGCCCCAAGTTTAAAAAATATTAACTTTGTAATTTGACTGTTTCTTTAAATATTATATTTTTATGTTTGCCTCGGCTGCGTCAGTTTATTGTTAGAGACATGGATGTCTTGGCAGGGTTGTAGTGCGACAAGAATGTAGGCTTACACAGATTATGACTTTACTTCACTTCTTTTATTAATGCTTGACACGATTTAAATAACACTTCACTGATATAGAGAGCTGTGAGATTCTTTTATTAAATACTTGCACTTTTTAACACGTAAACTATTTTCGTCTCACACGAATACGTATTATACTTCTCGAGGACGTGTCTCGCGTCCGGTTAGGAACACTGTTTACAGGCAACTGACTTCTAAATTTGTAAATTTTTCTCCTTTTTAGTTTCTGATTGGTTAATCCTAGTCTAATAGAATGCCTTCATTTAACTAAAGATTTTTCTGGTTGTTGATTGCCTATTTTATAAACTATCACTAAAATTACATTATTGCCTCAAGGTTACCTCTTTTTAGCAATTCTTAACTTATTATTCTCACAGCTCCTACATTATTAAATTACGAAATACATTCACATAACATTATTACACATGTATACAATTATATAAACATATACAATGACTGTAATATGCACTTTTTTATATTGTTACATACACACATTGCTTTAAGGCGGGCTGCTATTGAATTTATATATTATATAATTAGACTGAAATCATTTAAGTGTTAAAAATACTGCCTCATAATGCATGATAAAAACCTGGATAACGTCATAGTTTATATAGGAATAGACAGTAGTGAAAAATTTACGTGTTTTGTAAACTAAATTTATTTGACATTTAAATGGAAGATATGGAAAGGATGACTGTAGTGACTTTACATTTGTAAATAATAAAGGTCAAAGTGTAATAGACTACATTTTATGGTCTCTTAGTATTAGCTACATAGTAAATAGTTTTATAAGTCTTAAACTGAGGTTCTCCACTGGTAGTGGATATAAAGGCTAGAGATGATCGTGGGATAAGGAAGACTCGGATAGTATTTATTTAAAAAGGAAGTGGAAAGAGTGAAGAGAGAAGAAGAAAATTCATACATATGTAATAGTATAGACAATAATGTTTGCTTGTGGAGTGGGTCTACTGAAGTAGAGTGGCCAGAGCCAAGTTTACAGTAGGAAACCCTATATGTTGTATACTTCTTAGCAGTAAATAAACACAGATTCAAAAATTTTCTTCCACTAAACAAAAGTATTTCTGTTTTTGGAATGCTTGTTCATTCCGTAGTTGTACCCTATTTGCACGATCCTTAGCATATTTCCCTCGTATGTTATTTAATCAGCACATTTTGTGGTATTTTATTCTTTTTCCTACGTCACTCCCCTTTGTTTTGGGAATAATATGTTCATCAATTTGGCGCACAGCGTTAACCTATGAACAAAGGACTGTCTTAGATGGGAAAATGAGATAAAGAACACTGAAATATTGGTGTGTGTATGGTTGGAAAACGCTGCTTTTTAAAAACTGTCCTTTACGTACGCTAGTGGGTTTACGAAGTTAATATTCACAGCAAACCAAAAGTTACCTCACCCATTGAAAAAGTTCACAGCGCTGCGAGGGCTGCTGAGCAATATAGCATATTGTAACCGCCCGCATATTGTACCTAATGACCGGTCCCTTCAGCATAATAGCCGCCTAACGAGCATATTATGAACCGCTTCCCTGTTCCAGAACATTCTTGTCGCTATATCCTAGCAGCATCCATTTCTAGATTCCACTTTTTGTTTGAGATCTATGCAAGGGGGCTGCTTTTACCCTTGTGGCAGTTCATTTAAATTAGTTAAGAAGTTATGAAGTGATGTGCCGTCAAGAAATCGAAGGGTTTGGACAATGCCGAGTGTAGTTCAGTTCTGAGTTGTGACTCAGTTGTTCAGTTGCGACTCGATTCAAGGGATCTGTTGTGTTTTGTTCTGAGGGTATGTCATGAATGTCTCAAGTGTAAAGTTTGTGCTACTCTGAGTGCCTAAGCGACAAATAAAGTGTGTTTAACAGCAACTGGTGTTCTCATTTGTAACAATTTTCACAATTTTACTTTACGTATAACCTATATTATTCATAGAAAAAAATTGGCACTGAGGTAGTTATTAGAGAGTAAATTTGGTTAAAAAGAAGACAAAGAAGTTTTTCAATGACAATAATAATATGCATATCTCCATTTTAACTATGTAGTTCAAAGAAGTTAAACTTCCTTCTTTATACTTCATTTTTTTACTTCGGCTCTCGAACATTTTAAAGATATGAGGTTACGAAAAACATAGGTACATTTTTTCCACTGCTTATCAGTTTCTGATTTTATTACAATTACTTTACATACTTCAATTTTAAATACTCTACTTGTAACTCAAGCTCATATTTACAGATTTATAAATCAATGAAGTTGTTCCAAACTGCCGTGGTTATTCTGATTTCTAGCATAATATTTATTCCAGTTCATATCGTGACGGTTATAGCTTTATTTTATAAGAATATCGGAATATTTAGGGAAAAAACCAGTAATTTCATGAACTTTTGTAAGTCATTTCTCGAATGCTTAAGTAAGCAGGGGTTATATCGTATGACTTTTAGAGGAATGATCACCTGTTCGACACATGAATTTGCAAATCATGCTGACACCCGCTTACGTCAGTGCTGTTTGCAGCACTAGTCAGCATACTCTCTCGGGTATTAAATACTTAGTTTTTTGACGTCTGGTGCTCTCTCTATGATTTGCCTTGCAGGACCTTTTGATGATCGACTCTTTAAGTCTATTTTGTGCTAGTTTACAACTTCAACATAAGACATAGGCACTATGAAGATTGAGGCAGTATTTTTAACACTTAAATAATTTCAGTCTAATTATATAATATGTAAATTCAATAACAGCCCGCCTCGAAGCAATATGTGTATGTAATAATTTGTAAAATGTACGTAATAGTCATTGCATATGCTTATATTATTGTATCCATGTATAATAATGTTATGTGAATATATTACGTAATTTAATAATGTAGGAGCTGTGAGAGTAATAAGTTAAAATTTGCTAACAATGAGGTAACAATGAAGTAACCTTGAGTCAATAATGAGTAAGAAAGTTTAACAGTACTACTTGTGTATCTTGGAGTAACAATAATGTAATTTTAGTGACAGTTTATAAAATAGCCAATCAACAACCAGAAAAAGCTTTAGTTAAATGAAGGTATTCTATTGGAGTAGGATTAGCCAATCAGAAACTGAAATATAGCAAAATTTACAAATCTAGAAGTCAGTTGCCTGCAGACAGAGTTACTAATCAGAAACAAAAAAGTGTCCTCAAGGAATATAATATGTATTCGTGTGAGACGAAAAGTAAGTTTACGTGTTAAAAAGTGTAATTAATTAATAAAAAAGAATCTCACAGCTGTCTCTATATCAGTGAAGTATTATTTAAATAGTATCAAGTATTAATAAAAGGAGTGAAGTAAAATTATAATCTGTGTAAACCTACATTCTTGTCGCAACACAACTCTGTTAAGAGAAACCTGTCTCTAAAATATATACTGACGCAGCCGAGGCAAACATAAATATATTAAATATTTAAAGAAACAGTTCAAATTACAAAGTTAATATATTTTTAAACATTTGGGGCAAAAGCCACCGGAAAGTACATTTGGGGCGAAGTCTACCATACGTGCGGTTGCAACGTATCTCAAGTTCGGTTCCCCAACATAAGAAATATAATACAATTCCTATAACGTAACAAACCACCTTCTTCAAATTGGTGTCAATAAGTGGAGTTAATAAAAGAAAACAATACTACTTCAAGATGGTGCGTTTAAAAAGTTATAGCAGCCCAAGAACCATTTCAGGTGAGCCTACCTACATAACAAAACTCATTGGGTCAAGAGTAAATACATATTTTTCATAAAAAATATATCGTTTTTAAGAAGTTCGCTTAAGAGAAAATCACCAGAAAGTTTCATTTCTGACTGGTATTTTATCCATATATAAAAATCCTGATATTTCACATAAGTTTAAGGACAGGAATGAAAATTCTGATATGCAAGTCTGTCCTTAAACTTTTGACATACACTGTATAACTGAACAGCTGAGTAAACTGGTGTTATCCTTTCAAAATACACTTACGCATGCCCTGAGATGAAGTACTCATATCTTTACCACTCGTCAACAGAGCAGGTAACATGAAATGTTACATAAATTTGAAGCAGGAGGCGGCATTAAAGTTATCGCACCGAGAACAGCTCCAACCTGCAGCCATTATGTGTTTCAACAAGGGGTTTCTCGTGCAGATTGTTCTAAAACGTTAGAACGTGATCGCTGCAGTAAAGGAAGCTGCCCATTTAAAATAGCTAGCGTGTCAATCTTTGGGCACGTACGAAATACTCGTGCACCTGTTGTATGGTATAGTCTTTAATTTGCGTACAGCGGTGCGCCTGTGTTTTGTTTCTCTCTTACACTTTAAATGCATGCCGATCTCGTTTGTCAGTTTTTCAAAGGTATTCATTTAAATAATAACTTGTTCTTTGGTTCGGCTTTTAATTGAAATCGTCTAATTATATATTGAAGCAGAAATCACAAACTTCGTACAAAAAGCAATCTCAACAACCACTGCGTGAGTCAAATTACTGCGTAGAGCATTTTAATACACTTTGAATCTGTACATACGAATGTCCTTAAAAAAGAGGTGATTTAATAGTCCATGCCTACAGCAAAGTTAAACTTCCAAATATAGGGTTCATTTCCCTCAATTAAGGATCCAAATTTATACCTTGAAACATTTTACTTTCTCTACTACCTGCCTAGTAGGTAGAGAAAATATTGCATTCCACCGAAAAATTTTATATTAGGGGACCCCTCATCGAGGCATGCCACCGCCCAGGCGGAAAAATCTTAAAACATGAATAAGATATATAAAAAAAATTGATGTATTACATTCACATGGCCTTCTCTACCCTCTATCGCTTACATTTGGGTATACAAATTTTCTTACGAAGGTTTATTTTCCTATCTACTTCATTTTAAATAACTGCATTACACTAAAGACACAAAGGGAATAACAATAGTCAAATGTTTAAGAACTGGATGCTATATGCTGGCCTTGAAATTCCATACTGTTTCAATGCAATCTCGAGAAACGCCGAAAATCGACAGGACCTTAAAAAAATGGCTAAGTAATGAATAATTCGAACTATTAATAACGGATATCTCAGAAATGGGTGATGCCACAAAAGAAGATCTTGTCTTTAAAACACATACTTTATTTCCATCTACATTTTTTGATAGTACATTTTCGTCTATCGCTTAACGTTTACCAGTTATACAAGATAATATAAAATTCCTTCCGAATGAAGAGGACTTCACAGGCTATTCTCAGAAAATTCAAGGTATACATTTTATTTATCATGCGAATATTTTTAAAATATGGTATATTAATCAAAATCCTTAGAACCATTTTTACAAAATTAAATACATTATAAATGTTCCATGTAAAGGGCAGTTGGTGGGGGGGGGGGAGTTTCTGGAAAGTCCTCGTATTCCATCTTTGGAAGATACTGAAGTATATAAAGTTTGGTATTTATCCGACTTTTCGTTTTTGAATTATGCTGTACACCACACACACACACACACACACACACACACACATACACACACATACACACATACACACACATACACACACACACACACATACACACACACACATACACACACACATACACACATACACACATACACACACACATACACACACACATACACACACATACACACACATACACACACATACACACACACATACACACACATACACACACACATACACACACACATACACACACATACACACACATACACACATACACACACATACACACACATACACACATACACACACACATACACACACACTCACACACACACACACTGATACACAAACACGTGCATCGTTTCCAAAAATGTTTTTTCTGGGTTCAGGCGACTTCAAAGTATATATATTTCCGGTGAAATCTCGACATCGTATTTTTGTGTGGAATACAATACTTCCCCTACTTACTGCACGTAGTAAGGCAAGTAAAAATAGGACGGAATTACAAATCATGCTTAAACACTGCAACTTTCTGGAGATTTCTTCTTCTTTTTACTTTTTCTACTAGTTATAGTAAGTAGAGGAGGTATTTAATTCCCCAAAAAACTTTAATACCGAGATTTCACTGAAAATACATGTTTTGAGGCTTCCTGAATCCAGAAAATGTATTTTTGGAAACATGTCCTTGTGTGTGTGTGTGTGTGTGTGTGTGTGTCTGTGAAACGCATAACTCAGAAACGAACAGTCGGATAAACACCAAACTTGGTATTTAGGTTCAGTATCTTCCAGAGATGCGACACGAAGGTTTTCAAGAAAATCCCCCCACCCTAGATTACCCTTTACATGGAACATTTATCGAAAATTTTAATTTTCTCAAAAATGACTAACGATTTTGATTAAAATATCATATATTTGAGATACTTTCATGACAAATAAAATGAATATCTTGTATTTTCTGGGAACACAATTTATGTCATATACATTCTTTTGTTCTTGAGTAAACCATTTTCAAGATATTGCTTGTTATTCCCTTAAATTTTCCAATACTTTTTCTCAAATGGGAATTCGTTATTCATTCTTTTTTTCTTCTTTTTTTTTTGCTGGTAATGCAAAGAGAATGAAATACTCCACATAGCAACCAGCTCTTAAAATATTTGACTATCGATTAAAGCCTAGCAATTCCCCTTACATCTACAAGAAAATTAGCAATAAGATTAACATCTCGATATCTCGATTAACATGAAGCATATGAAGAATAAGCGTTTTAAAACTGGTTTGTACAAGAGTAGAGAAGGTCATGTGAGTGTAACACATCAGATTTTTTTCTTGCATATGCAAATAGTGTTAATCTGTGTCAAAAAGAATGGTGCTGCACCTAGCAACCAGCTATTAAGAGATATGTCTATGCTTAAAGGCTACAGCATTTCTATATTGCAGTTGCAATTAAAAAACAAGGGGAACCTAGTACACCTTAAGCGATAGTCAAATATTTTTAGAACTGGTCGCTGTGTGTAAAATGTAATTCTCTTTGCATGTCAAAAGATCGTTTCTGCAAATGTTTATCTCGATTAACATGAAGTAGAGCGAGAATAAGAGTTTGTAAAAATAGTTTGTACAAGAGTAGAGAAAGTCATGTGAGTGTAACACATCAGATTTTTCAAACTACTAAGCCGCTAATCGCTTTTACTTTCTCTACTGTGTACTTACAGTAAGCAGTAGTAGTATTCCATCTAGAAATTCGATACCGACGTTTCACTGGAAATACATGTTATGAGACCTCTGAATCAGAAAATGACTTTTAGCAAAAGGTCCGCGTGTGTTTATATTTTCTCAAAAATGGCTCTAGCGATTTTGATTGAACTGCTATGTTTTATATATTTTCATGACAGCTGAAATACACGTCTTGAATTTTCTGGAAATAGCCTCTAAAGCCCTCTACATTCTAAAAGAATTATACAATAATTAAATACTAAACTAACAAACAAACAAAAATGTGAATCTCGTTAAACCATGCAATTTATGTCAAATGTATAATAATTAATGATGTAAACTGAAACGGTTGAAAGTATACGAAATTAGAAGCAAAAACGTTCCAGTAAACAATGAGTACGCAAACGAGCCATGTGCGAGATAACTGCAAACTCGTGATTACAAGCCGCCACTGATTTCATTAAAAAACATCGTCCTAATTAGTACAGATAAATTTGAAATGTAGATCTTTCGATTAATACTTGCCATTTAAAGCTGCCTCAAAATTCACTCATAGCTTAATTTGACAAGAAACACAATTCTACTTAAGTGTGTTACATGTTGTTAATATTGTACACACTTCCCTGTTAAAAGAGGTGTTCAAAGTGTCATCCTTGCATCAACGGTATTAAAGGGAGTGCTGTACACTACACTTTTGAAGTGACCCCATACAGAAAAATCCAAACGATTAAGATCAGGTTATCATGAAGGCCAAGTTAAAGGCCCTTCTCGATCTATCCATCTTGGACCATATCTCCATGTTAGATGTCTTCTTACAGTGGCAGCAAAATGTGCTGGTGCTCCCTCTTGCATGTACCACATACTCCGACGTTGCTCAACATCATGAAGCAATTCACTCAGTGGCGGTTCATAACCACACATTTGCTATAATAAATCTCGTACATGGTTTGTTTGCGGACCCGGTTTACTGGAATCTTTCTGCTTCTATTATCGTCTACTTTCAAGTGCTATTAATTATGAAACACCCCTGATACACTAATTAGAGATATTCGTTGTTATTGGTTTGAATTTTTACCTTCTCTACTACGTATAGTAAGTAAGGGAAGTATTCTTTTCCACCAAAAATTCGATACCGAGATTTCACCGGAAATACATGTTTTGAGACCCCCTCAATCCAAAAAAAAGCATTTTTGGAAACATGTCCGTGTGTGTGTGTCTGTCTGTGAACAGCATAACTCGGAAACGAACAGTCTGATAAACACCAGACTTGGTATTTAGGTTCAGTATCTTCCAGAGATGCGACACGAAGATTTTCAAGAAAATCCCCCCACCCAAGATTACCCTTCACATGGAACATTTTTCGTAAATTTTAATTTTTTCAAAAATGACTCAAACGATTTTGATTATAATATCATATGTTTAAGATATTTTCATGACAAATGAAATGTATATCTCGAATTTTCTGGAAATGTCTCCAAAAGTATTCTTCATTGTGAATGACTTTTGCGTCACTGGTAAAACATAACAGATAGACAAAATTTTACTACACAAAAAATTTAGATCGCGTTAAAATACATAATTTATGTCATATACATTTTTTTTGTTGGGTGAACCATTTTCGAGATATTGCTTGTTATTCCATTAAATTTTCCAATACTTATACTTTTGCTCAAATTCGTTATTCATTTTTTTTATGTCCTGGACATGCAAAGCGAATGGAATGCGCCACTTAGTAACCAGCGCTTATAATATTTGACTATCGCTTAAAGCCTACCAATTCCCCTTGCATCTACAAGAAAATTAGCTATAAGATTAACATTTCGTTTAACATGAAGCAGATGGAGAAGAAGCGTCTGTAAAAATAGTTTGCACAAGAGTAGAGAAAGTCATGTGAATGTAACACATCAGATTTTTTAATATTATACTTTCCTCAAGTGGAAAGTAGCTGTTGGTTTGTTTTTCTCGTATCCATGCAAAGAGGAGGGAGTTTTAAAGCCATCACGTAGCGACCTGCTCTTAAAAGTTTTGGTCGTGGCTTAAGCCTGCTGTATTCCCCCCTAATCCTCTTGTATCTTCAAGGAAATATGCAATAAGACAATGTCTGCTGATGCTTATCTCGATTAACATGAATTGGGAAGAAGAATAAGCTTTTATAGTAATAGTTTTTTTGAATAAGGGGTAGAGAATGTCATGTGAATGTAACAATTATAATTTTCTTTCTAGTGGTAATACAAAGGATGGGAAATATAGCCGTCATATAGCGACGTCTGATTCTACCTTTCTAAACTATGAACGTTTCCCAAAAAAGCCCATATTGGATCTTTCATTATGGTTTAGTGGCGCAAAAATTAAGTTTTGATTACGAAATCTGTCATATTTGATCGGGAAAACATTTTGAAAAAGTGCACAATTAGAACATAAAATTTTGGTGAATAATTGTTTTCTTAGTAATGGTTTAATTTAGAGGCACAGATTTTGAATTTTATTAGTAGAGGGCAATTTGAAGGTCAAGAATTGGGCATTTTGAATTTTCGCCGATGGGTTGTCATAGGTAAGCCTGAAATAAGTTCGGAATAACCTCAAAAGTTAAGACGGCGGTCACGATTTTTACAACCTGCTTTTGTTTAATCTTAGGATCCGAGAGAAGCTTCTTGTTCACCTGATACATAAATACGACCCACGCCGTAGCGCAATGGTCATTTTAAAAGTCAGAGGCGGCCATGACTTCTCGCAGGTGGAAATAAACAAGCGACAACGCGCTCCCGTGTTGTATATGTGACAGGTGTGGTGATACATTTGTATCCGTCCGCAAGATAATTTAGTTCCATGGCTCTTGCTAACAAGAACCCTCTCCCTCCCCTCAGGCATGCTGCTGCCTCGTTAGCGAAAGACGAAACTCGAGCCCAAGTCGGTAGCACGTCCCATCACGCCTTCCAAATGTTACTCCTGACACAACTTGCGTTAATTCTGCCAAGTGCACTGGGTACGTAGTTCCTTCTGAGTGACAAGTAGATCAGGTCAGGGGGCTTTTGTTGCTTACCTGACACACACACTTAAGTTGTTAATGTTCCCGCAAAATATAATTAATTTGGTGCTTTAGCAAAATGTAGTGAAACTTGAAAACTTGAGAACTCGGAAATCTTGCAGGGAGGGTAGTCTAAATAAAATATAACGTTATTCAAAAAGAAGGAACAAACTTTAAATATTAATTTCTAATGAACGACAATAGTTGCTGACACATGCGCTACATAATTGAATACAGGAAAGTTCAAAGTTTTATTTTATGTATTCAAAACGAGCACCATTTGTTATGTGAGGAGGACCAGTGCTTTTCCGTTTGCATACGCAAACATCCTCTACGAATTTATTGTATCAATTGCAATTTTTTTTTTTTGACGAGGTGCCGTTAACGAGGCACTGAACTAACAAAGAAACACACGCTGCAGTGAAACAGTGCATTCGACTAAGCGATTTTTCCTGTAGCGTCGCCATACAGCACCGCTGTAGGCACTAATTGGAACTGTGGGGCTTAAAACTTTGAACCTTCCTCTATTCAATGATGTGCCGTATGTGTCAATATTTATTGTGGTTCATTAGAAATAAATATTTAAAATCTGTTCCTTCTTTTTGAATAACCCTGTATAACAAAGGCCTCTCCTCCGAAAAATCAAGTATAGCCTAAATTCGACCTTAAGGATCTTTTAAAGCATTGGTTTACTTTAGTAGTTTTATCTACAACTATTAAATTCCATTTTAATAAAAAGTAACCAAAATATTTATGGTTCTTTTCTTTTCTGGATATACCGGGTTTTCACCTAAAATTTGCACCGCAAGGTAACTTGTCCACATTTACTAAATTTACAATAGAACAAAAAACTTAAGAAAATTAGTTTTGCACAATTTTTCTCTTTATGTGTATTTTTTTCTTAATAAAGGTATATTTCATTAGCACATTTGTTTAGAAGTATTTTATGACTTCAGGAGAATGGAGTAGAAATTTTTTCAGCGTTGTATATGTTTGCTTTCTGCATTAAATTGAGCTTTGAAAGAATTTTTGAGTTAAATTAATGTTTTAGAATATATGTTACACTTATTTATTTTAATATAATACGCATTTCTAAAAAAAAGATCTGAATAATATTAGAAGTATTGGAACATTAAATTATTCAGCTATCCTCATCTTCATGAGATATTGTTATTATAGGCCATTATACCTATGATTGAATCATCCTAAAAGTGAATTTTTTATATAGAAAAAAGTTTTCCTGATGTAATCCATTTTTTTTTTTTTTTTTTTACTTTTTACTTTTTGCTTTTCTTTTGTTTATAAATGTAGAGCCTTTCTTTGAAGGGAGTTCCAAAGGTTGTACAGCGCTTCTGAGCCTAAATTTCCACCATCAAGCCAGCAATATTTATGTTGCACTTAATACTAAACGGAGTTTCTTCTGAAAAGTCTTGTTATTTTGAAATAGTGCAAGCCTTTTCAGGTTTCCAGAAGAATTTTTATATTCTGAACAATGGAAAACTTATAAGGCTTTTTCTTATTCTATTGGACTAACTTCCATCAGAGATTATATACACACATCAGTTCAACTGCCAAACAATAAATAGATCACAGTTCGAAAACTAGCCACTTAGCGCCACCAACAATATATCATTTACTGTAAACAGGGATCTTATCCCGGACTAGTTCCCTATCTGCAGTAAACATAAAAAAAAACTTTTATTCTATTTTTACTTTCTCTACTACGTATAGTAAGTAGGGGAAGTATTGCATTCCACCCAAAAATTCGATACCGAGATTTCACCGGAAATACATGTTTTGAGACCTCCTGAATCCAAAAAAAGCATTTTTGGAAACATGTCCGTGTGTGTGTCTGTGTGTGTGTCTGTCTGTGTGTGTGTGTGTGTGTGTGTGTGTGTGTGTGTGTCTGTGAACAGCATAACTCAAAAACGAACAGTCGGATAAACACCAAACTTGGTATTTAGGTTCAGTATCTTCCAGAGATGCGACATCAAGAAAATCCCCCCACCCCAGACTACCCTTTACATGGAAGATTTTTCGAAAATTTTAATTTTCTCAAAAATGGCTCTAACGATTTTGATTAAAATATCATATGTTTAAGATAATGTCATGAGAAATGAAATGTATATCTCGAATTTTCTGGGAATGTCTCCAAAAGTATTCTTCATTGTAAACGACTTTTGCATAACTGGTAAACCATAAGAGATAGACAAAATTTTACTACACAAAAAATGTAGATCGCATTAAAATACACAACTTATGTCATATACATTTCTTTTGTTGAGTGAACCGTTTTCGAGATATTGCTTGTTATTTCCTTAAATTTTCCAATACTTATACTTCTTCTCAAATTCGTTATTCATTTTTTTATGTCCTGGACATGCAAAGAGAATGGAATTCGCCACATAGCAACCAACGCTTAAAATATTTGACAATCGCTTAAAAGCTACCATGTTTCCCTTGCATCTACAAGAAAATTACCAATAAGATTGACATCTCGATATCTCGATTAACATGAAGCATATGGAGAATAGGTGTTTGTAAAAATAGATTGTACAAGAGTAGAAAAAGTCATGTGAGTGTAACACATTAGATTTTTTATTTTACGTCGCTTTAACTCCTCGGTCGTATCACGACGGATCTGTTGGTGGATATCTCTTAGAAGGATATGTGATGGACAGTTAGCTCTCTAGGTCTCATTCCTGTAGCCCCTACTTCATGCTGTGCAGATGGCGTTAGAGTGCCGTCCAGTCTAACTGTAGATAGATGGCATAGCATTCGCTATAGCCACTTATTTTTCATTTTACTATTGTTTTAGACTTAAGATGAAACTTTGGGTCGTGGTATTAAATATCCAATCCGGTATTTTGCCTTGGCGACTGAGGAAAACCACGAAAAAACCTCAGACAGATTGGTCGGCCCACGGGATTGAACCCGGGACCTCCCGAATGCGCTCCACAAATTTACCGCTTGAGCCATCCCGCTCGGTATAACAGAAAATTGAAGACGTTGTCAGGGCCGTGCTGTTTTCAATCACAACAAAAGGAAAGTAAATAAAGGTTTACCTCTTTTGTTGTATCTCAAGCGTTCAAATTCTTATCACGATTTCTGAGGATATAATTGACGTATTGCGATGCAACAAAATCCATTCTTAATGTTATTTTTCATGTTATCGATTGCATCAAAAACCATACATTAAAAAAGAAGTTTATGTTTTAAATAATATTAGTTTACATTTGTGAACGGCCTACATTATCTACTTTAATGACTTTCCACTGCCTTCATGCCCGTGAAAACAGCTTTTCAATTCATAGTTTTGTTTCAGAGATATTTTGAATATGTCCATATGCGACCCCAAAACTAATTTCTAATCCAAGTGCGTCCTAAGAACTTTTAGATGATTTTCCAGATGCAGCTCCAGAATCATTATATGATCGTCCAAATGCAGCCTAGTTCAAACATTTTCCTTCCCAATTTGCAGACTTAGAACTGTCTAAAACAATTTGAGAACATTGCCGTTACAGGTATAGTTAAAAATGTTATTTGTAAAGCTATGACTTAGGTCTGTTCAAATGTGCCTCTTGATTTTTACACTGGTAGGAATTGAAGTAGGTAGTTGCTTCACGTGTGGAAAGCCAATTTGAAGTAGGAGTTGTATTGTAGTTCAACTGTTGGGGAGCCGAACTTGAAATAGTTGTAACCGTACGTATGGTACCCGGTAGCCTTCGTCCCAAATTTAAAAATATTAACTTTGTAATTTGACTGTTTCTTTAAATAGTGCGTCAGTATTATTGTTAGAAACATGGATTTCTTTACAAGACGTAGGCTTACATAGATTATAATTTTTTACTTCACTACATTTATTAATCCTTGACACAATTTAAATTACACTTCACTGATATAGAGAGCTGTGAGATTTCTTTATTAATTTCTTGCACTTTTTAACATGTAAACTATTTTCGTCTCACACGAATACGTATTAAATTTCTCGAGGACGCATCTCGCGTCCGGTTAGGAACACTGTCTGCAAGCAACTGAATTCTGTACAATTTGCCCTATTTCGGTTTCTGATTGGCTAATCCTAGTCCAGTAGAATACCTTCATTTAACTAAAGCTTTTCTGGTTGTTGATTGGCTATTTCATAAACTGTCACAAAACTGTCGTTTTGAAGTGCTCTTCCTTCACATGTGGCCACTAAACGGCAACCGCAGCTCGTACTCCCGCCGAAACGGTTATAATATTCCCGCAACTGCCTCACATTCTCATGATAATAAGCGCATACCTTACTATAAGAGATGTTGGAAATGTTGTTCTCTATTCATATATTTCAGACATCTTCTCAAGAAATTTTCATTCATATCCGAAACTGTGTGAACTTCTCGCCTTATGTTTTCTTTAAGTTCTTAAAATATATGGGGTTTGTTGCATATACTTTATTATCTACTACGTATAGTATAGTAGATAAACAGAGGAAGTATTGTATTCCACACACAAATTCGATACCGAGATTTCACCGGAAATACATGTTTTGAGGCACCCTGTATCCAAATAAAGCATTTTTGGAAAGACAACTCTTGTGTGTGTGTGTGTCTGTCTGTCTGTCTGTCTGTGAACAGCATAACTTAAAAACGAAAAGTCTGATAAATACTAAACTTGAAATTTGAGTTTAGTATCCTCCAAGGACGCAACATGAAAACTTCCAAGAAAATCCCCCATCCAACTACCCTTTACATAAAACATTTTTCGAAAGTTTTGACGTTCTAAAGGTGATTAAAATACTACATATAAAAGATATTTACATAAAAAATACAACAAATGTAGATCTCTTTAAAACACACAATTTATTTCAAATAAGATTTTTGTAGCATAAGCAATTCCTAAGATATCCTTTACCAAAGTTTTGAATTGTTCGTACTTATTTAATCGATGTTCAGTTGTTTCTCGCGATTGCATGGAAACAGCATGTAATTTTAAGGACAGCGTATAGCGTCCAGTTCTTAAACAGTCGACTATCGCTGTAACCAACGAAATGTGTAATGTAGCTATTTCTGCAAGGGTTTATTTGGATTAAAATGAAGTGGATATAAAAATAGCTTTATTAAGACTACTTTATATACACACTTATAAATGATAGAGGGTAGAGAAAGTCATGTGAAAATATCACATCAGATTTTGTGGTTAAAAACTTACACAACATGGACATTATTGTTTATAACGTTATAACTAAGTATGTTAACAAAAATTCATCTTATCATTCTTTTATCCTATCGTTAACCAGTACACAAAATTTCATTGATTTAAACTGAAAGGTACATCGTGTGGAACAATTTGAAAATGTGGATGTGCCGACATAAAAACTCCAGGAAAGGGAGCTTAATAATTATAGGCTAAAATAACACTGTTTATGACTTTATGCTATTAAAACCATTTTATTGTCGTTAAATACTAAATTAATTGCTCCTCTGCAGTTAATTTAGCATTTAAAGTTTGCTCTTGAATAGCTTGTTTGGTTTAATGTTGTCAAAACTTATCGTTTTTACTACAATTTTATAGGAGGATAGGTTTACAGCAGACATTTAAATCGTCACATGACATGCTTTAAAAGGTCTTAGACCTATAAAAGTTACGTAGAACTAAAGTAGAAGGTTTGTAGTTTTAATAACACTAAAATCTACTTTTATTGCTTTAGGGCAGCTTTTAAACTTTTTTGCAGATGGATCTTCCTGGTAAATGAGACCGTGGAACTAAAATAGGGTATTTTTACTTTATGTATCACGTACATAGTAGGTAGAGAATGCATTTGCATTCCACCCAAAAATTCAATACTGAGATTTCACCAGATACATGTTTTGAAGCCCCCTGTATTCAAAAAAGAAACAGTTTTAAAAAAAGTCCCGGCATGTGTGTGTGTGTGAACAGCATAACTCAAAAACGAAAAGTTGGATAAATACCAAATTCAGTACCTTACAAAGATGTAACACGAAGAAAGTCCCCCAACCCAAATTACGATTTACATGTCACATATTTCGTAAGTTTTTATTTCCTAAAAAAACGGCTCTAACGACTTTGATTAAAATACAAATATTAAAAATATTTACATAACAAATAAAAGTTATATCTTAAATTTTCTGGGAATAGCCTGTAAAGTCCTTTTCCTTCGAAAGGATTTTGTATAATTTTGTTTAACTGATAAACGTTAAGCGATAGACGAAAACGTACAACCCAAAAATGCAGATCTCTTTAAAACACACAATCTATTTCAAATAAGTTTTTTTGTGATTAAGAAATATCTGAGATATCCGTCATTAAAGATTCGAATTGTTCATTTCTTGGTAATTCTCTTAAAGTCCTTTCAACATTGTTATTTCTCGCGATTGCATGGAAACAGTACGGAATTTCGAGGCAGTGTTTTTAACACTTAAATAATTTCAGTCAAATTATATAATATATAAATTCAATAACAGCCCGCCTTGAAGCAATGTCTGTATGTAACAAGATATAAAAAGTGTATATTACAGTCATTTTATAGTTTATATTATTGTATACATGTAATAATGTTATGTGAATGTATTACGTAACTTAATAATGTAGGAGCTGTGAGAATAGTAGGTTAAACGTTGCTAACAATGAGGTAACAACGAGGTAACCTTGAGGCAATGATGAGTAAGAATATTTAATAATGCTACTAGTCATTATTGGAGCAACAATAATGTAAATTTTGAGACAATTTATAAAATAGCCAATCAACAAAAAAAGGCTTAAATTAAATAAAAGTATTCTATTGGATTAGGAATAGCCGATCAGAGACTTGAAATACAGAAATTTACAAATGTGGCGGTAGAAATCAAGTCAGTTGCTTGTAGACAGTGCTCATAACTGGACGTGTTGGTTGTAGACAGCGTTTCTAACTGGACGCGAGACACGTCCTCGAGAAATTTAATACGTATTTTGTGTGAGACAAAAATAGTTTACGTGTTAAAAAGTGCAAGTATTTAATAATAAAAAATCTCGCAGCTCTCTCTATATCAGTGAAGTGTTATTTAAATCGTGTCAAGCATTAACAAAAGGAGTGAAGTAAAATTATAATCTGTGTAAGCCTACATTCTTCAGTCACACCACAACCCTGCAAAGAGAAACATGTCTCTAACAATAATACTGACGCAGCCGAGGCAAACATAAATATATAATATTTAAAGAAACAGTCAAATTACAAAGTTAATATTTTTAAACATTTTTTGGGGGCAAAGGCTACCGGAAAGCGGGTTCTTTACGTGCGGTTGTAAACGAACTTCAAGTTCGGCTCCCTAATATAAGAACTACAATACAACTCCTACTTCAAACTCACTTTCCATACGTAGCAGAAACTACTACTTCAATTTTAAGGCCTGCATATAGCGTCCATTCTTAACTGATAACAGATATCTTGGAAATGTATTATGCCACAATAAAGTTATTTGAAATAAATTGTGTATTTTAAAGAGACCTGCATTTCTTGTGTTGTACGTTTTCGTCTGTCATTTAACCTTTACCACTTATACAGGATTATCTACCTACCATCTGGCCATCCATCCTGTTTGCTCATTCACTGCTTTTTAATAAGCAGTTTCTTCTAATTTCTTCCTCACAATTATCAGTTTCGGGAAGCCTGCTTATCTTGCCTAGTCATTATACGCTCTTCAGTGCTCTCCATAACCCCATTTCGAAAGCTCACTTCATCGCAACGTCAAAATCTCTGCACTATGCAGTGCCGCATTCCACGGTCAAGCACTTCACTAATCTCCGTTTTATTATTTCCGCAGATTCCTTAGAAGATGCTTCTTCTTCTGTTCAAAGCTTCATTTGTTATTGTTATACTCTGACTTGTTGACAGTAGTTAGTAGAAAAATATTTAATCTGTTAATTACTTTCTCTACTACGTATGGTAAGTACGGGAAGTAGTGTATTCCACCCAAAACTTGGATACCGATATTTCACTGGAAATACACTGAATTCAAAAAGATTATTTTTAGAAAAAGGTCCGTTTGTGTGTGTGTGTGTGTTGCATATTATAATTGTTTACCTCAGCATAGTAATTATTCTAATTCTATGTTTATTAAATACTACCTGGCTTCCTGACGTTGCACGGCTAGCTTTTTAAATTCCATTGACCAATTAATCAATTTCAATTATCTCCCTCGTCCTTTATGAAATTACTGTACTGTGATGTATAGGGTTTTTTATAGTGAATCCTCCTTTTACCCCTTATAATTGTAATTTTCCACACTCTGGATTATTCCAAACAGCGGATGAATATTCTACGATGTTAATGCAAAATGATGTGAAACATCAGCGTAATGCCCGACTTCCTTAACCTTCCCCGACAATCTTCCAGGCTCTTGAAATGCTGCACAGCCTATAAATACCCTTTGGCGGTGAAAAAAATTAAATTAAGTTTTATTTATGGACGCTCTTTAACTATTATGGTTCTTAGCGTCCCATTCTATATTCGGCACAAAAGACCGGAAGTTTTCCTCAGATGTCTCTTTATCAGACTTGAATTCTTTTAAATGCTGTAAATCTACGACACGGGACCACCAGCTTTACTTCCCTTCCGAAGGAAGCCATGCTAAGGTTTTTACGCACGAAAAAATCCATCGCCCTCCGGAGGGTTTGAACCCGCAACCTTGGGAACTAGAGGCTAACATGGTGCCCCTAGACCACGGAGGACGACTTTGGCGTTGGAAGAATCCTGGTCGAGTAATTTTTTATACAATTACAGTAGGTTAAGTTTTAAAAATTTGGCTCAACTATACAACATGTGACGCTAGACATCTGTGGCATATTTTTTCGAATTACAGCTTCAAATTCTTTGGGGTAATGTGTATTTGGAATTATTTATTTGGATAATTTTTTGCTGGAAAACGTTTCATTAACGTAGTTTAATTATCTATTTACTTGCTTGCTTGCTTACTGTGCATGTAGCCATATAGAAGAATGCAAGGAAGCCAAATTCTCCATCTTGCATCACTACAAGTAATGCAGCCAACATTTTTTTGTCACTAAATTACACTAACTGTATAATTATATGCATTGTCCCTAAATGATGCTGACTACCTATGTACACTAAACACTAATTCGTTAATTTTACTACGCATAGCCTAAACTTTAACTAAACCTAATCACTACACCATAGTTAGACCTGCCTAATGTCTTCCAGTCATTCCTGGAAAGGTTCTGAACGGTTCTAGGTGTCAGGATGCCACAAATACTGAGAAATGTGAGCATGTAGGTGTTCTCTGTATCACTGAGGTAAACCGACACATCTGTCTTATTAATCGGACGAGCCATTTTATCGCCATTCTCATGGCACGTGTTATCTTATTTACTGGACGCCTCTTGTTTTATTATTTTAAATTTGGGTTAATTGTCCTCCGGCTAGCTATTATAACTCAGTCGAGCAAGTATCTCTAAGCAGGGCGTGTAAACGGAAAGGAGTTGTTGCTAAAAGATAACACTGATAAAAAGTTTGCTTCTACACTTTTATTGCCGTCACAATTAATAATTAACATATTTAATCGTTATACACGCCTGACTGAAACTGTGATATTTCTGAATGTAACTACAGTCGTTTTAGTTGCCGCGCACCAATTACTTCGCGTACTTTACATTTCTGTAACTAACTCTGCGACGTGCACCTCGTGAGAGATTCTTCAGAACTGTGCGACACTTCCTTATGGCTCGAGAATATATACTCCTTCACCTCGAGTTGCCTAAACGTTATAATATAGCTGCTATTGGTTACCAAATCGCGCGTCTGTTTTGATCAGTCAATCACTACTACTACATATATACTCTAGGGAAGATATTCCCTCCATTTCTAAAAAAAAAGCATGCTACCCTGACGTCATTTGTTTGTCTCTTCCTACTGATAAACAACTCACTCCCTCGGTTTATTGTTACCCACTTCTATTGTCAGTTTCAGTGAGGCCGTGTAAACTTATTTCCTAACAATGCTTATGGCTAACAAACATCTAAAATCCTGTACATACAATATTAATTTACAGTTCAATCACTTTGGCATTCACAACATGTTATGATATAAAATATTGCCTCAGTTTCTATAAGTTTTATTATTTGCAAGAATATCTACAAGAGCATACAAACAATAAATTCTACTTCACTGCATGATTGTACAGCAATAAAACCCGAAAGAAAGCATCTTCAGGACTTTTCAAATGTGGCCGGTTGCTAATCGCTCCCAGATTGTTGTGCACATGTATAGAATTTTTTCAGTGGTTTATGGTTGTTACAAATGAAGCATATGTTGGCTGCTATGCGAGAAACAATAAAACTCTTAATAGTCATCGGTCGCTTGTTTGCTTGCACATACGCATTGAAGAACCTTCGGACTTGGAAAATTTCTCTCGTTTCTCCTGTCACATTTTCGAAAGTACCTCCAAAACTTTCTGTCTATCTTATATTTGATCCTATAGTTATTTAATAACATAAAAATAAATAATTTTCATATAATGCAGAAAGCTTTAATACATACAACTAAATAAGATTCCGTACTCCCAGTCCACCAAGTTAACATCTTTGGAAAATACCACCATTAAAAATACTCTTCTCGGTTAATATAAAATATCGGTTCACTGGTTTCTGATGTTAGCAGTTTTTACTTTCTCTACTACGTATAGTAAGTAGGGGAAGTATTGTATTCCACCCAAAAATTCGATACCGTGACTTCATCGGAAATACGTGTTTTGAGACACCCTGAATCCAAAAAAGGCATTTTTAGAAGCATTTCCATGTGTATGTCTGGGTGTCTGCGTGTGTGTGTGTGACTGTGAACAGCATAACTGAGTAACGAACAGTCGGATAAAGACCAAACTTGGTATGTAGGTTCAGTATCTTCCAAAGATGCGAAACGAAGGTTTTCAATAAAATCCCCCACCCTAGATTACCCTTTACATGGAACATTTTTCGAAAATGTTAATTTTCTCAAAAATGGCTCCAACGATTTTGATTAAAATATCATATGTTTAAGATATTTTCATGACAAATGAAATGTATATCTCGAATTTTCTGGGAATGTCTCCAAAAGTATTCTTCATTGTGAACGACTTTTGCATAACTGGTAAACCATATGAGATAGACAAAAGTTTACTACACAATAAATGTAGATCGCGTTAAAATACACAATTTATGCCATATACAGTTTTTTTGTTGTGTGAACCATTTTCGAGATATTGCTTGTTATTCCCTTAAATTTTCCAATACTTATACTATTTCTCAAATGGGAATTCGTTAATCATTTTTTTATGTACTGGACATGCAAAGTTTGGAATGCGCCACATAGCAACCAGCTCTTAAAAGATTTGACTCTCGCCTAAAGCATACCATATTCCCCTTGCACCTACAAGAAAATTAGCAATAGGATTAACATCTCGATTAACATGAAGTAGATGGAGAATAAGCGTTTGTAAAAATACATTGTACAAGAGTAGAGAAAGTGTAGAGAGTGTAACACATCAGATTTCTAAACAATGTCTTCTACTTATTGAAGTGTTAATCATGGCCATCTATGTGTATTCCTTGCAACAAAATGTAACTGGCTTTTGTTTTTATACTCTGCGCAGAATAAAGCAACTACTTTGCTACTCCGTGGTATTCTCAACAAGAGTCAAGCCCTTCTTTGCAAGCATGTTATTTCATAGCTCCAATTTGTTCGCAATCAAGTACAAGGGCTTCGTAAATCCTTTCTAATCTTTTAGTACTTTATGAAATAAAATTGGAACGTACTTTATAGACCCATGACCGTCAGAATGAACGAGCTATTTAATGGCGAAAGAATTATTGAAATAAGTATTTTTAGATTACCCTACACACAGACACAATTTTCTCTCTTTATTATATTATTATGGCTAATTTAACAATAATTAATCCGTTTAACTTAGCTATGCTTGTCATGCTACATATTTACACTTGTTATGGGCTTCCTTAAATTAATTTTTAGACAGCATGGCCTAAAAGTAGAACTTCTAATACAGTGCACACGAGCTAAAAACTTAAGATTGTGCAATCAGCCTTTGTATTTGCACATGTTTAATAAATCGACGGTTTGATTAAGTTTTACTTTTCATTATGTCTTTTCACATGATTTATTTCTCATGGCGCCCACATTATCTGTTCACAATACAAATCGCCATTCTTCAATTTGTCGCAGTTAGTTGTAGAGTAGACCTATACGTCATACCAGCAGCCTTCTGCTGATCTAGAACGTTATTCTTTTATCTATCTAACCAACGTAAAGATTAAATGGCGGAAATTATGAATTCAGAAGAAACTGAAATGGAAGTGAAATTACAAAAGCAGCAGAAAGAATAACACTCTAAGTATTTACCCAAAAAATCCAGAAAGCAATATGATATAGCATTTAATCGTTTCAGTTGCTGGTGTAAGACAAATATGGTGAAAATAATTTCACTGAAAATTCCTGCTAGTGAATTAACAAAACATCTGACATCTGGCTTTTTTTTATAACGTCATTTCTCTTGTTTCAAGAATTGCTTTCTAAACAGTGATCTCTGTTATTTTCAGGAATAAATATAATATTAATATTTTACAAATTTAAGCGCTGTCTAAAAAACTGTACCTATATGTCACACGTATTAAAAGTGGTTTTATTTTTCTCGAAGAAATAAAACGCTACTTTTACCTCTTGTATCGTAATGTGCTCTTGTGCTTCATAATTAATTTTTAAAACTACCTAATTGCACTACTATGGCATCTAGAATTCCTAAGTAAATATTCTGTGTTTTTCTTTCATAACCATAGTCTTTTTCCTCTTGGAATTTATCTTTACCCTGTATCCTAATCTATCTGCATTAGCGTGTTTTTCTCTGCTCTTGGTATTTATAATCATCAAAGCTTATGTAGTTTATTTTTATTCCTCCCACTACTATTCCCATTGTTCTAAACCTTATTCTTCACCGAACTCTTCGAGTAGATGTTGAGCACGGGACATTCCTACCGCATATCTTCTTCTCAGCCATATATTCTCCAGGTCCTGGCTGTGTTTACTTACCTCGGATGAAATTTACTTAGCAAGTTCCTCTGTTTCCAGTATACACTCCTCTACAGCATCCTCATACGTTTCTTTCAGTATACACCAGTTGCATCTCTTGTGCCTTTTCTTTCTTGAAAGCGTTTCTCCTTTTATCTGAAATTTAACTTAACGAAACCTTACAAAATGCAAAATAATTAAAATAGGAATCAAAACAATACTTTTTCCTTGTTTTGAAGAAGTTATATTGTTTATGTTTTGATGTTGATAAATTGTTTACGTAATTTATTAGCCTCACGCTTGGGAAACCAATTTGAAGAAGTAGTATAATTGTTTGTTAAAGGAGTTTTACTGTTGTTGGAGTTTGCACCACGCTTTGGGCGTCAATTTTTGAAGAAGATTGTTTGTTACGTAATATGCTGCTACGTATGAGAAAACGATTTGAAGATGTATTTTTGTTGTTACATTCCAAGTTTAAAAATATTATATTAACTTTGTTATTAAACAGGTTCTATAGATATTATTTAAGTTTGTTTTTGCCTCGACTGCTTCAGTATTACTTTAGAGACACGTTTCTCTTAATCAGAGCGTGGTGCGACAAGAATGTAGGCTTATACAGATTTTCAAGTTTAAATTCACTTCTTTTTATTAATCCTTGACACAAATTAAATAGCACTACACTGATATTAAGAGGTGTGAGATTCTTTTTTATTTAATACTTGCACTTTGTTAACGCGCATACATAATTTTCGTTTCACACGAATACGTAATATTTCTTTAGAGAACACATCTTCCATCCGGTCACTACCAAGGTCTGCAGGCAACTGAACATTTTTCAACCGTCAAAACCCGTAAGCTTCTATATTTCAACTCTCTGATTGGCTAATCCTAGTTCAATAGAATACTTGCATTTAATTAAAGCTTTTTCTGGCTGTTGCTTGGCTAATTTTAAACTGTCACAAAATTTACATTATCGTTGCTCTAATCATGACTAGTAACATTCAAACTCTCAAACTCATTCTTGCCTCAAGGTTACCTTATTGTTATCTCATTGTAAGCAACTTTAAACTTATTAATCTCACAGCTCTTACATTATTAAATTACCTAATGCATTCACATATAATTGTTGAACATGTTTACAATAATAATTATAAGCATTTGCAATGACTGTTACATAAATTTTACAAATTATTACATACAAATTGCTTCAAGGCGGGCTGTTATTGAATTTATATATTATATAATTTAATTGAAATTATTCAAGTGTTAAAAATACTGCCTCAACGTTCAGGCGTGGATGCCCTATACGTATACTGGCATAAAATGTGGCCCATAATGGAACGGAGAGTTTATGTTGGTATGACAAAATCTAGCCCCACCCCTACCAGTACTTTTCCTCCTCCAAAGTATGGCCGAACTTAAACCTTATATTTTCATACTGCACTACGTTTTCTTATTGCCGTTTGTAGCAGCAAATAATTTAACCTTCGTCTCCATTTCTCTGATGGAAGCTCTTATATATGTAAATCTCATAGCTCTCGTTCAGTTTAAGCACAAATGCAAATAATTCTTCACCTCTTCCGCTGATTTAGCCTTTCTTTGTGTGCCAATCGTATCGAAACGCTTTCATAGTAGGTTATCCGAGCCACCCTTGTCGCGGTAAGCGGCTCGTGTTATCTTATTTGCTGGGCGCCTGTTACTATTTTATTATTTTAAAATTTGGGATCTTTGTCCTCCGGCTAGCTATTATTACTTAGTCAAGCAAGTGTCTCTGAGCAGGGCGTGTAAACGTAAAGGAGTTGTTACTAAAAGATAACACTGATAAAATAATTTGTTTCTACACTTTTATTGCCGTCAAACTTAATTAATAATTCACATATTTAATCTTTATACACGCCTGACTGAAACTGTAGTATTTTCAATGTAATTACTGTTGTATTAGTTGCCGCGTACCAATTACTTCGCGTACTTCAAATTTTGTAACTAACTTTACGACGTGTACCTCGCGAGAGATTCTTATAGACTGCGTGAAACATGCTTATGGCACGAGAATATATACTCCTTCACTTCGAAATGCCTAAACATTATAATAGAGCTGCTATTGGTTACCAAATCGCGCCAACATTAGCGTCTGTTTTGTCAGCCAATCACTACTACTAAAATATATGCTCTAGGGAAGATATTCCCTCCATTTCTAAAGAAAGGTACGCTACCCTGATGTCATTTGTTTGTCTCTTCTGAGTGATAAACAACTCACCCCCTCGGTTCATTGTTACCCAATTCTATTGTCTGTTTCAGTGAGGCCGTGTAAACTTATTTCCTAACAATACTTATGGATAACAAACATCTAAAATCCTGTACATACAATAATATTAATTTACACTACAATCACTCTAGCATTCACAGCATGTTATGATATAAAATGCCGCCTCACCCTTTCATTCGACATAGATTATAAACACTATTCATTGGTTAGTTTTTATGCCACTAAATTGTTTTCAGACCAGGCACATAGCCGGGGAGAGTCAAAAGTTAGTCACCTGAAGGTAAAAACCTTAGGGAGAGAAATCTGGAGTATTGGGTCACGAGAGTGTAGCATACATAGGTATATTACCCTATGCTTTTTCTATCCTATATCAAGAAAGCAGGTATTTAATGTATTCCACCCAAAAATTCTTTATAGAGGTTTCACAGGAAATAGTATTTTAAAATGCCTGAATCCAAGAAAAAACACTTTTTAACAAAAGTCTTGCACCTAACCCAGAGGCGAAAATTAGGACAAATACCGAACTTCGTATTTAAGTTCACCACACATAAAGGACAAGATTTTTATGAAATTTCCCGCGCTCAATGATAGCCTTTACCAAACATAAGGAAGCGTTAATTTCATAAAGTGTATTCACAATTTTGTCAGCCTATCTTAATCTACAATTACAAACTGTCGTCTCTTTTCCTTTAACTGCTTTATCACACGCATTACTTGTATGCAAAAAACGTTTGCGGTAATTGCGCTATTCTTCTTGAAGGCATTCTCCAGACAGTAGTTGCATATACAATATTCTATTGACAGTGCATAACTCAAAAACGAAAAGTCGGATAAATATCAAACTTGGTATTTAGGTTCAGTATATTTCAAAGATGCGACACGATGATTTTTCACGAAAATCCTACAACCCAGACTACCCTTTACTTGGAACAATTATCGAAAATATTTATTTTCTTAAAAATGGCTCTAACGATATTTATATTATATTTAAGATATTTTCATGACAAATAAAATGCCTATTTTGAATTTTCTGGGAATGTCCCCAAAAATCCTCTTCATTCTGAGTGGTTTTTCATAACTGGTAAACCGTAAGAGAGAGATAAAATTTTTCTGCGCAAAAAATGTAGAGCTGTTAAGAGGCACAATTTATGTCTTACACCTTTTTTATTGAGTTAACCATTTCCGAGATATTCCTTTATATTTGCTTGAATTTTCCAATACTTATCTTTTTCTCAACTGAGAATTCGTTATTACTTTCCTACTGCGTATAGTAAGTAGGGGAAGTATTGCATTCCACTCAAAAGTTCGATACCGAGATTTCACCGGAAATATATGTTTTGAGACCCCCTGAATCCAAAAAACGCATTTTTGGAAACATGTCCGTGTGTGTGTGTGTCTGTGAACAGCATAACTCAGAAACGAACAGTCAGATAAACACCAAAACTTGGTATTTAGGTTCAGCATCTTCCAGAGATGCGACACGAAGGTTTTCAAGAAAATCCCCCCACTCCAGATTACGCTTTACATGGAAAATTTTTCGAAAATTTTAATTTTCTAAAAAATGGTCTAACGATTTTGATCAAAATATCATATGTTTAAGATATTTTCATGACAAATGAAATGTATATCTCGAATTTTCTGGGAATGTCTCCAAAAGTGTTCTTCATTGTGAACGACTTTTGCATAATTGGTAAACCATAAGAGATAGACAAAATTTTACTACAAAGAATGTAGATAGCGTTAAAATACACAATTTATGTCATATACATTTTTTTTCGTTGAGTAAACCATTTTCGAGATATTGCTTGATATTCCCTTATATTTTCCAATACTTATACTTTTTCTCAAATGGGAATTCGTTATTTATTTTTTTTATGTCCTGGACATGCAAAGAGAATGGAATGCGCCACATAGCAACCAGTTCTTAAAACATTTGACTATCGCTTAAAGCCTACCATATTCCCCTTTTACCTACAAGAAAATTCGCAGTAATATTAACATCTCGATCAACATGAAGCATATGGAGAATAAGCATTTGTATAAATAGTTTGTACAAGAGTAGAGAAAGTCATGTGAGTGTAACACATCAGCCTTTTTTATGTCCTGGACATGCAAAGAGGATGGAGTGCTCCACATAGCAACCAGCTCTTAAAAGATTTGGCTATCGCTTAAAACCCACCATATTCCCCTTACACCTACAAGATAACAAAAATTACGAGAAAGGCAGTAGTATCTACGTAAGCGGGAAGCGAACCTTGAATTCATAATCAAGACAATGGAAGTCTGTAAACATATATAACAAACTGTTATTGGATGTTGGGTACATCGATACATGCATATAATTCAAATACGTACGCTAAGAAAACGGTTGAACGCAACCCTAACAGAAGCTGTCTATCTTCGAGCAGGTAGACCGTGTATAAGCTCGTCGCTAAATAGACGCTAAAGCTACGTATTTAAAATCTATTAGATATACATATTTTAATATGACAAAGGTGATAGTGAATTATGAATATACACTGTGTGATCAAAAGTATCCGGACATCCCACAAATATACGTTTTTCATCTTAGGTGCATTGTGCTGCGTCCTACTGCCTGGTACTCATTATCCACGATATACACAACTGTAAGTGATTGTATAGAATAACAAAATATATATGTATATATATTTGTTATATACATTTGTAAACAAATTTTTCTTCTACTTTTAAATCTTTCCTCAAAAATTAATGTTAAAAATTTGAAGTGAGGCATTCACTTGACTTTCTCCACTAAATTCATGTACAAATTATTCATAGAAAAGCTTTGTGTTCTGTCCATTTCTTATTAGTCGAAGTAAACTTTAACGCATTTATTCATTTCGTTATAGATATAAAACTAGTAGACTAAAGTGATAAGAGATTCTTAAAAAGCGACTCGCTATATGCGCCTAAATTCCATTTTCCTTATATGACCATGAGAAAAGATAAATATCGACTTACTAGCTGAAAAAACTAAGCATTTGAAAATTCAAACCAATAACAAAAAATATCTCGCAAAAGGTTAAAGCCCCCCCCCCAAAAAAATAATAATAAAGATTCTAATGTGTTACACTCACATGACTATCTACTCTTGTACAAACTATTTTTACAAACGCTTATTCTCCATATGCTTCATGTTAATTGTCATAGCGAGATGTTAATCTTATTGCTAATTTTCTTGTAGATGCAAGGGGAATTGGTAGGCTTTAAGCGATAGTCAAATATTTTAAGAGCTGGTTGCTATGTGGAGTATTGCATTTTCTTTGCATGACCAGGACAAAAAAATGAATAAGAAATTTGCGAAAAGTATAAGTATTGCAAAATTTAAGGGAATAACAAGCAATATCTCGAAAATGGTTCACTCAGCAAAAAAAATGCATGACATAAATTGTGTATTTTAACGCGATCTACATTTGTTGTGTCGTAACATTTTGTCTATCTCTTATGGTTTACCAGTTTTGCCAAAGTCGTTCACAATGAAGAATACTTTTGGAGACATTCCCAGAAAATTCGAGATATACATTTCATTTGTCACAAAAATATCTTAAACATATGATATTTTGATCAAAATCGTTTGAGCTATTTTTGAGAAAATTAAAATTTTCGAAAAATGTTCAATGTAAATGGTAATCTGGGATGGGAATTTTCTTGAAAACCTTCGTGTCGCATCTCTGGAAGATACTGAACCTAAATACCAAGTTTATCCGACTGTTCGTTTCTCAGTTATGCTGTTCACAGACACACACACGCAGACACACACACACAAACACACACACACACACACACACACACACAGAGACACACACATGGACATGTTTCCAAAAATGTTTTTTTGGATTCAGGGGGTTTCAAAAGATGTATTTCCGGTGAAATCTGGTTATCGAATTTTTGGGTGGAATACAATACTTCTGCTTACTATACGTAGTAGAGAAAGTAAAAAATCTATAAATTCTGTGTTTTAACGAGATTTACATGCTTTGTGTCGTAAGATTTTGCCCATGCCTTCCAGTTTATCAATGTTTACATTTATTTATTTTGAACATAATAGGCATAAGCCTAATTACAGTGTTTAGGTATTATACACTACAGCCACGATAATTATTATTTAGGCAATACAGAAAAGACAAACAAAATATACAAAAGTCATTCACAGGCTATTGCCAAGATATAAATTTTGTTAGTCACGCAAATATCCCTAATATGCGGTATTTTAATCAAAATCGTTAGACATTTTTGAGAAAAAAAAGTAAAAAAGGTTTTTCAATTGAAGGGTAGTTTGGGGTGGGAAGATTTTCATGAAAATGTTCGTGTGCATCCTTGGAAAATGCAGTAGTTGAATACCAAAATTGGTAATTAACCGTATTTTCTATGGTGTTGAAAGACACACGCATACACGCGTTCGCGTGGACCTTTTTCTAAAAATGATTTTTTCGACTAAGCGGATCTCAAAACGTCTATTTCCAATGAAATCTTGATGTAAAATTTTTGGGTGGAATGCAATACTTGCTATAAGCAAGCAGTAGAGAAAGTAAAAATTGAGCAATTTCTGTATATTGTATAGGGATGGTCTTGCCAGCATTGTTGCTGTGATGGGGTGGAATCCTGTCCTTGTAAACCTATTGCTGTTCACACTTGAACTTTCAACGCTATTACGCTTTTAACTTTCTCCATCACGTACTTAGTAGGCAGACAAGATATTGCATTCAACCTAAAAATTCGACACCGGGATTTCACCGGAAATGGAGTAGCGTGGGGCAAGTTTACGCACTTAAACTTTCAAGACCTCTGCAACGGTATCTATTCAAACCAGTATATCTGAAATTTTTATTATGCAATCTTTATTCTATTGTTCATCACAAACAGTGGTTAAAACCTATTTTTACATGCAAAAAATAGTTTTATAAATGTTCAATTAAAATGTGACCCATGCGAACTTTTGCCCCATAGATGGGGGTAAGAGTACGCATAAGGTGGGGTAAAAGTACGCACAAAAACACAAATGTTTAATTTTAATGCTTGGTGCTGTAACTTTTATTACATTATAAGAATACACCAAGGACCTTAGTCTGGCTAATATTGAACATCATTCTAAGAATAAGATGGTAACCTAAATATAAAAATATTTGAATAAAGAAAAGATTGAAATATTCTCATTGTCTGTCATTTTTAACAATAGTCGCAGATAAATTTGCTGCCTCCCTCATGGGTGGAACAAGCTACATGCCACCATTCTGCACACTTTTGGCACTGAATCCAGTCCTCTTCTGGTGGTTCAACATACTCCCCGTCGCATCCTGGACAGTGGATTTTCTCATTTGAAGTTGAAGTTGACGCTTTGGGTAGGACTGAATGGCATTTGGTCCTTTGGGGTCTCATATCGTTTTGTGCATATTTTGATACATCACGCTTGACGTGTTTTGAAGCACTGGATGAAGCATTTTTGGAAACATGTCCGTGTGTGTGTCTGTCTGTGTGTCAGTGTGTCTGTGTGTGTGAACAGCATTACTCAGAAACGAACAGTCGGATAAACACCAAAATGGGTATTTAGGTTCAGTATCTTCCAGAGATGCGACACGAAGGTTTTCAAGAAAATCCCCCCACCTCAGATTACCCTTTGCATGGAACATTTTTCGAAAATTTTAATTTTCTCAAAAATGGCTCTAATGATTTTGATTAAAATATGATATGTTTAAGATATTTTCATGCCAAATGAAATGTAGGTATATCTCGAATTTCCTGGGAATGTCTCCAAACGTATTGTTCATTGTGAACGACTATTGCATAACTGGTAAACCATAAGAGATACACAAAATTTTACTTCACAAAAATTTAGATCGCGTTAAAATACACAATTTATGTCCTATACATTTTTTTTTTGTGAACCATTTTCGAGATATTGCTTGTTATTCTCTTAAATTTTCCAATACTTATACTTTTTCTCAAATTCGTTATTCATTTTTTTGTCCTGGTAATGCAAAGATAATGGAATACTCGAGATAGCAACCAGCTCTTAAAACATTTGACTATCGCTTAAAGCCTACCAATTCCCCTTGCACCTACAAGAAAATTAGCAATAAGATTAACATTTCGATTAACATGAAGCATATGGGGAATAAGCGTTTGTAAAAATAGTTTTTACAAGAGTAGAGAAAGTCATGTGAGTGTAACACATGGGATCTGTTTTAAGCCCTCAATCCTGTGCATGAGAGTTTAAAACAGAAAAAGCAGAGTGTTGTATATAAATATGCATACATTTCTTGACAAATCCCACAAAATAATCTAGAAATGTTATATTGCAGCTGTACATACATGGCTTAGAGCTAGGAGAATAATGAGAGATTTAGAAAGAGCCGCTGGCCCCGACAGGAAGTAGTGAAACAGCAGACCTTACTTTGTAACTCATACCAAAGATGTAAATTTTCGAGGACATATTTTCGTTAAGAGGAAATGCCCCACATGTGATACAAGTGGTGTCGTGTAACTGCACACATCGTGGGTGGCTAGCAAATAAATGTGCAACACGATTAGGCCGCCCCATGTCCCCGCCCTCAGACAATGTTTTTTGCTCCTAATTTGCCCATAAATCAGCGCAACGAGATCCCTCCCCTAGACAGAAATAACATCTGCGACCTAGCTCTACATTAAACCTCCGTGCCACAAATAGCAGGCAAACGCTTTGTGTTTAATCTGGAATAGCCACCAAATTGAAAATCATATCTCATTGTCAAGAAAAGCATTATATAGCGGTTCTTTCTTGGTAGGACCCCACTACGTTCATGATGATAAACCGTTGGGAGATTATGTACCTATAGGTCGTCTTGATGCCCGTACTCTTGTGATGTATCACGACGTTCTATGAAACTGGAATCTGATGTTCGTATATCTGTGTTCTTGTGTGTGTATATGTTGTAATTATTGTTTTATAATTTACCACGGCTGCTGTATTTTGAGTCGGAGAGCAATTATGTCTTGTCAGGATTAGGTATGGAAAATGTTAAAATATTTTGCACACACTTAGTCTGTTAACTATTTCACTTTTATTTTAGATAAACCACATATGTACACTACGTGCTCAAAAGTATCTGGACACCTGGCTGAAAATGACGTACAAGTTCGTGGCGCCCTCCATAGGTAATGCTGGAAGTCAATATGGTGTTGACCCACCTTTAGCCTTGATACCATCGTTCACTCTCGCAGGCATACTTTCAATAAGCTGCTGCAAGGTTTCTTGGGGAATAGCAGCCCATTCACGGATTGCGGAACTGAGGAGAGGTAACGATGTAGGTCGGTGAGGCCTGGCACGAAGTCGGGGTTCAAAAACATCCCAAAGGTGTCCTATAGGATTCAAGTCAGGACTCTGTGCAGGCCAGTCCATTACGGCGATGTTATTATCGTGTAACCACTCCGCCACAGCCCGTGCAGTATGAACAGGTGCTCGATCGTGTTGAAAGATGCAATCGGCATCCCCGAATTGCTCTTCAACAGTGGGAAGCACGAAGGTGCTTAAAATATCAATGTAGGTCTGCGCTGTGATCGTGCCACGCAAAACAAAGCCCCCTCCAGGAAAAACACGACCAAACCATAACACTACCACCTCCGAATTTCACTGTTGACACTACACACGCTGGCAGATGTTTACCGGGCATTCGCCATACCCACACCCTGCCATTGGATCGTCACATTGTGTACCGTGATTCGTCACTCCACACAACGTTTTGCCACCGTTTAATGGTGTAATGTTGATGCTGCTTACACCAAGCGAGGCGTCGTTTGGCATTTTCCTGCGTGATGTGTGGCTTATGAGCAGCCGCTCGACCATGGAATCCAAGGTTTCTCACCTCACGCCTAACTGTCATAGTACTTGGAGTGGATCCTGATGCAGTTTGGAATTCCTGTGTGATGGTCTAGATAGATGTCTGCCTATTACTCTTTACGACCCTCTTCAATTGCCGGTGGTCTCCGTCAGTCAACAGACGAGGTCGGCCTATACGCTTTTGTGCTGTGCATGTCCTTTCACGTTTCCACTTCACTATCACATCAGAAACAGTGGACCTAGGGATGTTTAGGAGTGTGGAAATCTCCGTACAAACTTCTGACACAAGTGACACCCAATCACCTGACCACATTCGAAGTCCGTGAGTTCCACGGAGCGTCCCATTCTGCTGTTTCACGATGTCTAATACTACTGAGGTCGCGGATAATGAGTACCAGGAGTAGGTGCACCTAAGATGAAAAACGTATGTTTGTGGGGTGTCCGGATACTTTTGATCGCAGAGTGTAGTGTGAAAAAAGTTTTTATTAAAAGTTCCGTGTGTATATGTGCGAGTCCGTGGACAGCATAACTCAAAAACGAAATGTCGGATAGATATTAAACTTGCTATTTAAATCTAGCAACTTCCAAAGATGCAATACGCAGATTTTCAATAAAATGCCCCATCCCAAACTTCGTTTTAAATGGAAAAATTTTCCTTATGTTTATTTTCTCCAAACATTGGGGTTGCGGATTTTAAGTCCCGGGTATAAGACAGGTGCCTACTCAGAATCGTGAGGAAAGTGAGGAACTGCGGTAGGTATGATCCTGGCTACGGAGGCCAACATTCTGGTTGGAGGATGAGTGATGCTTGCCACATCGCCTCCTCGTATTGTTTGAATGATCGCCCACCTCTTCCGTGCGTAAGGGATGTGAGGCCAGCAGTTGGGTTCGCAGATCTATGCCGTTCATGGACTAGCGCCACGGGATTATTTTTATTATAAGTGCTTATTTACCTTTACTTTGTTCTTCGTTATGTGCAGAGTATGAAAGTTCAAATCCAGCAGCACTTATTAAACATTTGACTATCTTTTAAGCCTTTGTACATGGCAATACTAGTAAAACTGTTTCTAACGTTTACCTCGATTAACACAAAGTAGATATAACGATAAGCTTGAGCAAGAATATTTGGTAGAAAGGATATAAAAAACGATCGTGGATAGTCTGTTACATACCATTACACTTTGATAAGATGTTTGTTATGTTCATACCATCATTTTCCTTGCCGAAAACAACACGCGGTTTTTGAAAACGGCCTGTAGAAGGAACAAGAATGCTGTTATAGTGGAGTGTACACGCCCTTTGGTTCGATATCCGGTGTAGGATGCGAGTCTGCGCGCGGGAGGGGGGGATGGCGGCTCGTAGCAAGAGATTTATTACATCACAATGCACCTGTGGTTAGCGATAACGCTCGCTAGATGGCAGCAGAGTTGGCGTGGGGACGGCTGGTCAGTGGAAGGCGTGGTCTCTCTCAGACCTGTCGTGCCTACCAAGGAAACAAATAAATATGAAAATGGAAATAAATAAACCAGTCTTTTCCTGATCCGTCCGATATTTGCAGTATAAAGACATCATAAGTCTCCCCAGAGTCGCAACTCGGAGATAAGGTGGGCTTTTCCAGCTACCTTTATTGTCGAATCTGTATTCAAATGCAGAGCATAAACTGTACACGAATATAGAAAGGTTTTGTGCGGATGGAAATTCTACTATTAATGGCGTCTTCCATGCTGAGCTCTAGCTGTTCTAAACATATACACACGTTTTGAAATTATAAAGCAAAGAAAAAAGCGACAATGCCAGTTTCTACTTTCATTGAAATGCTGCTTTTGTGGTATTAGCATTTGTATTTTGGTTTTATAAAATTGTACCTATAAAACTTTTTTTCGGCGAGATTGTTTTTGGAATTAATTGTTTTTCCACACAGGCCATGTGTTGGACAAGGTTGGAAAAGTAGAATCAGACGACTGAAAAATTTAATGCCATAGCCGGGATTTAAACCATGGATCTCCCGGTCTCCGTTCGGTTGCTCTAACCACTGAGCTATCATTGCAACATTAAATTCTCCAACTGATTAGCATTTTTCCCGGTAAACCACAAGGAGATTTCAAACTGTTTTGTGATGGTCAATTAGCGAGATTAGGCCAATTGACCTAATAGTGGTTGAAACTATGAAGGCCGGGACTTAAAGCACTTACAACATTGTAAGTCGCCATTGGGGTATGTCATCTCAATACAATTTGAGATCTCCTTGTGGTTTACTGGAAAAATGCGAGTTAGTTGGAGCATTTGTCATACCGCACCTTGCCATGGTAGCTCAGTGGTTAGAGCAACCGAAAGGAGACTGCGAAATCCATGGTTCAAATCCCGGCTATGACATTGCATTTGTCAGTCATCTGATTCTACCTTTACGATAGTGTTTTTTTTTTATCCACTTAGATTTCTTTAGTTTTTCATTGTAACAGATATTTATAAATCAATTAATTGTTGCTAATATTTAAATGATAACACTTAAGGCTACCTATACCAAAGTGCATGAGAGTGGTCTAGTGGTACCGTGCTAGCCTCTAGTTCCCGAGATCGCGGTTTCAAACCCGGCGGAGGGCGAGTGATTTTTTTTCGGGCATAAAAATTCTTAACTTAGCTTCCTTCGGAAGGGAAGTAAAGCCGGTGGTCCCGTGTCGGAGTTTAACGGCACGTAAAAGAACCTCAAGCTTGATAAACAGGCCCCTGAGCAAAATTCCGGATCTTTCACGTCCACTATTGAATGCTATGAACCTTAAAAGTTAAAGAGCGTCCATAAATGAAACTCAATTTCAACAAAATGGGTATTGAAACCATTTCTGCCAAAGTTTATCATGTTTAATACGAAGTAGGGTGAGAATGTAATTTTATGAATAATTTATAGAACCGCTACAAAAATACAGCGTGAGAGAAACTCATGTGGGTAATTATAACACATCAAGTTTACTATAATATCTCTTAATAACTGGTTGCTATGTGCAGCACCATTCTCTTTGCCACAGATTAATACTATTTGCATATTCAAGACAAAAAAAATGAATAACGAATTCCCATTTGAGAAAGTATTGAAAAATCTAAGGGAATAACATGCAATATCTCGAAAATGGTTCACTCAAAAAAATGTATATGACATAAATTGTGTATTTTAACGCGATCTACATTTTTTGTGTAGTAAAATTTTGTCTATCTCTTATGGTTTACCAGTTATGGTAAAGTCGTTCACAATGAAGAACACTTTTGGAGGCATTCCCAGAAACTTCAAGATATACATTTTATTTGTCATAAAAATATCTTAAACATATGATATTTTAATCAAAATCGTTAGCCATTTTTAAAAAAATTAAAATTTTCAAAAAATCTTCCATGTAAAGGGTAATTTGGGAGGGGGGGATTTTCTTGAAAACCTTCGTGTCGCATTTCTGGAAGATACTGAACCTAAATACCAAGTTTGGTGTTTATCCCACTGTTCGTTTCTGAGTTTTGCTGTTCACAGACACACACATGGACATGTTTCCAAAATGCTTTATTTGGATTCAGTGGGTCTCAAAACATATATTTCCGGTGAAATCTCGGTATCGAATTTTTGGATGGAATACAATACTTCCCCTACTTATACGTAGTAGAGAAAGTAAAAATGCTATTAAAGCATTGTAACGTTATTACTGAATTCCGCGCTGTAAAAAACATTGAAGTAAAACTTTATTTGGAAATCATTAAAATTAAATACTACAATTTAATGTTAAACAGTGCATTCAAAGATTAATTTTCTTACGCTCCATACCTTAAGGTCTCCAACCCAGTCAGCCGAGGACAAGAACAGAAGAGAAAGAGGCCATCGATACAGCTACAAAATAGAAGGCAGGAACCCGTATTTTGCAGGCTCAATAATTAATTCCCTAAATATTAATTAGAGTCGAGCACCCATCACGTCGGGTCCTTATAATAAATAAATCTGCGTAATTGCAATAATAATTAATAACGACGGAACCCGCGTAAATGTCCCTAATTTTTTATTCGTGCACGTGCACCAATTAGGGGGCAAATACCATTATGAAGGTGAAACGCCTCCATATATATCAGCGTTTTAATTTTCTACATTATAATTTCCAAAAATTTTAATGTGTTATAATTACCCACATGAGTTTCTCTCACGCTGTATTTTTGTAGCGGTTCTATAAATTATTCATAAAATTTGATTCTCACCCTACTTCGTATTAAACATGACAAACTTTGGAAGAAATGGTTTCAATACCCATTTTGTTGAAATTGAGTTTCATTTATGGACGCTCTTTAACTACTAAGGTTCATAGCATTCAATAGTTGACGTGAAAGACCGGGAATTTTGCTCAGGGGCCTCTTTATCAAGCTTGAGGTTCTTTTACGTGCCGTAAATCTAAGACGGACCATCGGATTTACTTCCCTTCCGAAGGAAGCCATGCTAAGAATGCTTACGCCCGAAAAAATATCACTCGCCCTCCTCCGGGTTTGAAACCGCGATCTCGGAACTAGAGGCTAGCATGATAACCCCTAGACCAATTAAGTTGAAATATTAATTATTTATGTATTCAAAAAATCACCTAAAAGTATATTCTCAGAGGTCGACACAGTACTACATTTTTGTCTGCCTCCTATAGTCTCCCAATTAGATAAAATTCTCTAATATTCAATAAAAATGAAGAGGACTTCAAAGGGATTCAAGGAAATTGCAAGATATAGGTGCATCTTTCTCGATCATATGGCAATGTAATCTAATCATTAGAGCCGTTTTTCAGAAAATAAAAGCTACAGTTTTTTTACCTTCGTGTTGCAAGCTAAAAAAAATCTGATGTGTTACACTCGCATGATTTTCTCTACTCTTGTACGCACTATTTTTACAAACGCTTATTCTCCATCCATTTTAGATTAATCGAGATAAACATTTGCAGAAACGATCTTTTGACATGCAAAGAGAATTCTCGTACATTTTACACATAGCGACCAGATCTAACAATATTTGACTATCGCTTAAGGCGTACTATGTTCCCCTTGTTTTGTATTTGCAAGGGCAATATAGAAATACGTAGCCTTTAAGCATAGACATATCTCTTAATAGCTGGTTTCTATGTGCAGCACCGTTCTCTTTGCCACAGATTAATACTCTTTGTATATCCAAGACAAAAAATTAATAACGAATTCCCATTTGAGAAAACAAGCATTGAAAAATTTAAGGGAATAACAAGCAATATCTCGAAAATGGTTCACTCAACAAAAAATATATATGACATAAATTGTGTATTTTAACGCGATCTACATTTTTTGTGTAGTGAAATGTTGTCTATCTCTTATGGTTTACCAGTTATGCAAAAGTCGTTCAAAATGAAGAATACTTTTGGAGACATTCCCAGAAAATTCAAGATATACATTTAATTTCCCATGAAAATATCTTAAACACATGATATTTTAATCAAAATCGTTAGTGGCATTTTTAAGAAAATTAAAATTTTCGAATAATGTTCCATCTAAAGGGTAATCTGGGGTGGGGGATTTTCTTGGAAACCTTTGTGTCGCATGTCTGGAAGATACTGAACCTAAATACCAAGTTTGGTGTTTATCCGACTGTTCGTTTCTGAGTTATACTGTTCACAGACACACACACGGATATGTTTCCAAAAATGCTTTGTTTTGGATTCAGGGGTCTCAAAACATTTATTTCCGGTGAAATCTCGGTATCGAATTTTTGGGTGGAATACTATACTTCCCCTACTTACTATAGGTAGTAGAGAAAGTAATATCTTGAACTTACATACAAAGTATAACATTACGAATTACCATTATGAATTAGGTTGTTTTCAGAGAGGTAAACAGACACTCTTTAAAAAAAAGTTTTCTTTTTGTATTAATGGTATTTCAAAACGTGTATTTTCAGCGAAATTTTGAGGCTCACATAATGATTACCTGAACTAAATAGTACAGATTACCACAAATCATGGAAAATACACGTGTTAATTCATTTCTTCTTATAAGATACCTTCTGGCCTGTTCCATCTCCAAATTATAGTTTTTAAATTTCTTTTTAATAGAGGATTAAAACTGGTGGCTCAACGTTTCAGCCCATACTTCTTCGTCCCCTTGGTTTGTACTAGACTTCTTTTAAGGATATTCTGTCTTCAATCATCCTTAATACACGTTCTTTCCACTTATTTCTATACCCATCCATGGTGTCTAAGGTGTCATGTTTGTTTCATCATTCCTCCTATGATCTAGGAGAGCATATCGTGCTAATGGCTTAGTAATTTCATTTCTGCAGCTTCTATTCTCTGTTTCGCTACGCTATGATTGTCTATACTTCCGAACCTTACCGCCATTACCTTATAAAATTTCAGGAATTCTCTTGTCTGATTCTTTTCAGAAGAGTTATCCTCATTGTACCCAAGAGTTGTTGGTATTTAAAAATTTCAATTCAAGGAGGGTTCAACGCGGAAGGGGGCTTTGCACGTCGACCTACGTCTTTCGTACCTGTCACCCTGACGGAGGGATGAGGTGAGAGGAGAATAGGGGGCACGGAGGCCCGGAATCCGCAGACCGCTCAAATACCGTCGGACGGTTTCCACAGAGTATCCTTTGTCCCTGCCATGCATATGTCCGGACCTTCCGCCGACATGTACAAACCTGAAGGAGAACAAATGGATGGAAGGTGAAGTAAAATGAGAATGGAGGCGAAATGGAGGGATAGGAAATTTGAAGTTGGTTATATTGTTTTTAGGAGGAGTTGTATTGTATTTTGACTGTTGGGGAGCCGAACACTTCAAGTAGTTGCAACCACGTTTTGTACAAAGTTTCCGGTAGCCTTCGCCCCAACGTTCACTTTCCGGTACCTTCGTCCCAAGTTTTAGGAATCAACTTTGTATTTTTATATTTCTTTAAATATTGTATATATTTAGGTTTACCTCTGCTGCGTCAGTATTATTGTAGAAACACGATTTTTCTTCGCAGGGAGTGGTACGGCTAAAGAATGTAGGCTTACACAAATTATAATTTTTAATTCACTCCTTTTATTAATACTTCACACGATTAAATAGCACTTCACTGGTATAAAGAGCTGTGAGATTATTTATTAATTGCACTTTTAAACACGTAATCTTTATAATATCCTCGCCGTAATGATTTTTTGTCCCACACTGGATACGCTTTAAACTTCTAGAGGACGCGTTTCGCGTCCGGTTAAGATCACTGTCTACTAGGAACTGACTTCTGAATTTGTACAATTTGCTCTATTTCAGTTTCTGATTGGCTAATTCTATTTCAATAGAGTACTTTTATTTAACCTAAGCTTTTTCTGGTTGTTCATTGGCTATTTTATAAACTGTCCCAAAAATTACATTAGTGTTTCCAAGAATTACTAGTAACATTATTAAACTTTCTAATTCATTATTGCCTCATTGTTACCTCATTGTTAGCAACTTTTAACCTATATTCTCACAGCTCCAACATTATTAAATTACGTAATACATTCACATAACATTATTGAACATACACATAATGATATAAACATTAACACAATGACTGTTGCATACCTACATTTTTATGTTATTTTATACACATATTGCTTTAAGACGGGCTGTTATTGAATTTATATATTATAGAATTAAACTGAAATCATTTAAGTGTTAAAAAATACTGCCTCAAATTCGGGGGACTTAATGATCCTTCCCAGCATTCGTCCTGCGACCCGAAGGAAACCAATGAGGAAGGTCGGCCTCGGAAATGGAAAGCCACGACCTCCCGATTGCGGGCCACAGACGTTAACCATCCCGCTCGTTAGCTTCAGTTCAATGTATTTACCTTCTCGGTAAGTTAAATACAAGTGTAAGAACCTATTTAAATGCATTAATTTGTTCCTATGTTTCACAATTAATAATAGTTTTATCTCTTACAGGATCTGATCCATGGAGCTGATATTTTAAGGTAATACCCAACATATAGATAGGGTGTAGGGTATACAACAGAGGAGATACCTCGTGCTCTGCACCTACGGGAGATCTATTGCAACTACCACCCGCAGGAGGCTACAGGCCACAGTCAGATACACAGACGCCCGGAGGTCCCTAATAATTCCTCACTAGAAGATCCGTCCCACTACTGGAGATACCTAGAGAGGACGACGAGCAACCCGTCCAACCAGGCAACTCTCCAGAGTCGAGGGAAATACCTTTCCTTCCAGCAAGCATCAGCCACACACCACAATCCCTAGAAGCACACCTAAAACATGAGAACGTAACGGAATGAAAGGCATGTGATGGAAAGCAAATCGTTGCAGATGAGATACCACACCAGAATTGGCCTAAAGACCAAGGAAAACCACGAAAAACACAACGGTCGACGCGAATCGAACCGGGACGTACCCGAATGCGAACTTCACACGATACCGCGGAGTCATCTCGCTCGTAACATATATAGGATGAGCCAAAAAACTACGAACCGGCTGTGCGGTGTTTTTCCTGTCCGCGTCCTCGGTGATCGCTGCCGACTGCCGCTATCATAGAAAGGCGCGGATGAAACCATACATTTTTAAAACTACTTTTTAAAGGCTTTACTTACCAACTTTATAAAGGAAATGCTGAAACTGGCCACCGTCGTTGTCCATACATTTTGGCACCTCTTTAGGAAACTATCCATTACTCGCCAAATTTTTAGTTTCTCTACTACGTATAGTAAGTAGGGGAAGTATTGCATTCCACCCAAAAATTCGATACCGAGATTTCACCGGAAATACATGTTTTGAGAATCACTGAATCCAAAAAAAGCATTTTTGGAAACATGTCCGTGTGTGTGTCTGTCTGTGTGTCTGTGTGTCTGTATGTATGTGTGTCTGTGTGTCTGTCTGTCTGTGTGTCTGTGAACAGCATAACTCAAAAACGAACAGTCGGATAAACACCAAACTTGATATTTAGGTTCAGTATCTTCCAGAGATGTGACACGAAGGTTTTCAAGAAAATCCCCCCACCCCAGACTACCCTTTACATGGAACATTTTTCGAAAATTTTAATTTTCTCAAAAACGGCTCTAACGATTTTGATTAAAATATCATATGTTTAAGATATTGTCATGACAAATAAAATGTATATCTCGAATTTTCTGGGAATGTCTCCAAAAATATTCTTCATTGTGAACGACTTTTGCATAACTGGTAAACCATAAGAGATAGACAAAATTTTACTACACAAAAAATGTAGATCGCGTTAAAATACACAACTTATGTCATATACGTTTCTTTTGTTGAGTGAACCGTTTTCGAGATATTGCTTGTTATTTCCTTAAATTTTCCAATACTTATACTTTTTCTCAAATTCGTTATTCATTTTTTTATGTCCTGAACATGCAAAGAGAATGGAATTCGCCACATAGCAACCAGCGTTAAAATATTTGACTATCGCTTAAAAGCTACCATATTCCCCTTGCATCTACAAGAAAATTACCAATAAGATTGACATCTCGATATCTCGATTAACATGAAGCATATGGAGAATAGGCGTTTGTAAAATTAGATTGTACAAGAGTAGAGAAAGTTATGTGAGTGTAACACATCAGATTTTTTCAAATCAACAGTTGAAACCCGTACATATGTAAATACAATTTTGCTTCCTTTTTTACTTTCTATACTACGTATAGTAAGTAGGGGAAGTATTGTATTCCACCCAAAATTTCGATACCGAGATTTCACCAGAAATACATGTTTTGAGACTCACTGAATCCAAAAAAAGCATTTTTGGAAACATGTCCGTGTGTGTGTCTGTTTGTGTGTCTGTGTGTCTGTCTGTGTGTCTGTGAACAGCATAACTCAAAAACGAAGAGTCGGATAAACACCAAACTTGGTATTTAGGTTCAGTATCTTCCAGAGATGCGACACGAAGGTTTTCAAGAAAATCCTCCCACCGCAGACTACCCTTTACATGGAACATTTTTCGAAAATTTTAATTTTCTCAAAAACGGCTCTAACGATTTTGATTAAAATATCATATGTTTAATATATTGTCATGATAATTAAAATGTATATCTCGAATTTTCTGGGAATGTCTCCAAAAGTATTCTTCATTATGAACGACTTTTTCATAACTGGTAAACCATAAGAGATAGACAAAATTTTACTACACAAAAAATGTAGATCGCGTTAAAATACACAATTTATGTCATATACATTTCTTTTGTTGAGTGAACCGTTTTCGAGATATTGCTTGTTATTCCCTTAAATTTTGCAATACTTATACTTTTTCTCAAATTCGTTATTCATTTTTTTATGTCCTGGACATGCAAAGAGAATGGAATGCGCCACATAGCAACCAGCGTTAAAATATTTGACTATCGCTTAAAATCTACCATATTCCCCTTGCATCTACAAGAAAATTATCAATAAGATTGACATCTCGATATCTCGATTAACATAAAGCATATGGAGAATAAGCGTTTGTAAAAATAGTTTGTACAAGAGTAGAGAAAGTCATGTGAGTGTAACACATCAGATGTTTTAGAAAATTAACAGCCAGGGAGCGTGATTTTGTTTTTTTTCAACAAGACTCTGTAAGAGCTCATACGGCCAATATTTCGATGAGAGCAATTGAAAGTGCGTTTGAGGACAGAATTATTAGCGGAAATGTGTGGCCCCCTCGCTCCCTCGACCTAACCCCCTGCGATTTGGGCTAACTTAAAACAAAGTATACAAGACGAACCTACAAACCCACAAGAATTAAAACAAAATAACCGCCAGAAAATTGCCAGCATTTGTCAAGGTAAACTAAGGCGAGATGGATAGTTTCCTAAAGAGGTACCAAAAATGTATGTGGCCAGCTTCAGCATCTCCTTTCATAAAGTTGGAAAGTAAAGTCTTTAAAAGTAGTTTTTAAAAATGTTGTATGGTTTCATCCGCGCCTGTTTATAATAGCGGCAGACAGCAACGAGCGCCGATGACGCGGACAGGAAAAACACTGTGCAGCGGGTTCGTAGTTTTTTGGCTCACCCTGTAAATTTACCTTTGTAAATTATCTTCAGAGCTTGCAAATATTTATTGATCATCGGCAATTAATGTTGTAGATAATTAAAGTATACTCGCCTAAGCTATAAATTAATCTTCCATTCTCTAATCACATGACTTGTAGATATGGCTTTGTCTAAATATAAATGAAATAAAACGGGTGAGCAGGAATACCCTTATCTTACTCCTTGATTTATATACCTAGACTCTTCTTTGTAATCCTTTGCCATTTTAACTTTTAGAGCACTATTGTCATATAAGCTTTGCCTTACCTTTGCTAGATGACTCGGTACTCCTTTTTTACTTTCTCTAGTACGTATAGTAAGTAGGGGAAGTATTGTATTCCACCCAAAAATTCGATACCGAGATTTCACCGGAAATATATGTTTTGAGACCCCCTGAATCCAAAAAACGCAATTTTGGAAACATGTCTGTGTATGTGTGTGTGTGTGCGTGTGTGTGTGTGTGTGTGTGTGTGTGTGTGTGTGTGAACGTGTGTGTCTGTGAACAGCGTAACTCAGAAACAAACAGTCGGATAAACACCAAACTTGGTATTTAGGTTCAGTATCTTCCAGAGATGCGACACGGAGGTTTTCAAGAAAATTCCCCTAACCCAGATTACCCTTTACATGGAACATTTTTTGAAAATTTTAATTTTCTCAAAAATGGCTCTTAACGATTTTGATTAAAATATCATATGTTTAAGATATTTTCATGACAAATAAAATGTATATCTTGAATTTTCTGGTAATGTCTCCAAAAGACTTTTGCATAACCATAAGAGATTGACAAAATTTTACCAACCAAACCATGTAGATCGCATTAAAATACACAATTTATGTCATATACATTTTTTTTGTTGAGTGAACCATTTTCGAGATATTGCTTGTTATTCCTTTAAATTTTTCACTACTTATTTTCTCAAATGGGAATTCGTTATTCATTTTTTTGTCTTAGAAATGCAAAGATTATTAATCTGTGGCAAAGAGAATGGAGCTGCACATAGCAACCAGCTATTAAGAGATATGTCTGTACTTATATTGCCCTTGCAAATACAAAACAAGGCGAACATAGTACACCTTAAGCGATAGTCGAATATTTTTAGAACTGGTCGCGATGTGTAAAATGTAATTCTCTTTGCATGTCAAATGTTTATCTCGATTAATATGAAATAGATGGAGAATAAGAGTTTGTAAAAATAGTTTGTACAATAGTAGAGAAAGTCATGTGAGTGTAATTCATCAGATTGTTTTAATAATATTCTCACAGTTTCCCTTGAATTATTGAATCCAAAAGGTTTCTCAAATTTAATAAATTTTGTCCTGCTAATTTCAAAGCTGTGAAGCGTGGAGCAGCGTGGCAATTTCACAGCCGTATTTGTTTGGAAACAATAGCATATTTACATATACTGTTTACCTTAGATAAATACAAGTCATTTTTAGCGGCCAGTCTCGGTTGCTTAATTTTTCCATAGGACCCTCATATGCAATATTTCACTTTTAATAAGTCGTGTCAAAGTTACAACATCGAAAAACAAAAGCAGTTCTTTTTTTTCTGCTGAATGAATCGCACTTGTTGCACCCCAACACATTAATATACTCCTAGGATGGAATAAATAAAGAAAGCATTCTTTTTATTGCCGCTCCCGGAAGTGGCATGTCACAACATATGATGAAATATAAGCCCGTTCGATTCATGCCTTACTTCACAGCGATAATTGATGTTTAATTGTTTGTACGCCAACTCCGGTTTCTTCTGTTTTGTAATATTTCAAGGTTAGATGGGGGAGAAATTAATGGCTCTCGTTCTGAAGTGGCCAAGGCACAACTATTTGAAATGCTTGTATGGAAAATTGCCAGAACGTGATAAAATATGAATAAAATACAGGTAGATTATGTCGGAAACATTTATTTCACTAACGTTGTGCGACATTTGCGTTCCTAAAAGTAACCTATACGTCATTTGTTGTTTCTCGTTTAGCATTTCATTGTCACCTTTAATTACGTTATTTCCTAAAAGAATTCATTATGAACCTAAAAATATTTTATTTTCCTACGTGTCTCATTAATGTTTTTATTTTTATTTTCTCTACTACATATTGAGGTAGTATTTTTAACACTTAAATAATTTCAGTCTAATTATATAATATGTAAATTCAATAACAGCCCGTCTTGAAGCAATATGTGTTTGTAATAATTTGTAAAATGTATGTAACAGTCATAACATATGCTTATATTATTCTATCCATGTGTAATAATGATATGTGAATACATTACGTAATTTAATAATGTTGGAGCTGTGAGAATAACAGTTAAAAGTTGCTAACAGTGAGGTAACAATGAGGTAACCTTGAGTCAATAATGAGTAAGAAAGTTTAACAGTGCTATTTGTGATTCTTGGAGTAACAATAATGTAATTTTAGTGACAGTTTATGAAATAGCCAATCGACAACCAGAAACAACTTTAGTTAAATGAAGGTATTCTATTAGAGTAGGATTAGCTAATCAGAAACTGAAAAGGAGAAAGTGTTACAAATTTAGAGTTCAGTTGCCTGCAAACAGTGTTCCTATTCGTGTGAGACGAAAATAGTTTACGTATTAAAAAGTGCAAGTATTTAATAAAATAATCTCACAGCTCTCTCTCTATCAGTGAAGTGTTATATAAATCGCATCAAGCATTAATAAAAGGAGTGAAGTAAAATTATAATCTGTGTAAGCCTACATTCTTAGTCGCACCTCAACCCTGGTAAGATAAACGTGTCTCTAACAATAATACTGACGCAGCCGAGGCAAACATTAATATTAAATATTTAAATAAACCGTTTAATTACAAAGTTAATTTTTTTTAAACTTGGGGCAAAGGCCACCTGAAAGTACATTTGGGGTGAAGGCTTCCGGAAAGCGGGTACCATACATGCGGTTGCAACTACTACAAGTTCGGCTCCCCAACAGTTGAAATACAATACAACTCCTACTTCAAATCGGCTTTTCCATACGTGAAACAACAATATCTACCTGTGGTAAGTAGAGGGCATATTCCATTCCACTCAAACATTCGTAATTGGAAATACAAGTCTTTAGGTTTTCTGAACCGGGCGTACTTGCACTTATGTGTGTATTTATGTGTATGTGTACAGCATATCAAAAATGAAAATTTGGATAAATATAAAACTTGGTATTTAAGTTCAGTATCTTCCAAAGATGCGAAGAAAATCCCCAACTACGCTTTACATGGAACATTTTTCGACATTGTTGATCTTCTAAAAAAAAAAAAAAAAAAAAAAATGGCTCTAGCGACTTTGAGTAAAACACCGTTTAAAGTTATTTAAATGATAAATAAAATGAACTTATATCTTGAATTTTCTGGTAATAGTCTTTGAAGTTCTCTTTATTCCGAAGGAATTTTGTATAACCTGTTTAACTGGTAAATGTTAAGCACAAAAGCTGCAGATCTTTTTAAGACATACCTACAGTATATTTCAAACAACCTTTTTTGTGGCATAAGCCATTTCTGAGATATCCATTATTAATGGTTCGTGTCGTCCTCCGTGGTGTAGTGGTTACCATGCTAGCTTCTTGTTCCCGAGGTCCCGGGTTCAGACCCAGCGTAGGGCATGGGCTTTTTCGGGCGTAAAAATCCTTAGCATGGCTTCCTTCGTAAGGGAAGTAAAGCCGGTGGTTGCGTGTCTAGATTTACGGCACGTAAAAGAACCTCAAGCCTGATGAAGAGGCAAAATTTCCGGTCTTTCACGCCCAATATAGAATGGGGCGCTAAGGACCACAGCAGTTAGAGAGCGTCCATAAATAAAACTGAATTTAATTTGATTTTTACTTTCTCTACTACGTATAGTAAGTAGGGGAAGTATTGTATTCCACCCAAAAATTCGATACCGAGATTTCACCGGAAATACATGTTTTGAGACCCTATGAATCCAAAAAAAGCATTTTTGGAAACATGTCCGTGTGTGTGTCTGTGTGTGTGTGTGTCTGTGTGTGTGTGTGTCTGTGTGTGTGTCTGTGTGTCTGTGAACAGCATAACTCAAAAACGAACAGTCGGATAAGCACCAAACTTGGTATTTAGGTTCAGAATCTTCCAGAGATGCGACACGAAGGTTTTCAACAAAATCCCCCAACCCCAGACTACCCTTTACATGGAACATTTTTCAAAAATTGTAATTTTCTCAAAAATGGCTCTAACGATTTTGATGAAAATATCATATGTTTAAGATAATGTCATGAGAAATGAAATGTATATCTCGAATTTTCTGGGAATGTCTCCAAAAGTATTCTTCATTATGAACGACTTTTTCATAACTGGTAAACCATAAGAGATAGACAAAATTTTACTACACAAAAAATGTAGATCGCGTTAAAATACACAATTTATGTCATATACATTTCTTTTGTTGAGTGAACCGTTTGCGAGATATTGCTTGTTATTCCCTTAAATTTTCCAATACTTAATACTTTTTCTCAAATTCGTTATTCATTTTTTTATGTCCTGAACATGCAAAGAGAATGGAATGCGCCACATAGCAACCAGCGTTAAAATATTTGACTATCGCTTAAAACCTACCATATTCCCTTTGCATCTACAAGAAAATTATCAATAAGATTGACATCTCGATATCTCCATTAACATGAAGCATATGGAGAATAAGCGTTTGTATAAATAGTTTGTACAAGAGTAGAGAAAGTCATGTAAGTGTAACACATCAGATTTTTTTTAATGGTTCGCATTGTTCAATACTTTGTCATTGTTTAGTCCTGTAGATTTTCAGCTGCTTACTGTGATTGCAGCAAAGAGTAGGGAACTTAAGGCTTAAGAATTACTTAGGTGCTGCAAGAACTCTTGACTTTAAACGCAAATGTTCCCACATTTCATGACTGTTCTCAGAGGGCAACGAGTGATTCAGTGCCCAGGCGGCTAATATCAGGTATGGAACAAGAATGGAAATTGGACAGATTATTAAAATAATATGTAGTAAATCTGCCCTCTTTGAGAGTAAATAATATAATTTACTTCAGTTTTACATTATACTGTCACTAAAATAATTTTTTTCGTGGAAAAATTGAGCAAAACAGTGTTTTATTTAGTTACAATACCATGTTTCAATATATGTGATAACGAGTAAAACTATTGCTCAAAAGTGACAATACATAATTGTACACGTAAAACAGGACGCCAGCATGCGCAAAAAGGTAAACAGATACACGCCCTCTCTTTGCTATTGATACGTATTCCACTTGTGAAGATCATAGAATGCCTGGCAAAACCCTGGTGATGGTAAAAATGGAAGCGAGTGTACCTAAATGTAGACCTAAAAGAGAAGCAAAATTTAATTCATTATGAAATATTAAGGGTTAGGTAAATCCACTAAGGCATTATTAAACATTTTAATTAAACGGTGGATTTTTCCGTAAGGGTTTATTCATTAATATATTTGTCGTATATTATTATTTCTAATATCTCTATAATAACAATAATTCATTTATCATATATAGAGAAAGTCATGTGAGTGTATTGGATTGGATTGGATTGGCTACTGAGGGACACGGCACTGATCCACATAGGGAATTTTGTACCTACCACCCACAAGGGAATGTCTTCGGGAGGAAGGATGAGGCGAGAGGAGACGCCGGACGGACGGAACCAGGAGTGACGTCACAGGAAAGGCAGGGTCCCTAAGCTTCCAGAAAGATACTCCCCGGCAGACAGACAGGCAGACCGGGGACCCCATTTCACCTAGAAAGCCGAGGGACGGAGAGAGTTACTGTGATTTGGTGGCTTTAACTTTGTAAAAATATTATTGCTCATTGACGATCATATCGACTCCGTTATAGCTGTGTCACAATCATTGGAGTTTGTGTTAATTTAAGAATTCTTCTAAGCATTGGATCCATACTTTCAGGCTCCAGTGAACATATGAAGTAATCCTGGATGAAGAAAAATTTCTACTCTCGGAACGGGAAGCGAAACATGATACTAATAGACTAGAATTCAAACCAGCTGACCAATGAGGAAGGTTATTGTCGTATTTTTAGAAAAAGGATTCCCCTCTGTGTGTCTGTCCTTCTGTCTGTGTATAGTACAACTCAAAAACGAAAAGCTCCATAAAAACCAAACTTTGTTCAGCATATTCTATGGATGGATTTTTCAAGAAAAATCTCCTGATTTCAAACTATATCTGATATGAAAAAATGTTTATTATTTTTTATTTTATGAAATTTGACTAATCATTTAAAACATCATAGGTTTAAACCACATTCCATATACCTAAATAAATTGTATATCTTGCATTTTCTGTGAGTAATCTGTGAAGTTCTTTTCGTTCGAAATTCATATTGCATACCTGGTAAACTGCAAGACAAAAATGAGGATATTTTTAAAACAAACAATTTGTATCAAATAGATCTTTTGTAACAATATCCTCTATTCGTTGTTATTGGGTTGAATTTTGCAGTACTTGGTTAACTTTTGAAAATGGTGTTACCATTGAGTTGTTTATCTTGGTGACATGGAAAGAGTATGGAATTTCAAGGCAAGTAGGTATAGGTACCTATAGAGATCTGCTTTATGGATATCTAACCATCGATTCAGTCTCGTGTGTTCCCTACAACGAAATGTGTAATAAAATTATTTGTGTAAACGTTTATACGAGAACATGGGGTAGTGCAGTGGTTTCGTTTCCGGCTCTCGTGCTGAGGGTCCGGGGTTTGATTCCCGGCTCTGGGGTGGCCATTTTAAGTCGGCCCTATCTACACCTTCCCCCTGACTTGTTCATGTGAAGTACCTGCAAGACCCAACGTTGTTCGGAGTCCACGATAAAAGCTGTAGGTCCTCCCATTCCACCGACATCCTCATCACCCTACCATCAGAGGCAATGAATTCTGTCTGCTGGATGCCTGCACCTCAGAAAGGGGTCCACTTGGTGGACCGAGCTATCCGCCGAAGGTTATAGCCTATAGGCGGAACGCTAGAAACGGCGACTATATAGAAAAATTTGTTTTTGCAAGAATAGTTGGTAGAAACTATATACAAAATATCTGATGTGTTACACTCACATGACTTTCTCTACTCTTGTACAAACTATTTTTACAAACGCTTATTCTCCGCATGCTTCATGTTAATCGAGATATCGAGATGTTAATCTTATTTCTAATTTTCTTGTAGGTGCAAGGGGAATACGGTAGGTTTTAAGCGATAGTCAAATCTTTTAACCGCTGGTTGCTATGAGGCGCATTCCATTCTCTTTGCATGTCCAGGACAAAAAAACGAATTTGAGAAAAAGTATAAGTATTGGCAAATTTAAGGGAATAACAAGCAATATCTCGAAAATTGTTCACTCAACAAAAAAAAATGTATATGACATAAATTGTGTATTTTAACGCGATATACATTTCTATGTAGTAAAATTTTGTCTATCTCTTATGGTTTACCAGTTATGCAAAAGTCGTTCACAATGAAGAATACTTTTAGAGACATTCCCAGAAAATATCAGATATACATTTCATTTGTCATGGAAATATCTTAAACAAATGATATTTTAATCAAAATCTTTAAACCCATTTTTGAGAAAATTAAAATTTTCGAAAAATCTTCCATATAAAGGGTGATATGGGGTGGGGGGATATTCTTGAAAATCTTCGTGTCGCATTTCTGGAAGATACTAAACCTAAATACCAAGTTTGGTGTTTATCCGACTGTTCGTTTCTGAGTCTGTTCACAGACAGACACACACACACTCATGTTTCCAAAAATGCTTTTTTTTGGATTCAGGGGATCTCAAAACATATATTTCCGGTGTGATCTCGGTATCGAATTTTTGGGTGGAATATAATAGGTACTCCCCTTACTTACTATACGTAGTAGAGAAAGCAATAAATAACAGTAACTAGAGAAAGTCATGTGAAAGTAACACAAGATATTATTTTATATTAAGAACTTGGCTAGATGTTAAAAGCAGAACTGTTAAGTGAGCGAAAGTGAGAAAGTAAGCAGGCTAGGAAGTTCACTATGACAATAATGATAGGGGTAGCATTTCCGTGTGTATTTCAGTTATTAACTGCAGGTCAGGAGTTCGAGGAAATGAGTGTTCGCAGAAATTAGCCACAGCTGAACCGGGAATGGAGGTCATTTGAATTACTTGTCATAGGGTAGTAAATTATACAATGCTTTTCTTTCACACTGCGGCCACCAACGGCGGTTCGTGCGCCGGCCACTACAGCTCGAACTCCCGCCGAAACAGTTATAATATCCGAGCACCGCTTCATGTTCTCATATTTACAGTTACAATGACAATAAGCACATACTTTATCATACGAAATGTTGGAAATTTCCTCCATCCACAGACTTCTGGAATCTTCTCCATATTACTTTCTCTACTACGTATAGTAGGTAGAGGAAGTATTGCATTCCACCCAAAAATTCGATACCGAGATTTCATCGGAAATACATGTTTTGAGACCTCCTGAATCCAAAAAAAGCATTTTTGGAAACATGTCCGCGCGTGTGTGTGTGTGTGTGTGTGTGTGTGTGTGTGTGAACAGCATAACTCAAAAACGAACAGTCGCATAAACACCAAACTTGGTATTTAGGTTCAGTATCTTCCAGAGATGCGACACGAAGGTTTTCAAGAAAATCTCGCCACCCCAGATTACCCTTTACATGGAAGATTTTTCGAAAATTTTAATTTTCTCAAAAAACGGCTTTAACGATTTTGATTAAAATATCATATGTTTAAGATATTTTTATGGGAAATAAAACGTATATCTTGAATTTTCTGGGAATGTCTCCAAAAGTATTCTTCATTGTGAACGACTTTTGCATAAGCGGTAAACCATAAGAGATAGAGAAAATTTTACTACACAAAAAATGTACATCGCGTTAAATTACACAATTAATGTCATATACATTTTTTTTGTTCAGTGAACCATTTTTGAGATATTGCTTGTTATTCTCTTAAATTTTTCAATACTTATTTTCCAGAATGGGAATTCGGTGTTCATTTTTTTGTCTTGGATATGCAAAGAGTATTAATCTGTGGCAAAGGGAATGGTGCTGCACCTAGCAACCAGCTATTAAGAGATATGTATGTGCTTAAAGGCTACTGTATTTCTATATTGCCCTTGTAAATATATATTCCCCTTACATCTACAAGAAAATTAGCAATAAGATAGACTATGCAAATGTTTATCTCAATTAACATGAAGTAGATGGAGAATAAGCGTTTGTAAAAATAGTTTGTACAAGAGTAGAGAAAGTCATGTGAGTGTAACACATCAGATTTTTCTACTACGTATAGTAAGTAGAAGTATTGTATTCCACCCAAAAATTCTATACCGAGATTTCACCGGAAATATGTGTTTTGAGGTCCGCTGAATAAAAAATCTGATGTGTTACACTCACATGACTTTCTCTACTCTTGTACAATCTAATTTTACAAACGCTTATTCTCCATATGCTTCATGTTAATCGAGATATCGAGATGTCAATCTTATTGGTAATTTTCTTTTAGATGCAAGGGAAATATGGTAGCTTTTAAGCGATAGTCAAATATTTTAACGGTGGTTGCTATGTGGCGCATTCCATTCTCTTTGCATGTCCAGAACATAAAAAAAATGAATAACGAATTTGAGAAAAAGTATAAGTATTGTAAAATTTAAGGAAATAACAAGCAATATCTCGAAAACGGTTCACTCAACAAAAGAAATGTATATGACATAAGTTGTGTATTTTAACGCGATCTACATTTTTTGTGTAGTAAAATTTTGTCTATCTCTTATGGTTTACCAGTTATGCAAAAGTCGTTCACAATGAAGAATACTTTTGGAGACATTCCCAGGAAATTCAAGATATACATTTTATTTGTCATAAAAATATCTTAAACATATGATATTTTAATCAAAATCGTTAGAGCCATTTTTGAGAAAATTAAAATTTTCGAAAAATCTTCCATGTAAAGGGTAGTCTGGGGTGGGGGGATTTTCTTGAAAACCTTCGTGTCGCATCTCTGGAAGATACTGAACCTAAATACCAAGTTTGGTGCTTATCCGATTGTTCGTTTTTGAGTTATGCTGTTCACACACACACAGACACACACACAGACACACACACACACAGACACACAGACACACACACGGACATGTTTCTAAAAATGCTTTTTTTGGATTCAGGAGGTCTCAAAACGTGTATTTCCGGTGAAATCTCGGTATCGAATTTTTGGGTGGAATGCAATACTTTCCCTACTTACTATACGTAGTAGAGAAAGTAAAAAAGCGTTTTTAGAAAAGGTCTGCATGTGCTTGTCTGTCTGTGAACAACATAACTCAAAAACAAAGAGTTGGATAAATACCAAAGTTGGTATTTAGGTTCACTACCTTCCAAGGATGCGACACCAAGATTTTCTAGAAAATCCCCCACCCCAAAGAACCCTTTACATGGATAACCCTTTAGATTTTCTAAAAAACGATTTTGATTAAAATACCATATTTTAGAGATATTTACATGACAAATAAAATGTATATCTTGAATTTTCTGGGAATAGCCTGTGAGGTTCACTTCTGTTGGAAGACATTTTCTATAATCCTGTACAACTGCTAAACGATAGATGAAAACGTACTACACAAAACAAGTAAATCTCTTTAAGACACACAATTTACTACAAATTAGCTTTTTTGTTGCCATTTCTGAGATATCCGTTTTTAAAGATCTGAATTGTTCATTAGTTGGTCGTTGTTTAAAGTCCTTTCAGCAATCAGTTATATCTTGCGATTCCATGGAAGCAATATGGAATTTTAAGAATAGCATATAGCGTCCAGTTCTTAAACATTTGACTATCGCTGTTCCCTTTGTATCTAACAAAATGTGTAATGTAGCTATTTCTGCAAAGATTTATTTGGATTAAAATATAATACATAGAAAAATAAGCTTTAACAAGAATAGCTTGTATACCCAATAATAATTGATAGAGGGTAGAGAAAGTCATGTGAATGTATTGCATCAGATCTTATTACTTTCTCTACTACGTATAGTAAGTAGGGGAAGTATTGCATTCCACCCAAAAATTCGATACCGAGATTTCACCGGAAATACATGTTTTGAGACCTCCTGAATCCAAAAAAAGCATTTTTGGAAACATGTCCGTGTGTGTGTCTGTGTGTGTGTGTGTGTGAGTCTGTGTGTGTGTGTCTGTGAACAGCATAACTCAAAACCTAACAGTCGGATAAACACCAAACTTGGTATTTACGTTCAGTATCTTCCAGAGATGCGACACGAAGATTTTCAAGAAAATCCCCCCACCCCAGACTACCCTTTACATGGAACATTTTTCGAAAATTTTAATTTTCTCAAAAATGGCTCTAACGAGTTTGATGAAAATATCATATGTTTAAGATAATGTCATGAGAAATGAAATGTATATCTCGAAATTTCTGGGAATGTCTGCAAAAGTATTCTTCATTATGAACGACTTTTGCATAACTGGTAAACCATAAGAGATAGACAAAATTTTACTACAGCAAAAATGTAGATCGCGTTAAAATACACAACTTATATCATATACATTTTTTTTGTTAAGTGAACCGTTTTCGAGATATTGCTTGTTATTTCCTTAAATTTTCCAATACTTATACTTTTTCTCAAATTCGTTATTCATTTTTTTATGTTCTGGACATGCAAAGAGAATGGAATGCGCCACATAGCAACCAGCAATAAAATATTTGACTAACGCTTAAAAACTACCATATTCCCCTTGCATCTACAAGAAAATTACAAATAAGATTGACATCTCGATATCTCGATTAATATGAAGCATATGGAGAATAGGCGTTTGTAAAAATAGATTGTACAAGAGTAGAGAAAGTCATGTGAGTGTAACACATCAGATTTTTTTTTTCATCCGAATGGGGTAAATTTCTGTAATTGGATTTTACGAAATGTAATTGACCAGCGCTTAAGTTCGTTTTAACTACATAGCAAATATCTAATTAGCAATGTTTAAAAGCATTCTGACATACCTATAACCAGGGTTTTTTGTTTCCAACAATAAATGCGAAATATAACGGAGAGATGCAGCAAGAAGTACATGCACGATTTATGATAAACGTAACCCATTTATGACTATAATTTGAAGTGGTATACTTCTGTATATGTTTATTTAATTTGTTGTTTATTGAGCCCTACGTTGCGAGTCAATTTGCGGTGGTATTACTTATAATGTTTGTGTATTTGTGTTTACTTCACGCGTTGAAGCTATCTTGTGACGTGATTCATTTGTTAGGTTTGTTAGCTCCATCTGGTGTTAGCAATTTGCGGCAGTATTAGTTTTTGTTTGAAAGCATGCTACTTTTATTTTATTTAATTTTTGGTTCTCTGTCCTCCGGCTAGCTATTATCTTTTGGTCAAGCACTTCTCTTTATACAGGTTGTGTAAACGGAAGGGAGTCTTATCCAAAAATAAGGCTGATGAAAGAATTTGTTTTACACTTTTATTGTCGAACACATTTACTATCACATTTACACATTGATCTTGACACTCGCCAAACTGAAACTGTTATAACAACTTCTTACTGATCACTTTTAATTTGCGTACTTCAACTTTTTGTATAATTAACTTTATAACACTTTAGATTTTTGATAATTCTGCTACGCGTAACTTGTGAATCGATAGCCGACGTGTAATATTTCTGCTGGACTGAAGGCGACGTGTATCATACAAATATTTTCGACGAACTGACGGGAATGCCACGTGTAGTGTACAAAGAATTTTGATGAACTGAGGGCGATCTACCTCTGACTTGGCTTTTTATACTCCCACACCACGATATGCCTAAAGATTATAACTGAGCTGCAATTGGCTAATAAAACGCGCCAACATTAGCGTCTATTTTTATATCCAATGAAAATTATGAATACATATGCTCTAGGGAAATGTTCCAGAAGATTCTAAAAGAAAAACGCGCCAATATTACGTAACTTCCTCGTTTCCAATAATGATAAACAGCTCACCCCCTCGCTGCATTATTGCACGCTATTATTGTCAGTTTCAGTAAGGCAGTATAAACTTACTTCTCAACAATAATTACAATCAATAAACATCTCAAATCAATGTCACATAAAAATGCATATTCATATTACAATCATTATTTACATTTAAGTAATTCTTCATTTTACAATAGAAACGAAAAAATGTATTCGTTTTTAAGATGTTGGTTGTAAAGGAATATTTCTATTTTATGACCTATAGGACCATCTATGGCAGCTGACAGGGTATTCCTGAGCTTTTCGACCATTCCGTTAGAAATACTTTCGTTTTGAGGTTCTTTCAGTAATTGCTGCAGCGGAAAAGTAGTTGACCGCGTGGAAACAACAGAAATAAACTGATGGAAATGCGACCATAAGCAAGCACATGATCAACAATCGATAACAAGGACTGAAAGATTGTCTTCAGCCGAATTTCAAAAAGTACACGCCGAGCTGCGACAGCGAGAGCCACTGCCTATGACATTAAAAATTACCACGAAATTTCTAACGTATTTTAAACTATAAATGCGACATTTTGTATATTTTTCACAATTTCTTTAACAATAAACACCAAAAACAAACTGGCCCTGCCTATGACAGTAGTTTCGATGGAAGTTATTTAAATAAATTTAGCTAAACTTAATCCGCTATACGGTCTGTAGAAGCTTAAGCACTCCCTCAGAAACAAAGCTGGTTTCTAAGCTGCATGTACTTAGCAGGCAGTATGTAATATGTTTGCTGTATTGTTACAAACCATTCCAGGATTCCTGCGAGGTCCATAGGGAAAATTTAATCTCGCCGATGCCATCGCTACCAACAAGGACATGTGAAATGTCCCGCTGGGAAACTCTCGACACAATGCGGGGGTTTATCGGGGGTTATGATGACTAATGACGACTTTTTGGAAAACGACTCACTCGATAGAGTTGGCATACCTGCCATTGTTGCCTTGCTCAAGGGGCTGGCTCCCGTAAGGAAGCTGTCACTCATCCTAAATACATTAATTTATTGTCCAGCATTGATGGAAATGAGGGACCTTAGAGCGCAGCTGTGAAGGACAAGTCTAGGACTTGCAAGGCCTACTTTCATACTAAAAGGTTCCCTTGGATCTAAACTACTGCCCGAATACGTACCGCGCACTACAGACTTTCGAAGCTTTTCAAACACCCGTAAAACTGGAAGATTAAACAGAATTAGAAGTACTTCCTGGGCGAGTTCCTGCTCATTTCTTTTTTATTTGAGCTTGTTTACTTTCTGTACATAGTTGGAAAATAAGGTATTAAATACCATCCAATTAGAAAAAGGTCCGCGTGTGTATATGTGTGTCTGTTTGTGAACAGCATAATTCAAAAACGAAAAGTCAAATAAATACCAAATTTGGTATTTATATTCAGTACCTTCCAAGGATGTATCACGAAAGATTTTCGGGAAATCTAGCCTTTACGTGGAACATTTATCAACTTTGTTTTTATTTTCTGAAAAATTGATCTAACGATTTGCTGAAAAATAAAATGTATATCTTGAATTTTCCGAGAATAGCCTGTGTAGCCCTCTTCATGTGGAAAGAATTCTGTATAATCTTCTTTAATGGTGAACGTTAAGCGATAGACGAAAATGTACCGCACAAAAAAATGTACATCCCTTTAAAACACACAATTTGCTTCAAATAACTTTTTTGTGGCATAAGACATTTCGAAGATATCCATTATTAATGTATCTAATTGTTCAATACTTCGTCATTCTTTTAAAGCCCTGTCGACATTCAATAGTTTCACACGATTGCATGGAAAGAGTATCGAATTTTAAGACCAGCGTATAGCGTCCAGTTCTTAAAACATTTGACTACTACTGTTTCCTTTGTTATCTATAACGAAATGTGTAATGCAGCTGTTTCTGCGAAGGTTTATTTGAATTAAAATGAATTTAATGCGTCCATCTCAAAGTTGCAAGTTAACGTCGATTTCTTTACGAATTCTAAAGTGGTCTAAGACCAGGAATCATAATTAGCCTTACCCTTCCCATGGAAAAGGCTTCCTATATCATTGTCAATCTCGTTTGACTTTTTACTTTCTCTACTACGTACAGTAAGTAGGGGAAGTATTCTATTCCACCCAAAAATTCGATACCGAGATTTCACCGGAAATATATGTTTTGAGACACCCTGAATCCAAAAAAAGCATTTTTGGAAACATGTCTGTGTGTCTGTCTGTGAACAGCATAACTCAGAAACGAACACTTGGATAAACACCAAACTTGGGATTAAGGTTCAGTATCTTCCAGAGATGCCACCCGAAGATGCGACTAGGAACTCCCCCCACCCCAGATTACCCTTTACATGGAAGATTTTTCGAAAAGTTTAATTTTCTCAAAAATCGCTGTAACGATTTTGATTAAAGTATCATATGTTTAAGATATTTTCATGACAAATAAAATGTATATCTTGAATTTTCTGGGAATGTCTCCAAAAGTATTCTCCATTGTGAACGACTTTTGCATAACTGGTAAACCATAAGAGATAGACAAACTTTTACTACACAAAAAATGTAGATCGCACTACATGCATTTATGTCATATACATTTTTTTTGTTGAGTGAACCATTTTCGAGATATTGCTTGTTATTCCCTTAAATTTTTAATACCTATTTTCTAAAATGGGAATTCGTTATTCATTTTTACTTTCTCTACTACGTATTATAAGTAGGGGAAGTATTGTATTCCACCCAAAAATTCGATACCGAAATTTCACCGAAAATACATGTTTTGAGACCTCCTGAATCCAAAAAAACATTTTTGGAAACATGTCCGTGTGTGTGTCTGTGTGTCTGTGAACAGCATAACTCATAAATGAACAGTCGGATAAACACCAAACTTGGTATTTAGGTTCGGTATCTTCCAGAGATGCGACACGAAGGTTTTCAAGAAAATCCCCCCCCAGACTACCCTTTACATGGAACATTTTTCGAAAGTTTTAATTTTTTCAAAAATGGCCCTAACGATTTTGATTAAAATATCATATGTTTAAGATATTCTCATGAGAAATGAAATGTATATCTCGAATTTTCTGGGAATGTCTCCAAAAGTATTCTTCATTGTGAACGACTTTTGCATAACTGGTAAACCATAAGAGATAGACAAAATTTTGCTACACAAAAAATGTAGATCACGTTAAAATACACAATTTATGACATATACATTTTTTGTTGAGTGAACCGTTTTCGAGATATTGCTTGTTATTCTCTTAAATTTTCCAGTACTTAATACTTTTTCTCAAATTCGTTATTCATTTTTTTATGTCCTGGACATGCAAAGAGATTGGAATGCGCCACATAGCAACCAGCGGTTAAAAGATTTGATTATCACTTAAAGCCTACCAATTCCCCTTGCATCTACAAGTAAATTAGCAATAAGATTGACATCTCGATATCTCAATTAACATGAAGCATATGGAGAATAAGCGTTTGAAAAATAGTTTGTACAAGAGTAGAAAAAGTCATGTGAGTGTAACACATCAGATTTTTTTTCGTGGATATGCAAAGAATATTAATCTGTGGCAAAGGGAATGGTGCTGCACCTAACAGCTAGCTATTAAGAGATATGTATGTGCTTAAAGGCTACTGTATTTCTATATTGCCCTTGTAAATATATATTCCCCTTACATCTACAAGAAAATTAGCAATAAGATAGAGTCTGCAAATGTTTATATCGATTAACATGAAGTAGATGGAGAATAAGCGTTTGTAAAAATAGATTGTACAAGAGTAGAGAAAGTCATGTGAGTGTAACACATCAGATTTTTTTTCTTGGATATGCAAAGAATATTAATCTGTGGCAAAGGGAATGGTGCTGCACCTAGCAACTAGCTATTAAGAGATATGTATGTGCTTAAAGGCTACTGTATTTCTATATTGCCCTTGTAAATATATATTCCCCTTACATCTACAAGATAATTAGCAATAAGATAGAGTCTGCAAATGTTTATCTCGATTAACATGAAGTAGATGGAGAATAAGCGTTTGCAAAAATACTTTGTACAAGAGTAGAGAAAGTCATGTGAGTGTAACACATCAGATTTTTTCCATATCTTTTGTTTTTTGCAGATCCCTAAGTATCCAAATCTGTCCTCTTACGCCAATATCTCACCTCGAAGTTGACGTGTCTCTTCTTTACCTTCTTTTGTCTTACTTTCTCTACCACGTACCTAGTAGGTAGAGAACGTACCTATTGCATTCCATCCAAAAATTCGATACCGAGATTTTACCGGAAATACATGCCTTAAGGCGCCCCGGAAGCTCCCCCCCCAAAAAAAGCATTTTTAGAGAAAGCCCGCACGCGCGCGCTCGTGTGTGTGTGTGTGTGTGTGTGTGTATGTGTACTGTGAACAGAATACCCAAAACGAAAAGTCGGATAAATACCAAACTTGGTATTTAGGTTCGGTGCCTTCTAAAATGCAACACGAAGATTTTCAAGAAAATATCCCCACCCCAAATTACCCTTTATGTGGTGCATTTTAGAAAGTTTAGATTTTCTAAAAAATGTTCCTAACCATTTTAATTAAAATACGGTATATTAAAGACATTTACATGACAAATAAAATGCATATCTTTACTTTTTTGGATTAGTCTATGAAGTCCTCTTCATTCGGAAGGAATTTTGTATAATCTTGTATAACCAGTAAACGTTAAGCGATAAACGAAACCGTACTGCACAAGCAAAGTAGATCTCTTTAAAACACACAATTTACTTATAATAACTTTTTTGTGGCATCGACCATTTCCGAGATATCCGTTATTAACGATTCGAATTGTTCAATACTTAGTCATTCTTCTTTTAAAGTCCTGTTGATGTTCACTGTTTCTCATATCATGGAAAGAGTATGGAATTTTAGGTCCAGCGTACAGCGTCTGGTTCTTAAACATTTGACTATAGCTATTTCCTTTGTATCTGTAACGAAATTTGTAATGCCGCTATTTCCAGAAAAGTTTACCTCGATTAAAATGAAGTGGGTAGGAAAATAAACTTTCCTAAGAATAAATTCATACCCACTAATAAGCGATAGAGGATAGGAAATGTAATGTGTATGTAACACATCAGATTTTTTTTCTTATAATAGCCTTTGACTATTTACTTTCTCCATATACTTAGAGAAAGTATTGCATTTCACCCAAAAATTTGATATCGGGTTTTTACCGGAAATGCAAGTTTTCTGGTCCACTGAACCAGGTGCCCAAAAACCAAAATAGCATTTGCACGCGCGCGTGTGTGTCTCTGAACAACATAACTAAACAACTGAAGAGCCGAATAAATAGCAAACTAGTATTTAACTTAAACATCTTACAAGGACGCAACAGGAAGATTTTCAAGCAAATTCTCCAACTCTAAGCTACCTTTACAGGGCAACATGTTCTTTTCTGTTGATTTTCTCAAAAAAGGACTCTAATTGTTTTGAATAAAATGTCCTAGGCTTAATACATTAACATGAGAAATAAAGTGTATCCTGGGTTTTTTTTTCGTCCTCCGTGGTGAAGTGGTTACCATGCTAGCCTCTAGTTTCCGAGGTCGCGGGTTCAAACACGGCGGAGCACAAAGTATTTTGTCGAGTATAAAAATCCTTGGCATGGCTTCCTTCGGGAGGCAAGTAAAGCCGCTGGTCCCGTGTCGTAGATTTACGGCACGTAAAAGAATCTCAACCTAATAAAGAGGCCTCTGAGCTAAATATCCATAGCCATAGTAGTTAAAGAGCGTCCATAAATAAAAACTCAATTTTATTTTCTGAATTGTTGGTGAATATCCTTTAAAATTCTCTTGTTTTAGATTTAATTTTGTACAACCAGGAAACCTTAAAAGATTGACAAAGCATACTATCAGAAACATGTTATATTACACATTTACTTGGCTTTCTCTACCTTTTATGTTTATTAGTGAGTATACAAAACTATTGTTACTAAAGCTTATTTTTCTATCTACTCCATTTTAATACAAATAAATCTACACTACACATTTCGTTATAGATACAAAGATAACTGCGATAGTCAAATGTTTAAGAACTGGACGCTTCATGTGTAAATGTTTCTAGCAATAAATACTTACCTAGCTATCTACCTACAGGCTAGCCTTAAAATTCCATAATGTTTCCATGACATCTCGAGAAACAACTGAATGTTGAAAGGACTTGAGAATGACCAAGAAATGAAGAAATCGAACCTTTAATAAGGGATATCTCAGAAACGTCTTATGCCACAGCAAAACTTATTTTAAATAATTTCTGTGTTTTAAAGAGATCTACATTTGTTGTATGCTATCATCTATGGTTTAACGTTTAGCACATATACACGATTATGCAAAATTTCTTTCGAATAAAGAGGACTTCAGAGGCAATTCCCAGAAAATTCAAAATATACATTTTATTTATCATGTAAATAAATTTAATATATGGTATTTTAATCAAAATCGTTAGTCATTTTTAGAAAATAAAAAATTTCGAAAAACTTCCATGTAAAGGGTAATTTGCAGTGAATGATTTTCTTGTAAATCTTCGTGTCGCTTCCTTTGAAGATGCTGAACTTAAATACCAAGTTTGGTGTTTATCCGACTTTTCCTTTTTGAGTTATACTGCCAAAGACATACACACATATGGACCTTTTTTCTAAAAATGCCTTTTTTTATTCAATGTGCCTCAAATCAGGTATTTCCAGTGAAATTTCGGTATCGAATTTTTGAGTGGAATATAATACCTTATCTACCTACAATGTACCTGATGGCGAAAGTAAAAATATAGCAATTAAATACTTATTTTGGGTCAACAATTTGTTTCGTAGTGTTAGCCTTTTTCGAAGAACCCATGTTGTTGAGAAATGCTTGAAAGTTTTCGGTTCTTTACTCCCCCCCCCCCCGCACCTGCATGACATGTTGCCAAGAATAAACATTTAAATTAATTGTCTGCAAGTTGTAAATATGTACTTCTTGCATAATTCCAAAAACGGTTCTTAGGAATGAGGCATGGGCAAAAATAGCTATAAAACGAATATACGTGAATTTGTATTCGCAGAGAAACTCGTGAGAATGTAGTTTTTCTGCCACGCACGCACATAGGTAGTGAAGTTATTACGTTCCACCCAAAAATTCGATATCTTGATTTCACCGAAATACATGTTTTGAGGTTCCTGAAACCAAACAAAGAATGTTTAGAAAAAGGTCAGTGTGTGTGTGTGTCTGTGTGTGTGTGTGTCTGTGTGTGTGTGTGTGTGACTGTGAACTCAACAAAGAAAAGTCTCAGTATCTTCCAAAAATACGGTACGAAGGTTTTGAAGAAAATCTCCAACTTCCTTCACATGGAAGATTTTTCGAAGATTTTTAGTTTCTGAAAAAATGGCCCTAACGATTTTGATTAAAATATCACATGTTTAAGACATTTTCATGACAAATGAAATGTATAATTTGAATTTTCTGGGAATGTCTCCAAAAGTATTCTTCATTGTGAACGACTTTTGCTTAACTGGTAAACCATAAGAGATAGACAAAATTTTACTACACAAAAACCGTAGATCGCGTTAAAATACACAATTTATGTCATATACATTTATTGTTGTTGTTTTTGAGTGAACCATTTTCGAGATATTGCTTGTTATTCACTTAAATTTTCCAATACTTATACTTTTTCTCAAATGGAAATTCCTTATTCATTTTTTGTCCTGGTAATGCAAAGAGAATGGAATGCAACCAGCTTTTAAAACATAAATTAAAGCCTACCAATTCTATTTGCATCTACAAGAAAATTAGCAATAAGTTTAACATCTCGATATCTCGATTAACATGAAGCATATGGAGAATAAGCGTTTGTAAAAATAGTTTGTACAAGAGTAGAGAAAGTCATGTGAGTGTAACAAAACTTTTGTCATTCCTTTTAAGTCCCATCGGTTTTCAATTGTTTCTCGCGATAACATGGAAGCAGCATGGAATTTCAAGGCCATAGCGTCTCTTCCCTTTGTACGTACGTGTAACGAAATGTGTAATTTAACCATTAATGTAATGTTATCTCAGGAATGGCATAGAAAAATATTCTTTCGTAAGAAAATTTAGAGGGTAGAGAAAGTCATGTGTATATAACACGTCTGATTTTTTGTGTGCTTCTCATCACTTCCTACCTATTCTGTCTCTTTTTGAGTGTGTCCGTATTGTGGTGATATAATGGTGTCGTGTAAACCTTCCCCTTATTTGGGAAGGAGATCTAAGAAAACTTTGCATTATGATATGTTTTGATCTGATTCGGACAGGTAGGTTGTTTGGAAGAATAGCATATTGTGAAGGTAGAGGGTCCAACCTTGACCCGTATAGCATCTGTTGAGCGTGTGACAGAGCCACTGAGGTCGGTCTTGCACGAAGGACAGGAAAGCTTTTGTCACCAAGATGTAGCCAAGACATTCCGGATATCGATTACTAGCCGGTCCGCCTTACCTGGGAGGCCGCCTCATTATCAATCTCCAAAGGAAACTCTATCACCTATATCGGGGAAACATTCCTGGCATGGTTCGTCCAAGTGGTCGCGGGCTCTTAATGATGCTCCTCAAAACAGAGGAAGAACGTCTCAAGCTTGGTGGTAGCACTGGGCGTTGCCTTCCACATGCTTACCAACTTCCTCAACTATGAAGTGGAGAGATCTGATCTGAAATCCGTGTTGAGTTTATATTCTTCATAAAGAAAGTTTTACTCTCTAAATTAAGTAGTTTTATTTAAGGACGCTCTTTAACTGCTGTGGTCCTTAGCGTCCCGTTCTATATTGGACGTGAAAGACCGTAATTTTGTTCAGAGACCTCTATATCAGGCTTGAGATTCTTTTACGGTACGGGATTTTTACGCCTGAAAATATCCATCGTCCTCCGCCGGGTTTCAACCCGCGACCTTGGGAACTAGAGGCTAGCATGGTAACCACTACATCACGGAGGACGACGTTTTTTACTCTCTGCTATACCAGCTGTAGAACCAATGTAATACTATTGCTTACATTTCTTGTTAAGGAGAAAATAGGTTTATAATTTAAAACTCCGCACCCTGTGCGTTCAAACTCCAGGAAGGATTTCTCTTTGTAGGTATTAGAAGACTGTGAGTAGGAATACTACCAGGTATTTTAGTGGTAGAATTAGATACTAGTTGGGCACGATATGAATGCAGTTGGAGGAGGGCTCCACTGTTTTGTTGGCAATGCGTAACATCATCAAGGGTTTGAATCTGAGGGGAGTGAGGGGCAAGTCGGTAATGGTACTACATTTGCACGCCTCAGACTCGCTAGTAAATACAACTTGGAACTGCGGATGTTTTCTTAACTTGACTGCACTTCCGATGTCCCGCCTACTTGCTCCGAACTGTTTAGTTCCTCTTCCCAACGAACGCGCTCATATCGTGGCCGACTAGCACCTGATATACGTTTTAGCATGTGGCATGTGTCTGCAAACTTTGGGACTCGTTTTCTGAAACTTACATTGTTCTACTTATATGCAACATTTCCTTAGGAACGGATAGAAAGAAAAAATGAACATTTCCACACTTCTTTATCATTTAATTATGGAAGATCACATACAGAAATTTCGTTTCTCTATGTAAATTTATAGTATTTGCCCAAGACAAGCGTAGTAATTTTTAAAAATTAATAGTATTAACCTTTTTGTTTTCTTAAAAGAGAAATAATCAATATTTTAAAAATATATCTACCGGAATTAGTCACATGTCTAATGTAAAGTAACTGTACATCAAATATTAGATCGAAATGTATAATAGTTTTTGTGAATATGTTTCTTATCTTCACAATGTCAGGCAAGGTTATGACTATTTATAATTCGACACTATGCAAAGTAAAAAGTCTGAAAAAGAAAATGAAACTTGTAGGCAGTTATTCTAAACCCCTCCTGAAAAGTTTCAACCTTTTAGCAAACAACTTTATGATTTATGACAAATTTAATAATTGCTGTCACTTGGATCTACAATTCCCCTAAGGCACTGAAAATCCCAAATTCCAAGTTTCCTTCTGATTGCTTTCACCTTTTCACCATATACTCAGAACATGAAACATATAGTGGACATAAAATTTTAACGAGCAATATCAAACCGTTTTTAAGATATTAATTAATCATCTTTGATATGCTATCGTCGAATGCTTCCTAGACCGTAAGGTTTATCGAATCGCTCTTAAATTTTTAATTTTTGCTTAGTATAAGAACATAAAGAATTTTTTGTGCAGTGTTTATCAATTTTAATTGGTGTAAGAGAAAAAAAATTGTTTACCTTTGTGTATACATGTAAGTTTTTAATGTAAGTGGCTGTGGCTAATAATTAAATTCAGTTGAACTATTTATTATCTGAATAGTGAAAATGCTGAAAAGGGGGGATTCAGCAAAATGGACTTAAAGTTCAATACAGTGCTTTATCTAAGTGGTACAGGAACGATTAAATAGCAGACGACTGAAAAATTCAATGCCATAGCCGGGATTTGAACCACGGATCTCCCGGTCTCCTTCCGGTTGCTCTAACCACTGAGCTACCATGGCAACTTGCCGGCAACATGTCTTCAAAGTATAACACGTGAAGCATCCCGAGCAATACTTTAGTGGAAAAATTTTCGTTATTTTTTATTTTCTCAAAAATAGATCTTACGATTTTAATTTAAAGACCACATGTTTAATATATTCAATAAAATGTATTCCTAGCTTGAACTTCCTGTAATAATAATTCAGTTTATTTATGGACGCTCTTTAACTGCTATGGTTCTTAGCGTCCCATTCTATATTGGGCGTGAAAGACAGTAAAGTTTGCTCAGAGGCCTCTTTATCAGGCTTGAGGTTCCTCTTACGTGCTGTAAATCTACGACACGGGACCACCCGCTTTACTTCCCCTTCCGAAGGAAGCCATGCTAAGGATTTTTACGCCCGAAAAAATCCAACGTCTTCCGCCGGGTTCGAACCCGCGACCTCGGGAACTAGAGGCTAGCATGGTAACCACTACACCACGGAAGACGATTGAATTTTCTGTGATAGCCTGTAAGAAGTGAATGGTAAACCGTAAGAGATACACAAAACCTTACTGCATTAAAAAAGTGGATCTCGTTAATATTAAATGTAATTAAACTTAATATTGTAAGTTATTGTATATACAGGGTGGACGATTTAAGTTGAGACTGCACACAGTGTACAATATCTCCAATACTAAGCGTTATAGAAAGAAATATGTTAAATAAAAGTTGCTTGATATTATGGGGGAAAGAAAATGCCATTAGTTGTGTTTTGTTTGGAGGACGTTGTGATGGTCATTTTAGGGTAAATTTAAATTGACTCTAATTGTAGGTTACCATATAAAAAATTCAATTGACCCTAAAATGACCATCACAACGTTCTCCGAACAAAACACGACTTTCCCCCCATAATATCAAGCAAGTTTTACTCAAGACATTTCTTTCTACAACGCTTAGTTTTGGAGATGTTGTACAGTCTCAACTTAAATGCTCTACCCTTTATAAAGTCATTAAAATAATCCTCTGCATAATGTGAGATTGATAGAGCCCTTTTGGTGCACTCAAACAGGTGTGTTGAAGTTTATATTGAAAGAGTTGTATTATATTTCAACTGTTGGGGAACCGAACTTGTAGTAGTTGTAACCGCACGTATGATAAACAATTTCCGGTAGCCTTCGCCCCAAATGTACATTTAGGTGGCCTTTGCCCCAAGTTTAAAAAAAATATTAACTGTGTAATTCGACTGTATCTTTAGATATTATATTTATGTTTGCTTTCGGCATCGTTAGTATTATTGTTAGAGACACGTTTCTCTTAGGCAGGGTTGTGATGTGACAAGAATGTAGGCTTACACAGAGTTTTAGTTTTAAATCACTCCTTTTTATTAATCCTTGACACAAATTAAATAACACTTCACTGATATCGAGAGCTGTGAGATTATTTTATTTAATACTCGCACTTTTTAACACGTAGGTATACTATTTTCGTCTCACACGAATACATAATTAATTTCTCGAGGAAACATCTCGCGTCTGGTTATGAGCACTGTTTAGAAGCAACACGTCTGGTTATGAGCACTGTTTGGAGGCAACTGAATTGATTTCAACCGCCTAAACTTGTAAATTTCTGTATTTCAAGTCTCTGATTGGCTAGTCCTAGTCCAATAGAATGCCTTCATTTAACTAAAGCTTTTTCTGGTTGTTGATTGGCTATTTTTAAACTGTTTCAAAATTACATTATTGCTGCTCTAATAATGACTAGTTGCATTTAAACTTCTTTATTCATTATTGCCTTAAGGTTACCTCATTGTTAGCAACTTTAAACTTATTATTTTCACAGCTCCTATATTATTAAATTACGTAATGTATTCACATAACATTATTACACATGGATACAATAATATAAACATTTGCAATGACTGATACATACATTTTACATATTATTACATACATATTGCTTCAAGGCGGGCTGTTATTGAATTTACAATTATATAATTTAATTGAAATTATTCAAGTGTTAAAAATACTGCCTCAGTGTGCAGGCTTGGCTGCAGAATTCGCAGACACATTCACTGTCAACGTTATTGAAACCTTTCCTGCTGCAGACGTGCTGTTGGAAGCCGTGTTTTGTCCCTCCAGTGTAGAGGTAGCAGAGTTCGAAGCCGCCGGTTTCCTAGATCTCGTTAAAGCACTAGCTTATGCCAAATAATATTTTTGTGGCATTTCAGAGATATTCTTTATTATTGGTTTGAATTACCTAATACTTTTTTCCAGTGCCAGGTTGCTGTTCGTTTTTTCTCGTGGACGTGCAAAGGGCATGGAGTTTTTAAAGCATCACGTAGCAATCTGAGTTTTAAAAAATCTGATTATCGGTTTAGCTTACTGTATTCTTCTACCACCTACAACAAAATATGCAAATGTGTATTTAAAGTTTATCTCGATTAAAAAGAAGAATAAGAATGGTTTGTAGAAGAGTGAGTAGAGAAAGTTAGGTGAATGCAATACATCTGATTTTTACTTTTTCTACCACGTATATAGTAGTTAGAGAAGGTATTGCATTCCACCCCGGAATTCGATATCTAAATTTCACCGGAAATACTTGTTTTGAGGCCTCTGAACCAAAAAAAAAATCAAGTTCCGTGTGTGTGTGTGTGTGTGTGTGTGTGTGTGTGTGTGTGTGTGTATGAAAGAAAGAGAAGGAGAGAGAGGGAGAACAGTATAACTCAAAAACAGACAAGTCCCTAGCTTGTATTTAGGTTCAATACCTTCCAAAGATACGACACAAAGATTTTCTAGAAAATCCTGCCAGCCCAACTACCCTTTATATGGAACATTTTTCAAAATTTTTAATTTTCTAAAAATATGGCTCTAACGATGTTGATTAAAATGCTGTTATTAAATATATTTAATGACAAATAAGATGTATACTTTAAACTTTTTAGCCTGTAAAGGTCTCTTTATTCCGAAGGAATTTTGTAAAATTTTGTTTACGTCCATCGCTTAACATTTACCAGTTATACAACTATCCCTGTTCCCTTTGTATCTATAATGAAATGTGTAATGTAGCTGATTTTTATAGGTTTATCTGGATTAAAACAAAGTAGATAGAAAAATAAACTTTCGTAAGAATATTTTGTACACTAATAAAGGATAGAGGGTAGAAAAGGTTATGTGAATGTAGCATATCCGACATTTTTTAAAGAACTTTTGTACAATTGGTTTCCTTTTTGCAAACAAACTCGTATGCCAGTTTGCTTTCTCCACTTTTGCTTTTTGTGATATAAATGACCCGTTTTCTCAGAACGTATTGAATATACTAAACCAATTTTCGGATTATAAAAACAACCTCTAACTGTCATTATTAGTCTGCTTTGGTGTTTATAAAATGTTTGGTTGTTTTAAAACAAATAATTTCTGATTGATTTTATTCAAAGAATGCTATAATAAAATGTATTATAAAGGCCCATCTTGCTTATTAACTAACTTATTTGGTATAAGTAGATCAGTGAAACTGGCATACATCTAAATCCTGTAAAAAATTCAGTCTGCTGTCTTAAGTAGTTTTTTAATGAAACAGTTTCTGTGGAAATGCCATTAATTTGGAAAATATAACATTGGTGGAATATGATTTCTAATCTTCCCTTAATTTATAAGGTAACCTACAACTTTTACTGGGTACTAAAGTGTAATTTTATTTGTCTAGATAGGTTAGGTAAACGGTAAATTTTTCTGCATAAGGGGTTGAAAGTATAACAGGAGTAACTTTTGGAATGTGTAAGAAGTTATAAACTGCCTGTAAATTTAGCATAATTGCACAAAGTTTTGCTCAGATATGCTAAACAGTGTACATTAGTATATTTACAAAGGGTTGTGAAACAATTTTAAGTAGCTTTTGCCCAGAATTCTCTGAAACTTCAGCACAATTTTCTAGGAACGAGAGTTTAAACTGCAAACGTTTATTGGGGGCTTCTTGTATCGTAGCCGCCTACAAAGGCGATCAGACTTTTATATTATCGGTTAAAGCTACATCAAATTCAGTGCATGCGTTCTGACGTTTTTGTATTTCGCTTCGAAACAATCTGATGCTACACTCACGGACTTTCTCTACTCTTGTACAAACTATTTTTACAAACGCTTATTCTCCATCTACTTCATGTTAGACGAGATGAACCTTTGCAGGTTGCTAATTTTTTTAAAGGTGCAAGGGGAATATGGTAGGCTTTAAGCGATAGTTAAATCTTTTAAGAGCTGGTTGCTAGTGAAGTATTCCATTCTCTTTGCATTACCAGGACAAAAGAAATAAAAATGAATATCGAATTCGCATTTGGAAAAAAGTATAAGTATTGGAAAATTTAAAGGAATAACAAGCAATATCTCGAAAATGGTTCACTCAAAAAAAATGTATATGTGTATTTTAACGCGATCTACATTTTTTTGTGTAGTGACATTTTGTCTCTCTTATGGTTTACCAGTTATGCAAAAGTCGTTCACAATGAAGAATACTTTTGGAGACATTCCCAGAAAATTCAAGATATACATTTTATTTGTCATGAAAATATCTTAAACATATGATATTTTAATCAAAATCGTTAGAGCCATTTTTGAGAAAATTAAAATTTTCGAAAAATGTTCCGTGTAAAGGGTAATCTGGGGTGGGGGAATTTTCTTGAAAATCTTCGTGTCGCATCTTTGAAAGATACTGAACCTAAATACAAATTTTGGTATTTACTCAACTTTTCGTTTTTGAGTTATGCTGTTCACAGGCTAACATACACACACGAACCTTATTCTGAAAATGCTTCTTTTGGATTCAGGGCACATCAAAACATGTATTTCCAGTGAGATCTCCGATATTGAATTTTTGGAAGGAATGCAATACTTCCCCTATCTACTATACCTAGTAGAGAAAGTAAAAGTATAATAATAATGATAATAATATTACTTTATTAAGCGACTAATTGCGAATTTATTCCTGGAACCCACAAGAGTGAGCATCGTGTTTCAGCATACAAGAATACATTACTTCAGATGCAGCCTGTAAATAAAGCTCTCGGTCCTTCATTTTTGGACAAAACTTCACATATAAACGAAATGACATAACAGCTTTTTTCTGGGGTCTGTCTCAGGTGAACCTATAGATTTCTGTTCGTAGCAATGTCGTTTACAGGTTGTATATCCCCTGGCATGAATTCTTTGTCTTTCTAATAAATTTTTTTTCGATTATATGCCGACGTTAATCTCTAAGGTTATATCTGCAAATTCTCAAGAATGATGTTTACTCGTTAACTATAGTGCTAAATTTGAGGGGGGTTTACTTTAATTTTCATTATAATTCATAAAATTCACACACACACATACAGACACACATATTTACATTCTCACTCACGCCTCTAGACTCAAGGGAGAGTGGGAAATAGTCCTGGTCGAAGAAAAAATCCCACCTTCAGTTGGGAATCAAACCCGAAACTCTATATTTGGAAGCTAGCACGGTAACCACCGGAACAAAGATGTTGTGTATTAATTTATGTTACTTATTCCACTCACAGAAAAATAGTAGGCTTATTAATTATGTGGGGAGGGAAAAAAGTCTCATTTTTTTGTTACATCACCATAATAAGTATTTTTGGTTAAGTTATAATTGTTAACATAAATACGTTAACATATCACAACTAGCGCTTTTGTAGTTGTTTAACCGCCAGCTCATACTACAAGTTAGAGTTTGCAGAGAAAACAAGGAGTTCAAAATTTATTCTACTAAGGGAAGGACAACTCTCGAAGAATTTGATAGTTTTGCAGTGTAGACTTTTAATCCTTAGGGGTATACAAATGAATAAGAGTATTTTATCAAATATGAGAAAATGTTTACGTAGTGTTAAAATATATCGGAAAATGTAAATATGCATTTTAAGTAAATATATATTGTTTGTTAATCATGATAATCACTTGTACTACACAATAATAATAATAATAATAATAGTAATAATAATATCATTGATCTTTACGCGTTAGATTCGTTTTACTTTCTCTACTGCGTATAGTAAGTAGGGGAAGTATTGTATTCCACCCAAAAATTCGATACCGAGATTTCACCGGAAATATATGTTTCAACACCCCCTGAATCCAAAAAAAGCATTTTTAGAAACATATCTGTGTGTGTGTGTGGCTGTCTGTGAACAGCATAACTCCAAACGAACAGTCGGATAAACACCAAACTGGGTATTTAGGTTCAGTATCTTCCAGAGATGCGACACGAAGGTTTTCAAGAAAATCCCCCCACCCAGATTTACCCTTTACATGGAACATTTTTCAAAAATTTTAATTTTCTCAAAAATGGCTCTAACGATTTTGATTAAAATATCATATGTTTAAGATATTGTCATGACAAATGAAATGTATATCTCGAATTTTCTGGGAATGTCTCCAAAAGTATTCTTCAGTGTGAATGACTTTTGCATAAACCATAAGAGATAGACAAAATTTTACTACACAAAAAATGTAGATCGCGTTAAAATACACAATTTATGTCACAGACTTTTTTTTGTTGAGTGAACCATTTTCGAGATATTGCTTGTTATTCCCTTAAATTTTTTAATACTTATTTTCTCAAATGGCAATTCGTTATTCATTTTTTGTCTTGGATATGCAAAGAGTATTAATCTGTGGCAAAGAGAATGGTGCTGCACCTAGCAACCAGCTATTAAGAGATGTGTATGTGCTTAAAGGCTACTGTATTTCTATATTGAGCTTAAAAATACAAAACAAGGGGAACATAGTAGGCCTTAAGCGAAAGTCAAATATTTTTAGAACTGGTCGCTATGTGTAAAATGTAATTCTCTTTGCATGTCAAAAGATCGTTTCTGCGAATGTTTATCTCGATTAATATGAAATAGATGGAGAATAAGACTTTGTAAAAATAGTTTGTACAAGAGCAGAGAAAGTCATGTGAGTGTAACACATTAGATGTTTTCCTTCTGTAATGCTTACCTAGGCTTGATAGAAAAGTACTGTTGAAAAGAAATATGTTTCAAAGCCCCTTAACAAAGTTCGGTATCCAAAAACGCATTTTTACTTTCTCTACTGCTATAAGTAGGTGAAGTATTACATTCCACCCAAAAATTCGATACCGAGATTTCATCGAAAATACATGTTATGAGGCGCCTTGAATCCAAATAAAGCATTTTCGGAAACACATCCTGTGTGCCTGTAAATCTGTTTGTCTGTCAAAAACAAAAACTCAACTCAAAAACAAAAAGTCTGATAAATACCAAACTTGGTATTTGAGTTTGGTATCTTCTAAGAATGCGACATGATTTTCAAGAAAATCCCTTTACACCGGATATTTTTCGAAAATTTTGATTTTTTCTAAAATGGCTCTAACGATGTGTAATTAAAATAGCATATGTTTAAGATATTTTTATGGCAAATGAAGTGTATATATTGAATTTTCTGACAATGTCCCCAAATTTCCTCTTTATTCTGAATGACTTTCGCATTAACTGGTAAACCGTAAGACATAGCCAAACTTTTAGCACGCAAAAAATGTAGATCTCGTCGAAACACACAGTTTACGTGTTATTTGTATCTTACACACATTTATTATTATTGTTTCTTGAGTGAACCATTTTCGAGATATTCCTTGTTATTTGTTTTACACACACACACACGCACACACACACACACACATATATTTTACATCCTGGACAAGCAAAGAGAATGGAATACTCCACATAGCAACCAGCACTTAAAATATTTGACTATTGCTTAAAGCCTAGCAGTTCCCCTTGCATCTACAAGAAAATTAGCAATAACTCTGCAAATGTTTATCTCGATTAACAAAAGAAATTGGTGAATAACCGTTTGTAAAAAAATAGTTTGTGCAAGAGTAGAGAAAGCGATGTAAGTGCAACGTATCAGATTTTTAGAAAACGATCTGTAGGTATTTTCCTCTGAATATTACAAACGCTGAATGAATACCAAATGTTATAATTAAGTTACCAATCTAAGATGCATATTTTAAGGAAAACCTTGCTGTATTAAAAAAAACGCTTTACAGTGCAAATTTCATTATTTTCTATTTACTTAAAAAATCTGCATTTATCTTGATTGAAAGTTCACATATCATAGGACAACACAATGAGCTATAAGACATCACCTATTGGGAAAAACTGAAAAATTCGCAATAAAGAGTATGGGTTATATCAAACAGCATTTTATAGCATGTCATTTACGAAATATGTTTTGTTGTGTTTGAACATTTCAAGTCTGGCGTTTACATTGATAAAAATGTCTTCTTTTACCACGTAAGCTCATTATTGACTCGTTATATAAAGAGATGTGCGTTGTGTTTGCAACGTTGCATGCACTAATTAACTCCAAGTCGCCAAATATGAAATCATTTATAGGCAAACCCTGATCGTTACTTAATGTATAGCTGAAACATTCTATTTTGTATTCTTAAGGAAATACCGCGAACTACGAGGGCTATACTGAATATTTTTAGAATGCCATGTTTCTAAAAACAAACAGTTTGTTTATATTTGACAGCTACTTTATAATGTTTTACCAGTTGATTGTCGTTTAGTTTGTTCCATTTCCTCTAATAGTTTGTTAATTGTCATTATTTAAAAATTCTGTGTTCCCAAAAATTAATTTTAGTAGAGAACATTTCCGGACCATAATTTTTTACGATTTTATATCGTCATTGGCGCTTAAACAATACGAAGATCGGCTTAGAAATGCATTGGGCTAAGAAGCTCCACCTAAGGCAACAATTCATAATTGGTACAGTGAATTCAAAAGAGATCGGTTTTTTCTTAGTGATAATTTCATGAAGGATACCTAAGAACTGCTGATAAAAATATTGCCGCTGTTCAAACAAGCTTGAAGAAGATCGTCGGACATCTTATGAATTAATTCGGGCAACATTCGGCATTGGTATGAATCAAATCCAAAACATTTTACATCAACCGTTAGACTAAGGAAACGTTGTTATGGATGGATTCCACATAAACTGACTCTCCATAAAAAAACAACAAACAAAACAACAACGCATTGTTTGGACCAGAAGGCCCGAAAAAAATCCAAGGTGACACTTAAAATTTGGTTTAGATTATCGTTACTGGTGAGGAATCTTGGATTTTTTGTTAGGATCCTGAAAAGGAAAGTCAGTGGTCTTTCGAACAGAACCTAAGAATGCAGTGGATTAAATTAGAAAATATTTAAGAGAGGCTTCTGTATTTTTGTACAATAGTCCGGCTACTAGATGTTTTATAAAACGGCCATATTGTTACTATAGCATTAGAAGAGAGACACACCGTTACTGCCGATTTGTACACAAATGTCTGTTTACCTAATTTTTTTAAAATGTTCATGAACAACGCCAAAAGGAAAAATGCCAAATGACAACGCATCTTCTTCTTTTTTTATGGCGCTCTTTAACTGCTGTGGTCCTTAGCGTCCCATTCTATATTGGGCGTGAAAGACCGTTAATTTTGCTCAGAAACTTCTCTATCAGGCTTGAGGTTCTTTTACGTGCCGTAAATCTACGACACTGGACCACCTGCTTTACCTCCCTTCCGAAAGAAGCCATGCTAAGGATTTTTACGGCCGAAAAAATCCATCGCCCTCCGTGACAATGCATCGTCGCATACAGCAAAACTAATAACTGAGTATCTGGATGCCCTGAAGGTCAGCACCATGGACCCTCCTCTATACAGTCCTGACCTGGCGCCTTGTGATTTCTTTTTGTTTCTAAAAATTAAAGATAAAATGTATAGAATCGCTTTTTCATCATAAGATGAAAGTGGAATGTTATAAAAACCTAATTTCTGAAGTGCCTCAGGAGTGGCGTGTTGCTTTAAGGACTGCTTTTATCGTATGAAAAAAATATATTGATGTTGAAGGGAAATGTTTAAAAAAACAATAAAATACTTACATGTTTTAAAGCTAATCCTTGTTTGATTTTCTAAAAGGTTTCAATGTCCCTCTCATACAAATAAGTAGAGAAAGTTGTGCGACTGTTACACATCTGCTGTTTATTCACTAAATAAATTCAGAAGGCTAATATGGCCATTACCGTCTTACGTGGAACATAAGATAAAGCAATGTGTGCACCATACGGTAAGGTTTGAGGCAACATGTCGCGAGAGACTTGTGCCGGTGTTGCAGAGCGGGGGAGATGCTGGACTGTGGTAGGTAAGACAAAACCAGTAGCACAACACCAACCCCGATAGTGCGGCGCGGTGACCCTCAAAGGCAACAACTTGCAGTTAATTAAGGCTGCTTCTTGTTCACCCTGCTCATCTCCATAAATAGGGAAGGTGTGGAGCACAAACGTTTCAGAGACTCACTACTCACAATTTAAACGTGCACCACATGGCAGCCGTTTTACCGTGCTGCTTCAGATTACTCTAAATATCACGTTGACAGCAGAACTATTCTTACAAAAGCTTATTCTTCTGTCTACTTATTGTCAATACAGATAACTTATATTACTCATTTCCTTGTAGGTATAAGAATGTTCCAGTAGGCTAAAGCGATTGTCACATTTTTATTACTTTCTCTACCATGTACATAGTAGCTGGGGAAAGTATTGCCTTCCACTCCAAAATTTGATGCTGAAATTTCACCGGAAATACATGTTTTAAGGCAACCTAAATCCAAACAAAGCATTTTTGTACACATATCTCTCTGTCTGTGAACAGCACGAAAAGGGGGATAAACACCAAACATGGTATTATTTATTTATTTTTTATGCTAAACTATATACAAGTAAATATGTTCGGTGTTCAGCCCTGGCTCTGTACCAGTCATACTCATATTTTACAATAATTTATTAATTCTAGTTTGTTACTCCATTTTGTCTATTTACTGTCCACATCCATTTATTTCTCACTTTGTATAAAAATTGTCCCATCTTCTTACTGTCTTTTTTTACCATGTCAACTACCGTCACATTTCTATTTTAAACCATTTCTTATTGATATACTCTTTTCTCCACACTTCGGTCCCCCTACATTCAAATAAAATGTGTTCCACATCCTCCTTTCCGCCACATATAGGACATTGATAACATGGTATTAGAGCCCCATACCTTCCAAGGGTGCGAGAAGATATACAAGAAAATACCCCCACCCCAACTACCCTTAGATGGAACATTTTTCGGAAATTTTGATTTTCTAAAAAATGGCTATAATGATTTTTATTAAAACACCATATATGAAAGATATTAACATGATAATTAAAATGTTTATCTTAAATTTACTGGGAATAGCCTAGGAAGTCCTCTTCATTCGGAATTAATTTTATATAAACTTGTATGACTGGTAAACGTTAGGCGATAGACGAAAACGTACTACACAAGATATGTAAATCTCTTTGAAACATACAATCTATTTAAAATAAGCTTTTTTGTGGCATAAGCCGTTTCTGAGATATCCGTTATTAATGGTTCGATTTGTTTAGTACGTTTTTTTTAAGTCCCGTCGATTTTCAGTTGTTTCACGTGATTGGATGGAAAGAGTATGGAATTTTAAGGCCAACATATATCGTCCCATTCTTAAAAATTTAACTATCGCTGTTCCCTTTGTACCCTAACAATATCTGTAATATATCTGTTTTTGCAAAGGTTTATCTCTATTAAAATGAACTACTTGGAAAAAAATAAATTTCCTACGAATAATTTGTATACCCATTAATAGACGACTTCAATTTTTTTAAAAAGGAATTGCTATGTTAGGCTTTAAAATTCCATGTTCCTTGCATGACCACGAGTAAAAGGAATAGCGACATGAAAAGTATAAGATTTTCATAATTCAAACCAATAATACAGTATCTTGGGAATATTTATCGACACAAAAACAATTTCTGATTTTATTGCGTGGTTTAATGAGATCTACATTTTTTGTATAGTAAGATTTTCTCTATCTCTTAAGCAGGGGCGTCATTTCGGGCTACAGGGGGGGTCAAATGCCCCCAAGTTATGAGAAATAATTAGGATACTGGTTATTATTGCTCTTCCAAAAGAAAAATCGCAGAACTGTACTTCTAAGATAAATATTTCACATTTAAGAAATCAAATATGACTTTCTCTTAGGCTAAATATATCGTTAAAATTCACCTGAAAATACGGACAACTGCTTCAGGCAATCCTGCCCCCCCCTGGAAGGAACTGAAATGACGCTTCTGCTCTTAAGGTTTGCCAATTATGCAAAAGCCATTCAGAATGAAGAGGATTTCACAGGCTAATTCAAGAAAAGTCAGTATATGCTGTTTATTTGTTATAAAAATATCTTAATCATTTTTGAGAAAGTAAAAAATATCGTACATTTGTCTATAAAGTATGTTTCAGAAATACTTTTACAAACTTCGGGTATGGGTTCCTTATACCAGAAGAAGGAAAAAATTTCATATGAACATATGTCCCATAATCCTTGGTTTTCTCGTTAGGAGGTGTTCAACACAGTGGTACACTTATAACACACAAAACTCATAATAAATGCTCGAAATGTCCTCCTCTTGCTTCTATGCATGCCTGTACTCGTCGAATCATGGAATGTCGCACCCTGTCAAAAACTCCGGGATGGTGTCGAATGGTTTCGCAAGCTTCCATGACACGTCGATGAAGTGTTTCTGCATCCGGGATGGCTGCTCCATAAACCAATGATTTAAGATGCCCTCAGAGGTAAAAATCCACAGAATTGAGGTCGGGAGAACGTGCAGGCCGTGGAACTGGTCCTCCTCTGCCTATCCATCGGTCATGGTAAATACCAGTGCATCTCGAAAAATGCGACTAAAATGTGCCGGAGCCAGGCATTTATCATATTTATCAGCAAGGCGACGATAAACAGCGACAAAGGTTGGATGACTCGGTTGTTTTCGATCTGGAAACTCCATCTGATAGAGCCGTGCAGCCTCGCGTCCATTACCATTCGCGCGACCATACATAAAAATCATATCTGCCTGTTCGCGAAATGAATATCCAGCAATGGTGGAACGAAACACGTGCAGTTAACTCACTACATGTACAGAATTGAAACGTTGAAGACAGACTAATGACAAATGACAAACGTAAACAAGTCTCCATGGCAACACTTCGCCATCTACCGTATGTAGTACAATGGGTCACGCCTTCTATAAATGCATAGAGAAATGAAGTTTTGAGGTTGGACCTCGAAGGCCGTTGAACTCACACTTTCATTGTGACAGGAATAATGGGAAAACCAAGGATTATGGGACATATGTTCATATGAACTTTTTTCCATCTTTTGGAGCTTTTGGAGTGAGGAACAAATACCCGAAGTTTGTAAAAGTATTTCTGAAACACCTGGTATATTTTAAATGGAGGATTTTCTTGAAAATCTTAGTGTTGTATTTTTGGACACTTAACTCAAATTGTGTTATTACTTTTAATTACAATTTATTAATATATTTCTCACCAACATTAAACCGTAACAAAACTAATTTGAAACAAGTATTTTTTTATCATCAATGTAAGATTGTTCATATCAATTTATAGCAAGGATGTAAGCCATAATAAAATATTTTCAAAAAATCTCGTTACTACATTGTGGTTAACAGAAGAATGTTTCTTTTCATTATATCAAAAGATGCAGCTTTTCTAAAACAAAAAAATCGCTATCTCAGTTTGTTTGGCTAAAATATGGAGCATTTTCCTCCTTGTTCTCACCCATTGTTTGGTGTTAACAACTCGCTGACTGCAGTTTTATTATATTGGACCTTAACAGTATTGTAGTAAATCACACTCGCATTCATTCCCTCATTCATATTTTCACACCCTGTGGATATTAGCGAAGTCCTGCATCTAGCCCTGCCGTAGAAGCAGACTTTCCTGAGCTTTTCTTCCTTTTGCTTTCTCTTTTTTCTTTTTTACGTCGATGTGTGTGCCAGGCACATGGCCTCAATTGCGTAGTCGCCTTCCTATAACATTTGCTTGAGTAACTTGGTGCTATAGAGTATATATTTATTTTAAAAAAAATGAAGTTTTAAGTTCTCCAGGGTACAGTTTTGGGACATCTTCTTTTCCTTTTTTTTATTAGGTTTGTTCCAACATACGGTTCTGAACGGGTTCCGAACTAATTCCAACACATGCTAATGCACATGCGCCAGTCCGGTACGGTCACAGAACTAATTCTGAATTCTGTGTGCTTGGAACACTACTTGAACCGTTCGCGTTCTGTCACGGCCTTCTTCATTGCACGGTCAATCAGAAGACGATCAAATATCTGCGTTTACAGCGTTGATGAATGAAATCAAACTCCGCCGATTTACGTATGTGTGTACGTTCATCGTAAGCGTTTCTTTCATACTGATTCCAGTCCTAATATTCGAGCAAAAATAAATCGCGTTCGTTTATCGGCTTAAAGCCATTGATACTGAGTTATTGCGAATAACAATTGTAATATATAGATATTATATTTAAACCAGAACCCGGAAAAAGTAATTTAACACAATTCCAATTTAACATTAGGTTTCCTGGTACAGAAACTTCTAAACACAATGTTTAATTTAAAACTCCAATACTCTGAGACAATGACACCCCATATAAACTCTATTCCGAACGTAATGCAAATAATACAAAACTACATGGTACCAATGTATGCTTATGATCAGGGTTAGGATTTTTAGTTGCAAATTTCAGATGAAAAAAGGAAGGGAAAAGGTGCTCAAATAAGGTGAAAAAAGGCAAATAAGGTGCTGCTTTATTTAAGGGGATGCACAACTGAAATTGCTATTTTCTAAACTATCCATTCAATTGGGCTGAAAATTTTATTTCTTTATATTTATATTTCTTTTGTGAATTATAACTCAGTCTTAATAATTCTCAGAACTGCGCGGTTGAGGTTATTGTCGTCTCTGCCTGGCCAGGCTTCGTCTCCACGCAAACAGATGACGTCTCTCACAGCAACAAACTCACATTCACGAACAGCAGGCTACTGATTCTGGTGGGATAGAATCACTCATTGTCAATAGCATTAGTGCGGGTTACTTTATAGCAGTAAAGTGAGAGAAAGAGGTTTTCGTCGAACACACAATTAATTTCCATTGTTGCGGGTGTGCTTTCAATTCCCGCGCGGCGTTTACTGAAAGAGGTAGACTTACTATTCGCACGTACACAGCAAGCTGAGGAGACGTTAATTGAAAGTTTAAGAATAAATTGGAATGAAACTTAAAAGAAAAAAGGGGATTATGGGCATGGTTGGGGGAAAATGGTATAAAGGTGCCAAAAAGGGGTAAAGGTCCCAAAATAACGGAATAATGTTTAAATGGAAATAATCCTCTTCTTCGGAAGTCGATGCATCATTAAAAAGATCACTGTCACCTAAATCACTCATTATTGTTATCTTTGAACGCTGTTTTGCTCCCTGGCTTTGTTAGACCTCTGTTCTTTTCCTTAAGTATGTCGCCATACTACTCAACAGCGAGCAACGGCTTACCAAACACCTTTGCTATTCCGTATTGAGAAATAAACACGAATGGAGGAATAAATTACATATTCAAATTTATTTTCTACTGAATACAGAGAGTATGTCGCTTTTTCAATACTCTCTGTCGGGTTTGTTCCAAGCGATTAGAATCGATTCTGAATTAACTGAGTATGCGCTGTAGACCATACAATCTGCGCATGTCTGGAATTTTCAGTTCCTATTCTTAATCACGAACCGATTTCACTCGTTCCGAACTAGTTCCCAAATACGTTGGAACAGCAAACTGAAAATTCAGAATTGATTCTGAATTGATTCTCTGTCGTGTTGGAACGCCACTTAGCTACTGCGCACACTCAGATAATTCGGAATCGATTCTGAATCGTGTGGGAACAAACCTATTATTTGTCAATCACTTAGAGAGAATATAGGTATACCACGTAAATCCTTATTGCATGCAGACGATACGACATTTGTAATGCACGAAAGGAACCCAATTAATGAAAACTTTCGTCCGGCAAAAGAAAGAAATTAGGTGTATTATGGGGCTGCGCAAGACTGTATCATGTGGAGACGCTTCTAAAGATTTGCAAATAATGATATTGCCTATTCTATAGGTACTCCTATACTAATTATGTTATATGAACGAACAACAGGCTGATTTTAATGACAGGCCACATACACATAACTATGAAACAAGACATAACCACAACCATGATCCTGATCTGCCATACGCAAGGGTAACAAAAAGAATCTGATGTGTTAAACTCACATGACTTTCTCTACTCTTGTACAAACTATTTTTACAAACGGTTATTCTCCATCTACTTCATGTTAATCGAGATAAACATTTTCAGAAGCTATCTTATGGCTAATAATCTTCTAGGTGCAAGGGGAATATGGTATATATGAATTTAAGCGACAGTCAGATATTTTCAAGAGCTGGTTGCTAAGTGGAGCATTTCGTTCTCTTTGCAGCTCAGGACAAAAGAGCGAATGACGAATTCCCATTTGAGAAAAAGAATAAGTGTTGAAATATTCAAACAAAAACAAGGAATGTCTTGTAAATGGTTCACTGGACATTTCCAAGATATATAGCATTAGCTGTGTGTTTCAACGAGATTTACATTTTTTTGTGTAGTAAAATTTTGTCTATCTCTTGCGATTTACCAGTTATGCAAAAGTTGTTCAGAATGAAGTGGACTTTTGGGGACATTCCCAGAAAATTTAAGGTATACATTTAATTTGTCTTGAAAATATCTTAAATATATGGTATTTTAATCATAATTGTTGAGTCGTTTTTGAGAAAATCAAATTTTCCAAAATTGTTCCATGTAAAAGGTAGTCTGCGGTATGGTATTTTCGAAAATCTTCCTGTCGCATCTTTGAAAGATGCTTAACCTTATTAAAAAGTTTGTTATTTATCCGACTTTTTGTTTTTGAGTTATGCTGCTCACAAGCACGTAGATACGCATCCACACAGACACACCACGGAGTTTTTTTTCTTTTCTAAAAATACTCTTTTTTGGATTATTCAGGCGTCGTGAAAACATAAATTTCCGATGAAATCTCGGTATCGAATTTTTGGGTGGAATGTAATACTTCCCCTACTTACTATACGTAGTAGAGAAAGTAAAAACTATTCAACTCAAATTATATAATAAAATTCCTGCACTGGCTAGAGACTTACCTGTAAATAAGTTTGTCAAATATATCTCAACATTGTTAAAATTGAGATCTTTTTGTACTATTGATGGATTTCTGTGATAATCTCGTATAAATACTGTATGTTTGACTTTTAGTTTTAAGAATTAATGGCTACGTCTTTTTATGAATGTTTAAGGCAAATAAATTATTATTATTATTATTATTCTTTATTATTATTTATTATTATTGTATGCAGTAACAATTTAATGGCTGTTTTCAAGAATTCAAAGTGATCGACTTAACATTATACTGAAATAATGTCAACCTTACAATGGGAATTACTGGTTTCAAGTTGATTAAATCACTTCGCCAGCGCTAAATATCACATCATATTGTATTTACTGGGAAATGTTGAAAAACAAAAAGTGTGGAGCACTTATGTAAGCACTAAAATATTCCAAATAAGCGTACATGCTCAACCAGGGATTATTTGCCTTAAACTCAGCAGTTATTGTCTTGCAAGATAACGCCTGTTCCACCAAATGCTGCCATATATTTACCATACATGGGTTTTAGGAATTGATGTCAAGTGAACAGACAGAATGTCACCAAAAGTAACCAGAGGCTATAAGGGGAAATATGTCACAGTTGGAGAGAATCCCAAAAGCTTACGTTCCCTATGGATGCTCTCAGCTGCATAATCACCTTCCTTTTTATGATCATGCAGTTGATGTTTTTTGGATACTTACAATAGTTAATAAGATGTTGGACAGATGCTTTTATTTGCATAATCCTATTCCTGTACTATCTGTTTGTCTAATTTTTGAAGCTGGTCTGTGTTGTATACTCGTAACACTTTCTGGAAAACTGTATTTTTTTTCTCTGTGGCTGAACCTATGAATCGTGCTGTTGAAACATCCTATTCGATATTTACCTCCGAAAATGAGGGAAATTAGCAAGAAATATAGTTAGGGTGAGACTAATCCGAATCCAAATTCTCACTCTGTTGACCAAAACGTTTTCCTTCAAAACAGCTCTGGGTGATTTCGTTTCTGCGTGGTTTACTAGAAACAGAACGACATGGTCCCATAGGGAAGCGAACTCAGGATAGCTGCACAATACGGTATGATTTATGTTACTAGCAACAAACATTCCAGACATGAGCGATCACGACATCTGTGCCATTCATGAAGACAAACCCATCTTTAATCATTTTGGTTGGTGACAAAGCTAAGAAATTTCCCGAGTGGCAAGTTAGTGTTAGTGAGTCTTGCTGTTATTAATGAACTGTCCTTCAGCAAATAGGTGCTGGATTTGGATAGGTCCCTGGGGAAGCGCTTCCCAAATAAACCGCTCTTTATAAGGACCTGTTGTTCCTAATAGCTTCCCTCACAGCTCTCTTCATTTATAACAGAGTGACGGAATGTTGTTTAGATGTAGCGCAAACGCTTAACAATAACAAAAATCTGATGTTTCACACTCGCATGACTTTCTCTACTTTGTACAAACTATTTTTACAAACTCTTATTCTCCATCTATTTCATATATCGAGATAAACATTTGCAGAAACGGTCTTTTGACATGCAAAGAGAATTACATTTTACACAGAGCGACCAGTTCTAAAAATATTTGACTATCACTTAAGGCGTACTATGTTCCCCTTATTTTGTATTGGCAAGGGAAATATAGAAATACAGTAGCCTTTAAGCATAGACATAGCTCTTAATAGCTGGTTGCTAGGTGCAGCACCATTCTCTTTGCCTCAGATTAATACTCTTTGCATACATAAAACAAAAAAATATGATGTGTTACACTCACATGACTTTCCCTACTGTTGTACAAACTATTTTTACAAACGCTTATTCTCCATCTACTTCATGTTAATCGAGATAAACATTTGCAGACTCTATCTTATTGCTAATTTTCTTGTAGATGTAAGGGGAAAATATATTTACAATGGCAATATAGAAAAACAGTAGCCTTTAAGCACATACATATCTCTTAACAGCTGGTTGCTAGGTGCAGCACCATTCCCTTTGCCACAGATTATAACTCTTTGCATATCCAAGACAAAAAAATGAATAACGAATTCCCATTTTAGAAAATAATTATTGAAAAATTTAAGGGAATAACAAGCAATATCTCGAAAATGGTTCACTCAACAACAAAAAATGTATACGACAGAAATTGTGTATTTAACGCTATCTACATTTTTTGTGTAGTAAACTTTTGTCTATCTCTTATGGTTTACCAGTTTACCAAAAGTCGTTCACAATGAAGAATACTTTTGGAGACATTCCCAGAAAATTCAAGATATACATTTTATTTGTCATAAAAATATCGTAAACATATGATATTTTAATCAAAATCGATAGAGCCGTTTTTGAGAAAATTAAAATTTTCGAAAAATGTTCCATGCAAAGGGTAGTCTGGGGTGGGGGGGATTTTCTTGAAAACCTTCGTGTCGCATCTCTGGAAGATACTGAACCTAAATACCAAGTTTGGTGTTTATCCGACTGTTCGTTTCGGAGTTATGCTGTTCACAGACACACACACACACACACACACACACACACACACACACGGACATGTTTCCAAAAATCCTTTTCCGGTGAAATCTCGGTATCGAATTTTTGGGCGGAATACAATACTTCCCCTACTACTATACGTAGTAGAGAAAGTAAAAATGTGCGACTCTTTTTAAATAACAAAAACTTTTCTTCTTAAAACCAGGTTTTCAAATGTCTGAATTTTGTGTGAAATTTAATTATGGGCTCACGCCGTAACCGTAGCCAATTCTGCAATGCGCTCCTGCAGGATGTCAGGGACTCGTAAACATGAAGAGATTTGCCTGAGATATTATTGCGTCTTTGGTAAAAGATTTTTGCTTACACTTATGGTACACAAAGCGCCAAAGAAAATCTTCGGCGGATTTTGTATCCTTTTCTGGGGTCTTTTGAGACGTGTCCTGCACCTAACCTATCGCAGGGCGTGGTGGCTTGATAACACAGCAATAAGGGGGAAAAGAGGGAAGGTTGATGCCTTTGCTTTGAAGTAGATTATTTGTACGTTATTTATTATCACCACTTTTTGGGCACCAAACTTGAAGGAGTATTGTAGTTCCACTTTTGGGGAGCCAATTTGAAGAAGTTGCAACCACGTACGATACAAACTTTCCGGTGGCCTTCGCCCCCTTTTAAGTTCCAGTTATTTTATTTTCTTTTTCTCTTCTTTTTCTGTTTCTTCTTGTGCCACACATAACCTGTATACTTCATAAAATAATCTGTCATTGATAAGTTGTCATCTCTTCTATATTGTGAATAACTTAGACTTGCCCCAATCTTATGTTGCACAGTGGTATTCCAAAACTTATTCATGAATAAAACTCTAAATGTTTCAAAATTCATTTCACTGTCTACTAGCATATGTAACCATTTTAAGGTTTTGTTATCCAAGCATTTTCTAACAAGTATCATTTTTAATGTTTCAGGCACATTTTTCAATTTAAAATATGCCTCTAGATTATGAATAAATTGTACTGGACTTGAGGAAGCATTAAAATAAGGTAATAGTAATTCATTAAGCACAGAATGAAAGTTTGACATCTGATTTGGTACATGCACATGTGCGTCACCATTATTGTTTTGTGTTTGAGAGGCGGATGCTATGGAGAAAGCAGTAGCGTCTCTTGTATTATTAGTTAACAAAGGTGATACACTTCTTTCAGTACGTGTATTATTAGCAAGCATTTGATTAGCATTTACAGAATTATTTGCACATGCATTTACCTTTGGTACATTGGTACTTAAATTTTCAAAACTATTTCTATGTTTATCTATTTCTTTGCTACTTTCTTGTACTTTATCTTTAATTTCATCTATAAATGACAGTACTTATCTTTGCCCTGTGTTTGCTTCTTTTCTTGCTTCTGCATTTGTTTTTGCCATTTCATGCATTTTACTTATTTCCCCTGTTAAATCTATTTGTACTTGTACAAGATCTGCATTTGTGTTTTCCATTTCTTCAGTTTCCTGACTAGTTTCTTGTAGTTAACTTAAATCTGTTCTCGGCTCTGTACTAGTTTCATTTAGCTTATTAGTTTCAGTTAACTTATTACTTAATTCCTTTCTCAGCTCTGTACTAGTTTCAGTTATCTTATTCATTTCAACTCTCATTTCAGTTAATGCTTGTAGAAGGCACATCGAATTTTGTTGTGATAAATTTTCTTGCTCTTGTTGGCTAATGTGTGAGGGTTTCTTTCTTTTGTTGTTCCCTGCGCTATCATATGTAAAGGTGATTGACCTTGCATACTACTGCTATCTCTTTCTATGCCTACCTGCGAATTTACAAATGATTGCTCTTCTATATTTAACCTATTTGTTTCCTCTAGTTCTGATTGTAAATTTACATTGTATTCTGTAATGGGTGACCTATCCTCTCCTACTTCCATATTTGCATTGTTTTCAGTTTTCATTTTATTTGTGTATTTTTTGTTGTTGTTATATTTGTTTTGGAATTGCTCAGTTTTAATTTTGCACTTCTTAACAGCATGAAATTATCTTGATAACAATATATATTTTCTTAACTGTCTTGACAATTATATAAATATAGTATTGGAATTTTCTGACCTTTTCTCTGGCTGTGTTAGTAAAACTTTTTATTCTGGTGTACCCTCGTAAATTCTAGTTGAATTGTTGACTGCGTGCCCCGTATCCTGAAAGAATTGTTACTGTCCTTGGGTGATATTGGTGATTTTGAAGTTCTCTGGAGTTCTCTGAAGTTCTTGTAGTGAAGTATTGTAGTTTCGTCCATTCTTTTCTTCTTTTCACCTATTCTTGCCTTTTCTGCCCCCACGTTTAGGTGTTAGTTTTAAGTAGCTGTATTATCTGTACGTTATTTATTAACCCCACCGAGTACCCAGCAAACTGCTCAGGAACGTTGCCTTCTAGCATCTACCGTCTACCGCTTAAAATTTTAAATTTCTCTATTTCAGGTCTCTGATTCGCTAATCCTATTCCAATAGAATACTTTTATTTAACTTAAGATTTTTCTAGTTGTAGATTGGCTATTTATAAACTGTTTTAAATATTACATTATTGTTCCAAGAATTATTAGTAGCCTTTATTAAACTTTCTAATTCATTATTGCCTCAAGGTTACCTCATTGTTACCTCATTGTTAGCAACTTTCGGCCTGTATTCTCACAGCTCCTACATTGTTAAGTTACTTAATACATTCACATAGCATTATTAAACACGTACATAATAATATAAACATAATACAATGACTGTTACATACATTTTATATATTATATGAAACACATATTCCTTTAAGATGGGCTGTTATTTTTTATATTATATAATTAGACTGAAATCATTTAAGTGTTAAAAATACTGCTTCAGCTTTTTCTAGTGTTATTGAAACCAAAACATGTTTATTGTCTCAGAACCAGTCATACCGTATACTAGCAAAATTGCTTGTGGACGTATCGTGGGTATGTGGGAGGCTGGTTGCACTGTTACAGCAATTGCAACGGCAGTGCATAAAAGTGTTTTAATAGTAAATTACTGCATAAAAATATTTTAGGAAAGTGGGGAAGACGGTCTAAATGCACGTCAGAAAATGGGCACTCCCCATAAAACATCCACAGATGATGATATTCGTTTACTAAATGCAAATTACTCTTTTGTTATAATCGACTGATCATGTTTAGAAACTAGAGATAAATATGAACATGTATATGGTTTACCGAATATGACATACATATTATGACAATAAAATTGGGTTATATTTTTGTCTATAATCCTGTTGTATTCCTAAGATCAGCAATATGTTAGAAAATGTATATTAGCAATTATAGTTCGAATTAGAGGGAAAACATGCTGTTTTATTTTTTTATTGTTTCGTAATGTTTTCTTCTATGCATCAGCAGCAAGCATCGATATCACTGTGAGAATGCAGTTCTGTTTATTTTTTGTTATAAAGTGCTACCTTGCTATGTATTTAATGAATACCATTCAAGCTTTAATTTCCACCCCCTCCAGAAAATCTTCTCACACTACACATTCAACATGTTTCTAACCTGGGCGCTCATCAAGTTTTCCCCTTAGCTTTTAACCTTTTCAAAGACGTGTCCTGCACTAGGCGATAAGGTATGGGATACCAATCGCGATATGAGGTCTGTATGACAAACTGAATGCACTTACTCTGCCTCTTTCTCTTTTAGCCAATACGACCGAGAGCGTAAATATATATATTTCGTTTCTGTGCCATTTTGTGACCTTTGGTGTGGTTATTGGCGTAAATATTTAGCAGAGGGAGTGGCGCACCCTTGCACCGTGGCCTAAAGCAGCCAATGAAATGGCCATGGCTTTGCAAGGCCACGTACAACAACAAATAATGTGGCATAAACACGAGGTGCTGTGAGATTTTCTTTGGCGCTCTTTGAACGAGTATATGGCGATATGAGTTTGAAAAGTGACGTAACTGAACCGAGGAAAAGTTTGAAAATACGAGACAAAGGCCTTGACTGGGAACTGCATCACCACGCTCCAACGCATTGAGCAAATAATATATATATATTACTAGTCAGATATTTTAATAAAATGTTCAGAACAATTTGATAAAGTAAAAAGTAATAATATTTTTCCACATAAAGGGTAGTTTGGGGTGGGAAAATTTTTTTGAAAACGTTTGTGTCGGACTCTTGAAATTTAAACACAGAGTTTAGGCTATATCGTATGGGGGGGTAAAAATCAATTGAGGTCAATTTATGGGCACTCGTTAACTGCTGTGGTCCTTAGCGTCCCATTCTATATTGGGAGCCAAAGACCGGTAATTTTGCTCAGAGGGCTCTTTATCAGCCTTGAGGTTGTTTTACGTGCCGTAAATCTACCACCGGCTTTACTTCCCTTCCGAAGGAAGCCATGCTAAGAATTGTTACGCCCGAAAAAGTGTCCATCGTGCTCCGCCAGGTTTGAACCCGCGATCTCGGGAACTAGAGGCTAGCGTGATAACCACTCCACCATGCAGGGCGACCGGGGGGATTGAGTTATACTGTTCACACACATGCTCAAATGTTCTCTTTATAACAGTAGTAAAGACATTGCTTTTGATTGTAGATTGTCGATCTTAGATGGTTCAAACGCAGCGGAGGGCGAAGAATTTTTTCGGGCGTAAACATCATTAACTGGCTTCCTTTGGAAGGGAAGTACATAAAGCCGGTGGTCGCATGTCATAGATTTACGGCACGTAAAAGAACTTCAAGCCTAATAAAGAGGCCTCTGAGCAAAAGTCCGGTCTCTCACGCCCAATTTAGAATGGGACGCTAAGAATCATAGTATTTAAAGAGCGTCCATAAGCAAAACAATTTTTTTCGGTCTTGGATTACTCTCAAAGCTCCTGTCTCGTCATTTAAGCGAAAAATACTTCAGTACTGTTCATTAACATCCTGCATAGACCACCTACGTAGTGTAGAAATAGCGTGTCTGCCTCCCGTTCAAGTGTCCCGAGTTCAAATCTCGTTAGGGTGAGTTATCGGTATAAGGTTTTTTTACGGGGTTTTCTCCTATTCCTGAGAAGATGGATGTCGGGCAACTTTATGCTCTTTGGACCCCGGGCTCATTTGAGTATCATTCCATCCATATCATTCATTCATCGTCCGATATGACCTCCGTTAAAGGACGTTAAGGCATACAAAAATGAACCAAAAGATCCTGTATAAGTAATACTGTATTTTGACAACTAACTGCACTTTTTTCAAACGGGGTTATTTTTCTTCTATATCCCCTATTCTACTGATCTACTTATAGTTCGTAAGGAAAGTGCTGTATTTCACCAAAAATACATGTTTTGAGGTCCATGAGGTGAGTGCATGTATGTGTGCGAATAAAAGATATAAATCAAAAACGAAAAATCAGGAAAGTAACAAATTTGGTATTTAAATGCACTACCTTTGATCGAAGTGACACGAAGAATTTTAAGAAAATTCCTTCAACTCCTAACTACCCTTTACACGGAAACCATTTCGATACTTTGATTTTTCAAAAATGGTACCAAAATATTGCATTAAAATTCTGTACGTTTAAGATATTTACATAACTAATAAAATGTATAATTTGAATTTTCTGGGAATAGCTTGTGAAGTTCTATTCCGATGCGCATAGCGGAGGTCATTAAGCCACGGACTCGTGAACAGCAGGTTCGCAGTTCATATCCCCTCAAGAACAACCTACCTGACTGAGATTTCTTCCAAGTTTTCCTCAGTCCTGATAACTGGCAAATTCCTTGGGAGGTACCCTAAACTTAGGCCTGGGACGTTTTATTCCCAAATTTCCTATCTCAATTATTTTATTTCATATATCATCAGTGTCCATCGCCTGTGGTGCCGTATGTAGTAAGAAAATGTTATGTGTTACACTCACATGACTTTCTCTACTCTTGTACAAACTATTTTTACAAACACTTACTCTCCATATGCTTCATTTCAATCGAGATATCGAGATGTTAATCTTATTGCTAATTTTCTTGTAGGTGCAAGGGGAATTGGTAGGCTTTAAGCGATAGTCAAATATTTTAAGAGTTGGTTGCTATGTGGCACATTCCATTCTCTTTACATTACCAGGACAAAAAAATGAATAACAAGCAATATCTCGAAAATGGTTCACTGAACAAAAAAAGTGTATATTACATAACTTATATATTTTATCGCGATCTACGTTTTTTGTGTAGTAAAATTTTGTCTATCTCTTATGGTTTGCCAGTTATGCAAAAGTCGTTCACAATGAAGAATACTTTTGGAGACATTCAAAATTCAAGATATACATTTTATTTGTCATGAAAGAATCTTACATATATGATATTGTAATCAAAATCGTTAGAGCCATTTTTGAGAAAATTAAAATTTTCGAAAAATGTTCTATGTAAAGGGTAATCTGGGGTGGGGATTTTCTTTAAAACCTTCGTGTCGCATCTCTGGAAGTTACTGAACCTAAATACCAAGTTTGGTGTTTATCCGCTGCTTGTTTCTGAGTTATGCTGTTCACAGACAGACACACACACACACGGACATGTTTCCAAAAATGCTTTATATGCATTCAGTGCACCTCAAAAAATGTATTTCCGTTGAAATCTCTGTATCGAATTTTTGGGTGGAATGTAATACTTCCCCTACTTACTATACGTAGTAGAGAAAGTAATAATAATCTTTATTTGGAGTTAATTTTATATAATTTGTTGTAATTGGTAAGCCATAAGAGATCGACATAAACTTACGACACAAAACGTGTAGATTTCTTTAAAACATATATTTGTTTCAAAGAACCTGTTTTGGTGCTCTCGACATTCAGTTGTTTCTCGTGATATACAAAGATTAGGGGATTTCAAAACAACGTATATCTATCATTTCACCCTCCTGTATTCCCTTTGTACTTACAAAAATGTATTGTCAAACAATTTCTGTAAACGTTTTTGCTAACATAAAACAGGCAGAAAAATAAGATTTTGTAAGACCAGTCTGCGAGAGCTAGTGGCAGAGAAAATCATGTGATTGTAACTCAGGTTTTTCTTTATGGGTATGTTAAAGGCCCTATCCTAGTAATGTTAAATCTACTAAGTTCATGACCCATCGTTTCAAACTGCTTAAGACATCAGTCTGAAATTTTTGTACATTGTAAATGGATACTTTCTAAGTTCACTGATATACTTTCAGACAATAATTTGTTTATTAAGGAAGATAGGATTATATGCTTAATTATATAATTTTTTATTAAATTTATCAACAACAATTTTCAATAACCTAACATCTTATTAATGTCAAAGTAGATCCACAACACCACTTAGAGTTCGCTTTTATCATCCTGAAATTTAATTTATGTCTACAATAATTTCTGAGAACATAGGTTATTTATACCAGGAAGTGTAATTTACAGAAAAAGCTGTTCACAGCAAAAATGAAGAAAACAAACTCGTTTATGAGGTGCGATCATTAAATTTGTGTCTGCTGTGACCGAACGATCATGCAATTCATATGCGCGCGCAGCACAGACGAACTTGTACTAACGCATGCACGCTCACTTTGGCGAAATCACGACGGAACAGAGAGAACAGAAAGCAATGTTGAAGCAAGCTCACGGGAATGTAGCAATGAGTCAGACGAGATGTTTTGAGTCGCATTCACGTTTCACAAATGGCAGAACATCGCTGGAGGACAATCAGGAGCATGATCATTGTTTTTTTTTCGGCATTCACGGGACTGTGCGCCGTGAATTTGTTCCTGCGGGTCAAACAGTGATTACTGTTTTTTACTGTGACGTTTTGAGACGTCTGAGGGAGGACTTTCGTTGGAAAAGACCACAACTGTGGGAAGAGAAAAATTGGGTGCTCCATAACGGTAACATACCAGATAAGAGAGCTCTCGCAAACACGCCAGTTTTGTGCGCGTTATAACATGGTCGTCCTTCCTCACACCCCGTATTCACCTGATCTGGGCCCCTTCTTTTTGTTTCCCAAGATGAAATTGAAGCTGAAGGATCGTCGTTTTGGCACTGTGGAGGAGGTGCTTAACACGCTTCAAGATCGAGACTTCCAGGATGCATTCCAAAAATGGCAGAGGCGCTGGGATCGGTGCATAGCTGCCCCAAGGGGACTACTTTGAAGGGGATGGCCGCAAAATTTAAATCACGTAATTTTATTTACATTTATGAGACAGTCCTGCCATATTTAACAGTATTACCAATTTGTAGAGCAATTTTCACCTAAAACATGGGTTGAAGTTTACCTCTATTCTCCAAAGAGTGTAGGAGTTGTGATTTTCTTCTGTGAAGATGTGCAGAATTCAAAGTGCAATTAGGCAGATTCAGTACCATTGTTTTAAAATATTTTCAAAATGCAAATATTGTGCCTGCAATAGTAAAGAATTGTGACCCCGCGCGCGAAGCTGCCTGACGACCGCTGGTAAGCGCTTCTCGGTCCGGCACCTGGGTGAGACCTTGAAGTAGGATTTTCTTGTAGGAATTTGTTGTTGCAGTTTTGCACCACGCTTTGGGCGTCAACTTGAAGTTGGTATTTGTTACGTAATATGCTGCTACGTATGAGAAGCCGATTTTTGAAGATGTATTTTTGTTGTTACGCTTCAAGTTTTTTTTAAAAAAATATTAACTTTGCTATTAAACTGCTTCTATAGATAGTATTTATGTTTATGTTTGCCTCGGCTGCGTCAGTATTGTTTTAGAGACACGTTTCTCTTAGACAGGGCATGGTGCGACAAGAATGTAGGCCTACACAGATTTTAAGTTTTAAATTCAGTTATTTTTATTAATCCTTGACTCAAATTAAATAGCACTACACTAACATTAAGAGCTATGGGATTCTTTTAATATTTGCACTTTTTTAACGCGTATACTTAATTTCCGTTCCACACGAATACGTAATATTTCTTTAGAGAACATATCTTCCATCCGGTCACTACCAAGGTCTGCAGGCAACTGAACATATTTCAACCGTCCAAACCCGTAAAGTTCTGTATTTCATGTGTCTGATTGGCTAATGCCAGTCCAATAGAATTTTAGCATTTTACTAAGGCTTTTTCTGGCTGTTGATTGGCTAATTTTAAACTGTCACAAAATTTACATTATTGCTGCCCTAATCATGACTAGTAGTATTCAAACTCTCAAACTCATTATTCCCTCAAGGTCACCTCATTGTTACCTTATTGTTAGCAACGTTAAACTTATTATTCTCACAGCTCTTACATTATTAAATTACGTAATGCATTCACATAACATTATTGAACATGTTTACAATAATATAAGCATATGCAATGACTGTTACATACATTTTAAAACATTATTACATACATATTGCTTCAAGGCGGGCTGTTATTGAATTTACATATTATATAATTTAATTGATATTATTCAAGTGTTAAAAATACTGCCTCAACCTTCGACCGGCCGTCGGAACAATAGTCATTATGAGCTTACCTTTTTGGCATGTTCTAGTAGCCTCCCCTTCTAGAACATTCCACTTTGTATGCGAGGCATATGTAAGCGGGCTCTTCTTGCAAGTGTAACGTTTGTGGTACGCTGTGTGCCTAAGTGATAAGGTGTGTTTCCCAGTAACTGGTGTTCTATTACAATATTAAATTAAAGAGAAATTCCAATTAATAAGACAGCACAAAAACTTAATGTTCATTTTTTGACAACATTTGTCATTTAGTTCCCCTTAACTATTTCATTGTGACCAGTTTTGTGTGTTTTGAGCTGCAGAATGGAAGATTAAGCGTGTTTATTAGTTTGACGTAACACTAGATGACCACCAATAGTATTTGTGTAATCCCCTGAGTGTTTTTTGTTTAATACAGTTTCCGGGTGATGGCTCATAAAAGCGTCCCCTAACGCCTGTATAAACCTTCCAGATTAAATTTATTTAATTAAAGCAAACGGAGAGGAAAGAAGTGGTCGATTCTACCCCTCGTGTCGCTTGAGATTAGGAAAACATAATCCGTACCGCTTGTCGCTGCTCACTTGTTGAGCCGATTGCCATCTTTCTTCCCATCCCCCATAATGCTTCGCGGTCTAGTAATCAAATTTACATGACTGGCGGGAGGGGACTTGCACCTGTTATTACACTGGCTCATATTTAAAGTATTCGATTAAGGCTTGCCGATTCTCCCCAGTACATGCCCCGGTTGAATTAACTCTGTTGTAGGCGGGGCAGTCACACCCTGTTCGTCAATTGTGTTATCCTTCCCCCATAATATAGTACCAAACCGAACACCCTGGCATGTACTGTATGCGAATATATACTCTTTACGGACTATACAGGGTGGACCATTTAAGTTCAGACTGTACAATATCCCAAAACTAAGCGTTGTAGAAAGAAATGTCTTGCATGAAAGTTGTTTGATATTTTTACTTTCTCTACTACGTATAGTAAGTAGGGGAAGTATTGTATTCCACCCAAAAATTCGATACCGAGATTTCACCGGAAATACATGTTTTGAGACCCCCTGAATCATAAAAAAAAGCATTTTTGGAAACATGTCCGTGTGTGTGTCTGTGTGTAGCATAACTCAGAATCGAACAGTCGGAAAAACACCAAACTTGGTATTTAGGTTCAGTATTTTCCAAGGATGCGGCACGAAGGTTTTCAAGAAAATCCCCTCACTCCAAATTAACCTTTACATGGAAGATTTTTAGAAAATTTTAATTTTCTCAAAAACGGCTCTAACGATTTTGACTAAAATGTCATATGTTTAAGATATTTTCATGATAAATGATATGTATATCTCGAATTTTCTGGGAATGTCTCCAAAAGTATTCTTCATTGTTGAACGACTTTTGCATAACTGTTAAACCATAAGAGATAGACAAACTTTTACAACACACAAAATGTAGATCGCGTTAAAATACACAATTTATGTCATATACATTTTTTTTGTTGAGTGAACCATTTTCGAGATATTGCTTGTTATTCCCTTAAATTTTTCAATACTTATTTTCTCAAATGGGAATTCGTTATTCATTTTTTTTGTTTTCGATATGCAAAGAGAATTAATCTGTGGGAAAGGGAATGGTGCTGCACCTAGCAACCAGCTATTAAGAGATATGTATGTGCTTAAAGGCTACTGTATTTCTATATTGCCCTTGTAAATATATATTCCCCTTACATCTACAAGGAAATTAGCAATAAGATAGACTCTGCAAACGTTTATCTCGATTAACATGAAGTAGATGGAGAATAAGCGTTTGTAAAAATAGTTTGTACAAGAGTAGAGAAAGTCATGTGAGTGTAACACATCAGATTTTTAGTTTTTTTTTTTGATTAGATCATACACACATTCACACTTCCAGACTGGGGTGGGTAGGAATTAATCTTGGCTAGAGAAAACCTCCCTCCTCCAGCCGGGAATCAAACTCGGGACCTCGCACAGCAGACAGTTGCTCTACCGACTGAGCTACGGGGCCGGGCGTGTGATGTTTTGGGGGGAAGTAAATGCCATTAGTCATGTTTTATTTGGAGGATGTTGTGATGGTCATTTTATGGTAAATTTAATTTTTTTAAATGGGAACCTACCTTTTTTATGCTTTCTCAAGCCGCATAAAAAAATAACAACATTTATATAAAGCAGTTTGCAATTGTTCTTACACCAACGTAAATAAAACGAAAATTCTGAAAGTCAAGAGAGCAATGAATGGTTGGACCATCTATGGATAGTCATTTGAGGGCCAAGTTACGTTTGGTAACTCGGAACCAACATTTTTACTTTCTCTACTAGGTATAGTAAGTAGGGGAAGTATTGTATTCCATCCAAAAATTCCATACCGAGATTTCACCCGAAATACATGTTTTGAGCCCCCCTGAATCCAAAAAAGCATTTTTGTAAACATATCCGTGTCTGTGTCTGTCTGTGAACAGCATAACTCAGAAACGAACAGTCGGATAAACACCAAACTTGGTATTTAGGTTCAGTATCTTCCAGAGATGCGACACGAAGGTTTTCAAAAAATCTCCCACCCCAGATTACCCTTTACATGGAACATTTTTCGAAAATTTTGATTTTCTCATATGTTTAAGATACTTTTATGACAAATAAAATGTATATATTGAATGTTCTGGGAATGTCTCCAAAAGTATTCTTCATTGTGAACGACTTTTGCATTACTGGTAAACCATAAGAGATAACAAAATTTTACTACACAATAAATGTAGATCGCGTTAAAATACACAATTTATGTGATGTATATTTTTTGTTGAGTGAACCATTTTCGGGATATTGCTTGTTATTCCCTTAAATTTTTCAATACTTATTTTCTCAAATGGCAATTCGTTATTCATTTTTTTGTCTTCGATAAGCAGAGTATTAATTTGTGGCAAAGAGAATGGTGCTGCACATAGCTACCAGCTATTAAGAGACATGTTTTTGCTTAAATTCTACTCTATATATCTGTATTGCCCTTGCAAATACAAAACAATGGGAACGTAGTAGGCCTTAAGCGATAGTCAAATATTTTTAGAACTGATCGCTATGTGTAAAATGTATTCTCTTTGCATGTCAAAATATCGTTTCTGCAAATCTTTAACTCGATTAATATAAAATAAATGGAGTATAAGACTTAGTAAAAATAGTTTGTAGAAGAGTAGAGAAAGTCATGTGAGTGTAACACATCGGATTTTTTATTTTGTTTTCTTATTTCTCATCGCAAAATATACAGATTTTTATAAACAGTTTTCTAATGAGAAAACGTAGTTTCTTATTTAAAAAAATCTTATGTGTTACACTCACATGACTTTCTCTACTCTTGTACAATCTACTTTTACAAACGCCTATTCTCCATATGCTTCATGTTAATCGAGATATCGAGATGTTAATCTTATTGCTAATTTTCTTGTAGATGCAAGGGGAATATGGCAGCTTTTAAGCGATAGTCAAATATTTTAACGCTGGTTGATATGTAGCGCATTTCATTCTCTTTGCATGTTCAGGACATAAAAAAATGAATAACGAATTCGAGAAAAAGTATAAGTATTGGAAAATTTAAGGAAATAACAAGCAATATCTCGAAAACGGTTCACTCAACAAAAGAAATGTATATGACATATGTTGTGTATTTTAACGCGATCTACATTTTTTGTGTAGTAAAATTCTGTCTATCTCTTACGGTTTACCAGTTATACAAAAGTCGTTCACAATGAAGAATACTTTTGGAGACATTCCCATAAAATTTGAGATATACATTTAATTTCTCATGACATTATCTTAAACATATGATATTTTCATCAAAATCGTTAGAGCCATTTTTGAGAAAATTAAAATTTTCGAAAAATGTTCCATGAAAAGGGTAGTCTGGGGTGGGGGGATTTTCTTGAAAACCTTCGTGTCGCATCTCTGAAAGATACTGAACCTAAATACCAAGTTTGGTGTTTATCCGACTGTTCGTTTTTGAGTTATGCTGTTCACAGACACACAGACACACACACACACACAGACACACACACACACAGACACACACACGGACATGTTTCCAAAAATGCTTTTTTTGGATTCAGGAGGTCTCAAAACATGTATTTCCGGTTAAATCTCGGTATCGAATTTTTGGGTGGAACGCAATACTTCCCCTACTTACTATACGTAGTAGAGAAAGTAAAAATTAAATTGACCCTAAAATGACCATCAAAAAGTCCTGCAAAAACATGACTAATGGCATTTACTTTCCCCATAATATCAGGCAACGTTTATCAAATACATTTCTTTCTACAACGCTTATTTTTGGAGATATTGTACAGTCTCAACATAAATGTCCACACTGAATACCTTTTAAGATTGTCTGCAATTTTATATATTAGAAAGTTAGGTTGTTTAGAATTTGATTGCTTAAAATTATTCTTAATAAATACGTATTTGAATAGAAGTGACTTCAATTGAACAGGATAATATTTTATCGCGGAAATGTATGTTTTCTCTGAGAGACATGTTATATATATGTATATATATATATATACATATATAGGGCATATCTCTTGCCTTAGTTTTAATTTTCTCTAGCAACTACTTATAAAAGTATAGGTACTTCTATAGGTATTGATTCCAACCAATCATGTCTGTGAAGCATAGCTCAAAAACGAAATATCGGGTGAATACCAAACCACTGCAAACTACCGTTTTCATGTAATCTTTTCGTTGTTTTTAATTGTAATAAAAAGGTTGTAACATTTTTTATTAAAATACCACATATTTAAAATATCCGCATGACTAATAAAATTAATATTTTGAATTTTCTGTGAATAGCTGTAAAGAACTCTTCATTCGTAAGAATTTAAGAGAAATTACCGCACAAGAAATGTAGGTCCACACAGTTCTAGAGAGCTGCTTGTTCGATGGGTCGTTCATCGCACTCTCTGGGCAGCTCCAGTAGTGGAACTGTTAGAGACTCCGCGCGACTTTGTGGCCCGTCAGCCTGCGGCCTGCAGCCTCCTGTGCTTCCTTCAGTTCAACTCTTCCTCTTGGGGATTGGTAGGCACAACAGATCTATGATAGGTTACAATGCACGAGGTGTCCCCCCCATCGTTGTATAACCTACATCTATAAGAAATGCTTCGAAATTATAATTTTTGGAAGTTACTGTTACATAATTATTTCCTCTAATAACAAAAAAACACTTTGTAATGCCCCGAAATTGAACCCATTAACCCAAGTTGATTACAAACTTTTTTTCTCAAAAACCCTAATATAATGTAGAATAAATCAGTGTTTCAACCTTTACGATAGTATAGGAACTAAATTTGACAAAACCTTCATAATACGTGGTTGAAACAAAAGTGTAACTTGATTTAATAATAATAATAATAATAATAATAATGCGTTAAAAAATTTTGGTATGAGACTTTTTCAAATCCTAGGCTTTGACCTGAAGATCACTTTAAATATAACATGCAAATAAACTCATTAATTTACATAAAGAATTTTAAAAACAATTCTTAATTCAAATACACTGAAAGAGGCCTTTTCACTCATAGCAGCCACTTATTACTTTCTCCATTACTTATAGTAAGTAGGGCAAGTATTGCATTCCACCCAAGAACTTGATACCGGGATTTCACCGGAAATACATGTTTTGAGGCTCCTCGAATTCAAATAAAGTATTTTTTGGAAACATGGCCGTGTGTGTCTGTGAACAGCATAACTCAAAAACGAAGAGACTTGGAATTTAGGTTCAATATCACCCAAAAAATGCGACATGAATATTTTCAACAAAATCGCTCCCACTCCAAACTAGCCTTTTCATGGAACTTTTTAGAAATGTTTGATTTTCTAAAAAATGGCTCTAACGATTTGATTAAAATACCGTATATTAAAGATATTTACATGACAAGTAAAATGTATATCTTGAAGTTTTGGGGAATAGCCTATGAAGTCCTCTTCACACGGAGGGAATTTTTTGTATAATCTTGTAAACGTAATGGTAAATGTTAAGCGATAGACGATGTAGCGGTTTCTACGTGGTAGGCCCCACGTCAAAGCGACACTATACGCGGAGAACCCCACTAAGTTGTTGATGATGGACCCGTAGAGAGATGATGTGTTACGTACCTGTAGGTCGTCTTGATGCCCGTGCTCTTGTGTTGTATCATGAAGTTCTCGTAGGCTGGAATCTGATGATCGTGTATCTGTATTCTTGTGTGTGCTAAAATGTTTTTGCACATCGTATTCTGTTAATTATTTCACTTGTATTTTAGATAAACCACATGTAGATATTCACAAATCATAATTACCTTTGTCATGTTAAAACATGTATAACTGGTAGACTTTAAATACGTATTTTTAGCGTCTATTTAGAGACCAGCTTATACATTGCCTTCCTGCTTGAAGTCTGACAAGCTTCTGTTAGCGTTCCCTTTAACCGTTTTCTTAGCATACTGTTTGAATTATAGGTATGTATCGGTGTACCTGATTGGTGCTATTATCTATTAACAGTTTATGTTACATATGTATATTTTTACAGACTTCCATTGCTTTAATTATGAATCCCAGGTTCGTTACATCCTTACGTAATTTCTATTATTGGTTATCTGGCTAACAATGGCATTTCTCTCTCATATTATATGTTATACCTTATAGCGTTATATACTTGTTCTCTACAATGCATATATTATGAATATATGTGTTTTTAACATCCTCTTAATTACTGTACGTACAATAATAGCCAACAAATAAACATAACAAATAAAACTTAGAACAAAATATTAAAGAAAGAAATTATTAATGTGTTGACGCCGAGAACCTGTGAATTGGATACCTTATTACATTAATGAGCCATCGCATCACTTTGTCCGTGGCTAGTACTGCATGTTGCTTCAACGGAAATGTAGTGCACCAAAAATTTGATGTGTTACACTCACATGACTTTCTCTACTCTTGTACAAACTATTTTTACAAACGCTTATTCTCCATATGCTTCATGTTAATCGAGATGTTAATCTTATTGCTAATTTTCTTGTAGGTGCATTACCAGGGCAAAAAAAATGAATAACTAATTTGAGAAAAAGTATAAGAATTGGAAAATTTAAGGGAATAACAAGCAATATCTCGAAAATGGTTCACTCAACAAAAAATTGTATATAACATAAATTGTGTATTTTATCGCGGTCTACATTTTTGGTGTAGTAAAGTTTTCTCTATCTCTTATGGTTTACCAGTTATGCAAAAGTCGTTTACAATGAAAAATACTTTTGGAGACATTCCCAGAAAATTCGAGATATACATTTCATTTGTCATGAAAATATCTTAAACATATGATATTTTAATCTTAATCATTAGTCATTTTTGAGAAAATTAAAATTTTCGAAAAATGTTCCATGTTAAGGGTAATCTGGGGGTGGGGGGATTTTCTTGAAAACCTTCGTGTCGCATCTCTGGAAGTTACTGGACCTAAATACCAAGTTTGGTGTTTATCCGGTTGTTCGTTTCTGAGTTATGCTGTTCACAGACACACACACACGGACAAGTTTCCAAAAATGCTTTTTTTGGATTCAGGGGGTCTCAAAACATGTATTTCCGGTGAAATCTCGGTATGGAATTTTTGGGTGAAATGCAATACTTCCCCTACTTACTATACGTAGTAGAGAAAGTAAAAATATAGATCTATTTAAAACACACACTTTATTTAAAATAATTTTTTTTTGTGGCATAAGCCGTTTCTGAGACGTCGAAGGTTCGAATTGTTCATTTCTGGTCATTCCTTTAAGGTCCTTTCAACATTCAGCTGTTTTTCCCGATTGCATGGAAGCAGTATGGAATTTTAAAGCCAGGGTATAGCGTCCAGTTCTTAAACATTTGACTATCGCTATTCGAAATGTGTAATGTAGCTATTTCTGCAAATGTTTATTTGGATTAAAGTGCACTAGATAGAAAAATAAACTTAAATGTATTCTTATAACACCAGAAGTAAATATTATTTACCTTTAACAACGACGCAGATAAAAGGCGTCCTTGATATTCGTGCGCATCTGTTCATTAAATTACAAACAGAAATATAAACCAAACAAGGAAAACAATTGAAAGGATATATATTGATCAACTCTTCCGTGTTTCATGGCTACATCATTAGGACTTTTGAATTTATGTGTATTTATAATACAGGTTGACGGATTTATGCACTGACAATACCATAAAACAAATGGCGAGTTATAACCAGTTTCTTTAATTTTAAGATCACGTGCATCTGTTGTGAGTAAGTTTTCTGCGCTCCCCCCCCCCCCGCCGGTAAATCGTTCACTCTCCCCTGTTTAGGAATCAATGATATATAGGGACAAGTGTTTGCGATAGTTTTTCGTTAATCGACTATTTATCAGCTTTTTTAAATTTTAAATATTCAACATTCAAACCTATCACTTCAAAAAAAACAACAAAAAAACAAGACCAGTGGTGCGTCTTCACATGCACATAAGACTTTCAGAACTCCAAGTTTTTTACTTTCTCTACCAACAGGATTGTATTTTGTCAAAAATTCGGTATCGAGGTTTCACCAGAAGCTTCCTAAATTTCAGAAAGAAGAAAATCCTTTAAAGTCGGTTAAATACACATTTAGTATTTAAGTTCAGTACAAAGATTTTTAAGAAAATCTCTTCTCAACCCAAACTGCCCTTTACATAGAAATATTTTCGTTATGATTTTTCAAAAAATGGCTGTTGACGATTTTGAATAAAATACCGTGTGCTTTAGACATTTTCATCTTCTTCTTCTTTCTCTGTTTAACCTCCTCGTATGTAGGACTTACACCTCCCAGGACTTACAAGCGGGTGCCTGAGGTCAGAGGTCGGTCGAGGAGCAGACACTCATGGATCAGACAGAATATCCAGGATGGGTGATGCCTGGTATGGGAGGAAGGAAGTAGATGAAACGAGATGATGTTGAAATGGATGAAAGGAAAGGTGATGATGGAGCAGTTGGTGGAATGAATAGCGGTGGAAACCGGAGAACCCGGAGAAAACCCGCCCAAACGCCGCTTTGTCCACCACAAATCCAACATGCGGATCCCTGAGATTGAACCCGGGCCGCCTCAGAGAGAGGAAGGAATTTTATATGATTCTACGATTAGGATTAGTGAACCGAGAGACACGTAGCACCTCGATCCGCAAGGGATCCTTTGTGCATACACCCTCAGGAGGAACGGATGAAATGAAGGAACTGCAGGAGACGCATGGGCTGCAGGACCGGCCGATGCAAGCGACAGAGAACGCGCAGAGTTCCCTAACAGTTACGACCTTGACCACCCGGCCATAGAACGCTCGGCGGCGACTTCCCAAGCCACTGCAGGAGAAAGCAGTGGAAGCTAGAAAGACCGCCATTTGACGGGGCCGAGGAGTTCCAAAGCGCAGCCGTGCGCCAACTGTCCGCCGCCGTTCGACACCAGCCCCTGAGTCAACCTATACGTGAAAGAGGAAGAGGAAATGCGGGAGAGAGGAGATACGTGATAGACATCACCCCAGCATTCGCCTTACCGACCATGGGAAACCATGGAAAACCCCAAGTTCAGAGTGGACGGTCAGCAGGAATCGAATCCGGGATCTCCTGAATGCGAGTTGTACACGTTACTGCAGTGCAACTTTGCTCGGTTTAATCTTATATAGCTGTAAAACTATGAGGATTAGATAAGAACATAGTATTACATAAAATATGTAGATCTCTTTATAACCATAATTTATCTCAAGTAACTTTTTGTGGCATAAGCCATTTCCGAGATATCCGTCATTATTGGTTTGAATTGTTCGAATGCTTCGCCATTCGAAGTCTTGTCGCTATTCAGTTGCTTCTCGCGATGTTTGGAAAAGTATGGAATTTCAATGCCTGATTATAGCTTCTATCTATCGATTCGATTTTCTGTATCTACCTTGTACCTACAAAGAAATGTGTAATAGAACTATTTCTGCAAAGGTTTGTCTGGATTAACCTAAAGCAGATAGAAAAATAAGCTTGCTTAAGAATAGTTTGTATAAGCCATATCAAAATAAACGATAGTGGGTAGGGAAATCATATAAACGTAACACAGTAGGATTTTACGTTTTACGCACATCTCACCACTTGCTCACTAGCAAGGTTTCTGTTTAGGTAGGCATTTCTACCACGAGCTTTTGTAATGTTGCATGACATCCTTAAATATTCCTGCCTCTAGCAAACTGAATTTTAATGAAGCAACTTCGCTCATATTTGCTACACATGTCTTTAGGGCACCATAGATGACAGTCCTACTTAGGCTCGCCGCAAATGCCTTGTAAATTTCTACTAATTCACGGATATAACTAAATGCGGCTGTCACATTTTACGAGTACAAGCCTGTATTATTTATGGATAGTGGCTCCATCGTTGCCATTAATTTTCAAATGACTCGTGTGTGCTATTCTTTAAAATAAAATATATTGTGTTGTATTCACATCGCTTTCTCTACCCACTGCCATTTATTTTTATATATCTGTCTAGCATCTACAAATTATTCTTATGCAAACTAGTGTTTCTATTTAATCAAGATAACCTGTTAACCGATATATTATTATTATTATTGTTATTATTATTATTATTTAATCTCGACAGTGCTGTGCACCCTTGAGGCAGTATTTTTAACACCTAAATGATTTCAATCTAATTATATAATATATAGATTCAATAACAGCTCGCCTTAAAGCAATATGTGTATGTAACAATATATGAAAAGTGTTTGTTACAGTCATTGTATATGTTTATATTATTGTATACATATGTAATAATGTTATGTGAATGTATTACGTAATTTAATAATGTAGGAGCTGTGAAAATAATAGGTCAATCAACAACCAGAAAAAGCGTTAATTAAATGAAGGTATTCTATTGGACTAGAATTAGCCAATCAGAGACTGGAAATACAGAAATTTAGAATTTTAGGCGGTAGAAAACAAGTCAGTTGCTTGTAGACAGCGCTCATAACTGGACACGTTGCTAGCAGACAGTGTTATTAATCAGACATGATATGCGTCCTCGAGAAATATAATACGTATTCTGCGTGAGATGAAAATAGTTTGTGTTAAAAAGTACAATTAATTAATTTAAAAAATCTCACAGCTCTCTCTGTATATCAGTGAGGTGTTATTAAAATTGTGTCAAGCATTAATAAAAGGAGTGAAGTAAAATTATAAGCTCTGTAAGCCTACATTCTTTAGTCGCACCACAACCCTGCAAAGAGAAGCATGTCTCTAACAATAATACTGACGCAGCCGATGCAAACATAAATATAAATATTTAAAGAAACAGTCAAAGTTACAAAGTTAATATTTTTAAACTTGGGGCAAATAACAAAACAATACAACTTCCTTCTTCACACTACTTTACCATGAGGCATGTTAGGGTTGTAGTTGATACAAAATATACATTGTCCCTTATAAAAATCAATACATACACAATAAAGTAATATAAACATGAAAAAGTGAAAAGATATTAAATATATATTTATATGTAATTTTTAACACTAGCTTACAAATGTTTGAAACAAAGATCCTTTGGCTAAAGCAGTAAACATCAAATTATAAACGTTTAAATATGTAATTGATACACTTTGAAAACTAAATAGAGCAGTATTTTTATAGAATATAAAACATGTTGTTTTCTCAAAACGCCTATTACAACTTAACAAATGTGTTCAAGTTCAAAAGCGGACAATTGAACAGAATGCGTTCCAAGGTTTGAATGCCTTCAGAGCAAAAGCACTGAGAGGTGTTTACTGTTGGATTCTTTCACAGTGGCATTGAATTTACCATGACCTGAAACTACTTGAGTTAAATATAAGTTTCCCGTTATATATTTGCATCTCAGCCTGCTATATACATTTCGGAAAAAAACAAGTCTTTGGTTAATAATCTATTTTTGCTTCCTAAACACAGATCACTCCAGCGAGAGAGCATGTCATCATTTAGGTTCTTTTGACAAAGAAATTGGGCATTTAATATAGCTCTCTAACAAGCTGGAATTGCAGGCTTGTTTGGCGAACTGATCCGCTGTTTCATTCCCTTTTATAGTAGCATGTCCTCGCACCACCCGAAACATTGTTGTAGTTCAATATATTCTCTCACATACTTGTTACTAACTTGTTTAAATTATGTTTATCTTTTATGGAGTTCAGCGCTGCTTGAGATTCACTGAGAATACGAGCACACGTATTTATGTTCATGCACCACTCGACTGCTTTCAATATTGCAAACAGTTCAGCTTGAAACACGGAACAATATTCCTTTAGCGCTATTTGCTTAGTGTGAATTTCATCTTCACCTTCAAAGACCACAAAGGCACGGCCCACCAGTTGTGAACTCTGGTACATGGATAGTAAACTTGAGGCAGTAATTTTAACACTAAAATTATTTCAGTCTAATTGTATAATATATATAATTCAATAACAGCCCACCTTAAAGCAGTATGTGTATGTAACAATATATAAAAAAATGTATGTAACAGTCATTGTACATGTTTGTATTATTGTATACATGTGCAATAATGTTATGTGAATATATTACGTAATTTAATAATGTAGGAGCTGTGAGAATAATAAGTTAAAAGTTGCTAACAATGAGGTAACATTGAGACAATAATGAATTTGAAACTTTAAATGCTACTAGCCATTATTGGAGCCACAATAATGTACATTTTGAGACAGTTTAAAAATAGCCAATCAACAATCAGAAAAAGCTGTAGTTAAATGAAGGTATTCTATTGGAGTAGGATTAGCGAATCAGAGACTTGAAATACAGAAATTTACAAGTTTAGACGGTTGAAATCAATTCATTGCCTGCAAACAGTGTTCCTAACCGGACGCGAGACACGTCTTCGAGAAGTATAATACGTATTCGTGTGAGACAAAAATAGTTTACGTGTTAAAACGTGCAAGTAATTCATAAAAGAATCTCACAGCTCTCTATATCAGTGAAGTGTTGTTTAATTCGCATCAAGCATTAATAAAAGGAGTGAAGTAAAATTATAATCTGTGTACGCCTACATTCTTAAGTCGCACCACAACCCTGCCAAGACATCCATGTCTCTAAAATAAATATTGACGCAGCCGAGGCAAACATAAATACAATGTTTAAAGAAACAGTAAAAATACAGAGTTAATATTTTTTAAAACTTGGGGCAAGGGCCACCTGAACGTAAATTTCGGGCGAAGGTTACCGGAAACTGTTTACTATATGTGCGTTTGCAAACAAACTTGAAGTTCGGCTCCCAACAGTTGAACTACAATGCAACTCCTACTTCAAATTGACTTTCTATACGTAGCAGCAACAAACAACCTACTTCAAAATACAGAGTTCACAGAATCCGCTGGATGTCTCGCGGGAGGCAATTCAAATTCCACTCCTTCCAGTTCCTGAGGATGGAATCTGTTCCTCTTGAGGTTAACAGAAGGTATCGTGTAAATCCCTGTGAGGTGTAGAAGTTCTAACCCAGAAATACTAAAGACAGGGTCAGTCAATATTGTTTGGTGTTCACGCGTGATGCGTAATACAAACCCTGTTTGAATTTGTGACAACTTGTTGTGCCCATTTTTTGTGCACAGCGTGTTCAAAAGCAGTAACGTAATAAAGGACCATTGGTTGAACATCCCCACGATACACAGGCTCGACCATTTAAGTTGAGACCGTACATTTTGAAATAAATTATGTGCTTTAAAAGACATTTTTGTGTAGTACGTCTTTCTTAATCTCTTAAGGTTTGCCAATACCAAATTGTACAAAATTCCTTCCGAATGAAGAGGATTTCACAGACTATTTCTAGAATATTCAAAATATACATTTTATTTGACGCGTAAATGTCTTAAACATATGGTATTTTAGTCAAAAACATGAGGCAGTATTTTTAATACTTGAATAATTTCAGTTAAATTATATGATATGTAATTTCAATAACAGCCCGCCTTGAAGCACCCGCCTTGAAGCAATATGTATGTAATAATTTATAAAACAATGTATGTAACACTCATGCATATGCTTATATTATTGTAAACATGTTTAATAATATGTGAATGCATTATGTAATTTAATAGTGTAAGAGCTGTGAGAATAATAAGTTTAAAGTTACTAACAATGACGTAACAATGTGGTAACCTTGAGGCAATAATGAGTTTGAGAGTTTAAATGTTACTAGTCATGATTAGAGCAACGATAATGTAAATTCCGTGACAGTTTAAAAATAGCCAATCAACAGCCAGAAAAAGCTTTAATTAAATGCAGGTATTTTATTGGACTAGAATTAGCCAATCAGAGACTTGAAATACAGAAGCTTACGGGTTTGGACGGTTGAAATATGTTCAGTTGCCTGCAGACCTTAGTAGTGGCGGATGAAAGATGTGTTCTCTAAAGAAATATTACGTATTCGTGTGTAACGGAAATTAAGTATACGCATTAACAAAGTGGAAGTTTCAAATTAAAGAATCTCTCAGCTCTTGATATCAATGTAGTGCTATTTAGTTTATGTCAAGGATTAATAAAAAGAAGTGAATTTAAACTTAAAATCTGTGTAAGCCTACATTCTTGTCGTACCACGCCCTGTCTAAGAGATACGTGACCCTACTGATGCAGACGAGGCAAACATAAACATAAATAATATATATAATATATATAGAAGCACTTCAATAACAAAGTTAATATAATATTTTTAAACTTGGAGCGTAACATAAAAAAATATATCATCTTCAAAAATCGGCTTCTTATACGTAGCAGCATATTACGAAATAAACAATCCACTTCAAAATTAACGTCCATATGTGCAGCTAAATAAATAAAATAAACTCCACGACAATAACTACTTCAAGTTGGCTTCCCAAAGCGTGGTGCAAACTCCATCAACAACAATAAACTACAGCAGTTGAAGAACAAAATTACATCTTCAAGTGGGTTCCCATACATGGGGCTGATAACATCTTCAAGTTGGCTTCCATACTTGGGGCAACACCTACTTCAAGTTGGCGCCCATACGTGGGGCAGTTAAACTAAAGCAACAAATCACTTCTTCAACCGTTAGTGTCATTTTTGGTGAAATAAAAAATAACGAAGATTTGTGGGGGTTTTTCTAGAAAATCTTATGTCATATCCTTGGAAGATGCTGAACTATCTGAGTTTGGTAAGTAGGAGTTTTTGAGTTATGCTATTTACAGAAACAGACACACATGCACGGAATCCTTTTTTTAAATGCTATTTTTGGATTCAGGGAGTCTCCAAAATCTCGGTATTTTGGGTGAAATGCAATTACTTCCCCTGCTCACCAGGTAAGTGATAGAAAAAGGAGGTCATTGGTCGAACAGTTCATCAGATTTACTATTATTTTGTTTTACAACAAATGTAGTACTATAAGAGAAACATCCTGTAGGCAAAGAGTACCAGAGGGATGCTAGAGAGGGTGTTAAAAAGTACCACCCTATACCCTCTCATGTTTCTTAGCGATACGGTATGGGAGGGTTTAAGGTTCATGTAGTAGGGTTTATCTGGGATTTTACGCAACACCACCCTCTTCCTCGTCCCTTTTATTGAACTGAAAGGAAATGGGGAAGGGTGCAGTATCTCCCCTTGCTGTTATGTTTAGTTCTCTTTTTATTTCTTCTCGTTTTTTCTTGTGTAATGATATAGACAATCACTTTTGTTGTTTAAAATTGCCTACGCAAAACCTAAATAATGAAACACTGAGTTGTCGGTGGGTGCTCACGGAAGGTAAATAAATGGTTTTGACAAAATATATTGTTGTATGTGGCGGGTCGGAAATATTGCCTCTCTGGTTACTACGCTAATGTCAGCGCAGGTGCTCACCAGCCTTCTGGTGATCTCTGGTTCGAACTCCGCCGGATGCGTCACTCTCTCTCTCTCTCTCTCTCTCTCTCTCGTGCTGGGAAGTACTGGAAATTAAACCTATCCCTAATGGCTCTCAGGAGTGGGTGGAGGCAATAATAAAATCATGTGTTCGGCTATTAGCTAGACTTCATTCCAGATATAAAAATCTGGTGTAAATCATTCACATGACTTTCACTACTAAGATTATTTTTCTATCTACAACATTTTAATCCAAATAAACCTTCACAGAAACACCTACATTACACATTTCGTTATAGATACGAGAGAACAGCGATAGTCAAATGTTTAAGAACTGGGCGCTATATGCTGGCCTTAAAATTCTATGTTGTTTCCACGCAATCGCAAAAAGCAGGTGAATGTTGAAAGGAGGGTCGTAAAGAGTAATAGGCAGACATCTATCCAGACCATCACAGAGCATTTCCAAACTGCTTCAGGATCCATTCCAAGTCCTATGACAGGCGTGAGGTGAGAAACCTTGGATTCCATGGTCGAGCGGCTGCTCATAAGCCACACATCACGCAGGAAAATGCCAAACGACGCCTCGCTGGGTGTAAGGAACGTCAACATTACACGATTGAACAGTGGCAATATGTTGTGTGGAGTGACGAATCACGGTGCACAATGTGGCGATGCGATGGAAGGGTATGGGTATGGCGAATGCCCGGTGAACGTCATCTGCCAGCGTATGCAGTGCCAACAGTGAAATTCGGAAGTGGTGGTGTTATGGTGTGGTCGTGTTTTTCCTGGAGGGGGCTTGCACCCGTTCTTGTTTTGCGTGGCACGATCACAGCGTAGACCTACATTGAAATTTTAAGCACCTTCTTGCTTCCCACTTTTGAAGAGCAATTCGGAGATGACGATTGCATCTTTCAACATGATCGAGCACCTGTTCATTCTTCACGGGCTGTGGCGGAATGGTTACACGACAATAATATCCCTGTAATGGACTGGTCTGCCCAGAGTCCTGACTTGAATCCTATAGAACACCTTTGGGATGTTTTGGAACGCCTACTTCGTGCCAGGCCTCACCGACCTACATCGATACCTCTCCTCAGTTCCACACTCCGTGAAGAATGTGCTGCCATTCCCCGAGAAACCTTCCAGCACCTGATTGAAAGTATGCCTGCGAGAGTGAACGCTGTCATCAAGGCTAAGGGTGGGCCAACACCATATTGACTTCCAGCATTACCGATGGAGGGCGCCACAAACTTGTACGTCATTTTCAGCAAGGTGTCCGGATACGTTTAATCACGTAGTGTACATGTTTTGAGATGCCCTGAATCCAAATGAAGCATTTTTGGAAACATATTCGTGTGTGTGTCTGTCTGTGAACCGCAAGCTGTCTGTCTGTGAACCGCAAGCACAACACAAAAACGAAAACTTGGTATTTAGGTTTAGTATCTTCCAAGGATACGACATGAAGAGTTTAAAGAAAATCCCTCCCAACTACCCTTAACACACAACATTTTTCGGAAGTTTGATTTTCTAAAAAATGGCGCTAACGATTTTGATTACAATACTATGTATGAAAGATATTTACACGACAAATAAAACGTATATCGTGAAGGTTCTGGGAATATCCTATGAAGTCCTCTTCATTCTGAAGGAATTTTGTATAATCTTGTATAACTTGTAGTCGTTAAGCGATAGACGAAAATATACCACACAAAAAAGTAGATCTATTTAAAACACTCCGTTTACGTAAAATACGTTTTTTATGGCATTAGCCCTTTTCGAGATATCCATTATTAAAGCTTCGAATTATTCAATACTTGTCATTCCTTCAAAGTTCCATCGATTTTCAGTTGTTTCTCGCGTTTACATGGAAACAGTATGGAATTTCAAGGCCAGCGTATAGCGTCCAGTTCTTAAGCATTTGACTATCGTTCTTCTCTTTGTATTTATAAAGAAATGTGTAATGTAGCTATTTCGGTAAAGCTTTATTTGGATTAAATGTAGTACATAGAAAAATAAGCTATAGTAAGAATAGTTTGTATATCCACTAATAAAGATAGAGGCTAGATAGTAATGTGAATGTATCATATCAGATTTTTTCTCAAAAATAGCAAAACATGTTTATTAAAACACAACATATTTAAGATATTTTAATGGTAAATAACTAGTACATCTAGAATTTTTTGAAAATAGCCTATGAATTTCTCTTCGTTCATAAGGAATTTTCTGTAACTTTGTATCAAACCGCAAACTGCAAGAGAGTGACAAAATCTAACACATAGAAATTGCAGATCACTTTAAAACGCTCAATTTATTTCGAATAACTATTTTGTGGTCATATTTGAAGTGCTATGTTTAAGTGTTAGCTGTAATACAGTATATGGTATTTTTAGTTTTCTTTTAGAGTAAACTGAAGCGTTACATTCACTTAGCTTTCTCTATCCCAATCGTTTATTAGTGGGTATACAAATTATTCTTATAAATGTTTATTTTGTTATCTACCTCATTTTTAACCAGATAAACTTTTGCAGAAATAGCTATATTCCACATTTCCTTAGGATACAGAAATATTAACGATAGTCAAATGTTTCAGAACTGGACCAAATATGCTGGCCTTAAAATTCTATACTCTTTCCATGACATTGCGAGAAATAACTGAAAATCGATGAGACTTAAAAAGAATGACAAACGTATTGAACAAATCGAACCATTAATACGATATCTCGAAAATGGCTGATGCTATAAAGAAGAGCTATTTGAATAAATTGTGTGTTTTAAAGACATCTACATTTTTGTTTCTATCTTTTCGTCTATCGCTTAACGTTTACCGTTATATAATGTTATATAAAGAGGAATTCATAGACTATTCCCAGAAAATTCAAAGTATACATTCTATTTGTCATGTAAATATATTCAATATATAGTATTTAAATCAATATCATTAGAGCCATTTTCTGGAAAATAAAAAAATTCGAAAAATGTTCCATGTGACGCAGGTAATTCTTTCAGCCCACGTTTAGGCGCAATATGACGCAGCCACGCTCCGTCAGCCAACAATGAAGCAATACCTTTGCCTCACGGTTGCTGCTTGTCTCCTTCCAGTTGGTTCTTCTTTTGCCACGGCTGCTCCAGCATGAAACCTTAACCTCAGGGTATGCGTGGCTGTGTACAGAGGAACACACAAACGCTGTCTTGGAACACTTTTATTCACTATTTAAAATAATACTTTAAGTTTGCCGATCACTATTAAATGCATACGATGATACTTTGTCTTTACCAAGACCGAAGAATATTAACTACAGCTAAGCGTTCTACCCTCTAGCATGTTCGCCACCAATGTTCACAACTCGACGAGAACGTCGTCCCGTCCTCGCCAGGCACTCAGGACAGACTGACTTACCCACGCTGCACAAGGAAAACCAACGCCTAAACCTCCCCTCTCTCCCCTCAAACTTAGCCTCATGATGCTTAGGGTGGCCTTCATCAGGCTAAGTGCAGCTGTACTCGGCTAGTTACCAGGAAAAACTTGCTTCAATGGTATTTACCCTTTCTACCTGAGGCTGGTCCCTAATTAACAAAACTGTGCCTGTCTTGTCTTTCTGTCGCTTTTACAGTCAACAATTTTCACAATTCTTCGCATTTGTATACATACACTGATTTTAAATATATTATTACTTATTTTATACCACTATCCTCCTAAGATTATTATGATAATTATTGCCTTTATAATTCCGGCTTCACATGTAAAGGGAGTTTGAGTGTGGAGAGTTTCTTGAAAATCCCACATCGCTCTTTGGAAGGTACTGGACCTAAATCTAAGGTTTGGTATTTACCCGACTTTTCGTTTTTGAGTGACGCTTTTCACAGAAAGACACACACAAAGACATTTTTCCTAAAGATGTTTTCTTTCGGATTCAAGGGGTCTCAAAACATGTATTTCCGGTGAAATCTCGCCTTACATACTTTATACGTGGTAGAAAAAATTAAAATAGGGAAATATTTTCCAAATAAAGTGCAGTATTTTTGTTGGGGAGGAAATTTCCTTAAAGTTATCGTTTTGTTTTCTTTATAAGTGTGTGACTTGTAAGAGATTCAGGCTGTTTATCTAACGGTTTGTTGCCGAGTCATGTTATGCGCAAGCGCGCAGGTCGCCTCTGAGATTCCGAGTTGGAACCTACGCACCTGGAAATGGCTGTCGCAGCCGTAACCGAAACGTCCAGAAGGGTTTATCCTGTAAGACCGTCGGCCCACAAGCCCAGGAACCGCACGTTACTGCATGGACATCGACCGTGAAACACTTTGATGACATCGTTATATTACTCCATAATATTTGCCGGAGATCATGGATTCAGTTCTTTAAATATTTCTTAATAAACCCTGATAGTTTCTCGGAAGAGTTTACAGCCACTCCGTAGAAAATAAAAGTCCCTATGGTTGGAGACCTTCAGTTGATATTCGGATGTGCAGTTTAGATGGTAGCCAGCTCCCCCTATCCTGAATATTTTACACAAGTCGCCGCCCCTGTTCAGCAACGCAATAATGACCGAGGAACAGGAAGAACAGAAGTGATCCAGATTTTCAGCTCACTTTACAAGTAGGGAAGAATGGCATGGGGGAGGGACGCAAAAGAATTTGCTTGTATATTGATTTAGTTTGTTAGTCGTGGCAGGGTGTAACGCGAGAGGGTGAGGTTGTGACATGCCGCAGGGTGAACAAGGAATGCTCAGCTCCCCACGGAATGCAATCTCTGTCACCCTGTCTGCAGCCCTGCGCACATACACACATCTAGCTTTCCTTACTCGTGAGATTGATTTACCATCCAAATATTGAACACCTAATATGTCTTCTCAGCCATTAAGGCCAGATATCTTACGTTGCAAACATTGGCACGATATCCAATTGGGTTAGGTGAACAAATACTGCTAAAATCCTGTCATAAAATTGAAAAATAGTGCTAACTTAACAATGAAAAAAGTCTGTGATTCATTCATATTGCGGAAGTTATTTTGTTGTATTGGAGTTGTATCGTAGTTCAACTGTTGGAGCGCCAAACTTGTAGTAGTTGCAACCGCACGTATAGTACCCGTTTTCTGGTAGCCCTCGCCCTAAGTTTTAAAATAATAACTTTGTAATTTGACCGTTTCTTTAAATATTATTTATATATGTATGTTGCCTCGGTATTTGTTAGAGACACGTTTCTCTTAGCAGGGTTGTGGTGTGACTAAGAATGTAGGCTTACACAGATTATAATTTTACTTCTATCCTTTTTATTAAACCTTGACACAAATTAAATAGCACTTCTCTGATATAGAGAGCTGTAGGATTCTTTAATTAATTTATTGCACTTTTTTTAACACGTAAACTTTTTTCGTCTCACGAATACGCATTAAATCTCTCGAGGACGCACAAGCAACGCATCTAGTTATGAGTAATGCCTGCAGGCAACTGAATAGATTTCAACCGTCTAAACTTCTAAATTTCTGTATTTCAAGTATCTGATTGGCTAATCCTACTCCAATAGAACATCTTCAGTTAACTAAACCTTGTTCTGGTTGTTGATTGGCTATTTTATAAACTGTCACTAAAATTACATTATTGTTACTCCAAGAATCACAAGTAGTACTGCTAAACTTTCTTACTCATTATGCCTCAAGATTACCTCATTGTTACCTCATTGTTAGCAACTTTTAACTTATTATTCTCACAGCTCCTACATTATTAAATTACATAATATATTCACATAACATTATCACATATGTATACAATAATATAAGCATATGCAATGACTGTTACATACATTTTACAAATTATTACATACACATATTGCTTCAAGGCGGGCTGTTATTGAATTTACATATTAAATAATTTGACTGAAATCATTTGTGTTAAAAATAGTGCCTCAATGAGGCTTTCTCCACTCTCCATCTTTTATTAGTGGGTATACAAATTATTCTAACTCAAGCTTATGTTTTCACCTATCAATTTTAATCCAAGTAAACCTTTGCAGAAATACCTACATTGCACATTTCGTTATCCTTCAAAGGGAACGTCGATAGTCAAATGTTTAAGAACTGAACGCTATATGCTGGCCTTAAACTTCTACTGCTTCCATGCAATCGCGAGAAACAACTGAAATGTTGAAAGTACTTGACAAATTGAACGTTTAATAACGGATATCTGAGAAACAGCTTACGCCACAGAAAAACTTATTTGAAATAAATTGTGTGTTTTAAAGAGATCTGCATTTTTTGTGTCGTACGTTTTCGTCTATCGCTTAACGTTTGCCCCTTATACAAGATCATACAAAATTCCTTCCCAATGAAGAGAACTTCACAGGTATTCCCTGAATATTCATGATATACATTTTATTTATCATGCATATATCCTTAATGTTTGATACCTTAATCAAAGTCGTTATAGCTATTTTTTAAAAAAATCTAAATTTTCTATTAACCTCTTCATGGATGAAGGTACCACATGATAACACATGATTTGATTTCCTTTTATTTCACAAGTATGGCATTAGACCACCCATGACTGCATGAAGGTGACGTTTGATACCAGAGCGTATTGCTCCAAAAGTGCACAAGAGTGCAGCACTCTCTGGATGAAGCAATATATCTCGAAGGAAGGAGTGTGCAACACCTTATTGGAAGTACTAGTTTGTAGAAGTTTGGAACCATTGTTTTACATAAAAATTCGTATTATAAAAGGGCAAAAATATTATTTGAAATGTACGTATCTATTATTAGTTACCATGCATAAATAATTTGAAATTAATTAATGAAAATATTAATAATATCGGAAAATAGTGATGTACACAAACGATAACATTATGCATTTAGGTGTGCTGAAGATTTTAATGTTATGTAATCATTCGTAATTTTACACCATAGGGAATTATGGGAATTATTTAAGTATTTTAGGTACGTTATTGCAATTTTTCAATTTAGTAAAGAACAATTATCAAAGGAAGAGATTGTAAAATTACTTCTGAAATTACTACCACCTTCAGATTTTGAAAGGAAACATCTTCTGAGAGTTGTTATAAAGGAAATGGGAGAAGAAATTTTGCTTCCTGATGAACAAGAAGTACCACCTACATTAGAAGCAGAAGAAAATGAAGCTAAAAGGTGGAATAGAAAAGAAAAATCCATGATCTCTATTTCTGGTCCATTTAGTCAACATGTACATGAGTGGAGTGGACCTTCTGGATCCTATGGTTGATTGCCCCATTAGTTCAAAAATAAGAAATTGTACTTGAAGTGTTTTCCACATGGTTACTATCATACTAGTAAATATATAAATACTTTACAGAGATATTAATGGCCACAAAAATTATTTTGTGAAATTCAGACTTATTGTGACTGATAATGAACATGAAAATAAGAGAGGGCGTCCTTGAAATGATGATGTTGCCAATCCACCACCTAAGAACCATACAGCTGTTTTAAATACAGCAACTGCTAACTTAAGATTCGATGGAAGAGGTCATCCTCTTATGGAAGGTGACTAAGAAAAGGCAAGGTGACACATGTAAACGAATAGCGACATGTAAGAGCAAGAAATGTATATCCCCTGAATGTATCAAAAACTTCCACATGAAGTAACATATATGCTGCCCAAATTTTTCACTTTTGTTAACTTTTTTTGCATGTTTGTATTAGAGCCTCAAATGCGCAAGAAATCTAAATACTGCTGGGCATCAGTAGCTTCGGGGAAATTCCAAAGTAGATAGTAGATACTGTGTCCAAGTATCCAAATCAGACGCCGTAAAGTCTCGCATCGCGATCGTCTGTTGTTGAATAGCAGGTAATGCAAAGAGGAAGAAATACAGAGGCAACGTAAGCATAAAGTTTGAAGTTTGCAAACTCTTGCGTTGCTGACGCTATATGAATGCTTCCATTAAATAATATGGATACAACGTCTTTCGCCTCTGCTACGTCTGCGCCTACATTTCATGGGCCATTATACCCGAGTTCAAATTGATTTCTGACAAATTAACTTGATACCTGACCAAGGACAAGGTTTAAATTACCATATTTCTTCATCGAAAAATAATATATGGTAGCTAAAGAAATACTTGAATTCAACATATTTTCTAAATGCGCACTTTATTACTATTATTATTATTATTATTATTATTATTATTATTATTATTATTATTATTATTATTTCGTTCCCAAGTAACACCGTTTGTATAGGTCTCTGCGTTCCCTATTTCTCCCTCCCTCTCTCCTTTTGAGCTTTGTTTCTTACAACTTAGTTACTTCTCAACCCAGAGGTCTAGGGTTCGATTTCCGGTTGGAGTGGAGTAATTTTTCCTTAGCCATAATCATTCTTTATCCTCCGCTGGGTCTCTAAGTATGCGTGTGGGAGTGAATGTGAGTGTATTTAATAGTGAAAAATAATACAAGACCAAAATTAAGAACCTACAGTGCGACGAGCAAACTCGCCAACCCATCAGTTGTTTTTTTAAGTTAAAGTCTCCGATATGACATTAGAGTTAAAAGGAGCTGCACAATTGAAACAATCAAGAAAGTAAAAAAATAAAAAAAAACGTTAAGTACCGACGGAAACAATAATTTTTTACATTCCCTACTACGTATAATGAGCAGGAAAAAGTATTCCATTCTATCCAAAATTTTGAGATTGAGATTTCACCGGAAGTACATGTTTTCGGGTTTGCTGAATCCCCCAAAAAATTCTTAGAAAAAGGTCAGTGCTGTGACTGTGAAAATACAACTCATAAACGAAAAGTTGGATAAATTCAAAACTTGGTGTTTAGGTTCGGAATCTTTCAAAGATGTGACACGTATATTTTCAAGAAAATCCCCACCTCATTCTACCCTTTACATGGAATATTTTTCAAAAGTTGCTCTAAAGATTTTGATTAAAACATCATATGTTTAAGATAATCTTATGACAAATGAAATATTTATCTTGAATTTTCTGGGAATGTCCCCAAAATTCCTCTTCATTTTGAATGGCTTTTGCATAAGTTGTAAACCGTAAGAGACACACAAAAGTTTACCACACAAAAACTATAGATCTCGTTATATCACACAATTTATGTTGTGTACATTTTTTTGTGGAGTGAACAATTTCCGAGACATTCCTTGTTATTTGCTTTAATTTTCGAATACTTATCTTTTTCTCAAATGTGAGGCAGTATTTTTAACACTAAAATGATTCCAGTCTAATTGTATAATATATAAAATTCAACAACTGCCCACCTTAAAGCAATATGTGTATGTAACAATATATAAAAATGTATGTAACAGTCATTGTATAAGTTTTTATTATTGTATCCATGTGCAATAATGTTATGTGAATATATTACGTAATTTAATAATGTAGGAGCTATGAGAATAATCAGTTAAAAGTTACTAACAATGAGGTAACCTTGAGGCAATAATGAATTTGAGAGTTTAACAATACTACTTCTGATTCTTGGAAGCAATAATGTAATTTTAGTGACAGTTCATAAAATAGCCAATCGACAACCAGAAAAAACTTTAGTTAAATGAAGCTATTCTATTGGAGTAGGATTAGCCAATCAGAAACTGAAAAGGAGAAAATTTTACAAATTTAGAGTTTAGTTGCCTGCAGACAGCGTTACTGACCAGACGCAAAAGGTGTCCTCAAGAAATAAAATATGTATACGTGTGAGACGAAAAGTAAGTTTACGTATTAAAAAGTGTAATTAATTAATAAAGAATCTCACAGCTCTCTATATCAGTGAAGTGTTATTTAAATCGTGTCAAGCATTAATAAAAGGAGTGAAGTAAAATTATAATCTGTGTAAGCCTATATTCCTAGTCGCACCACAACCCTGCTAAGAGAAATGTGTCTCTAACAATAATACTGACGCAGCCGAGACAAACATAAATATATATTATTTAAAGAAACAGTCAAATTACAAAGTTAATATTTTTTAAACTTGGGGCCACTTGAAAGTACATTTGGGGCGAAGGCTACCGGAAACTGTTTACTATACGTGCGGTTACAACTTCTACAAGTTCGGCTCTTCAACAGTTGAAATATAATACAACTCCTTCAATACAAACTACTTCAAAATTAACGCCCAAAGCGTTGTGCAAATAACGTAATAAATAAACTAAATCAAATTGGTCCGAAACATGGGGAAAATAAATAAACTATCTTAATTGAGAAATTCTTATTCGCTTTTTTTATGTCCTGAACATGCAACCAGCTCTTAAAATATTTGACTCTCGCTTAAAGCGATGAAGTAGATGGAGAATAGGCGTTTCTAAAAGTAGTTTGTACAAGAGTAGAGAAAGTCATGTGAGTGCAACACATAAGATCTTTTTCTGTTTTCTTAAGATTTTTTTGTCTAGGAAGAACCATTAATTTTTTTGGACTGTATTTACGTGTAGGGGTACTTCGTTTTAATATTGAAATAATATTTACTGATTGTTTTTGTACGCAGATCATTGCTTTAAATAAACGCATAAGACTTATATTTACCCACGTGTTTAACGCTTCGCTATTGATATTAGATTTTCTTCTCCTATTTGACGATCGACCTTCTAGCTCCTATCAAAACAGTTTTGTTAAATCATCTAGTTTCCCAGAACTTGTGCCCTCCGAGCAAATGTCACTAAACTCCTCCACGCAAGTGTCACTCCGGGCAAGAGTCGCAAATCCGTTTTTTCTCTGATTCATTAAATGGTTACGGCCTCCCTCTTTAAAGATAAGAGTTGGTTTTGCTATATGGAAATCTTCCAGTCCTATCTGATTTTCAAATTTTATCAGCATTAACCCATAAATGTCAGCAACGAGAAGCCTGATCTACAGTTACATTTGTACTCCCAGAAGACAGAAGCGGTTGCTGAAATAAAACAAGCCCATTCATTGTCAAGATGATTGCGGGGATATTATTTCAGCAAGTAGCGGGTCATAACACTGATGACCGCTTTGCTCCAACATCCGGGGTCGCAATTAAATCTAATTACGGTTGTTTTGGCTTGACAGCTGAATCATCATCAGACTGTCTCCAACATGATCATGTGCTTGTTGACAGTGATGTGAGGCTGTCACGAGGCAGTCAGTGGTCTGAAACTCCTGCCGCCCGGGCCCCACCAGCGCATAATTATTAGCTACGGTGTACTGCCCCATGATATTGTCATCAAATGACAATGTAGGAAAGATTCTTCATGGTATATCACTATCATGTTACTGATACAACGTCAACAGACAATGTTGCCAAGATTAACAGTTTTTAATGTCCATAACATTTCACATCAGGTTTAATGTTATGTACATTGTAATTAAAATAATGCAATGTACCTACTTAAAGTATATAACAAACTCGTTTATCATGTTATGAATATGCCAATTAATATCATATAAGAACGGTTTAAGCTAGTGTAACATTTAAAATATTGATTAACATTATAAAATGGATTTTGGAGCAGCCATTCAAACATTCTGCCTAAAATTATTAAACGTAACAATACTTGTCCTCTGAGGCAATTTGTTGAACAAAGGCACAGCCATCTGATCAAACGGGTTTTTAGATTTTGTCAAACTGACAGGATGTTGAATAATAATGTATGTGGATTCTGTTAAAATAATTCATGAGATTTTTTTCCTTATTCTCAATAGACAATAATAAATATAAACATTGGCAACATTAAAACCACCTCAGCAATAAACACGGCTTTACAGTGAACAACATACACTGATCCTGTCGTATCAGGTCAGTATTTAAATTTCCCTGATGCTATCAAAGCACAATATTGTTAGAAAAAGCACTCTTCTTCAATGTACTCAAAGTTAATACTACTGGAATAAGCATAATTATTCATGGTACATGAATCAATGTCCCTAGTGTTCATCAACAAATAACATTACTAGAATAAACTTCGTCCTGTTAGTTAAGTGACTTCAATGTCCCTAATATGGGGTAGTTAAATTATATTCGAACCCACTCGCCGACTCTCTCTACTGCGCGAGAAAGCCGGCAGTCGCTGGGGAAATTACGCCGGCAGAGACGGACTAAAACCCCTACCTTATAATAGATGCTGGAAATGCTGACCACCTTCTCTCAAACAGGCAGAATATCTCGTATAAATATTCTCGCTCACTCTCGTTCTTCTAGATAAATGACTTCAATATCCCTAATATTGGCATCAACAAATAACATTACTAGGATAAGCGTCGTTCTTCTAGATAAATGACTTCTATATCCCTAATATTGTAATCAACAAATAACATTACTAGGATAAGCGTCGTTCTTCTAGATTAATGACTTCAATGTCCCTAATATTGGCATCACCAGATAACACTACTAGAATGAAGGTCTTCCTTCTAGATAAGTGACTTCAAATAGAACTTATTCTGGCTATCGACAGATAATATTTCTAGGATGAGCATCGTTCTTCTGGATAGTTTGAACCACTATTAGATCAAATAATTCCCGGGACTTAAAGTACTTAAAATATTGCAAGTAGCCGTTGGGGCATGTCATCTCAATACAATTTGAGATCTCCTTGTGGTTTAGCGGGAAAAAATGCGAATCAGCTGGAGAATTTACTGTCGTGCCAGCATGTTGCCATGGTAGCTCAGTGGTTAGAGCAACCGGAAGGAGACGGGGGGATTCGTGGTTCAAATCCCGACTATGGCATTGATTTTTTTCAGTCGTCTGATTCTATTCTCACTAAAGTTTATTTTTCTATCTGCTTCAATTTAATCCAAACAAAACTTTGCAGAAATAGCTACATTAAACGTTTCGTTATATATACAAAGAGAACAGCGATAGTCAAATGTTTTAGACGTGGACGCTATATATTGGCCTTAAAATCCATACTCTTGCCATACACAAACAACTGAATGTCGACTGGCTTTAAAAGAGGACCATGTAGTAAACAATTGCAACCAATAGTAACGAATATCTCAGAAATGGATTATCACAAAAGAACTTATTTGAAATAAACTGTAGATATTTTTAAAGAGATCTACATCCCTTAACGTTTACCAGTTATACAAGATTACACAAAAGTCCATCAGAATGAAGAGGACTTCACAGGCTATTCCCAGAAAATTCAATATATACATTTTATTTGTCCGGTAACTTATTTAATATTTGCTATTTTAATCAAGATCTTTAGAGCCACTTTTTAGAAAGTCAAGAATTTTGAAAAATGTTGTGCATGCAAAGGGTAATTGGGAGTGGGGGCTTCTTCAAAATGTTCGTGTCACATCCTTGGAAGAAACTGAACTTAAGTAGCAAGTTTGGTATTTATCCAACGTTTCATGTTTGAGGTATGCAACCCACAAACATTCACAGACGGACCTGCTTCAAAAAGTGTTTTTTTTATTCAGCGGCCTCGAAATAAGTGAAATTTTTAGCTGGAGTGCAGTACCTTCCCTACCTACTATGTACATGGCAGAGAAAGTAAAAAAGAACTCAATAATAAGCGATATACTTCGATTGTTTCATTTTGTGCCCGATTAGAACCTTTCCGTATTGACAAGGTAATTGGGATTTCATATAACCTATCTGCTGTGCAAGAAGAAAATAATAAAACATTTTTCTTATAAAAAGTTATATCATGGCTAACATTACACATCGCTCCCGTATCACTTGTTGCCCTTTCCTTGAAACCGTCTTTCCAAGAACTACAAGTGTGTAAAAAAAAAAAAAAAGAAGCAAAACATGAGGCAGTATTTTTAACACTAAAATGATTTCAGTCTAATTGTATAAAATATATAATTCAATAACAGCCTGCCTTAAAGCAATATATTATGTAACAATATATAAAAATGTATGTAACAGTCATTGTATATGTTTGTATTATTGTATCCATGTGTAATAATGTTGTCTGAATATATTACGTAATTTAATAATGTAGGAGCTGAGAGAATAATAGGTTAAAAGTTGTTAACAATGAGGTAACAATGAGGTAACCTTAAGACAATAATGAATTTGAAAGTTTAAATACTACTGGTCATTATTGAAGCAACAATAATGTAAATTTTGAGACAGTTTAAAAATAGCCAATCAACAACCAGAAAAAGCTTTAGTTAAATGAAAGTATTATATTGAAGTAGGAATAGCCAATCAGAGACTTGAAATACAGAAATTTACAAGTTTAGGCGGTTGAAATCAATTCAGTTGCCTGCAAACAGTGTTCCTAACCGGACGCGAGACATGTCTTCGAGAAGTATAATACGTATTCGTGTGAGACAAAAATAGTTTACGTGTTAAGATGTGCAAGTAATTCATAAAAGAATCACACAGCTCTCTATATCAGTGAAGTGTTATTTAATTCGTCTCAAGCATTAATAAAAGGAGTGAAGTAAAATTATAATCTGTGAAAGCCTACATTCTTAAGTCGCACCACAACCCTGCCAAGACATCCATGTCTCTAAAATAAATATTGACGCAGCCGAGGCAAACATAAATGTAATATTTAAAGAAACGGTAAAAATACAGAGTTAATATTTTTTTAAACTTGGGGCAAAGGCCATCTGAAAGTACATTTGGGGCGAAGGTTACGGAAACTGTTTACTATATGTGCGGTTGCAAACAAACTTGAAGTTTGGCTCCTAACAGATGAAATATACTACAGCTCCTTCAATACAACCTACTTCAAATTAGCTTCCTTAGTTGGGGCTGAAACTACCTACTTTCTCAAATTGGCGTACATACGTGGAGCTAATAAATCTTCAAACAAAAAACAAACAAAATGTAGCTATGTTATAATTGTAGCTAGGTGGATACCATGTGATTATATTTTGTTTATATTACGAGGGCTGATCAATAAAGACTGACAATTTTTTTCACGGATATTTATTACTCCATTTCAATGTTGACATGGTCTTTTTCAAAGTAGTCCTCTCCTACTTGAATGCACTTTTTATAGCTTCTCTGTCAATCCTCGAACACATGGTACAGGCCATTCTTTGTCAGGTCTTTGAGAATCGCCTCACTTTTCTTCAGCACTGCTTCAGTGCTCACAAATCGAATGCCCCAGAGCTTTGCCTTTAGTGATGGGAATAAAAAGAAATCACAGGGGACAAGATTGAGGCTATAAGGCAGATGCGGCACACAGGTAATGTTGAATTTAGCCAAAAATTCCTGGACTCCATTTTCAACGTGAGGCCGCACGTTGTTGTGATAAGTTCTGGATGTTTCCTTGCAATGTGCTTCCTCGGTGTAGCCAATACTGACGTGTAGTACGCTGCTGTAACAGTGGTTTGAGTGGGAACAACAATCACGGCAGCTGTGTTGATGTTGACTTCAGTCATAGCAGAAGCCGAAGCACCAGGCCCACCTTGCTTAGCACAGAGGACTCGCTCTACTTTGAAGTCTTTGAACCACCTAAACACTGTTGCACGAGGTAGTGCATCTTCACCGTATGCTTGCTTCGCTTTTCCAAAGTTTGAGTCTGTATGATTTAAACGAAAACAAAATTTTATTGCTCCTCTTGTGTCACCTTCATTTTGTGGTATGCGAAATTCAACTAGGATCAACAATATACAACATTACTACCAACCTACCGAAACGAGAGTGCTGCCGCCTATGGACAGTATACATGAAACCCCGCTCTTTTTATTCATGGTAGAGACAGGAAACTCTCAAGAAATCTACAGGAAAAAATCAATCTCAGTCTTTATTGATCAGCCCTCGTAGTTAAGAGATATTTACCAATGGTACTGCATCAGCTGTAATACACAGTTGTCCTTCAGCATGCCTACAGCCAACGGTAATCTGCTTAGTAGTATGCTGCTTTATTTATTTGTGTGGCTATGTCAAGGGGAAATGAACAATAACGGTCTTGTACACAAATGCAGAGTGCAACGAGATGCTTCTTATCTATGTGAAGCCCGAAGGAATGTGAATTAGCCGGCTATATCAACAACGTTACTCCAACAAGTATCACCCTGCCCACGCCACGTCAACACCCCTGAGTTACCAAGAGATCGAAACACACAACCAGGCGATGCAAAGTTACATGGAAGCTGGTGGCAGGAGTTTGAACACCTTGATTAAAATTTTATCACTTAGTGTATTAATTTTTTATTATTATTTCTTTGCTATCTTGTCATACATATTGCCTACGCCGGACATGGGTTTATTGACAAAATCACATCACATAGTATCCATCTAACTATAACCAAGCTCTGTAGCGTTTACTGCAGTATATGCCCCTATCTGGAGGTATACTTTTTCCTAAATGTTTGCACATTGTTTTGATTCTCTAACTAGAATTTTGAAACGATTAATATAAATCTCCCATTTCAAGATTTTTTTGTAAGTTTGGACAGGGAATTGAGAAACATTTGCACAGAAAGAGGAATGCTGTATTACAGCAGTTCCTCTGCTTTTTCTTTTTAATGTTCTTTTGTTTCGCAAGCCCGTTCATCATCAAATTGCAGCTTGCGTCCCCGGTAACAAGGTGTATGTGGACTGGACCTACGGCGTATGTGCGGGACGATTATAAATGGAGTACTTAGGACTTCACAGTAACTCAGATACATGTCAATCCGACCGCGTTAATACTCCTTACTCAGAAACCGAACGTGATGGAATTCTTATGAGCATCCTGACAGACAGAGTACAGCTGCTACCAAAATCCTAACAAAATATACGTATTTCCACAGAATGCATCTTGCAAATTTCTCGTATTTTATTAATTACTTATAGCAGTCGTTTAATGAGACTTTTAACCGTTAGAGAGAAAGTAATGTAAAAAGTTTTGTTACATCCACATGACTTCTCTACCTTACACCGTTTATCACTGGATATGCAAACTAAAGAAGATATTTTGTTGTATTGTTATGTGCCACACGCTTTGGGAGACAATTAGAAGAAGCTTTGTTGCTGCTACGTATGGTAAGCTAGTTTGAAGATGATGTATTATATTTCGACTGCTGGGGAGCCGAACTTGAAATAGTTGCAGCCGCACGTATGGCAAAAAGTTTCCGGTAGCCTTCGTCCCAAAATGTACTTTCCGGTGGTCTTTGCCCCAAGTTTAAAAATATTAACTTTGTAATTTGACTGTCTCTTTAAATATTATGTATTTATGTTTGCCTCGGCTGCGTCGGTATTTATTTTTAGAGACATGAATATCTTAGCAGGGAGTGGTACGACTGAATAATGTAGGTTAAACACAGATTATAATTTTGCTTCACTCCTTTCCTATTATTAATGCTTGACACGATTTAAATAACACTTCACTGATATAGAGAGAGCTGTGAGATTCCTTTGTTAATTACTTGCACTTTTTAACACGTAAATTATTTTCGTCTCACACTTAATACGTATTAAACTTCTCGAGGACGCATCTCGCGTCCGGTAAGGAACACTGTCTACTAGCAACGCGTCCAGTTATGAGCGCTGTCTACAAGCAACTGACTTCTGAATTTGTAAGTTTTGCTATATTTAAGTTTCTGATTGGCTATTCCTACTCCATTTGACCACTTAAAATTACATTTAAGGGATAAGGAATATTTTATTCGCATAATAATGTAAAATATAAGTAATATAAGGTACATTTAGCAGTGAAAAACACCTACAAATACTGAGGAGTAATACTGCAAACAACTAGCATCTCCTTCAGGGATGCTAAAGAGAAGGCCATAACTGATATAAGGGCCATAGACGACACAGATCATATACAGAAATCTCCCTAGAGGTGGCAGTGAAACTCTTCAGAGCAAAAATTGTCCCAATTCTGACATATGGCATGCATCAAATAGGAGAAAACCTAATACGAGGGGCACTATTTACATTTGAGTCTTGTCAGCCCTGAATGTTGTAGGTGCCATCTGATGTTTCCAATGGAAAGTTTGGCATTTTTTACCATAATCTATTTCAAACATTTTGTGAATAGAGCGTCATTTGTTTTGTTTACACTAACTTGAATATTATGTGTAAACAAAACATGGAATTAACTCGTGAAAATGTTCGTGCAATGATCTATTACGACTTTCGACGTGGATTATCAAGACAAGAGTGCATCAATCAACTAACTTCCACATTTTGCAACAAAGCTCCATTCTTTGCCACTGTAAAACGCTGGTATAACGAATTTAATCGTGGCTGCCGTTCGCTCAATGATGAAGTTCGTGAAGGTCGTCCAAAATCAGTTGTTGTGCCATAAAACACTGATGCTGTGCAAAAACTAATAATGAAAGATCGTCATGCGACATATTGTGAGATTCAGGCAACCATAGGCATTAGTTCCACCAGCATATACAAAATATTGCATGATTATTTAGCCGTGAAAAAGGTTTGCTCTCGTTGGATGCCATATAATTTGACGCAATCTCAAAAAGATGCTGGTGTTGATTGGTGTACAAAACTGCTCAAGAAACACAGTGGCGGTGCCTCAAAAGACGTATATAAGATTGTAACAGGTGACGAATCATGGATCTATGCGTATGAGCCGGAACGTAAACAGCAGTCGACTGTATGGGTGTTTCAAGATGAAGTAAATGCAACAAAAGTTGTTCGCACTCGAAGCACTTCGAAGCAAATGGTCGCCTGCTTTTTCAGCAAAACTGGCCATGTGGCAACAGTGCCTTTAGCGGAACGTAAAACAGTCAATGCCGAATGGTGCTAAACCATTTGTTTGCCGGAAGTCTCCGGTGAAGTAAGGAAAACCAACAAGAACTGTAGGATCGTTCTTCATCAAGACAATGCGAGCGCACAAACATCTTGTCTAACAACAGAGTATTTGAAGGCTCAAAAAATCGAATTGATGGGTCATCCGCCATACAGTCCTGATTTGGTAACCAATGACTTCTTTTTGTTCCCGAACATCAAGAATAAATGGCGTGGACAACGATTTTCGTTGGCAGAAGAAGTCGTTGATGCCTTCAAAAACCCTGTTTTGGAGGTGTCCCAAGAAGACTGGAATAAATGCTTTGACAAGTGGTTCAAACGGATGCAAAGGTGTATTGATCATAAAGGAGAATATTTTGAAAAACAATAAAGCAGTTTTCAATCAGAAATTACTTTATTTTAATTATTAGGCTCAAAATATAAATAGTGCCTCTCATAAAAGGACCTAAAAATGGGAGAAAGTAGAGGCAGCTTTCCTCAAGCGAGTAATTGCCTTTCTACTGGAAGATCTTTACTACGAACCACTACTCACCGCAACAGAGACCTACAGACAGCTGATGGCAGAAAACCTGAGGAAAAGAAGCGAGGTCGTGAAGGACTTCTATGCAAGCGCCATGACAGATAGGAGTTGGACAGGACCGAATCAAAACCAGGCTGGCCGTGTATGTTTTCCTCCATAAAAGCTACAAAAATAATTTTCATGCTGTGACGGATAAGTGTGCTTGCAAATTGTGATGAATACACGTGCTGAACTGCAACAAATGTCCAAAAACAGCGACACAACTTAGTGCTGAAAACTAAAACTAAAGTTATGTTCATTCTGCACACTTTTGCGCACTTCACTTTTATTATATATAAGGTACATTTTCTCAAGGACGTCTAAAACTACAAACGTGCTTTTCTGCAGTAATTGTATGGAAAATGTGTGCTCATACTGGTCTTACAGTTTAATTTTCGGTGCTTTATTTTTCAGTTTAATTCAAATTATTCCTTAATTTTTCATCATGTTTATTTTTTGCAAGATCAGCATTTGCACCAATATCTTGAAATTTATCAAATATTCCAATTCTCTGCTTTAAGTAATTCCAGGAGCCTAAATATAACCTGAAGCCTAATAATAACATTATTTTTCTGCTCTTCTCCTAATTTTTAATAAGGCAATACTTTTAGACTACAATACACATAAACTTGAAGTATGGGGAGGAACTTCTATATAGACTAATACCAGCTATATATTTTGCACTAATCTATGAGCTACACTTATAAATTTGCATGCTTAGTGTGTTGATTGTATATACAAATAGCTCACTCAATTCCCAGTTCCCTTAACCTCTCTTTCGATATTTAGCTAAAGTTGTATTTTTGAGTGATCTTTAACAGTAGATTATGAAGAAAGGTAAGACCACTTTTAGTATGTGTGGCATATACAGGGACGGTTTTTAGAGTAGTCTGAAACACTGTGCGCTTGGTGAAAGATACATTTTAGTCGTGCTGGAAGATACACAATTGCACGGAGTTTCAGATGATATGGTTCTCTGACGATTTGATCGATTGTGTTTATGCCAGAGGTTGGCAGTAGTGGCAAGGCATAGTTCAGTAGAGATGCAGCATTGGCCTATACCGGAGCGTATTCCTGTTTTGTCATTACTTGACGACATTTATTTACATGGAAGGTGATGTAAGTTTTGGGTTGAACAAGATGGAGCCATCCCTCTCACAGTGCACGTTTTGGTCTCTCTAGGAGGTGTTGCTAAGTCTCACCGGTTTGCGGGCCTAACAGGGCCAAACTAGAATACCAATGATGCATGTGCATCAAGCATCTTGGAACTAGAGTAGCGCATTCCCTTGACAATACAGATCACACAGAACATTCTACAGCAAGTGACTCATTCGCTTCCCACCAGGATGGAACAGTGTATAAAAATCAGCCTCAACATCTCAAGGACATTATTTTTCACAAGTGAACCAGTCCATCCGAAATTCCTCGCAATTTTCTATCTTCAAACATGAGTAGAGCGTATCTATGACCAAGCGCACAGTGTGTAGCGGTAATCTCTCGTGTTATCTTATTGCTGAGCGCCTGTTATTGTTTTATTATTTTTGAATTTTGGGTTCTTTGTCCTCCGGCTAGCTATTATTACTCAGTCGAGCAAATATCTCTTAAACAGGGCGTGTAAACGGAAAGGAGTTGATACTAAAAGATAACACTGATAAAAGAATTTGTTTTTACAATTTTATTGCCGTCACACTTAATTAATTTCACATATTTAATCTTGATACGCGCCTGACTGAAACTGTTATATTTTCGATTGTAACTACAATCGCTTATTTGCCGCGCACTATTAATTCGCGTTTTTCACATTTTGTACCTAACTTTACGACGCGAGAGATTATGTAGAATTGCGTAACGTGTACTTCGTGAATGCTGCCTGACGTGTAACTCGCGAGAGAGATTTCTTAGAACTGCGCGACGTTTGCCTTGTGAATGATTCTGTAGAACTGCGCGATACTTGCCTTTCGCTCCAGAATTTATACTCCCTCACCCTGATATGCCTAAAGATTATACTAGAGCTGCTATTGGTTAATAAATCGCGGCAACATTAGCGTCTATTTCGTCAGCCAATCAAAATTAAAAACACATATGCTCTAGGGAAGATATTCCTTCCATTTCTAAAGAAAGGCACGCTACCCTGACGTCATTCCTTTGTCTCTTCTAATTGATAAACAACTCACCCCCTCGCTTCATTCTTACCCGCTCCTATTGTCAGCTTCAGTGAGGCCATGTAAACTTATTTCCTAACAATGCTTATAGTTAACAAACACCTAAAATCATTGTCATACAATAATGTCAATTTACACTACAATCACTCTGGAATTCACAGTGTTGTGATATAAAAAACTGCCTCAGTGTTCGCAATACTTTAAAAGGTGTCAGGTGTTTATCCCATCCTGGTTTAGACAGCGCTCGAATTGGTACAATATCAATAATATTATATTGATTCCTGAAACTGAGATCACGTTTAGAACGCGTTCTTGAAACAAGAGAAATGAGGTTAAAAAAAGCGAGACATCAGTTATTTTGATGTTTTGTTGATTCACTAGCAGTCATTTTCAATGAAATTGTTTTCACCATGTTTTGCCTTGCATTAGGCAATAAAGACATTAAATGCTATATCATATTAATTCCTAGATTGCATTTTTGTAATGATTGCATTTCTGAATTACATTTACAGAAGAATTTCATAATGAAAATTGTTTTTATATGGTTTAAATTAACATTATATGAACATTGTATAAACATTATAAAAAATTTACACAGCAAAGCTATAGAAGGCTGGAGAAAATTCTGATGTGTTACACTCACATGACTTTCTCTACTCTTGTACAAACTATTTTTACAAACGCTTATTCCGGATATGCTTCATATTAATCGAAATATCGAGATGTTAATCTTACTGCTAATTTTCTTGTAGATGCAAGGGGAATTGCTAGGCTTTAAGCGATAGTCATATATTTAAAGAGCTGGTTGCTATGTGGTTCTCTTTGCATTACCAGGACAAAAAAAATGAATAACGAATTCCCATTTTAGGAAAAGTATAAGTATTGGAAAATTTAAGGGAATAACAAGCAATATCTCGAAAATGGTTCACTCAACAACAAAAAAAATGTACACATAAATTGTGTATTTTAACGCGATCTACAGGTTTTGTGTAGTAAAATTTTGTCTATCTCTAATGGTTTACGAATTATGCAAAAGTCGTTCACAATGAAGAATACTTTTGGGGATATTCCCAGAAAATTCAAGATATACATTTTATTTTGCATGAAATTATCTTAAATATATGAGATTTTAATCAAAATCTTTAGAGCCATTTTTGAGAAAATTAAAATTTTTGAAAAATGTTCCATGTAAGGGGTAATCTGGGGTGGAAGATTTTCTTGAAAACCTTCCTGTCACATCTATGGAAGATACTGAACCTAAATACCAAGTTTGGGGTTTATTCGACTGTTCGTTTCTGAGTTATGCTGTTCACAGACACACACACGGACATGTTTCCAAAAATGCTTTTTCTTGATTCAGGGGGTTTCAAAACATATGTTTCCGATGAATCTCGGTATCGAATTTTTAGGTGGAATACAATACTTCCCCTACATACTATACGTAGTAGAGAAATTAGTAAGTGTAAAAATTTGGGATTTCCAATAGATGATACCTCAGCAATACACTCCCTGCAATTTTCGGATAATCAGTTACTTCTGTCCCAAGAATATGAAAATCCAGAATAGCTTACAAGAAAATCCATTCAAGAATACAAAAAATGGAGTCTAAAAGTGAATATGAATAAATTCAAATATATGGCCATTGGAGACGTTCATCAAGACTTAATACTGGAAGATGAAATGGGTATAATTAAACAAGAATATAAATACCTGGGAGTAAAGATTACACAGGATGGGAAACTACAAAAGGAAATAAGATCAAAGATAGACTCAGGAAATAGGCTATATCTACTTTGAGTGGTATATTATGGGATAAACATTTCGCAAAAGAAGCTAAATCTGCATTTTTAAAACTACGGTTAGAAGTATTATAACCTATGGCTCCGAAGTGTGGGCTCTGAACTATCAGTTAAAAAGAAGATTATTAGGAACAGAAATGGGTTATTGGAAGGGAGATGTTTGGATATGTAAAAGAGAAAAAAATTATACATGAGATTAAAAAACAACATATGAATATTCAAAATTAATTTTTAGATGTTATTCAGCAGAAACAATTAGAATGGTATGGCATGCTAAAATAATGGAAGAGGAAAGTTTCCCTAAAAGAATAATGGAGCGGACGCCACCAGAAAGGAGGAGAAAGGGAAGACCGCATAGCACAGTGGATTCAAGGAATTAGAGAGGCAATGATGAATTGGGAAATTGAGGAAGATTTATGGTCCAACAGGCAAAAATGGATAAAAGTGATAAGAGTTAAAAACCCTTAGCCTTGATGACAGCGTTCACTCTCGCAGGCATACCTTAAATCAGGTGCTGGAAGGTTTCTTGGGGAATGGCAGCCCATTCTTCACGGAGTGCGGAACTGAGGAGAGGTATCGATGTAGGTCGGCGAGGCCTGGCATGAAGTCGGCGTTCCAAAACATCCCAAAGGTGTTCTATAGGATTCAAGTCAGGACTCTGTGCAGACCAGTCCATTACAGGGATATTATTGTCGTGCAACCACTACGCCACAGCCCGTGTAGTAGGAACAGGTGCTCGATCGTTTTGAAAGATGCAATCGCCATCCCCGAATTGCTCTTCAACAGTGGGAAGCAAGAAGGTGCTTAAAATATCAATGTAGGTCTGCGCTGTGATTGTGCCACGCAAAAAAACAAGGGGTGCAAGCCCCCTCCAGGAAAAACACGACCACAACATAACACCACCACTTCCAAATTTCACTGTTGGCACTACACACGCTGGCAGATGACGTTCACGGGCATTCGCCATACCCACACCCTATCATCGAATCGCCACATTATGTACTGTGATTCGTCACTCCATACAACGTTTGCCACTGTTCAGTCGTGTGATGTTGACGCTCCTTACACCAAGCGAGACGTCGTTTGTCATTTTCCTGCGTGGTGTGTTGTTTATGAGCAGCCGTTCGACCATGGATTCTCACCTCACGCCTAACTGTCATAGTACTTGGAATGGAGCCTGATGCAGTTTGGAATTCCTGTGTGATGGTCTGGATAGATGTCTGCCTATTACTCTTGACGACCCTCTTCAAATGTCGGCGGTCTCTGTCAGTCAACAGACGAGGTCGGCCTGTACGCTTTTGTGCTGTACATGTCCCTTCGCGTTACCACTTCACGCTTCCGCTTCACTATTACATCAGAAACAGTGGACCTAGGGATGTTTGGGAGTGCGGAAATCTTGCGTACAGACTTCTGACACAAGCGACACCCAATCACCTAACCACGTTTGAAGTCCGTGAGTTCCACGGAGCGCCCCATTCTGCTGTTTCACGATGTCTAATGACTACTGAGGTCGCGGATAATGAGTACCAGGCAGTAGGTGGCAGCACAAATCATCTAAGATGAAAAACGTATGTTTGTGGGGGTATCCCGATACTTTTGATCACATAGCGTATGTAAATTAACGTATTAGCGTACGGTTATAAATATAAAATCTTCTTCTCTTGAATTAGGGTACTAGTCTGTTTCTTCTAGAATATAACCATTTTTACCTTGGTCTTCCGCCCCCCTTCTGGAATATTATCTCTAGTTATCTTTACAATACTGTAGGGTCACTTCTTGAAGTACGATGCTACTTTTATAAACCTTTACCTTAGGTTCGTTTTGTAACATAGCAGTACTGGTTACTTCCACCCATAAATATTTAAAAGTCATTACTTGCTGTGCTATACTATTTCCAATTACCAGTTTGTACCTCACTGATTCAGTACTTATTGGCAATGACTTAGTTTTTTACTTTCTCTACTCTGTATAGCAAGTAGGGGAAGTATTGCATTCGACTCTAAAATTCGATAGCGAGAATTCACCAGAAATACATGTTTTGAGGCCTCCTTAATCCAAAAAATCTAATGTGTTACACTCACATGAGTATCTCTACTCCTGTACAAACTATTTTTACAAACGCTTATTCTCCATCTACTTCATATTAATCCAGATAAACATTTGCAGACTCTATCTTATTGCTAATTTTCTTCTAGATGTAAAGGGGAATATATATTTACAAGGGCAATATAGAAATACAGTAGCCTTTAAGCATATACATATCTCTTAATAGCTAGTTGCTAGGTGCAGCACCATTCCCTTTGCCACAGATTAATACTCTTTGCATATCCAAGACAAAAAGATGAATAACGAATTCCCATTTGAGAAAATAAGTATTGAAAAATTTAAGAGAATAACAAGCAATATCTCGAAAATGGTTCACTCAACAAAAAAAAAAGTATATGACATAAATTGAGTATTTAAATGCGACAGACAGACACACGGACATGTTTCCAAAAATGCTTTTATTGGATTCAGGGGGTCTCAAAACATGTATTTCCGGTGAAATCTCGGTATCGAATTTCTGGGTGGAATACAATACTTCCTCTACTTACTATACGTAGTAGAGAAAGCACAAAGTATTTTTGGAAAATTGTCCGCGTGTGTGTGTGTGTGTGTGTGTGTGTGTGTGTGTGTGTGTGTGTGTGTCTGTGAACAGCATAACTCAGAAACGAACAGTCGGATAAACACCTAACTTGGTATTTAGGTTCAGTATCTTCCAGAGATGTGACACGAAGGTTTTCAATAAAATCCCCCACCCCAGATTACCCTTTACATGGAACATTTTTCGAAAATTTGAATTTTCTCAGAAATGGCTCAAACGATTTTGATTAAAATATTATATGTTTAAGAAATTTTCATGACAAATGAAATGTATATCTCATATTTTCTGGGAATGTCTCCAAAAGTATTCTTCATTGTAAACTACTTTTGCATAACTGGGGAACCATAAGAGATGGACAAACTTTTACTACACAAAACATGTAGATCGCGATAAAATACACAATTTATGTCATATACATTTTTGTTTTTGAGGGAACCATTTTCGAGATATTGCTTGTTATTCCCTTAAATTTTCCAATACTTATACTTTTTCTCAAATGTAAATTCGTTATTCTTTTTTTTTTGTCCTGGTAATGCAAAGAGAATGGAATACTCGACATAGCAACCAGCTCTTAAAATATTTGACTATCCCTTAAAGCCTACCAATTCCCCTTGCATCTACAGGAAATTAGCAATAGGATTAACATCTCGATTAACATGAAGCATAAGGAGAGTAAGCGTTTGTAAAAATAGTTTGTACAAGAGTAGAGAAAGTCATGTGTATGTAACACATAAGATTGTTTTGTTTTCAGAGGCCTCAAAACATGTAGGTATTTCCGGCGAAATCTCGGTATCGAATTTTTGGCAGGAATGCAATACCTTCTCTACCTATTATGTACGTGGTAGAGAAAGTAAAAAGTTGACAATGGCTCTAGCTACTTTATCCTATAACGAAGTGTGTAAATATGAATTTAAAATTTATTTGGATTAACAAGAAGTAGCTAGAAATAGACAGCTCTTATAAGAATAGTTTGTAGAAGAGTGAGTAGATAAAGTCGTGTGAATTCAAGGCAAGATATTACTTTTATTAACAGAGAAACCATTCCATACAGATGCAGAAGAATTCAGGATGTGTATAATTTTTGAGAAGGTGCTTAATTTTCTGCGCAAAATTAAGTTTGACAAAGGATTTGGCTAGGAAAAAAAATGTAGACCTACTAATCCCATTACTTCTTAACTTATGTAATACTACTGTATTAAGTTTGATTGGCGAGTTTACTGTAAACATGGAGAACACAGCAAATTAAATTAAATTAACGATAAACTGAGGAATGTAGTTCCTTTGTCGGTAAATGACAGTAGCATATTAAACCTCTCACTTCTAATGATGGATATATCCTCGCTGTCCTCACTGCGATTCAGTTTGCTTTTTCTTCCTTGCATGTGCTTTGGGATTGTGTGTATGACTTTGTCTCCGATTTTTTGCGCTGTTCTTGCGTACTAATTTTGGATGCGTATAAATACTACACAAGCTAAGTTGCGAATAATACTGCTACGTTATTACGAATGATGACATAATTCTTATTATACATCTGTGAATGCAATGTGAGACTAAGGTTATTATTACTTTCTCTACTACGTATAGTAAGTAGGGGAAGTATTGCATTCCACCCAAAAATTCGATACCGAGATTTCACCGGAAATACATGTTTTGAGACCTCCTGAATCCAAAAAAAGCATTTTTGGAAACATGTCCGTGTGTGTGTCTGTGTGTGTGTGTGTCTGTGTGTGTGTGTGTCTGTGTGTCTGTGTGTGTGTGAACAGCATAACTCAAAAACGAACAGTCGGATAAACACCAAACTTGGTATTTAGGTTCAATATCTTCCAGAGATGCGACACGAAGGTTTTCAAGAAAATCCCCCCACCCCAGACTACCCTTTACATGGAACATTTTTCGAAAATTTTAATTTTCTCAAAAATGGCTCTAACGATTTTGATGAAAATATCATATGTTTAAGATAATGTCATGAGAAATGAAATGTATATCTCGAAATTTCTGGGAATGTCTCCAAAAGTATTCTTCATTATGAACGACTTTTGCATAACTGGTAAACCATAAGAGATAGACAAAATTTTACTACACAAAAAATGTAGATCGCGTTAAAATACACAATTTATGTCATATACATTTCTTTTGTTGAGTGAACCGTTTGCGTGATATTGCTTGTTATTCCCTTAAATTTTCCAATACTTATACTTTTTCTCAAATTCGTTATTCATTTTTTTATGTTCTGGACATGCAAAGAGAATGGAATGCCCCACATAGCAACCAGCGTTAAAATATTTGACTATCGCTTAAAAGCTACCATATTCCCCTTGCATCTACAAGAAAATTAGCAATAAGATTGACATCTCGATATCTCGATTAACATAAAGCATATGGAGAATAGGCGTTTGTAAAAATAGATTGTACAAGAGTAGAGAAAGTCATGTGAGTGTAACACATCAGATTTTTTTTTTTATTACTCCATTTTACTCGCTTTAACTTGAAGTTGGTTTGTTTACGTTATTTGCATCACGCTTTGAGCGTCAATTTGAAGAAGGTCTTTTGTTGGAGTTGTTTATTTTCCCCAAGTTTAAAAAAATATTAACTTTGTAATTTGACTGTTTCTTTAGTTATTATATATTTATGTTTGCCTCGGCTGCGTCAGTATTTGTTAGAGACACGTTAGCAGGGCGCGATGCGACAACAATGTAGGCTTATACACATTATTATTTTACTTCTCTCCTTTTATTACTGCTTGACACGATTTAAATAACACTTCACTGGTAGAGAGACCTGTGAGATTCTTTAATTAATTAATTACACTTTTTAACACGTAAACTATTTTCGTTTCACACGAAAACGTATTAAATCTCTCGAGGACGCACAAGCAATGCATCCAGTTATGAGCACTGTCTGCAGGCAACACGTCTGGTTATGAGCACTGTTTGGAGGCAACTGAATTTATTTCAACTGTCTAAACTTGTAAATTTCCATTCAAAAGTTCGAGGTCAAGATATCACCAAAAATACATGTTTTGAGGCCCCTTGAATCCAAAAACAATTTTTAGAAAACGTTCCGTGTGCATTTGTGTAGATATGTGTTTGAACAGCATAACTCAAAAACGAAAAGTCGGATAAATACAAAACTTTGTATTTAGGTTTAGTATCTTTCAAAGTTGCGACACGAAGATCCTTAAGGAAATCCCCCCACCCCAGGCAATATCTTTACGTAGAAGATTTTTCGAAAATTTTGAATTTTTTCAAAAATGGCTCATATGTTTAAGATATTTTTATAGCATCTAAAATGTATATCATGAATTTTGTGGAAATGTCCCCAAAAGTCCTCTCCATTCTGAATGACTTTTGCATAACTGGAAAACCGTAACAGATAGACAAAAGTTTACTACACAAAAAATGCAGATTGTTAAAACACAGAATTTATGTCATATACATTTTTCTTCTTTTTTTGTGGAGCGAACTATTGCCGAGATATTTCTTGTTATTTGTTAAAATTTTCCAATACGTATACTTTTTTTCAAATGGAAATTCGTTGTTCTTTTTTTTATTTCTTATCCTGGACATTCAAAGAGAATGGAATGCTCCACTTTGCAACCAGCTCTTAAAATATTTGACTATCGCTTAAAGCCTACCATATTCCCCTTGCACCTACAAGAAAACTAGCAATAAGATTAAGATCTCGTTATCTCGATTAACATGAAGCATATGGAGAATAAGGTTTGTAAAAATAGTTTGTACGAGAGTAGAGAAAGTCATGTAAGTGTAACAGATAAGATTTTTAGATACATAATGTCATTAATAAATATAAAATACTAGAAACCATTGTTTTGTAGTGATAAACAAAAACTTTAAAATTAATAATTTATTTTCTTTTTAATTCGTTTATTTTAAGTTAATAAATTAGAAATGTATTAACTTATATACTAACTTTTCTTTTGACGTACTGAAATGCTGTAAAAGTTGTTTAGCATAAATTTATAAAAAAATAATGTATTTAATTTGTCCAATTGTATGTTATCAGACTAAGAAAATGAAAGGAGAATATGCCACAGAAGGAACCAAATGATGAAGAAAACTTGACGTTAGTTTTGATGATAATTTTTTGAAAAAATCCTGTGCCAACAAATGTTGGAATAAACCTATATTTAATTCATTACAGTATAGGAAAATAGTGCTTTAAAACATTCCACCGGTTTCCATACATTTTCATGCAAGAGAAAAATTATACAAAATTATATTTGTAAATATAATTATTTACACATATTTTTTTCAATGGAAATTGGACTATCCTCATATCCTAGTATCTTTAAAGCGAAGGAATGTCTATCTTTTGTACTTAACGTAGGTAACTGTCCATCACACAATGGGTTCAATCGGGGCAATCAGCAAACACTTTCTATTCGGTTTAGGGGTGCAGGTGCAAAATAGTAAATTTATTTTTCAAAATATTAAAACTAGAGGCATAATATTTGTGTGTACTATTGCTAGCAACTAAAAAGAGTGTCTAAATACAAAGTTTAACTTCAGTGCTTAATTTTATTTATGAGATATTAATTCCTATAAATTTTGTTCATTTAAGTTAAAATGATCTTAAGAAGGTACTCAACTACATTCTGTTTAACACTTTTCTTCTTAAAACCGCCTTTGAAAATAGTACAACGGAGGTTTTGATGTAGTAATATAGCTTTAAAAACTCTATCAGACGGAAACAATCAGCATAAATGGCGTATTATTACATTTTTAAATAAACGAAGTTTTATATAAAAATTCTAATTGGACGAATTACTACACGCGTTTTCAAACATGTTGATAAAAAATTTCAGATCTTTTTCTTATCAATTATAAGGATTGATAAATAAAGCATATTCACCAAAATTAAAATGTATGTCCTCACACATATATTGAACTAAAATTCTTTTTACGATATGTCTGTAGCAAGTAGACCAGTGAAAATCTTAATAGATTGATTACAACCTTTAAAATAAACAGTTTTATATATCAATTCTAATTTGGACATGTTATTTCAAACGTTTTCATGTACATTGCTGAAAATTTTCAGACCTGTTTCTTATTCATGATCATTTTTGCAAAAGAAAGCATGAGGAACACTGAAAATGAGAAAAGTAGCTACTTTCATATGCAGTTATTTAATCTATACATCCGATATAAAAAACAAAATATTCTTTAAAGCATGAGGCCTATATACATTGAAACTTAAAGATATCTATTGATTCCCCCCCAAAACTATTTTTTTAGAAAAAGGTCCTGGTATGTATGTGTGTGTGTTTGTGTGTGTATCTGCCTGCGAATAGCGTAACTCAAAAACGAAAAACCGACAAATACTAAACTTAGTATTTAAGTTAAATACCTTCCAAAGATGTGACACGTAGATTTTCAACAAAATCCCCCACCCCTAACTACCCTTTACATTGGTAATTTATTGAAATTTTTTATTTTCTCAAAAAATGCCTCTAACGATTATGATTAAAGTACCATATATGTAAGATGACATGACATATCACATGACAGTAAAATGTATATCTAGAATTTTCGGAATAACCTGTGAAGTCCTCTTAATTTTGAATGACTTTTGTTTACCCGGCTAAACGTAAGAGATAGAAAAACTCTTAATATGCAAAATATGTAGGTCTTTTATAACTGCAAACGTGTGATTATAAGCCGCCACTGACTTCATTAAACAACATCGTTCTAATTAGTACAAATGAATTTGAAAAGTAGACTTTTAATAATTGCTATTCTAAGCTGTCTCAAAATTCACTCATAGCATAACAAGAAACACAATTCTACTTTAATGAGTTACATGCTGTTAATACTGTACACCCTTCCATGTAAAAGGAGGTGTTCAAAGTACCCTCCTTGCATCTGGATGCAATACTGCACTCGTCTGTGTAATGAGTTTCGAATTCTTTCAAGCACCCCCGGATGATCTCGGAATTCTTGACAAGTACATACAATTCTCTGCTCCAGTACTTCAGCGGTATCAACGGGGGTCTGTACACTACACTTTTGAGATGACCCTATACAGAAAAATCTAAAGGATTCAGATCAGGTGATTGTGGAGGCCAAGGTGTAGACCCTTCTCTACCTATCCATCTTGGACCATATCTCCACCCTTAGATATCTTCTTACAGTAACATCAAAATGTGCCGGTGCTCCATCATGGATGCACCAGATACTCCGAAGTTGCTCAACGGGATCATCCCTAAGTAGTTCACGTCAGTGGCAGCTCATAACCACACATTCACAATAATAAATCTTACACATACTTGTTTGCGGAACCATGGAAACATGTCCGTGTGTGTGTATCTCTGAACAGTATAACTCAGAAACGAACAGTCGGATAAGCACCAAACTTGGTATTTAGGTTCAGTATCATCCCGAGATGCGACACGAAGATTTTCAAGAAAATACCCCCACCCCAGATTACCCTTTACAAGGAACATTTTTCGAAAATTTTAGTTTTCTCAAAAATGGCTCTTACTATTTTGATTAAAATATCATATGTTTAAGATATTTTTATGACAAAAGAAATGTATATCTCGAATTTTCTGGGAATGTCTCCAAAAGTATTCTTCATTGTGAACGACGTTTGCATAACTGGTAAACCATAAGCGATAGACAAAGTTTTACTACACACAAAATATAAATCGCGTTAAAATACACAATTTATGTCAAGCACATTTTTTTGTTAAGTGAACCATTTTCGAGATATTGCTTGTTATTTCCTTAAATTTTCCAATACTTATACTTTTTCTCAAATTCGTTATTCATTTTTTTGCCTGGTAATGCAAATACTCCACATAGCAACCAGCTCTTAAAATATTTGACTATCGCTTAAAGCCCTTGCACCTACAAGAAAATTAGCAATAAGATTAACATCCCGATTAACATGAAGCATATGGAGAATAAGCGTTTGTAACAATAGTTTGTACAAGAGTACAGAAAGTCATGTGAGTATAACACATCAGATTTTTTTGCTTATATTATCGTGTACTTTCAACCGTTTCAGTTTGAGATATTAACTATGATGCACTTTGTATATACATATTATATACCGCGTGAGTCTTCTCATCCTGCGGATTAGTAACTAGGCAACCCTGCAGTTAACATACGATGCTAAATGACGGTGATGATTAGGGCTCGGTGGTGCTCGTTGTTAACGTGCGCTAGTAGATAATGGTTAACTTACTGAGAAGGTCATGGATTTGTGTTTTATTGAAATTCCCATAACTAAACTAATTAAGTGAAACGAAACTTCCATGCCAAACTATCAGTTCTCGTTGAGTTCATTAAACATAAAAGGCACCTTCAAGTGGCAGTATTTGAACCTGGAACCTTCGCCACTGAAGGCCAACGCGCACACTGATGCGCTACGAGTGCAAGTCACTGCACGTACAGCGGTGCAAAGCAGTCATTTCGGCCGAAATTGATACAACGCGATGCAGTGGACAGTGTTTACAGCATATCCTGTACAACGCTGGGACTGCATAACTTCTCAATCCGCAGGCTAAGAAGACTCACCCGGTATATAAATATGTTTGTGGAGTGAAATATTTCCGAGATATTTGTTTTGGTTTGAATTTTCAAATTCTTATACTTGTTTCAAGTGGAAGATCGTTACTGTTTTTCGTGGTCATCCAAAGAGAAAGGAATTTCAAAACTATCACAAAACCATCTTAACAGCTTTGACTATCGCTTATTCCTCTAATCTCCTTGTACCTACAACGAAAAATGTTATAAAACATTTTATGGAAATATTTATGCCGATTAACATGAAGAGTAAGCTTTCTAATAATAGTTTGTTGAAGAATGGATAGAGAAAGTCATGCGAATGCAACACAAAAATGTTTTTCCAACGCTTTTTAGTTTATTTATATTATTGTTTCCACTGTGTAAGGCCTGTGAGAATGTTTTAATAAGCGTTTTCTAAACGATTGAACACCTGTGTGATACTTAAAGCGTGTTAGAACTACGACGTGCGGTAGGCACATGCCAGGAAATTTGTTGAGTTCTGTACGAGAGCAGCTGTGGCATCACGTAGTGACGGAGCAGTTTGTCACACATCGCAAGTAACGCTTTAATTGTGCCTTACATTTCCTTTCCATACATAGGGTTTTTATTCCACTTCTCATTGGTCGAGGACTTCGCCATAAATGACGCGAGCTCCGAGAAAAATTCCTTCTTGCATAATGGTTTAGCAAGAATCCCACTAGACGTGTAAAGCAAGTTTTTTTGTAAACGCTCTTATGTGAAATGGCTTATGCATTTATGGGGATCACGGCGGCTCACCGGCGGTTCTTGGAATTTCTCTTTATCTTGCGCGGAAAATAGAAAATGACGTCTTGAAACCTGCTGGTTAGTTCCATATAAGTAGAAAGCACGAAAATAAATATCGCCACCTTGCGGATAAACCTAAAACAATAATATTGTTTTTATCATTGGAATCCACATTTTTAAATGGCAGATGTTTTTGTTATAGCGAAATTTATAGCTTAATAAGAGCTTAGTTTAGTATTTAAAAGTCAAATGCCGGAATGTGCACGTTAAACTTCTTAGAATCCAATGGAAAATACTTTTTGATGCTTGAAAGTATTTTAAATGCCTATTTTATACATTATTATTTCAAGAAAAACGTATATACATCCTCCTGCCTTAAACGTAAGTAATAAGGAAAAAAGTATAGAAATTTCATACCGATATTTCATCAAAATACATGCTTTGAGGCCCCCTAAATAAGAAAAACAATTTTTAGAAAAAAAGCCCGTGTGTGCGTGTGTCTGTGAACAGCGTGACCCAAAAACGAAAAGACAGATAAATACCAACTTGGTATTTAAGTTCAGTATCTTCCAAGGATGCGAAATGAAGATTTTCAAGAAAATTTCCCCGCCCCAAACTACCCTTTACATGGAACATTTTTCGATTTTTTATTTATTCTTTTAAGAATAGCCCTAACGATTTTGATTAAAATATCATATGTGTAAGATATATTCATGGCAAATGAAATGTATATCTTGAATTTTCTGGGAATGTCCCCAAAAGTCCTCTTCATACTGATGGACTTTCGCATAACTGGTAAACCGTAAGAAATTTTACTATACACAAAGTGTAGATCACGTTAAAACATACAATTATGTCATACTTTTTTTTGTCGAGTGACCCATTTCCGAAATATTTCTTGTTATTTGTTTGAATTTTCTAATACTTAACGCGTTTCTCAAAGGGAAATCCGTTATTATTTTTTTATTTATTTATTTTTTTAATGTCCTGGACATGCAAAGAGGATTGAATGCTCCACATAGCAACAAACTCTTAAAATATTTGACTATTGCTTAAAGGCTACCATATTCCCCTTGCAATTACAAGAAACAAGATAGTATCTGCAAATGTTTATCTCGGTTAATATGAAGTAGATGGAGAATAAGTGTTAGTAAAAATAGTTTGTATAAAAGTAGAGAAAGTCATGTGAGTGCAACAAATCAGATTTTTTTAAAAAGGTTCCTTTTGGGTACAGGAGACCTCACAACATGTACATTTGACGAAATCTTAGTATATGTATTAGGGTACATAAAATAAAAATCTGATGTGTTACATTCACATGACATTTTCTAATCTGATTTTCATTACTAATTGGTAACTTTAAAATAGATTAGAGAAATATGAAACATATCTTAAATATGTTGCTAACTTCATATGAAACTCTTTATTTGTACACAAATAAATCTCCATATTGTGTATCTTTGAGGTAAACCTTGTACTTCTCTCTGACACTGTCGGCTCAAACCTATTTCCCTGTACATCTGATCAAAAATATAATTATGTGTCCAAAAAGAATGCTTATTCCTGTGAAATAGTAATTGAAAATCAAGGCTTAAAACAAGGGTGTGTTCTATGCCCTTGCTTTTTAATGTTTATCTGGACAACTTTAAGAATGGAAAACCTTAGTACATAAGGGAATCAAAACAGGACAAAATGAAACATTAAATCATTTGCGGACGACATAGTCCTTATTTTTGTCAATAAGGATAGACTAAAAATGGTTGCTGAGGAAGTATTTAGATTTTTAAGGAGTTTTATTGTTTCGTTATTTGCACCACGCTTTGAGCGTCAATTTGAATGAGATATATTATAGTTTCACTGTTGGGGAGCCAAACTTGATGAAGTAACTGCCCCACGTATGGTACAAAGTTTCCGGTGGCCTTCGTCCCAACGTTTAGGAATCAACTTTATGTTTTAATGTTTCTTTAAATATTATATATATTTATGTTTTCCTCAGCTGCATCATTATTAATTTGTAGAAACATGTATCTCTTATCAGGGGGTGATACGGCTAAAGAATGTAGGCTTACACAAATTAAAATCTTTTTACTGCACTCCATTTATTAATCCTTCATACGATTAAATAACACTTCGCTTATACAGAGAGCTGTGATTGTTATTAATTGCACCTTTAAACACGTAAACTTTATAATATTCTCGCCGTAATGAATTCTCGTCTCTCACTGGATACGTACCGAGCGAATGAACTGCTCAGGTAGGCTGCCATCTATCGACTGCCGTTTACCGCTTAAATTTGTAAATTTTTCTATTTCAAGTCTCTGGGTGGCTAATCCTACTCCACTAGAATACTTTTATTTAACTTAAGGTTTTTCCAGTTGTTGATTAGCTATTTATAAACCGTTTTAAATATTACATTATTATTGCTCCAAGAAATACTAGTAGCTTTATTAAACTTTCCTATTCATTATTGCCTCAAAGTTACCTCATTGTTAGCTCATTGTTAGCAACTTACGGCCTCTATTCTCACAGCTTCTACATTATTAAATTACTTAATACATTCACATAACATTATTATATATGTACATAATAAAAATAAACATAATACAATGACTGTTACATACATATTATATATTATATTATACACATATTGCTTTAAGGCGGGCTGTTATTTTTACTTTCTCTACTACGTATAGTAAGTAGGGGAAGTATTGTATTCCACCCAAAAATTCGATACCGAGATTTCACCGGAAATACATGTTTTGAGACCCCTAAATCCAAAAACAGCATTTTTGAAACATTTCCGGTGTGTGTCTGTGTGTCTGTGAACAGCATAACTCAGAAACGAACAGTCGGATAAACACCAAACTTGATATTTAGGTTTAGTATCTTCCAGAGATGCGACATGAATGTTTTCAAGAAAATCCCCCATCCCAGATTACACTTTACATGGAACATTTTTCGAAAATTTTAATTTTCTAAAAAATGGCTATAACGATTTTGATTAACGTATCATATGTTTAAGATATTTTAATGACAAATGAAATGTATATCTCGAATTTTCTGGGAATGTCTCCAAAAGTGTTCTTCATTGTGAACGACTTTTGCATAACTGGTAAACCATAAGAGATAGACAAAATTTTACTACATAAAAAATGTAGATCGGATTAATACACACAATTTATGTCGTATGCATTTTTTTTGTTAGGTGAGTCATTTTCGAGATATTGCTTGTTATTCCCTTAAATTTTCCAATACTTATGATTTTTCTCAAATTCGTTATTCATTTTTTTGTCTTGATAATGCAAAGAGAATGGAATACTCCACATAGCAACCAGCTCTTAAAATATTTGACTATCACTTAAAGCCTACCAATTTCCCTTGCATCTACAAGAAAATTAGCAATAAGATTAACATCTCGATATCTCGATTAACATGAAGCATATGGAGAATAAGCGTTTGTAAAAATAGTTTGTACAAGAGTAGAGAAAGTTTTGTTAGTATAACACATCATATTTTTATATTATATAATTAGTCTGAAATCATTTAAATGTTTAAAATACTGCCTCATAGTGCAACAATTTAACATCATTATAAAAGGAATAATAAGTTAATTTTCAAAGCGAAAACAAAGATAATCGCATTCAAAAGTAAATACCAGAAAACGACAAAAGTAGTAAAAGATGTCACTCCAGTAGAACAACCAAAGCACCTCAAATTTTTAGGCTGTGAGTGACGCATTAAGATCGAGAGACATGTAGATAAAAAGTTACATAAATTCCAAGGAATTACCGGGATAATACATAGATTTTAAAAATAAAATTAAATAAGAGACAAAATTGAGATTCTATTCAATAATGCCCTACGAGTAATACTGTATGGAAGCGAGGCATCGACTCTTAAGCAAAAGATAAAAGCAAAATTCCAGCAGTAGAAATGAGATTCTTATGTGCAGTGAAGGAAAGTACAAGAGAATGACATACAAACAACGAAGACACAGTAGAAGAGCTAGGAGTTAAGCCAAAAATCTTAGTGTTACATTCACATGACTTTCTCTATCCTCTGTCGTTTATTAGTGGATATACAAATTATTCTTATTGAAGCTTCTTTTCCTATCTACAACTGAAAATCGATGCCAGTAATAAAGTATTGCACATCGAGCCATTAATAACGGATATCTCGGAAATGGCTGATGCTACAAAAAATTTATTTGGAATAAATTGTGGGTTTTAAAGAGATCTGATTTTTTGTGTGGTAAGTTTTCGTCGTATCACTTAACGTTTACCAGTAATACAAGATTACATAAAATTCTTTCCGACTAAAGAGGACTCCACAGGCTATTCCTAGAAAATTCAAAATATATATTTCATTTGTCATGTAAATATCTTTTGTATACGGTATTTTAATCAAAATCGTTATAGCTATTTTTTATAAAATCAAAAATTTTGAAAAAGTTTCATGTAAAGTGTAGTCTGGAGTGAGGGAATATACTGAAAATCTTCGTGTCGCATCTTTGGAAGGCACTGAACCTAACTACAAGTTTGATATTTATCCGATTTTTCGGTTTTGAGTTAGGCTGTTCACAGACACGCACTCACACGTAACTTTTTCTAAAAATTCCTTTTTACTTTCTCTACTACGTATAGTAAGTAGGGGAAGTATTGCATTCCACCCAAAAATTCGATACCGAGATTTCACCGGAAATACATGTTTTGAGACCTCCTGAATCCAAAAAAAGCATTTTTGGAAACATGTCCGTGTGTGTGTCTGTGTGTGTGTGTCTGTGTGTGTGTGTGTCTGTGTGTGTGTCTGTGTGTGTGTCTGTGAACAGCATAACTCAAAAACGAACAGTCGGATAAACACCAAACTTGGTATTTAGGTTCAGTATCTTCCAGAGATGCGACACGAAGGTTTTCAAGAAAATCCCCCCACCCCAGACTACCCTTTACATGGAAGATTTTTCGAAAATTTTAATTTTCTCAAAAATAGCTCTAACGATTTTGATTAAAATATCATATATTTAAGATAATGTCATGAGAAATGAAATGCATATCTCGAATTTTCTGGAAATGTCTCCAAAAGTATTCTTCATTGTGAACGACTTTTGCATAACTGGTAAACCATAAGAGATAGACAAAATTTTACTACACAAAAAATGTAGATCGCATTAAAATACACAACTTATGTCATATACATTTCTTTTGTTGAGTGAACCGTTTTCGAGATATTGCTTGTTATTTCCTTAAATTTTCCAATACTTATACTTCTTCTCAAATTCGTTATTCATTTTTTTATGTCCTGGACATGCAAAGAGAATGGAATTCGGCACATAGCAACCAGCGTTAAAATATTTGACTATCGCTTAAAAGCTACCATATTCCCCTTGCATCTACCAGAAAATTACCAATAAGATTGACATCTCGATATCTCGATTAACATGAAGCATATGGAGAATATGCGTTTGTAAAAATAAAGAGTAGAGAAAGTCATGTGAGTGTAACACATCAGATTTTTTTACTTTCTCTACTACGTATAGTAAGTAGGGGAAGTATTGCATTCCACCCAAAAATTCGATACCGAGATTTCGCCGGAAATACATGTTTTGAGACCTCCTGAATCAAAAAAAGCATTTTTGGAAACATGTCCGTGTGGGTGCCTGTGTGTGTGTATGTCTGTGTGTGTGTCTGTGAACAGCATAACTCAAAAACGAACAGTCGGATAAGCACCAAACGTGGTATTTAGGTTCAGTATCTTCCAGAGATGCGACATGAAGGTTTTCAAGAAAATACCCCCAACCCAGACTACCCTTTACATGGAACATTTTTCGAAAATTTTAATTTTCTCAAAAATGGCTCTAACGATTTTGATGAAAATATCATATGTTTAAGAAAATGTCATGAGAAATGAAATGTATATCTCGAATTTTCTGGGAATGTCTCCAAAAGTATTCTTCATTGTGAACGACTTTTGCATAACTGGTAAACCATAAGAGACAGACAAAATTTTACTACACAAAAAATGTAGATCGCGTTAAAATACACAACTTATGTCATATACATTTCTTTTGTTGAGTGAACCGTTTTCGAGATATTGCTTGTTATTTCCTTAAATTTTCCAATACTTATACTTTTTCTCAAATGCGTTATTCATTTTTACTTTCTCTACTACGTATAGTAAGTAGGGGAAGTATTGCATTCCACCCAAAAATTCGATACCGAGATTTCACCGGAAATACATGTTTTGAGACTCACTGAATCCAAAAAAAGCATTTTTGGAAACATGTCCGTGTGTGTGTCTGTCTGTGTGTCTGTGTGTCTGTGTGTCTGTCTGTGTGTCTGTCTGTGTGTCTGTGTGTCTGTGAACAGCATAACTCAAAAACGAAGAGTCGGATAAACACCAAACTTGGTATTTAGGTTCAGTATCTTCCAGAGATGCGACACGAAGGTTTTCAAGAAAATCCCCCCACCCCAGACTACCCTTTACATGGAACATTTTTCGAAAATTTTAATTTTCTCAAAAACGGCTCTAACGATTTTGATTAAAATATCATATGTTTAAGATATTGTCATGATAATTAAAATGTATATCTCGAATTTTCTGGGAATGTCTCCAAAAGTATTCTTTATTATGAACGACTTTTTCATAACTGGTAAACCATAAGAGATAGACAAAATTTTACTACACAAAAAATGTAGATCGCGTTAAAATACACAATTTATGTCATATACATTTCTTTTGTTGAGTGATCCGTTTGCGAGATATTGCTTGTTATTCCCTTAAATTTTCCAATACTTATAGTTTTTCTCCAATTCGTTATTCATTCTTTTATGTCCTGGACATGCAAAGAGAATGGAATGCGCCACATAGCAACCAGCGTTAAAATATTTGACTATCGCTTAAAACCTACCATATTCCCCTTGCATCTACAAGAAAATTACAAATAAGATTGACATCTCGATATCTCGATTAACATGAAGCATATGGAGAATAGGCGTTTGTAAAATTAGATTGTACAAGAGTAGAGAAGTCATGTGAGTGTAACACATCAGATTTTTTAATTTAAGAGTCTCAAAACGTGCATTTCCGGTGAAATCTCGGTATCGAATTCTTTGGTAGAATGCAATACCTTCTCACCTACTAAGTACTTGGTAGAGAAAATAAAAATGGTGTAGCGGGAAAACGTTGGTCCTCTGGTTGATGCCCTCTGCTGCAGTGTTCTGGTCCCGGCTACCTCTGCTCAGCGGCTGATGATTTGTCCATTCCTAAATTACCATCTAACTAATTTCACTGATCTCAAGAGTTTTCATAGCTGAAGTAAATTAAAATACACCTGAATTCCCTTAAAATGTGATTTATTATCAATAAAATACTTATGTGCGACTAGCTTTTCCCATCTTTAACAATTCCCACCATAATAATAAATTGCGAGCCTAATCCTACTGCACACGCTTCCCCATCCATATGCACACACGTGCATCCGTCGTCCAGAGTGTCGAAGAGATTTTATAAGAGAGTGAAAATCTGGGGCCTGCTTCCCCCTTTTATACCTAAACCTAGTGACGCTCACTTTCGCTCCTTAAAGTGTAACGACATTTCTAATTGGTCCTCAGACCGCGTTACCTTATTATATGAAAATATTCTGCTTCAAAACCTTTCGCACACGCGTTCCAGTGACGCGTCCGTAAGCAAATTCAATATCTCAGTCTCTTTCCTTTCTATATCTGCCTCTTTCTATTTCTTGTTATTCCTTCCTCCAAGTTCATTAGCTTGGTGAAAGGTGGTGTGCTTTACTTAGAATTGCCTTTATCTGGAATTAACTAGCTCGCACGTCCCTTACTTATCTAAGTTACAATCTGCTTTGTACATCTCTTAGCTGCTAAATATTCTAATATATTTCTTGTTGAATTATATTATTATGTACAATTATTTCTTTATATTGATTTATATGCATCTATATATGGTATATCCCCTTTCAACGGAAGGCCATCTTTTACAAATTGCTGGCAGAAGAATTCCTAAACAAGTTCTTATATATATATATATATATATATATATATATATATATATATATATATATATATATATATATATAAGCCTAGGGGACACAGATTAGCTGGAAGGTCGAAGAAGCATAGGAGAGAGATGATGTGAGACCCGAAAGGATGCAGAGTAATCCATGTGAGAAGGAGAAATATACGAACAAAAAGTCCATTTCATATTTTTAATTACTTTAAGGATGATGTGCTGAGCGTATCCATACAATTGCATCCGCTTTAAAACTTCTTGAAGCGGATTATGAAGCATTTGAATGAACGATAAATGTGTTTACCGAGCTGAATTTGGACGCATTAACTCCACCTGTTTTATGTTTAAATAACAGTTTCATTCTTGATAGCTTATTGCACAGCAGGACACTAACACAAATTCTGGCAACTTAATAAGGATGTCAGTTTTATCTTCCAAGAAGATAATTTCATTAATTCTGTCCTTATCAACACACACACGTAAGTGCATGTGGAACATTTCGCAATGTCAGTACGACTTCTTGATGCGTATGCAGGTGGTCGCATAATTAACTGCAATTTGTCTTCATTTAGCTGCTACATCACGGAGTTGGAGCGGATACTGCTCTGCGGGTCTAGGGTTCGAATGGATATGAACTGTCTTCAGCATCTTTGAGGCAATTAATTTTGTTACATGCTGGTTAGAGGCCTAAAAGTTGACTTGAAAAACTAAATTAATTTATAGTACCCAGCACGTTCATTGAAAGGACGTATACTCACTTGGTTGCGGAGAGCCGAAATGTGGTGTAGAGGTTAAAAGGAAGGTAAAAATCTATAACACAAATCCCCTTACACATTCCTAGATTTATTTATTAACCGTTTGGGGTTCCTACATTATTAAATATGAAAGGTGAGGGGAGATGTCCTCCGATCCAAAAGCCGGCTTGCACGCGCGATCCGTTTCTCTCGGAATACTCAGCAAGACGGACTCTATATCCCCACCAGTCGTGGCTAGCAAAAACTCCCAGCTGGAGTGACGTCACGAAAACAATAATATGTATGGTAATGACAATGAAACCCCCAAATAATTAATACGCCACAATACTATAGAGTGTCTCAAATTGAAACACAATTAGAAATACTATTTCTCAGAAAGGAAATGACACAGATTTGTTGTGTATGAATCAGAAGACAGTGAAAAGCATAAAACACGTTCATCTGTTTATAAACAAACATTTATTGTTTGTTGAACGTGAGTACTGGAATGTTACTGGAAAGTGGAGAATGCTGTTGAGGTTCAATGACGATGCAGGATTGAATTCGGTACACCATTACTAACAGGGTTAACAATCACAAGAATCGGAAACAAGTTTGAAGTCGATGGGGCAGAGCAAGATGTGTTGAGAGGGCGCTGCGAAAGAAAGAGAAGTTCCAATGATAACGAGAGTGTTGATGTAGTCCTGTAGCCTTTACCATGAAAAATGTCGTTGTTGGGAGTGTACTTTGGCAGAAGGGGACATTTTGAATAGGTACGGTTTAAGTAATATAATGCAATAAAAATTGCATTTCTGTTTTATTTCGTTGCTGAGAAATAGACAGACACACACACACACAGACACACACAGGGACATGTTTCCAAAAATCCTTTTTTTGGATTCAGAGGGTCTCAAAACATGTATTTCCGGTGAAATCTCAGTATCGAATTTTTGGGTGGAATACAATACTTCCCCTACTTACTAAACATAGTAGAGAAAGTAAAAAGCATTTTTGGAAACATGTCCGTGTGTGTGTCTGTGAACAGCATAACTCAGAAACGAACAGTCGGATAAACACCAAACTTGGTATTTAGGTTCAGTATCTTCCAGAGATGCGACACGAAGGTTTTCAAGAAAATTCCCCCACCCCAGATTACCCTTTAATTGAACATTTTTCGAATATTTTAATTTTCTCAAAAATGGCTCTAACGATTTTGATTAAAATCTCATATATTTAAGATACTTTCATGACAAATAAAATGTATATTTTGAATTTTCTGGAAAGGTCTCCAAAAGTATTCTTCATTGTGAACGACTTTTGCATAATTCGTAAACCATAAGAGATAGACAAAATTTTACTACATAAAAAATGTAGATCGCGTTAAAATACACAATTTATGTCATATACATTTTTTGTTGAGTGAACCATTTCCTAGATATTGCTTGTTATTCCCTTAAATTTTACAATACTTGCTTTTTCTCTAATGGGAATTCGTTATTCATTTTCGTTTTGTCCTGGTAATGCAAAGAGAACCACATAACAACCAGCTCTTCAAATATTTGACTGTCGCTTAAAGCCTAGCGATTCCCCTTGCACCTGCAAGAAAATTAGCAATAAGATTAACATCTCGATATCTCGATTAACATGAAGCATATGGAGAATAGCGTTTGTAAAACAGCTTGTACAAGAGTAGAGAAAGTCATGTGAGTGTAACACATCAGATATTTTTTATATCTACTACGTTTTAATCCAAACAAAAGTTACATACGTAACTAATTACACATTTAGTTATGCGACTACAAAGAGAACAGCGATAGTCAAATGTTTAAGAACTGGACGCTATACGCTGGCCTGAAATTTCCATACTGTTTCCATACAATCGCGAGAAACAACTGAATGTTGAAAGGACTTTCAAGAATGACCAATCAATGAACAATTTGAACCTTTAATAATGGATATCTTAGAAACGGCTTATGCCACAAAAAAAACTTACTTAAAATAAATTGTCTACTATAAGGAGAAATACATGTTTTGTGTAGTACGTTTTCGTGTATCGCTTGATGTTTACCAGTTATAGAAAATTATATAAAATTCATGGACTTCAAGAGCAATTCCTAGAAAATTCAAGTTATGCACTTTGTCATGTAATAATCTTTAGAATATGATTTATAATCAAAATCGTTAGAGCTATTCTTTTAGAAAATCAAATGTTTCGAAAGTTGTTCCACGTAAAGGGTAGTTGGGGTGTGGGTATTTTTTTTGAAAATCTTCGTGTCGCATCCTAGGAAGATATTGAACCTAAATACCAAGTTTGGTGTTTATCCAACTATTCGTTTTTGAATTTTGTTGTTCACACACACACACACACACACACACACACACACAGAGGACGTGTTTCCAAAAATGCTTTATTTGGTTTCAGGGGTTCTCAAAACATGTATTTTCGGTGAAATCTGGTATCGAATTTCTGGGTGGAATGCAACACTTCCCCTACTTAGTATATGTAGCAGAAAAAGTAAAAAGGAAGGATTTATATTTTTGCCAGTGTGTATTTCGGTGAACATCATAACTCAAAAGTGAAATGTACAACAGATACAAAACTCGGTATATAAGTCTATTATTGAATGCGACACGAATATTTTCAAGAAAATCCTCCCTTTACAGGGAACATTTTTCCTTATCTTTTATTTTCTTAGAAATTGCGATTTAATAACCGCGTTTTGAGTTTCCTGTGAATAACCCGCAAAAACCTCATTATTAGGAATGGATTTTGTATAAATGGTAAACCATAAGATAGCGAGACAGAGAGAAAGATTTGGATTTCGATTTCATTTGAGGCAGTATTTTAAATGATTTCAGTCTAATTAAATAATATAAATTCAATAACAGCCCGCCTTGAAGCAATATGTGTATGTAATAATTTGTAAAATGTATGTAACAGTCATTGCATATGTTTATATTATATTATCCAAGTGTAATAATGTTATGTGAATATATTACGTAATTTAATAATGTAGGAGCTGTGAGAAATAGGTTAAAAGTTGCTAACAATGAGGTTACAATGAGGTAACCTTGAGGCAATAATGAGTAAGGAAGTTTAAATGCTACTAGCCATTATTAGAGCAGCAATAATGTAAATTTTGAGACAGTTTAAAAATAGCCAATCAACAACCAGAAAAAGATTTAGTTAAATGCAGGTATTCTATTGGAGTAGGATTAGCCAATCAGAAACAGATTTACAAGTTTAGACGGTTGAAATCAATTCAGTTGCCTGCAGACAGTGCTCATAACTGGATGCGTTGCTTGTGCGTCCTCGAGAGATTTAATACGTAGTCGTGTGAAACGAAAAGTGAGTTTACCTGTTAAAAAGAGTAATTAATTAATAAAAAGAATCTCACAGCTCTCTATATCACGGAAGTGTTATTTAAATCGTATGAAGTATTAATAAAAGGAGTGAAGTAAAAATTATAATTTGTGTAAGCTACCAAAACCCTGCTAAGAGAAACGTGTCTCTAACAAATACTGACGCAGCCGAGGCAAACGTAAATATATAATATTTAAAGAAACAGTAATAATATTTTTTTAAATTTTTGGACGAAGGCAACCGGGTACTATACGTGCGGTTGCAACAACTTCATGTTCGGCTCTCCAACAGTTGAAATATAATACGACTCCTTCTAAAACTAACTTTTCTTCACATTAGAACACAACATTTATGTTTAATGCGTTTTTTATGTGTTTGACCATTTCATAGAATTCCTTGTTACTGTTTTTTAATTCTAAAAAATTTATACCTTCTTCAATTGCTAAGTCGCTGTATGTAAAGAAGGTATTACATTCCACCCAAAATTTCGATATGGGCATTACATCGGAAATACATGTTTTGAGACCGTCTCTATTAAAAACATTTTTAGAAAAGTTTCCTATATGCGCATGTGTGTCTGTTTTGTCTGTATGAGTGTGTCTGCTAACAGATAACTCAAAAACGAAAATCCAGATAAACACCAAACTTGGTATTTATTTCAGTACCTTCTAAATATGCAACACGAAGTTTTTCAAGAAAATGCCCCCCTCAACTACCCTTTACATGGAAAAGGTTTCGCAATGTCTGATTAAAATACCATGTATTTAAGATATTTGCATAACAAATAAAACGTATAGATATCTTGAATTTTCTGGGAGTAGCCTGTAAAGGAGTTTTGTATAATCTTCTTTAAGCGGTAACGGTTAAGCGACAGACAAAAACGTACTACACAAGAAATTAAGATCTCTTTAAAACACACAATTTGTTTCAAATAAAAATTTTGGCATAGGCCATTTCTAAGATATTCGTTATTAATGGTTCGAATTGTTCAATAATTGTCATTCTCTTAAAGTCTTGTCGACATTCAGTTGTTTCTCTCTATGTCATGGAAAGCGTATGGAATTTTAAGGCCAGCATATAGCGTCCAATTCTTAAACATGTGACTCTCGCTGTTGTTTTTGTAGGTATCTATAAAGAAATCAGTAGTTTAGGAGTTTCTGCAAATGTTTATCTCGATTAAAATGAAGCAGATAAATAAGCTTAGTAAGAATAATTTCTATAACCACTAATAACCACTAGAGGGTAAAGAAAGTCATGTAAATGTAACACATCCGATTTTTTTTTATTTCTTATCTCGTGGACAGACAAAGACGGGAATTTCAAAGCCATCACATAGATCTGTCTATCGCTTCAGGCTTCTATATTGCTAGTGTGGATACCTGCAAGGAAATGTTAACGTATCTGCAAGCGTTTATCTCGATTAATAAGCATTAGATATAAGAATAAGCTTTTTTACTTTTTCTATTACGTATAGTAAGTAGGGGAAGTATTGTATTCCACCCAAAAATTCGATACCGAGATTTCACTGGAAATACATGTTTTGAGATTCCCTGAATCCAAAAATAGCATTTTTGGAAACATGTCCGTGTGTATGTGTGTGTAAACAGTATAACTCAGAAACGAACAGTTGGATAAGCACCAAACGTGGTATTTAGGTTCAGTATCTTCCAGAGATGCGACACGAAGGTTTTCAAGAAAATCCCCCCACCCGAGATTATCCTTTACATGGAACATTTTTCGAAAATTTTAATTTTCTCAAAAATGGCTCTAACGATTTTGTTTAAAATATCGTATGTTTAAAATATTTTCATGACAAATAAAATGTATATCTTGAATTTTCTAGAAAAGTCTCCAAAAGTGTTCTTCATTGTGAACAACTTTTGCATAACTGGTAAACCATAAGAGATAGACAAACATTTACTACACAAAAAATGTAGATCGCGTTAAAATACACAATTTATGTCATATACATTTTTGTTGTTGAGTGAACCATTTTCAAGATATTGCTTGTTATACCCTTAAATTTTCAAATACTTATACTTTTTCTCAAATTCGCTATTCATTTTTTTTTGCCCTGTACTGCAAAGAGAATGGAATACTCCACATAGCAACCAGCTCTTAAAATATTTGACTATCGCTTAAAGGCTAGCAATTCCCCTTGCATCTACAAGAAAATTAGCAATAAGATTAACATCTCGATATCTCGATTAACATGAAGCATATGGAGAATAAGCTTTGTAAAAATAGTTTGTACAAGATTAAGAAAGTCATGTGAGTGTAACACATAAGATTTTTTAAGAATAGCCTCGATTCTGCAAAACTTGCTTCTTGTTAGATTGTTTGCGACTGTTTCTTGCCAAGCAAACGCACCTCACCTGGCAGCAATTTGTAAAGCTCTGTCAAAATGCTAACTTCATTGAGGTGTGTGACTTTCTTTTCCCACGTCCAGTCAGCGAGCCAGCTAGCCACCCACCGTCTCTTGTCAAAACAAGGCAGGTATTGCTTTGTCCACCGCCGAAACATACATTGAATTGCACCTGAGCATTGTCGCCAAGGCCCTTGCAGTGTTTCCCACGATACCATCCTCATGAAATTTACGGCACACGACGACCCGAAACACTTTGCAGCGGTCCCGACCTTCTCTTGTTTCCTTGTTTGTCTTTGTCTCTCAATTGCCGTTTTCTGAACACACCTGCGGTGCTAACGTATAATATGTAAACGTCTGTCGGACGGTTTCCCTACACCTCGCGAGGAAAGGAAACTGTTCTGTGGTTTTCCTCAGCTTTGTCCTCCAAAACCATTTTGTGCTGTAAGGGTGGGAAGTGTCATTTAACAGAACCGGAAAGTAGTTTTCTTTCTATTATTTTTATGTGCTCCATTCCAACTCAAAATACGACATCGAGACGTATTTTAAGACTCCCTGAATCCGCATCCAAAAACAAATAAATAAACATTTTTACTTTCTCTACTACGTATAGTAAGTAGGGGAAGTATTGCATTCCACCCAAATATTCGATACCAAGATATCACCGGAAATACATGTTTTGAGACCTCCTGAATCCAAAAAAAGCATTTTTGGAAACATGTCAATGTGTGTCTGTGTGTGTGTGTGTGTGTGTGTGTGTGTGTGTGTCTGTGTGTCTGTGAACAGCATAACTCAAAAACGAACAGTCGGATAAACACCAAACTTGGTATTTAGGTTCAGTATCTTCCAGAGATGCGACACGAAGGTTTTCAAGAAAATCCCCCCATCCCAGACTACCATTTACATGGAACATTTTTCGAAAATTTTAATTTTCTCAAAAATGGCTCTAACGAGTTTGATGAAAATATCATATGTTTAAGATAATGTCATGAGAAATGAAATGTATATCTCGAATTTTCTGGGAATGTCTCCAAAAGTATTCTTCATTGTGAACGACTTTTGCATAACTGGTAAACCATAAGAGATAGACAAAATTTTACTACACAAAAAATGTAGATCGCGTTAAAATACAGAATTTATGTCATATAAATTTTTTTTTGTTGAGTGAACCATTTTCGAGATATTACTTGTTATTCCCTTAAAATTTTCAATACTTATTTTCTCAAATGGGAATTCGTTATTCATTTTTTTGTCTTTGATATGCAAAGAGTATTACTCTGTGGGAAAGGGTATGGTGCTGCACTTAGCAACCAGCTATTAAGAGATATGTATGTGCTTAAAGGCTACTGTATTTCTATATTGCCCTTGTAAATATATATTCCCCTTACATCTACAAGAAAATTAGCAATAAGATAGAGTCTGCAAATGTTTATCTCGATTAACATGAAGTAGATGGAGAATAAGCATTTGTAAAAATACTTTGTACAAGAGTAGAGAAAGTCATGTGAGTGTAACACATCAGATTTTTTTTCTATCTACTACTTAAAGTTTCCAAGAAAATTCCCCCACAGTAAACTATCCTTTACATGGAAATATTTCCGTTATGTTTGAAGAAGGTGTTTTGTTGTATTGTTATTTGCCCCACGTATGGAAGCCAATTTGAAGTAGATTAGTATATTTAAATTTATTTGCACCACGCTTCAGTTTGAAGTAGGTTGTATTGAAGGAGTTGTATTATGTTTAAACTGTTGGGGAGCCAAACTTGAAGTAGTTGCAACCGCACGTATTGTACCCGGTAGCCTTCGTCAAAAAATTTAAAAAGATTAACTTTATAATTTGACTGTTTCTTTCAATATTTAATATTTATGTTTGCCTCGGCTGCGTCAGTAGTTATTTTACAGACATGGATGTCTTGGCAGGGTTGTAGTGCGACAAGAATGTAGGCTAACACAGATTATAATTTTACTTTACTTCTTTTATTAATTCCTGACACGATTTAAATAACACTTCACTGATAGAGAGCTGTGAGATTCTTTTATGAATTACTTGCCCTTTTTAACACGTAAACTTATTTTTCGTCTCACACGAATACGTATTATACTTCGAGAGGACGTGTCTCGCGTCCGGTTAGGAACACTGTTTCCAGGCAACTGACTTCTAAATTTGTAAACTTTTCTCCTTTTCAGTTTCTGATTGGCTAATCCTAGTGCTAGTCCTATGCCTTCATTTAACTAAAGCTTTTTCGGGTTGTCGATTAGCTATTTTATATACTGTCACGAAAAATTACATTATTGCTTCCAAGAACCACAAGTAACATTTAAACTTTCTAATTCATTATTGCCTCAAGGTTACCTCATTGTTAGCAACTTTTAACTTATTATTCTCACAGCTCCTACATTATTAAATTACGTAATACATTCACATAACATTATTACACATGGATACAATAATATAAACATACACAATGACTGTAATATACACTCCTTATATATTGTTACATACACATATTAGTAGAAATATAATAGCGACTCTGGCCCTCAAAGGATTTGCCGCCATCTGATAAGGTTCTTTGATCTATGCCGCTAGCCCCGCCCCCTCCCTTTGAGGGCTTAGATGCCGCCTGGTAGCGCGTGCCGCTAGCCCCGCCCCCTTCCTTTGGGGGCTTACTTAATGCCGACAGGGTCTGTGCCGGCAGGTCCTCCCCCCCTCCCCCTGTGGTCACGTGCCGGTGACCCGCCCCCTCCCTCCCCCATACGCGTGTCCTCCCTCCCCTTTGTGTTCTGGTTGGTTCCCTGTGGATAGGTGGGAGAGTGTGTATTGTTCCTATACGGTGACTACATTCCTGCCCCCTCATTGTGACTTGTCTAAATCCCTGCCGTGTGATTGGCTTGGGGTAGGGGATGTGCCGCTCGGGTGAGGGGTTATATGTGAGGGTTCTCGGTGCGTGACGTTGGCGATGTGGGAATGCGATTCTCGATGCCTGCCGCACATCGGCAAATCGTTTGAGTACATAATTGTGTCAATCAATTAGGTAATGTGTGTTATTGAAAAAAGAATGCCCATCATATTACTACTAATGCAATTAAACGCGGTTCTTCGAGCAATTAAGTATTTTTGATTGAATTCGCGCGCACCTGGTCCTAAACCCTCCCTTATATTACTACTATTGCAATGAAACGCGGCTAGGCTGTTGATGAATACATTTAAGTATTTTTTGAATGATTAATTGACTCGCGCGCAACTGTTCGTTATCGTATATGTGTGGTAGCAAGTGTATAATTATTACGAGTAATAACATTTATTTAATTCTACTTTTGAGGGAAAATATATTTTGGATTTATAAGAATATTACAACACATAGATGAAAGGACAGACTTGACGTAACACTCGTTATCGCGTGATAATTGAGGTGGAACACCGACCGCAACCTTCCACAGCGAGACGTTTCACACGAATGACTGACTCGATATTTGGACTGGCAAGTCGACTTCCGCATCCCCTCCACTCCCGCTTCAGTTCGCAACATACACTAGCGCGCCAAGTGGTAATATGAGTGAAACTCCAGCGAGTGTTTTGCTCACAGCGCCCCTGGTGGTCATATCTGAAAGTTGTAAATTCACCATATTTAAACTCATTATGGGTGCAAGACGGCCATCTTAACTCTATATAATTCTGCGAAATATGATTCCGGAAAAAATAAAGGCGAATTAACATGCGAGGTGCGTTCATGCTGGCTCCGGGGGAATTGATTATGAAATAAATAAAAAATAAATAAGACTCTCGCTGATCGATGAAAACAATTAAATATTTTTAATAATTAATGTAATTGACTCGCGCGCCTAGAGATATCTCACCCAATTATTCATCTACCATGAATATCTCACTTCTAATGAAACGACGCAGTCTATCGATTAAAAACAATTAAGTTTTTTTTTTATTGATTAATGTAATTGAATCGAACGCAACTGTTCGTTATCGTATATGCGAGAATATTACGCGTATATAACTATTACGGCTAATAACGTGTGTTTAATTCTTCTTTTGAATTGCGGGTTTATAAAAAATATTACATTGCTTAGATGAATTAAAAAGCAACTTAAAGCGAAATTGCAAATAGCTTGTATGAGACGTTAACACGAGAACCCTTTACGAAATAACAAGACGCAATGTGACAGCAATGCCCCGTCCATCATGAGAGGCGGTTAAACCAGGACGCGTGGGTTTTCCCCACTACCTGCTCTTAATGGCTAGGGGTATCCAGCACATAGGAGTACGCTTCAACTGACGTTAAAAATAAAAGCCCTCTATGTCTCTTCTCGCACGAGAGAAGTAATAATTACAATTCAAAACAGGCGTACCTGTAAGTAACACGCACGAAGACTACAAATATAAATTTTATATTCGTTTTAAATGTTCTTTCTAAAGACGTAGCGAACTTTGAGAAATTCAACGAATTATTCACTGGCGTACACTGCCTGAAAGAAATATGGTGTACACCCCTGAAGAATGCATATGTAGACCCATTAGCAGACAAGGGCAAAACTCTTCCACACCATTAATTTTCGTCAGAAGAATGTAAAAACAAGGTCTTGTATAGAGCTCTTAGTGAACAATGACACCCGTTTTCCAGTTGATTAAACATCCAAAGTGCTCTGAAAAACCACAGGCCCTCGGGGATAAATAACTTTTAGCGACACAAAAAGATCTTAATGGCTTCCTCTGTCCAGAAATTCCATCATACACTGCTGCATCACCCTGTCTAGACATGTTTTAAGCTTACCACAAAAAATGTTTTCCCGATAATTAATATAATTCTACATGAAGAATATTAATGATTTAAGTTTTCAATTAAACGTATACTGTATAGATTCTGTACTTAAACATTCGATTGTATCTTTGTCATTATTTAAATACTCGCGTACAAGAAATGCAAACATGATATCAAAAAATTAAACTGATTTTTTTTCGGGATGTTAAACAAAGAAATATGATTTGGCGAGAGTAATATGAAGAATAAAAAGTATTCAGAATGATATTACATACGTTATTAAAATAAGGCTCTCGCTGATCGATGAAAACAATTAAATATTTTTTTATTAATTAATTGTATATGAATTGACTCGCGCATTTGCTTGCTGTCGTATGTGCATGATTATTACGACTAATAGCATTTGTTTAATTCTAAATAATGAAATATGGAGCCTTGCCTAAACAATCCTCGTTACTCTTAATTTATTCCATTTTTAAAAAGATTGGGCTTAGTAAACATAGGACGAGTACGATTTTAAATACCCCATCCATTCGAGAGATATTTTTCGAATATTCCAGCATGTTAATATAAACTTAATACACACACACACGCACAAATTCATTTCAAGTAATCTAACGATATTGAATAAAATATTAAATGTTTAAGATATTGTAATGAGAAATGAATTGTATATCTCGAATTTTCTGGGCCGCAGGCTGCAGGATCGCTCATCAAATACCGTAATGATTCAGACACCCGAACACCCGAATGGTAAGCATTCTTCAGAGTTTTTAAATAAGTAATGTAACAATTCATATTAACTTCTTGTTCATATTCTTTATTATTATTTGTATTATTATTTCCAGGAAGTGGACTTTATTTTGGTATCGACCATCCATCGAGCGCTGCACAGGCAGCGCCAGGCTTCCAAACCTTCCTGGTACCAAATCATCATGGAGACGGCTCTACCATCCGTACATGCAGCAACACTCGTAAGGTGAGAATTTACAGACGGGTGTTTGAGGATTTTAACTAAAAAATTACATGATAGTAGACATACAATGTCGATTCTGGCACACAAAGGCATGCCTCCGACAGCATAGAGTTCTGGATTGTATAAGGAGAAAAGGATATATTTAAGGGGAGTTTCTCACCCATATGCAGTCACATAACTCTTTCGGTCTCCCAGAATGCTATGTATTTTTCACGAGGGTGTTTAAAACATGTATTTTTTTTTCACGTATAGAGTGTAGATTCTTTAGAACTCTGTACTTAAACATGCTATACTATTATTATTTATTTATTTTTTCCAGGAAATGGACTTTATTTCGGAGGCGGTATCGGTCAACATGCGACCGCTGCACCGGTAGCATCAGGCTTCGCGAGCGTTGTACCAGCAGGCTTCGCGACCGCTGCACCGCCACCTCCAGGCTTCCAGACCTTCCTGGCACCAAATCAGCAGGGTGGGGGCCCTGCCCCATACATGCAGCAAGCACCGAACGGTAAGAATTTTTTCAATATTTTACGAAGTTCTTTTTACACATTCTATATTATTATTAATATTGTTATTATTTTCAGGAAGTGGACTTTATTTCGGAGGCGGGTTTTTTCTGGGAATGTCTCCAAAGTATTCTTCATTCTGAACGACTTTTGCAAAACTGATAAACCATAAGAGATAGACAAAATTTTACTACACAAAAAATGGAGATCGCGTTAAAATACATAATTTATAACATATACATTCTTGTTGTTGAGTAAATCGTTTTTCGAGATATTGCTTGTTATTCCATTAAAATTTTCCAATACTTATACTTTTTCTCAAATTCATTATTCTTGTTTTATGTCCTCGATATGCAAAGAGAATGGAATGCACCACATAGCAACCAGCGTTAAAATATTTGACTATCGCTTAAAACCTATCATATTCACATTGTATCGTCATGAAAATTACCAATAACATTGACATCTCGATATCTCGATTAACATGAAGCATATAGGGAATAAGTGCTTGTAAAAATAGTTTGTACAAGAGTAGAGAAAGCCATGTGAGTGTATCACATCAGATTTTTTGATATTGGTTTAAATTTTCAAATACTTTTAACTTTTCTCAAGCGGTAACTCGCTATTCGTTTTTTCCCGTGGTAATGCATAGAGAATAGAATTATAAAGCCATCACATAGCATCAGACGTTCTTTAAACATCTGTAACGTGTCTATTCACAATCGAAAGGTTGCTGGTTCGAGGAAAATTATATCTACAGAAACAATACATTATTTTCGCTCTGTGATTAATTTGGTAATGTAACAATAATTAACAATGAATTTTTAGCGGTAAATGTAAAAAATAAAATATATTTTTTATTTCCTAGCGTCATACGCAGAAGCATTCCCCTTAAGGAACGCTGGCGTGAGCGATGGTTTCCCCCATAACGGGTTTAGACTTGCTTACGAAATGTCCCTGTGCGAGGCTAGCATTTCCCTCTCCTTCTCGAATTTTTGGAGTAGCCAATCAAAATTGCTGTATTATATAACGTCACACCTCTCACCCCTTCAGATTTTTATCAGGCGAAGCGATATAAAAGCAGTAGCTTCCCCAGCGATTTCACTGTATTGTGACAACACAGCGAGCTAAGATCTCCGCAAACTTTTCTCATTCAAAGTGAAATTTCAACGAACATCATGTCTGGTAAGTTGTAACAAAACACTTCATTTACTTTAAAAGTTAAATTATTACTCTGTACATTTAACTTATATTCGCGTTCTTGTTTTTAATGCATGGCATTTATATGCGAATAGCTGAGCATTCTAAAAGTTAATAGCTAGACAAGTGAATTTTCTGAAATGTGAACAGTTTAGTTAAGTATTCATTTTAGGCAAGCTTATTCTACATTTAATAGCTAACTGCGCGAATTCTCAAAATGGGAACAATTTAGTTAAGTATTCACCTTGTTGAGTAATTATTATTCCAGATATTTAAATACAGAATTTCACAGAGTGAATTATATTCCTTTTTGGAGAAAATACAATTATTTGAATACCTTATTAACGTTTTTGCTTTAGAATATTACAAAAAGTCTGTTGCGCGAATCATTCGCTCTAACAAAGTAAATATCTACATTATATTAAAACATTTAAATTGAAAAATACAGTACTTAATGAACTTCATTAGTGAGTCAGAACCTCAATTATATTTACACATATTATCTTTTTCAGAAAAAAGTTAATAAGTTTGTAACTTTCAAATAAATGAAATTTTTGTTATGCAACACATTCTCTAATAAAGAATATGTTTTTTTCTCTTCCTAATGCAGAAAGTTTGACATCTCAACTTAACACATTGGCTGAGGGTAGCATTTACCCAGCCGTTCAAAGACTACAAGATCTTCAGCCAGAGGAGCCTTATAATATAAAATCCTTAAGAAAAATTGATACTCGATACGGTGCTAGAGTCGTTGCACTTTTAGAGAATAAGCAAGTGTTTCTCCCGACAAGATATTCAACCCTAACAAGCCAACAGTTGGAGGAAATGCCTGGGAAGTTTCAAATGGTATATCATGGAGTAGTACCAGCCGGCAAGTTTAAGACATGTAAATTGTCTTTTCTTCCTATTAAGGTTTGTAGAAATAATTCAGCTATCCTTTCAAAGCTTCATTTAGAGTTACATTCGTTGAGTTTATAAATTCGCACTTCAGTAGGATAACATTTGTCTAAAGTATACATCAATATGTAAAACAAAATAACGTCCAGGATGTAGTCTGAGCGAGGATCTGCAGAAAGAAGTTTAATAGTCTATTCACTGATTCTTTACCTCAAAGCAGATACCTACAGTAAGTTTCAAATAATTTCCAGCACGATAGCAGTTGTCAAAAGCAGGCATCACTGTATTAAAAAAATATGTGTAAATAATGTCTAGATTGTACTCTGTGTGATTTCGTGCAGAAAGAACTTTAATACCCCTTGCAGTGATTCTCCACATCGAAGTATATACCTACAAGAAGTTGCAAATAATGTGAATGTGTGTTACAGGAATGCCCAGCTGAATGTAAATGAAGAGGAAGAACGAGATAGCTTAAAACATCATAAACAGAAATGTGATAGGAACATTCTCAACACCTCCCAGTAACCTCAATCAATGAAGAATTGCACCAGTGCGGAACATACATGGAAAAAACATCCGCGTGTGTAGAATATAACAATAATATATATATAATTATGTACTCATTATTACTGCTATACCAGCCTATACCATTGATTTCATAAATAATTTCATAATTGTTTAAGGAGAATGCCTATCTTAAAAACATTGATGCTACATGAACTATTATTGAAAGAGACTTGAATAAATGGGAATCTAGAAGCCAGAACCATCTTAATATTGGGCTGTATGATATGAGGTGTATAAAAAGATTAATAAAAAAATGAGGTCTATGTAATATAAACAACATTTATTTTTTATAAACATTTTCCTATTACATTCCTATACAAAAAAACATACATATTTCCTAAAGACAAAGGTGATAGTCTAGACATTCCAAAACACTCAGTTATATAATCATATACATCACACAGAAAGAGACCTGCATTATCCATAAAAAACTAAACATCTCAAGAATGTCTGGATGATGTATTTTATAAGTACAAGGTTTTGATATTTCAAAGTTCCTGTTAACCATGACTGTAATTGATTAACACAATTTCTCGATCCTGTCATGCTATAACTTTAGAAGCTTTCAGCTTACTTATAATCTCCTCAATCTCTTGTGTGTGACTATTATTACCACCATTCCTCGATGCAATTAGTAACCTCAATATATTTACTAGTCTATTTGGATTTTCAAGCGTAGATATCACTGAATCATCATCATATGAAGATTTCATATTCTCGCGACTCCCGCTGTATCCAGATTTTTCACCATCAGTAGTCTCCAGTGAAGGACAGAGGCTTGATCCGGTATAACATCCCCCTCTATACATCTTCGGATCTTCGAGTGTAGGAGAGAGAGTCGATCCAGTATAACATGTTGCTCTATGAAGCTTAAATCTTGACAAAGAACGATTCTTAAAAATCCGCTCGCATATACAGCATCTAATGACGTGTTTTCCTCCATGTGTAATGTATGAAAAATTGAGTTTCTCATCCGCTAGTTGCACAGATTTTCTCCGGCAGGAGCTCATGCTAAAACTAAAAGAAATTAAATGAATACGGGAATGCTAACGCTCGAAGGAATTAAAAGCGAATGAATGAATTCATAACACGCAGCTATGTATATATTCAGTGTGAGGACGCCGGAGGGAATCGCAATCTTCGCATAGCAGCGGGAAAGGATGCTCTCTGGAAACATTTGTGGAGAAGGAGGCTCTCAGCAGAACATGGCGAATGCGAGCATGGAAAAAGGATGCTCTCTGGGAACATTCGTGGAAAAAGGATGCTCTCAACAGAACATAACGAGTGCGAGCATGGAAAAAGAATGCTCTCTGGAAACGTTTGTGGAAAAGGCTGCGTAACAATGGAATCACGCTATGTAACAAAGGAATCACGTTATGTAACAAAGGAATCACGCTATGTAACAAAGGAATCACGGTATGTAACAAAGGAATCGCGCTATGTAACAAAGGAATCGCGCTATGTAACAAAGGAATCACGCCATGTAACAAAGGAATCGCGCTATGTAACAAAGGAATCGCGCCATGTAACAAAGGAATCGCGCCATGTAACAAAGGAATCGCGCTATGTAACCAAGGAATCGCGCCATGTAACAAAGGAATCGCGCCATGTAACAAAGGAATCGCGCCATGTAACAAAGGAATCGCGCCATGTAACAAAGGAATCGCGCTATGTAACAAAGGAATCGCGCCATGTAACAAAGGAATCGCGCTATGTAACAAAGGAATCACGGTATGTAACAAAGGAATCGAGGTATGTAACAAAGGAATCGCGCCATGTAACAAAGGAATCGCGCCATGTAACAAAGGAATCGCGCCATGTAACAAAGGAATCGCGCTATGTAACAAAGGAATCGCGTCATGTAACAAAGGAATCGCGGTATGTAACAAAGGAATCGCGCCATGTAACAAAGGAATCGCGCCATGTAACAAAGGAATCGCGCCATGTAACAAAGGAATCGCGCCATGTAACAAAGGAATCGCGCCATGTAACAAAGGAATCACGGTATGTAACAAAGGAATCGCGCTATGTAACAAAGGATTCGCGCTATGTAACAAAGGAATCGCGCTATGTAACAAAGGAATCGCGCCATGTAACAAAGGAATCGCGCCATGTAACAAAGGAATCGCGCCATGTAACAAAGGAATCGCGCCATGTAACAAAGGAATCGCGCCATGTGACAAAGGAATCGCGCTATGTAACAAAGGACTCGCGCCATGTAACAAAGGAATCGCGCCATGTAACAAAGGAATCGCGCCATGTAACAAAGGAATCGCGCTATGTAACAAAGGACTCACGCCATGTAACAAAGGAATCGCGGTATGTAACAAAGGAATCGCGCCATGTAACAAAGGAATCGCGCCATGTTACAAAGGAATCGCGCTATGTAACAAAGGAATCGCGCTATGTAACAAAGGACTCACGCCATGTAACAAAGGAATCGTGCCATGTAAAAAAGGAATCGCGCCATGTAACAAAGGAATCGCGCCATGTAACAAAGGAATCACGGTATGTAACAAAGGAATCGCGCCATGTAACAAAGGAATCGCGCCATGTAACAAAGGAATCACGCCATGTAACAAAGGAATCGCGCCATGTAACAAAGGAATCACAGTATGTAACAAAGGAATCACGCTATGTAACAAAGGAATCGCGCCATGTAACAAACGAATCGCGCCATGTAACAAAGGAATCGCGCTATGTAACAAAGGAATCGCGCCATGTAACCAAGGAATCGCGCCATGTAACAAAGGAATCACGCCATGTAACAAAGGAATCACGCCATGTAACAAAGGAATCGCGCCATGTAACAAAGGAATCGCGCCATGTAACAAAGGAATCGCGCCATGTAACAAAGGAATCGCGGTATGTAACAAAGGAATCGCGCCATGTAACAAAGGAATCGCGCCATGTAACAAAGGAATCGCGCTATGTAACAAAGGAATCGCGCTATGTAACAAAGGAATCGCGCCATGTAACAAAGGAATCGCGCTATGTAACAAAGGAATCGCGCCATGTAACAAAGGAATCGCGCCATGTAACAAAGGAATCGCGCCATGTAACAAATGAATCGCGCTATGTAACAAAGGACTCACGCCATGTAACAAAGGAATCGCGGTATGTAACAAAGGAATCGCGCCATGTAACAAAGGAATCGCGCCATGTTACAAAGGAATCGCGCTATGTAACAAAGGAATCGCGCTATGTAACAAAGGACTCACGCCATGTAACAAAGGAATCGTGCCATGTAACAAAGGAATCGCGCCATGTAACAAAGGAATCGCGCCATGTAACAAAGGAATCGCGCCATGTAACAAAGGAATCGCGCTATGTAACAAAGGACTCACGCCATGTAACAAAGGAATCACGCCATGTAACAAAGGAATCGCGCCATGTAACAAAGGAATCACGGTATGTAACAAAGGAATCACGCTATGTAACAAAGGAATCACGCCATGTAACAAAGGAATCGCGCCATGTAACAAAGGAATCGCGCTATGTAACAAAGGAATCGCGCCATGTAACCAAGGAATCGCGCCATGTAACAAAGGAATCACGCCATGTAACAAAGGAATCACGCCATGTAACAAAGGAATCGCGCCATGTAACAAAGGAATCGCGCCATGTAACAAAGGAATCGCGCCATGTAACAAAGGAATCGCGGTATGTAACAAAGGAATCGCGCCATGTAACAAAGGAATCGCGCCATGTAACAAAGGAATCGCGCTATGTAACAAAGGAATCACGCCATGTAACAAAGGAATCACGCCATGTAACAAAGGAATCGCGCTATGTAACAAAGGAATCGCGCCATGTAACCAAGGAATCGCGCCATGTAACAAAGGAATCCCGCCATGTAACAAAGGAATCACGCCATGTAACAAAGGAATCGCGCCATGTAACAAAGGAATCGCGCCATGTAACAAAGGAATCGCGCTATGTAACAAAGGAATCGCGCTATGTAACAAAGGAATCGCGCCATGTAACAAAGGAATCGCGCAATGTAACAAAGGAATCGCGCCATGTAACAAAGGAATCGCGCCATGTAACAAAGGAATCGAGCCATGTAACAAAGGAATCGCGCATGTAACAAAGGAATCACGGTATGTAACAAAGGAATCGCGCCATGTAACAAAGGAATCGCGCCATGTAACAAAGGAATCGCGCCATGTAACAAAGGAATCACGGTATGTAACAAAGGAATCACGCTATGTAACAAAGGAATCGCGCTATGTAACAAAGGAATCGCACCATGTAACAAAGGAATCGCGCCATGTAACAAAGGAATCGCGCTATGTAACAATGGAATCGCGCCATGTAACCAAGGAATCGCGCCATGTAACAAAGGAATCACGCTATGTAACAAAGGAATCACGCCATGTAACAAAGGAATCGCGCTATGTAACAAAGGAATCACGGTATGTAACAAAGGAATCGAGGTATGTAACAAAGGAATCGCGCCATGTAACAAAGGAATCGCGCCATGTAACAAAGGAATCGCGCCATGTAACAAAGGAATCGCGCTATGTAACAAAGGAATCGCGTCATGTAACAAAGGAATCGCGGTATGTAACAAAGGAATCGCGCCATGTAACAAAGGAATCGCGCCATGTAACAAAGGAATCGCGCTATGTAACAAAGGAATCACGCTATGTAACAAAGGAATCACGCTATGTAACAATGGAATCACGCTATGTAACAAACGTTTCCAGAGAGCATCCTTTTTCCATGCTCGCACTCGTTATGTTCTGTTGAGAGCATCCTTTTTCCACGAATGTTCCCAGAGAGCATCCTTTTTCCATGCTCGCATTCGCCATGTTCTGTTGAGAGCCTCCTTCTCCACAAATGTTTCCAGAGAGCATCCTTTCCCGCTGCTATGCGAAGATTGCGATTCCCTCCGGCGTCCTCACACTGAATATATACATAGCTGCGTGTTATGAATTCATTCATTCGCTTTTAATTCCTTCGAGCGTTAGCATTCCCGTATTCATTTAATTTCTTTTAGTTTTAGCATGAGCTCCTGCCGGAGAAAATCTGTGCAACTAGCGGATGAGAAACTCAATTTTTCATACATTACACATGGAGGAAAACACGTCATTAGATGCTGTATATGCGAGCGGATTTTTAAGAATCGTTCTTTGTCAAGATTTAAGCTTCATAGAGCAACATGTTATACTGGATCGACTCTCTCTCCTACACTCGAAGATCCGAAGATGTATAGAGGGGGATGTTATACCGGATCAAGCCTCTGTCCTTCACTGGAGACTACTGATGGTGAAAAATCTGGATACAGCGGGAGTCGCGAGAATATGAAATCTTCATATGATGATGATTCAGTGATATCTACGCTTGAAAATCCAAATAGACTAGTAAATATATTGAGGTTACTAATTGCATCGAGGAATGGTGGTAATAATAGTCACACACAAGAGATTGAGGAGATTATAAGTAAGCTGAAAGCTTCTAAAGTTATAGCATGACAGGATCGAGAAATTGTGTTAATCAATTACAGTCATGGTTAACAGGAACTTTGAAATATCAAAACCTTGTACTTATAAAATACATCATCCAGACATTCTTGAGATGTTTAGTTTTTTATGGATAATGCAGGTCTCTTTCTGTGTGATGTATATGATTATATAACTGAGTGTTTTAGAATGTCTAGACTATCACCTTTGTCTTTAGGAAATATGTATGTTTTTTTGTATAGGAATGTAATAGGAAAATGTTTATAAAAAATAAATGTTGTTTATATTACATAGACCTCATTTTTTTATTAATCTTTTTATACACCTCATATCATACAGCCCAATATTAAGATGGTTCTGGCTTCTAGATTCCCATTTATTCAAGTCTCTTTCAGTAATAGTTCATGTAGCATCAATGTTTTTAAGATAGGCATTCTCCTTAAACAATTATGAAATTATTTATGAAATCAATGGTATAGGCTGGTATAGCAGTAATAATGAGTACATAATTATATATATATATATTATTGTTATATTCTACACACGCGGATGTTTTTTCCATGTATGTTCCGCACTGGTGCAATTCTTCATTGATTGAGGTTACTGGGAGGTGTTGAGAATGTTCCTATCACATTTCTGTTTATGATGTTTTAAGCTATCTCGTTCTTCCTCTTCATTTACATTCAGCTGGGCATTCCTGTAACACACATTCACATTATTTGCAACTTCTTGTAGGTATATACTTCGATGTGGAGAATCACTGCAAGGGGTATTAAAGTTCTTTCTGCACGAAATCACACAGAGTACAATCTAGACATTATTTACACATATTTTTTTAATACAGTGATGCCTGCTTTTGACAACTGCTATCGTGCTGGAAATTATTTGAAACTTACTGTAGGTATCTGCTTTGAGGTAAAGAATCAGTGAATAGACTATTAAACTTCTTTCTGCAGATCCTCGCTCAGACTACATCCTGGACGTTATTTTGTTTTACATATTGATGTATACTTTAGACAAATGTTATCCTACTGAAGTGCGAATTTATAAACTCAACGAATGTAACTCTAAATGAAGCTTTGAAAGGATAGCTGAATTATTTCTACAAACCTTAATAGGAAGAAAAGACAATTTACATGTCTTAAACTTGCCGGCTGGTACTACTCCATGATATACCATTTGAAACTTCCCAGGCATTTCCTCCAACTGTTGGCTTGTTAGGGTTGAATATCTTGTCGGGAGAAACACTTGCTTATTCTCTAAAAGTGCAACGACTCTAGCACCGTATCGAGTATCAATTTTTCTTAAGGATTTTATATTATAAGGCTCCTCTGGCTGAAGATCTTGTAGTCTTTGAACGGCTGGGTAAATGCTACCCTCAGCCAATGTGTTAAGTTGAGATGTCAAACTTTCTGCATTAGGAAGAGAAAAAAACATATTCTTTATTAGAGAATGTGTTGCATAACAAAAATTTCATTTATTTGAAAGTTACAAACTTATTAACTTTTTTCTGAAAATGATAATATGTGTAAATATAATTGAGGTTCTGATTCACTAATGAAGTTCATTAAGTACTGTATTTTTCAATTTAAATGTTTTAATATAATGTAGATATTTACTTTGTTAGAGCGAATGATTCGCGCAACAGACTTTTTGTAATATTCTAAAGCAAAAACGTTAATAAGGTATTCAAATAATTGTATTTTCTCCAAAAAGGAATATAATTCACTCTGTGAAATTCTGTATTTAAATATCTGGAATAATAATTACTCAACAAGGTGAATACTTAACTAAATTGTTCCCATTTTGAGAATTCGCGCAGTTAGCTATTAAATGTAGAATAAGCTTGCCTAAAATGAATACTTAACTAAACTGTTCACATTTCAGAAAATTCACTTGTCTAGCTATTAACTTTTAGAATGCTCAGCTATTCGCATATAAATGCCATGCATTAAAAACAAGAACGCGAATATAAGTTAAATGTACAGAGTAATAATTTAACTTTTAAAGTAAATGAAGTGTTTTGTTACAACTTACCAGACATGATGTTCGTTGAAATTTCACTTTGAATGAGAAAAGTTTGCGGAGATCTTAGCTCGCTGTGTTGTCACAATACAGTGAAATCGCTGGGGAAGCTACTGCTTTTATATCGCTTCGCCTGATAAAAATCTGAAGGGGTGAGAGGTGTGACGTTATATAATACAGCAATTTTGATTGGCTACTCCAAAAATTCGAGAAGGAGAGGGAAATGCTAGCCTCGCACAGGGACATTTCGTAAGCAAGTCTAAACCCGTTATGGGGGAAACCATCGCTCACGCCAGCGTTCCTTAAGGGGAATGCTTCTGCGTATGACGCTAGGAAATAAAAAATATATTTTATTTTTTACATTTACCGCTAAAAATTCATTGTTAATTATTGTTACATTACCAAATTAATCACAGAGCGAAAATAATGTATTGTTTCTGTAGATATAATTTTCCTCGAACCAGCAACCTTTCGATTGTGAATAGACACGTTACAGATGTTTAAAGAACGTCTGATGCTATGTGATGGCTTTATAATTCTATTCTCTATGCATTACCACGGGAAAAAACGAATAGCGAGTTACCGCTTGAGAAAAGTTAAAAGTATTTGAAAATTTAAACCAATATCAAAAAATCTGATGTGATACACTCACATGGCTTTCTCTACTCTTGTACAAACTATTTTTACAGGCACTTATTCCCTATATGCTTCATGTTAATCGAGATATCGAGATGTCAATGTTATTGGTAATTTTCATGACGATACAATGTGAATATGATAGGTTTTAAGCGATAGTCAAATATTTTAACGCTGGTTGCTATGTGGTGCATTCCATTCTCTTTGCATATCGAGGACATAAAACAAGAATAATGAATTTGAGAAAAAGTATAAGTATTGGAAAATTTTAATGGAATAACAAGCAATATCTCGAAAAACGATTTACTCAACAACAAGAATGTATATGTTATAAATTATGTATTTTAACGCGATCTCCATTTTTTGTGTAGTAAAATTTTGTCTATCTCTTATGGTTTATCAGTTTTGCAAAAGTCGTTCAGAATGAAGAATACTTTGGAGACATTCCCAGAAAAAACCCGCCTCCGAAATAAAGTCCACTTCCTGAAAATAATAACAATATTAATAATAATATAGAATGTGTAAAAAGAACTTCGTAAAATATTGAAAAAATTCTTACCGTTCGGTGCTTGCTGCATGTATGGGGCAGGGCCCCCACCCTGCTGATTTGGTGCCAGGAAGGTCTGGAAGCCTGGAGGTGGCGGTGCAGCGGTCGCGAAGCCTGCTGGTACAACGCTCGCGAAGCCTGATGCTACCGGTGCAGCGGTCGCATGTTGACCGATACCGCCTCCGAAATAAAGTCCATTTCCTGGAAAAAATAAATAAATAATAATAGTATAGCATGTTTAAGTACAGAGTTCTAAAGAATCTACACTCTATACGTGAAAAAAAAATACATGTTTTAAACACCCTCGTGAAAAATACATAGCATTCTGGGAGACCGAAAGAGTTATGTGACTGCATATGGGTGAGAAACTCCCCTTAAATATATCCTTTTCTCCTTATACAATCCAGAACTCTATGCTGTCGGAGGCATGCCTTTGTGTGCCAGAATCGACATTGTATGTCTACTATCATGTAATTTTTTAGTTAAAATCCTCAAACACCCGTCTGTAAATTCTCACCTTACGAGTGTTGCTGCATGTACGGATGGTAGAGCCGTCTCCATGATGATTTGGTACCAGGAAGGTTTGGAAGCCTGGCGCTGCCTGTGCAGCGCTCGATGGATGGTCGATACCAAAATAAAGTCCACTTCCTGGAAATAATAATACAAATAATAATAAAGAATATGAACAAGAAGTTAATATGAATTGTTACATTACTTATTTAAAAACTCTGAAGAATGCTTACCATTCGGGTGTTCGGGTGTCTGAATCATTACGGTATTTGATGAGCGATCCTGCAGCCTGCGGCCCAGAAAATTCGAGATATACAATTCATTTCTCATTACAATATCTTAAACATTTAATATTTTATTCAATATCGTTAGATTACTTGAAATGAATTTGTGCGTGTGTGTGTGTATTAAGTTTATATTAACATGCTGGAATATTCGAAAAATATCTCTCGAATGGATGGGGTATTTAAAATCGTACTCGTCCTATGTTTACTAAGCCCAATCTTTTTAAAAATGGAATAAATTAAGAGTAACGAGGATTGTTTAGGCAAGGCTCCATATTTCATTATTTAGAATTAAACAAATGCTATTAGTCGTAATAATCATGCACATACGACAGCAAGCAAATGCGCGAGTCAATTCATATACAATTAATTAATAAAAAAATATTTAATTGTTTTCATCGATCAGCGAGAGCCTTATTTTAATAACGTATGTAATATCATTCTGAATACTTTTTATTCTTCATATTACTCTCGCCAAATCATATTTCTTTGTTTAACATCCCGAAAAAAAATCAGTTTAATTTTTTGATATCATGTTTGCATTTCTTGTACGCGAGTATTTAAATAATGACAAAGATACAATCGAATGTTTAAGTACAGAATCTATACAGTATACGTTTAATTGAAAACTTAAATCATTAATATTCTTCATGTAGAATTATATTAATTATCGGGAAAACATTTTTTGTGGTAAGCTTAAAACATGTCTAGACAGGGTGATGCAGCAGTGTATGATGGAATTTCTGGACAGAGGAAGCCATTAAGATCTTTTTGTGTCGCTAAAAGTTATTTATCCCCGAGGGCCTGTGGTTTTTCAGAGCACTTTGGATGTTTAATCAACTGGAAAACGGGTGTCATTGTTCACTAAGAGCTCTATACAAGACCTTGTTTTTACATTCTTCTGACGAAAATTAATGGTGTGGAAGAGTTTTGCCCTTGTCTGCTAATGGGTCTACATATGCATTCTTCAGGGGTGTACACCATATTTCTTTCAGGCAGTGTACGCCAGTGAATAATTCGTTGAATTTCTCAAAGTTCGCTACGTCTTTAGAAAGAACATTTAAAACGAATATAAAATTTATATTTGTAGTCTTCGTGCGTGTTACTTACAGGTACGCCTGTTTTGAATTGTAATTATTACTTCTCTCGTGCGAGAAGAGACATAGAGGGCTTTTATTTTTAACGTCAGTTGAAGCGTACTCCTATGTGCTGGATACCCCTAGCCATTAAGAGCAGGTAGTGGGGAAAACCCACGCGTCCTGGTTTAACCGCCTCTCATGATGGACGGGGCATTGCTGTCACATTGCGTCTTGTTTTTTCGTAAAGGGTTCTCGTGTTAACGTCTCATACAAGCTATTTGCAATTTCGCTTTAAGTTGCTTTTTAATTCATCTAAGCAATGTAATATTTTTTATAAACCCGCAATTCAAAAGAAGAATTAAACACACGTTATTAGCCGTAATAGTTATATACGCGTAATATTCTCGCATATACGATAACGAACAGTTGCGTTCGATTCAATTACATTAATCAATAAAAAAAAAACTTAATTGTTTTTAATCGATAGACTGCGTCGTTTCATTAGAAGTGAGATATTCATGGTAGATGAATAATTGGGTGAGATATCTCTAGGCGCGCGAGTCAATTACATTAATTATTAAAAATATTTAATTGTTTTCATCGATCAGCGAGAGTCTTATTTATTTTTTATTTATTTCATAATCAATTCCCCCGGAGCCAGCATGAACGCACCTCGCATGTTAATTCGCCTTTATTTTTTCCGGAATCATATTTCGCAGAATTATATAGAGTTAAGATGGCCGTCTTGCACCCATAATGAGTTTAAATATGGTGAATTTACAACTTTCAGATATGACCACCAGGGGCGCTGTGAGCAAAACACTCGCTGGAGTTTCACTCATATTACCACTTGGCGCGCTAGTGTATGTTGCGAACTGAAGCGGGAGTGGAGGGGATGCGGAAGTCGACTTGCCAGTCCAAATATCGAGTCAGTCATTCGTGTGAAACGTCTCGCTGTGGAAGGTTGCGGTCGGTGTTCCACCTCAATTATCACGCGATAACGAGTGTTACGTCAAGTCTGTCCTTTCATCTATGTGTTGTAATATTCTTATAAATCCAAAATATATTTTCCCTCAAAAGTAGAATTAAATAAATGTTATTACTCGTAATAATTATACACATGCTACCACACATATACGATAACGAACAGTTGCGCGCGAGTCAATTAATCATTCAAAAAATACTTAAATGTATTCATCAACAGCCTAGCCGCGTTTCATTGCAATAGTAGTAATATAAGGGAGGGTTTAGGACCAGGTGCGCGCGAATTCAATCAAAAATACTTAATTGCTCGAAGAACCGCGTTTAATTGCATTAGTAGTAATATGATGGGCATTCTTTTTTCAATAACACACATTACCTAATTGATTGACACAATTATGTACTCAAACGATTTGCCGATGTGCGGCAGGCATCGAGAATCGCATTCCCACATCGCCAACGTCACGCACCGAGAACCCTCACATATAACCCCTCACCCGAGCGGCACATCCCCTACCCCAAGCCAATCACACGGCAGGGATTTAGACAAGTCACAATGAGGGGGCAGGAATGTAGTCACCGTATAGGAACAATACACACTCTCCCACCTATCCACAGGGAACCAACCAGAACACAAAGGGGAGGGAGGACACGCGTATGGGGGAGGGAGGGGGCGGGTCACCGGCACGTGACCACAGGGGGAGGGGGGGGAGGACCTGCCGGCACAGACCCTGTCGGCATTAAGTAAGCCCCCAAAGGAAGGGGGCGGGGCTAGCGGCACGCGCTACCAGGCGGCATCTAAGCCCTCAAAGGGAGGGGGCGGGGCTAGCGGCATAGATCAAAGAACCTTATCAGATGGCGGCAAATCCTTTGAGGGCCAGAGTCGCTATTATATTTCTACTCATATTGCTTCAAGGCTGGCTGTTATTGAATTTATATATTATATAATTAGACTGAAATTATTTATGTGTTAAAAATACTGCCTCATCTTTTTATTTTCTCAAAATTGGCTATTATGAATTAGATTAAAATACCGTATGTTCAAAATATTTACATAACAAATAAAGTTTACAGAATTAGTTTTCTAGGATTCCCTGTAAAGGACCTCTTCATTCTTAAACAACTTTGTGAATGTAGTAAAGAAATATACAAAAACATTACTACACAAAAAATATGATGTGATACATTCACGTGACATTCTCTACTCTCCATCTTTATTAGTGGCTATACAAACTATTCTTACTAAAGCTTAGTTTTCTATCCACTACATTTTAATCCAAATAAACCTTTGCAGAAATAGCTACATAACACATTTCGTTATAGCTACAAAGAGAACGCGAGAGTCAATTGTTTAAGAACTGGACGCTATATGCTGGTTTTAAAACCCCATACTGTTCCCATGCTATCGCGAGAAAGAACTAAGTATTGAAGTCTTTAAGAAAATGAGCAAGTAATGAACAACTCGAGCCTTTAAAGATGCATATATTGTCAAAACACACAACTTATATCAAATAATTCTTTGTGGCGTTAACCATTTCCGATTTTTTCTTTATTTTTGGTTTGAATTGTCAAATCAATCTTCAACTGCTAAGCCGCTCTTATTATTTTTTTCCATCGTGGTCATGCAAAGAGAATGAAATCTGAGTTATCATATAGTTTCCACTACTAAAATATTTGATTATCGTTAAAGGCAAGTGTATTCCTCTTGTTACTACCTTCAACAAAGTTTATAATAAAACCATTTCTGCAAAGCTTTAACATGAATCAGATAGAAAAATAGTACGAATATTTTGTAGAAGAGTGGATAGGAAAAGTCATAAGAATGTAACGCCTGATATTTTTTGGCAAGAATGCTAATATTAATTAAAATATAGTAAAAATAAATTAAGCTATTTAATGCAAATGGCTAATATAAGAAAGGAATCCTTGAAAATCATTTGATGTGTGAAAAATACATTTCTATAGTAGTTCTGTCTTCCTCTGCAGAAGTAAATAACATGAATACATTCAGTTTGTAGATAATGCATGTTGGAGTTTCAATAATATTTAGTAGCTGTATGAATTCTGTTTTCACATTCAATATTTTTTGCAGGCATTCCCGATGGTATTTACACAGAAGGAAACTTAGTGTTCCAACATAGACTTCCATTTTAAGCAAACTAATGTCTACCAACATGAATTTGGTGGTCGTAATAACATACAACGCTCACTAGGGTGCGAAGTAAAACACTATTCAAATTTCCATGCCTTTTCAGTATTTGCTATTGCATAATCCACACCTCGGACTTCAAATTCTTCTTGAAATACTAAATGTCTAATATCATCCATGATATTATTTCCAAACAACCACTTAGTTTCTGAGGTCGCGGGTTCAAACCCGACGGAGGGCGACGGATATTTTTCGGGTGTAAAAATCCTGAGCATGGGTTCCTTCGGAAGGGAAGTAAAGCCGGTGGTCCTGTGTCGTAGATTTACGGTACATAAGAGAACCTCAAACCTGATAAAGATGTCTCTGAGCAAAATTTCAGGTGTTTCATGCCCAAAATAGAATGGGACGTGAAAGGGAATATACCACACACACACACACACACACACACACACACACACACACACACACACACACACACTCTCACATACTCACATATATAAATCAATATCAAACAAGAATTGTACACAATAATATAATTCAGCAAGAAAGATGTTAGCATATTTAGCAGCCAAGAAATGTACAAAAGCAGATTATAACTTGGATAAGTAAGGGACGGGCGAGCTAGCTAATTCCAGGTAAAAGGTAATTCTAGGTAGAGCCCACCACCTTTCACCAAGCTAATGAGCAAGGAACTTGAAGCAATAACCAGAAAGAGACAGATACAGAAAGAAAAGAGACAGAGATATTGAGTCTGCTTCCGGGCGCGTCACTGGGGCGCGTGTGCGAAAAGTTTTGGAGCAGAATATTTTCATACATAACGCGGTCTGAGGACCAATTAGAAATGTCGTTACATTCTAAAGCGCAAAGAGGAGCGTCACTAAATTTGAGTATAAAGGGGTGAAGAAAGCCTCAAATTTTCACTCTCTTATAGAATCTCTGGATGACAGATGCACGTGTGTGCATGTTGGGTGGGAAGCGTGTGCAGTTAGATTAGGCTTCCAATTTAGTATTATGGTGGGGATTGTTACAGATGGGGAAAAGCTAGCTGCCCATAAGCATTTATTTGATAATAAACCACAGTTTAAGGGAAATGCAGTGTATTTTAATTTTCCTCACCTACTACGGAAACCCTGAGACGAGTGAAACTAGTTAGAAAGGTAATTTATTAGGAATGGAGAAATCATATGCCGCTGAGCAGAGGTAACCGGAGACCAGAACACTACAGCAAAGGGCATCAGCCAGAGCAGCAACGATTTCACGCTAAAAAAGACGACCAACGTTTTCCCGCTACAGCGCTAAGAACCATAATTAAAGAGTGTACATATATAAAACTCAATTTAATTTATTTATATTGCAATATACCTAATATTAAAATAAATGTATTATTGGAACAGTTTCACTCACCGCACATGTACATTTTTGTTCATATGAGTTATACATGTTGTTTTGTTTGTACAACGCAGGTTGGATGTGGGGTTGTCAACTTACGATCCAAGACAACAAGATTGGTAAGTACTGGAAATCAGCCTCTTACGATCACGGACGGTCTCAGAAATAATACACACTCTGGGTGCGTTCGCCTCTCTCTGTAGATGCGTGGTTAAATCTATTGCGTTGTTAAATAAGTCTGTGTATTATTGCCAGGATCATTTTTCTATGACAGCCTCCAGTAAGAGATTAAAGGAATTCAGACTTGAAAATGGTGTTTTCCAAAGATCTCAGTCAATTTGGATGAAACATTAGTTTAAAGTTCCCTTTACGTAAACACTGAATGGTTTTAAATCTCGTTTCGATGCTTTTAGATCCCATGTTATGAAGTTTAAAAAATTAGTTTTTTTGTCCTATGCCATTTCTATATGATGAAATTTTAAAAATAATATATTTTTTAAATATCTGTCTTTCATCTGTTCACAGAGCCCAAAATTATTGTATAATTTATATGCTAGTTTTCATTACAAAGAAAATAATTTAGAAACCTATTATCATAAAGTTATATGTTTTTCACTTCCTTTTTGTTTTAAAAAGAATAACTCGACACTTGTAAAAACTTGAATTGTTTGAAATTTCGGAATACAAATGATAATTTCGAAAATTTGCTGAAATTTTCGTCGTATGAGACATTTTGAATGATAAAAAATGCTATGAGAAAAGCATTTCGAAAACTCTAATTTTAAAGTTTAAATTGTATGTTTTTATTACGTTGGAGTAGTTTATTTATTTAGCTCCACGTATGGACGCCAATTTGAAAAAGAATTGTTCTTTACGTTGTTTGCTGCTACGTATTGAAAAGCCGATTTGAAGTAGGAGTATCGTATTTTAACTGTTGGGGAGCCGAACTTGTAGTAGTTGCAATCACACGTATAGTATACAGTTTCCAGTAGCCTTCGACCCAAATGTATTTTTAGGTGGCCTTTGCTCCAAGTTTAAAAAAATATTAACTTTGTAATTAAACTGTTTCTTTATTTATGTTTGCCTCGGCTGCGTCAGTATTATTTTTAGAGGCATGAAGTCTTGGCAGGGCGTGATGCGACAAGAATGTAGGCTTACACAGATTTTAAGTTTTAATTCACTCCTTTTTATTAATCCTTGACACAAATTAAATAGCATTTTACTGATATCGAGAGCTGTGAGATTCTTTTATTTAATACTTGCACTTTGTAATACATATACTATTTTCGTCTCTCACGAATACGTATTTAATTTCTCGAGGACGCTCCGGTTACTATCACTGTCTGAAGGCAACTGATTAGATTTCAACCATCTAAACTTGTAAATTTCTGTATTTTAAGTCTCTGATTGGCTAATCCTACTCCAATAGAATACCTGCATTTAACTTAAGCTTTTTCTGGTTGTTGATTGGCTATTTTTTATAAACTGTCACTTAAATTACATTAATGCTTCTAAGAATCACAAACAACATTTAAACTCTCAAACTCATTATTGCCTCAAGGTTACCTCATTGTTACCTCATTGTTAGCAACGTTTAACTTATTATTCTCACAGCTCCTACATTATTAAATTACGTAATATATTCACATAACATTATTACGCATGGATACAATAATATAAGCATATGCAATGACTGTTACATACATTTTACAAATTATTACATACACATATTGTTTCAAGGCGGGCTGTTATTGAATTTATATATTATGTAATTAGACTAAAATTATTTAAGTGTTAAAAATACTCCCTCAAAGTGGAAAATAAGTTTAATTCCAGATGTTACCTTGTTGCATATAAAGTATAAATATCAAAAGTGAAAATAGATTTTGGAATTGTCTGCAGAATATCTTGAGTCCATATACATGAGATCTCCACCAAATTTCAGTGGTGCATTCCTTTAAAGGTGACATCGGAGAAACTTAAATTCCTTGTAGCCAACTTAGTACACAAGTGAATTCCTTAGTTCTTACTTGTAGCATTCAGAACACGTCTGGCTATGCAGTGAAATTCTTACGTGCAACATTCACACGTATCTCTCTATACGCTGTCATTTATTTTCATGCCAATGCAACAAATTACTCTATAAAGCTGTATTTTCCTGTGTATTTATTTATGTCCTGACAAATATTTGCAGGGAATAGTTTCATTTAGGTTACATAAGGGGTGATATATATTTTGTAAGTTGAGTTAATACAAACACACACAAATTTAAAAGCTGGTGTATAATATTCAGGCAGAGGAATTTTAGTTAGTAAGCTATGAAGTTGGTAACGTACCCAGGGCTGGCGGCTAGGGAAGGTTGAAGCTGCAACCTTGCAGTATTATCTGTAAACAAATATTGGAAGAATAAAATTGTAGATATGTCTGCTATTGGTAGTGTGTAACAAAGTTACTCCACTATTTAATTAAGTTTTTAATGTACAGGAATCTCAGTTACATTGGATTTTCTATTACATCGTGAGATTTACAATATACAATAATACATTTTCGAAACACCTTGAACACAGATCACAGGCGATTAGCATGTAGACGCTTATTATATTTTGAAAAATTACATTTTATAACACCCGACGTAGTAGTAGCAACAAAAAGCCAAATATCAGACTTTCTTGAGATTCCCTGCCTCGTCCCTTGTTTTATACATCTATGCTCATCCTGAGTTCTTCTCTAAAATACTTTGTCACCTTTCTTTAAAGCTCTCGTTTTATGCCTTACTCAGTGTTTCTGAAAGCTGTTCTATTGCCCCAAGAGCTTCTGGTACTTTTAGAGTCTATGCCTGCAAATACATAATATGTTATCGTAGTTGCAATATTACTGAAATGATTCTGAATATATAAAAAATCTTAAAACAAGCTGCTGAAATTATTTCCTTCACTGAACCTATAACAGAATTTTCTCTCATCAAAGCCAATAATGGTTACAATGGTTGTGCAACCAAGGGAATTCTAGGTTCCCTCCCCTTAAATATTTTGATTCTTGAGGGCGCCTTGCTGTCTTTGTCACGTTGGCTATAAAAGTATCAACATCCGGAAAGAAGGCCCTAATTTCTTCTGCAACTCGGTAACCCATGTGCTAGACATGTTTAATGTATTTTTTAGACAGCACGGTCTAAAAGTAGAACTTTTGACACAACGCACACGAAATAAAAGCTATATTTTAGCGCACTATAAAATATTTATACCACTCCATGGTGACCAACTTTGGTTTCAAGTCCAATCACATGGCAGTTACTCTATGTATTTGTATTTGCATTTTAACACTTTTCACTGTGTCTTTTTACATTATGAATTTCTTATGTCGGTCACATTAACCGTACACAATAGAAATTGTCATTATTAAGTTTATCGCAGTTCGTCGTGGAGTCAACCTAGTATTGCCAACTTTCTGCTTTATTTTATCTAAAACGTTATTACTTTATCCAGTATAACCCATATTAAAATTATGGCTGAAATTATGAATTCAGAATCAATTGAAATGCAAGAACCAGCTGAAATTACATAAGCAGCAGAAAGAGTAACACTAGAACTACTTGCCCAGAAAATCCATAAAGCAATATGATGTGGCATTTAATCTCTTCATTGCTTAGTGTAAGGCAAAACATGTTAAAAAAATTTGATGTGTTACACTCACATGACATTCTCTACTCTTGTACAACTATTTGTACAAACGCTTATTCTCCATATGCTTCATGTTAATCTTATTGCTAATTTTCTTGTAGATGCAAGGGGAATTGGTAGGCTTTAAGCGATAGTCAAATATTTTAAGAGCTGGTTGCTATGTGGAGTATTCCATTCTCTTTGTAGTACCGGGACAAAAAAATGAATAACTAATTTGAGAAAAAGTGTAAGTATTGGAAAATTTAAGGGAATAACAAGCAATATCTCGAAAATGGTCCATTCAACAACAAAAATGTATATGACATAAATTGTGTATTTTAACGCGCTCTACAGTTTTTGTGTAGTAAAATTTTGTCTATCTCTTATGGTTTACCAGTTATGCAAAAGTCGTTCACAATGAAGAATACTTTTGGAGACATTCCCGAAAAATTCAAGATATAAATTTTATTTATCATGAAAATATCTTAAACGTATGATATTTTAATCAAAATCGTCAGAGCCATTTTTGAGAAAATTAAACTTTTCGAAAAATGTTCCATGTAAAGGGTAATCTGGGGTGGGGGTATTTTCACGAAAACCTTCGTGTCGCATCTCTGGAAGATACGGAACATAAATACAAAGTTTGGTGTTTATCCGACTGTTCGTTTCTGAGTTATGCTGTTCACAGACAGACACACAGACCCAGACAGACACACACAGATACACACACGGACATGTTTCCAAAAATGCTTTTTTTGGATACAGGGGGTCTCAAAATATGAATTTCTGGGAAATCTCGGTATCGAATTTTTGGGTGGAATACAATAATTCCCCTACTTACTGTACGTAGTAGAGAAAGCAATACCATATGCTACACGTGTTAAAAGTGGTTTTATTTTGTTCGTATAATTGCGAAACAAAGGCCGTACGTAAGGTCTTCGTTTCGCAAACCCTCCTACTTGCAAAATAAAACCCTTAACACTTGTATCGTAGTCTACTATAACGTGGCATAATTTTTAACATAATCTTATAAATGTCCTTTGAGCTCTATGTGACATGCGTTACATCCGATGGTTTTGCCATGTGTGCTGAAGTTCACCTGGCAAATTCCAGCTCAAACGATGCTAACTGTGAAGAAGGTTTAGATGTGTGATTCTTCTTTACTTCAGGCATATTGCCATAGTTCTCCACTGGTATTTATGCAGCGAATAAACGGAACAGTCGCAACGAAACAGGTGTTATGAAGGGAAGGGCGTCGCCTATACTCGGGTGGTAACACGATTCCTCTGTTTACTTACTAAAACCCCTCTGCCTGATGACGTATCTTCTCTGATTTCTTACGTGGGCTAACGACGAATAAAACAGCCGCCACTTACCTTAAAGTTTTGTAAAGTTAAGAAGAAACCTTTGAAATTTTTGGAAATGTTTACTGCTATAAAAGGTTACATTGAAATAACTGTTTTTTCTGTAATAAGTTTCTCTCTACCTCTTGTGGTCTCTTAGTTATAAAATTGCAATAAGATGGGAGAAGATTCACTGAATATTTACAACAAATTCAATCTAAACATTTTTATTCTTCGTGTGAATATTTCATATATATGATATCGTAGAGCCCTTTTTGAGAAAATAAAACAGCAAAAATTTGTATTACAATATCAATTTCAAACTACCACGAGTTTATTACTATTTTACTTTTATTTTTAGGGAGTATTATCATCACTCAAATAAGAAGGAAAGAAAAATAAAAGAAATTACTGTAATTACATACGTCAACAGCATATGTCTATAAAGATAACCACGATAGTAAACCTGTACAAAAGAATATAAACACGTAGGTGCATTACCCTAGGATACAGGAAATAAATAAAGATGTTGAAATGAGCTCAGCAATATTAACTAATGAAAAAATATGTTATGGTCCGTTCACATGACTTCCTTTGCTAATGACAAATTTGCATATATTCATTATATGTGCCCACAGGATGTATCATAATTAATAGCGCAAACTGAAACGGGTGAAAGTATACGATAGTAGAAGCATAAACGTTCCAGTGAACCTGGGTCCGCAAACGAGCCATGTGCGAAATAACTGCAAATGTGTAATTACAAGCACCCACTGACTTCGTTAAGCAATATCTCCTAATTATTACAAATGAATTTGAAAAGTAGACTTTTGGTTAATAATTGCCATTCTAAGTTGCCTAAAAATTCACTCGTAGCTTAACAAGGAATACAGTTCTACTTTAGAATGTTACATGTTATTAATACTTGTGGCAGTATTTTATATCAAAACACTGTAAATGCCAGAATGATTGTAGTGTAAATAAGCATTATTGTATGACAATGATTTGAGATGTTTGTTAATTATAAGCATTGTTAGGAAATAAGTTTACACGGCCTCACTGAAACTGGCAATAGGAGCGGGTAACAATGGGCGAGGGGGTGAGTTGTTTATAAATTATAAGAGACAAGAAAATGGCGTCAGAGTATCGTGCTTTTCTTTAGAAATTGAGGGAATATTTTCCCTAGAGCATATGTGTCCGTAATTTTGATTGGATATAAAAATAGACGCTAATGTTGGCGCGCTTTATTAACCAATAGCAGTTCTGTTATAATGTTTAGGCTTATCGGGGTGAGGGAGTATAAATTCTGAAGCCAGAGACAAGTATCACGCAGTTCAACAGAATCATTCACGAGTTACACGTCGCACAGTCCAACAGAATCATTCACGGGTTACACGTCGCTCAGTTTAAGAGAATCATTCACGCGTTACACGTCGCTCAGTTTAAGAGAATCATTCGCGGGTTACACGTCACACAGTTTAAGAGAATCATTCACGCGTTACACGTCGCTCAGTTTAATAGAATCATTCATGGGTTACACGCCACGCAATTCTACAGAATCTCTCGCGTCGTAAAGCTAGTTACAAAAATGTTAAATACTCAAATTAATAATGTGCGGCAAATAAGTGATTATAGTTACATTCGAAAATATAACAGTTTCAGTCGAGCGTGTATCAAGGGTAATTATGTGAAATTAATTAATTGTGACGGCAATAAAAATGTAAAAACAAATTCTTTTATGAGTGTTATCTTTTAGTAACAACTCTTTTCCGTTTACACACCCTGTTCAAGAGATTTGCTCGACTGAGCAGTAATAATAGCTAGCCGGAGGACAAAGAACTCAAAATTTAAAATAGTAAAACAACAGGCGCTCAGCAAATAAGATAACACGAAAGATACCTCGACATACTGTACACTCTTCCTGTTAAAATAAGTGTTCAAAGGGTCGTCCTTGCATTTGGATGCAATACTGCACTCGTCTCTGCAGGAGTTTAGAATTCTTTCAAACACCCCCGAATCATCTCGGAATTCTTGACAAGCACGTGCAATGTTCTGCTCCACTACTTCAACGGCATCAACGGGATTGCTGTATACAACACTTTTGAGGTGACCCAATACAGAAAAATCCGAAGGATTGAGATCAGATGATCTTGGAGCCGAGGTACAGGCCCACCTCGTACTATCCATCTTGGACCATATCTCCACGTTAGATGTCTTCTTACGGTAGCAACAAACTGTGCCGGTGCTCCATCATGCATGTAACACATACTCCGAGGTTGTTCAAAGGAACATCCTCAAATAATTCACGTCAGTGGTGCCTTATCACTACATATTCGCAATAATAAATCTCGCACATGGCTTGTTTGCAGACCCATGTTTACTGGAACTTTTTGCTTCTATTTTCGTATGCTTTCAACCGCTTCAGTTTGCGCTGTTAATTATGATTCATCCTGTATTATGCTGTTCGCGCATTCATTCTTCTATCCTCGCTGTGCCTAGAAATTGTTTTAAATTAAAGAAAAAGGTTTCAAGATGCGGAAACAGCATTCAAATGTTTATTCGTGGTAACAAGCTTTGCGACGTAAAGAAAAGAAGGGGGATCAATAATCACAAACTTTCAAGCACGTCTATTGAGGTGACACTTGACAAAGGTCTAAACATGTAACATGGAATACTTTGAAAATATCTAACAATTGAACAAATTAATTTGACACAAATTATGCATTTCCAACGAGCTCTTCATATTTCCTTCCATGATTATTCATGTATCTGTTTCACGTTATGCCTCGCACGTAACCCCAAAGAGTTGTTGGACTACAGTTCTTGATAGACCACGACAGCGTTTTCTGTAGCATTATCAAGATAAAAAAATCTGATGTGTTACACCCACATGGCTTTTTCTACTCTTGTACAACCTATTTTTACAAACACTTATTCTCCATATGCTACATGTTAATCAAGATATCGAGATGTTAATCTTATTGCTAATTTTCTTGTAGATGCAAGGGTAATTGGCTTTAAGAGCTGGTTGCTATGTGGAGTATAGCATTCTCTTTGCATTACCAGGACAAAAAAAATGAATAAGGAATTTGAGAAAAAGTGTAAGTACTGGAAAATTTAAGGGAATAACAAGCAATATCTCGAAAATGGTTCACTCTACAAAAAAAATGTATATGACATAAATTGTGTATTTTAACACGATCTTTATTTTGGTGCAGTGAAATTTTGTCAATCTCTTATGGTTTACCAGTTATGCAAAAGTCGTTCACAGTGAACACTTTTGGAGACTTCCCAGAAAATTCGAGATATACATTTCATTTGTCATGAAAATATCTTAAACATATGAGATTTTAATCAAAATGTTAGAGCCATTTTTGAGAAAATTAGAATTTTCGAAAAATGTTCCATGTAAAGGGTAGTCTGGGGTGGGGGGATTTTCTTGAAAACCTTCGTGTCGCATCTCTGGCAGATACTGAACCTAAATACCAAGTTTGGTGTTTATCCGACTTCGTTTCTGAGTTATGCTGTTCACAGACAGACACACAGACAGACAGACAGACACACACACACACGGACATGTTTCCAAAAATGCTTTTTTTGGATTCAGGGGGTCTCAAAACATATATTTCCGGTGAAATCTCGGTATCGAATTTTTGGGTGGAATACAATACTTCCCCTACTTATTATACGTAGTAGAGAAAGTACAAATTGCTGCCAATTTGAAAATCAAACAGGAACAATTTCGGAATTAACATAAAATACAACATTGTTACATGTATTTATTCACAGAAAACTATTAATAAGAACATAATTCAGAGAACAAGCTATCGCCATTTACAGTTTTTTATAAAATGCGTATCGAGTATTGGTGCTCAAATATCATTATCGATATCGACTATCGAGAAATGGTAGTATTGTCCATCACTAGTATCTGTTAAAATTTTCTTGTTGTACAAAATTATGCCACAAAATTTAATCCAATAAAGGGAAGATAACAGGATATTCACAGAATATTCAAGATATAATTTCATTTCTCATGTCGAAATATGAAGCAATGCTATTTTAATCAAAATCGTTATAGAGTTTTTGTATTTAAAACATAACGAAAGTTTTACGTAGCAAAGGATGGTGTACTAGACGGCAGACTTTCTTGAAAATCATCTTGAAGAATTTTTGGGGAAGGACAATACGAGAAGTAGCGTCCTACATTATCATATAAGCATATACATTCTGCTGTTCAATGTTAATGCAGTCTGTTTTGGAAAATTTTAAGGAAACAATATAATAAGGCTTTTCGGCTGAAAATAATTACGAAAATAATTTTTTTCATACGTGCCATTTCGATTCCAGATCTGTACCACAGCCATAGTGTTATCATGAGGTGCTAAAATTCGAGAACTGCGTATTTATGTACCTACTCAGCGGGTTTCGCAGGACAAAGGAATTCCGTGCCTACAGTAAAGTATTCACTATATGAGACAGGTAAACTTTTCTAGTGGGCACATTCCACAGAACGCCTTTGCCTTTTCTCGTCCATTGCTGCCAGAAATATTTACAAACGTCTAGTAGAGTAATCCAAAATCAAATGGTTTTTCTGGAAAACGAATGGTATATCACGTCTAGAGATCGGCATTTGCCTATTTGCCTGTTTTGTTTCTATGTTTAGAATCGTAGGCTTTGTATGTCTAAATATGTATCAAGAGTAAAATATATTAACTTTATCCAGCCTATAATTTGAGGCAGTATTATTAACACTTAAATAATTTCAGTGTAATTATATAATATGTAAATTCAATAACAGCCCGCCTTGAAGCAATATGTGTATGTAATAATTTGTAAAATGTATCTAACAGTCATTGCATATGCTTATATTATTGTATACATGTGTAACATTGTTATGTGAATATATTACGTAATTTAATAATGTAGGAGCGTGAGAATAATAAGTTTAACGTTGCTAACAATGAGGTAACCTTGAGACAATAATGAGTTTGAGAGTTTAAATATTATTTGAGATTCTTGGAAGAATTAATGTAATTTTAGTGACAGTTTATAAAATCGCCAATCAACAACCGGAGGGGGTTTTAGTTAAATAAAGGTATTCTATTGGAGTAGGATTAGCCAATCGGAGACTTGAAATACAGAAATTTACAAGTTTAGACGGTTGAAATCAATTTAGTTGCCTAACAGTGCTCATAACTGAATGCGTTGCTTGTGCGTCCTCGACAAATATAACACATATTCGTGTGAGACGAAAATAGTATAGGTATTAAAAAGTGCAAATATTAAATAAAAGAATCTTACAGCTCTTAATATCAGTGAAGTGCTATTTAATTTGTGTCAAGGATTAATAAAAAAGGAGTGAATTAAAACTTAAAATCTGTGTAAGCCTACATTCTTGTCGTATCACGCCTTGCCAAGACTTCCATGTCTCTAACAATAATACTGACGCAGCCGAGGCAAACGTAAATATTTAATACTTAAAGAAACAGTCAAATTACAGTTAATATTTTTTTAAACTTGGGGCAAAGGAAACCTAAAAATACATTTGGGGCGAAGGCTACCGGAAACTGTTTACTATACGTGCGGTTGCCACAACTACAAGTTTGGCTCCCCAACAGTTGAAATACGATACAACTCCTTCAATACAAACTACTTCAAACTGACTTTTCATACGTAGCAGCAAAAAACGTAAACAACAATACGACCTACTACAAATTGGCGTCCATACGTGGAGCTAAATAAATAAACAACTCCAACAAAACAAAAGCGTGATGCAAATAACGTAACTAAACACCTTCTTCAAATTTTAGGGCTTATTATGACCTTTTTTGCGTAATTAGAACCTTTATCAGATTTTGGCCTATCATAATTTAATTATTTTTGTTACTTTCAGTTATTTATTAATATTATTTATTAATGTGATATTAACTTAACATTGCAATTAATATTTTTGGCCACTGTCATTGTTGACAACACGTCTGAGAAAGTTTGTAGTACCGGCATATCTTTCCTAACGTCAGCGAGATAATTGTTTTACGTAATCATAAAACTGTAGTTACCTAACTCAATAATGCGTACGGTAAATGGTCAATTGGACGGGAAAATTGGGCATTTTTGTATTAACTCATCGCTTTGTTCAATAATACGATGGTTTTATTGTTTTCTACTTCCCACGTGAGTAAAACCACAGTAGTGACCTATGAAAGATTAGACCTATTTCATTGCAAACGCAGCAATTGCTTGGTTAATAATCATTACATAACAAACTCAATAATAATTGCAAACCTGCCTGAGACTGTAAAACTCGTTGAAACGAGCAACACTTAAAAGCCGATAATAAGCCTTGCCTTAAGAGTACAGAGTAACTGAAGAGTGCAAATTAAAATAAAATATCTGATGTGTTACACTCACATGACTTTCTCTACTCTTGTACAAACTATTTTTAAAAACGCTTATTCTCCATATGCTTCATGTTAATCGAGATGTTAATCTTATTGCTAATATTCGTGTAGATGCAAGGGGAATATGGTAGACATTAAGCGGCAGTCAAATCTTTTAAGACCTGGTTGCTATGTGGCGATTCCATTCTTTATGTCCAGGACATAAAAAATGAATAACGAATTCCCATTTGAGAAAAAGTATTGGAAAATTTAAGGAAATAACAAGCAATATATCGAAAATGGTTCACTCAACAAAAATATGCATATGACATAAATTGTGTATTTCAACGCGATCTATATTTTTTGTGTAGTAAAATTTTGTCTATCTCTTATGGTTTACCAGTTATGCAAAAGTCGTTCACAATGAAGAACACTTTTGGAGACATTCCCAGAAAATTTGAGATATACATTTCATTTGTCATGAAACTATCTTAAACATATGATATTTTAATTAAAATCGTTAGAGCAATTTTTGAGAAAATTAAAATTTTCGAAAAATGTTCCATGTAAAGGGTAGTCTGGGGTGGGAGGATTTTCTTGAAAAGCTTCGTGTCGCATCTCTGGAAGATACTGAACCTAAATACCAAGTTTGGTGTTTATCCGACTGTTCTTCTGAGTTATGCTGTTCACAGACACACACACGGGCATGTTTCCAAAAATGCTTTTTTTGGATTCAGTGGGTCTCAAATCATGTATTTCCGGTGAAATCTCGGTATGGAATTATTGGGTAGAATACAATACTTACTTTACGTAGTAGAGAAAGTAAAAACAGACCTCAACACTCAAAGGGTTGAAATTGTTTCAGTTATTCGTGATACCATGATAATAAATAACTGAGGTTAGTATGCTGTATGTCACAAAATATCTACTTTAAGATCCGCTTATTTAATTTCATGGTATTAAAATATGTGTTTGGAGACCTGCATAAGGTATTTAGATCAGCTCATGGCAATGCTAATTTGGCAAAGCGAATCTATAAGAAGCAACAACCTCAGTGCCATATTCTTCTCATACAACATTTTCAACATTGGTCCAACATCTTCGAGGTTAATGGCCATTTTCAGGTAAGAAAAGTAGATTCAGGAATGAATCGAACTTTGAGAACATTATACTTTGAAGTTTTGCAGGGGCTTGAAAGTAATCCGCAAACTAGCACTCGAGCTGTTGCCCACTAATTGGTACCAGTTATATGTTTGTAAGGAGAGCCATGAATGACTGCAAAGTATCCATTTCATGACCAAAAACTACAAACATAAATCCCAAATGATTATCCTGACAACAATTTACTCAATTGTATTTACATATCGTTAACAATTAATCGATGTTTTGGACAGAGGAGGTAATATGTTTTCAAGAGATGATTTATTTTTATTTCTTTATTTTTTCCTTCCGTAGCACTATTACTTGAAAATGAAGCACTTCCAGACGCTACTTTACTAAGAAAAATATTGAAATATTAATTATTTGAGTATAAATTTAAGGAGATAATAAAATATTTCTATACCTCAGTAAAATCAAAATCCTTAAACAATGCCTCAAGAAAAATACGAATGTCTTATCAGTAGCACTGTAAGCCTGCTTCCAATGACTGTTTTCATATTCCGATATATTAATTAACTAGTTTCATTTCTGTAAAAACAAACGCAAAACTCAAACGTAAAACGTTTACATTAATTTATGTAACTGTGTTTAATATGTAATTATAAACATTTGGTTTCATCCAATCATCCTGTATAACAATAATGTTAAATTTGCTTACGTAGCATTTGAAGTTGCTAAGCTAAATTACTTATACCGATGGAACAATAAACAATTTCATTCACTCTCTCACTCTCTCTTTCTATGCGAACTCTGAAGAAATTCTACATATAAAACCGCGAGAAATAAGAGAGTGTCGCTGAAGAATGTATAATGATTGAAGAGGGCATAGGTTGTTAGAACGATGTGGCTATATTTTAACTCAGAGTATATCTATAATGTCCAAGCTGTGTTGCGTGCAGATAATCAAATCACGACTTATTTAACTATTCCTTGCATGCTGGCTGTTGTGGTAGGTCAGTAACGCTTGAGGGCTCCAACGGGATACATAGGGAAGTGATATCTTTAACGGTTTCAGCAGCAGAAATTAAAACGCGGTATTTAAATCGATTAAATACATAAGACACTTTGCTTTAAAATGACTAATAAATTACTGATACTTACCTCAGTCAAGACTTTTTAATCAAATTCACGTTTAATCATATGATGTACTAAAGCAGACCTCAGATGGGCTGCTTCATTGACAGTGGGGGTAAAAATGCTGAATTAATACTATAATACACGTATGTAAAGAAAGTGATTAACATTTCCGGAAGGTACAGAGTTTTAAAATGATGGGAAAGGTTTGAAACGTCATAGCAACGTGTAGATGAACCAATTAGAGCTAGGTCGTTTCGTAATTGTATACGGAAGCGTGCTTATGCTTTTCATTTCCTATAGTGCTTTTCTATATTTAATGTTGATAGAAACGCCTTAGCATCTGTTTTGTACACGAACCCTGGGCGAACCAATCTGTCATTGATTTGAATTCAATCTGCGTACGCATTAAGCTTTGAATAAGGATCAGGTCTAGGTAAGCGGCTAAAGGGGAGGACTACGGAAACATTTCACCTCATTAGCTGAAAGGCATGCTTCTCAACGACTCTCCCGATATGAGTCCGTCTCGTATTGGTTTGAAGTTAAAAGTCTAGCACTGATACATTAACCTATGAACACAGGTCAGTTTTAGGATCAGGAGCGAAAGAAAAGGGAGGATTTAGAGAAACATTAAATGAAATGCTAAAACCAGAGTGAGGGCTGGGCGTGGCAAATACGGTTTAGTATATCCTTACAAACGTAAACCATTGTGCATTATATCGATTCCATCCACTCAACTGCACACCATCACTGCGTTGCCAATGCTTAACACTGATTAGCATGTGCTTGGCCTGCAGTGTTGCCAATCACTGTTTTTTTTCACTTATTTACTCATCTACTGATTTATTTAAGAAAGCGAAGAAATCTCCTGATATTTTAATTCGAGCAATTGCTAAAGCCAATAACGATATTCTTGTTACGTAATATTCAGGTAGCCTCCCTATGATAATTATTGCTAATTATAGGCTAACTGGTTATTAAATAACCGGAACCACAAGCAACACAAGCACTCACATCCACACGCTAGACTCTGAAACCTTTTTTATAAAAATGAATAAATAAAACGAAATCTCGAGCCCAGGAGGGAATGGAACCCAACACTCTTGAAGCATCCGGAAGCGTTCTAACAACTGAGTTATGAAGTCAGTCTTTGTTATATCGCTTTTTATTATCTACTGAAATCTCCTGAAATTTTCGAACACTTCCTACTGAACGCTTGACTACTAGGGTTGGGAACATTCCTGGCCCGCTCAGTTACAGTAACACAGGCTTCTAATTACTATTGTTGCAGTATAAACAAATAGTAGTTTACTGTAACTCCCTCTGTCCTGGCCTAGTAGTACCATGCTAGGCTCTAGTTCCCGAGGTCGCGGGTTCAAACACGGCGGAGGTCGAAGAATTTTTTCGGACGTAAAAATCCTTAGCATGGCTTACTTCGGAAGGGAAGTAAGGCGGTGGTTGTAGATTTACGGCACGTAAAAGAACCTCAAGCCTGATAAAGAGGCCTCTGAGCAAAATTTCCGGTCTTTCACGCCCAATAGAGAATGGGACGCCAAGGACCACAGCAGTTAAACAGCGTCCATAAATAAAACTCCATATTGTTTTCACTTCTCAGAAATTGAAATGTTTTTTGACCTAAAGGATATTTAGATTGGTTTTCGAGTAGTAGGCCATGTGTTTGGAAAGCAAGAATAGGAGAAGCTGGGAACATCAGAAAAACCTGAGAGACTAACGCTAAAAAAAACGTTAAAAGACGGCCCTACATAACGTCTCAAGCAAAATACGAAAGTCTCACTGTAATACTTTTAAGACTGCTCTGAATGTCGAAATTCTTATTTCATATTAATTAATTAGCTTCATTTTTATTGAAACACACAAAATTCAAAATATTCCAATTTTGTTTATCTATGAAATAGATAACTCGCTTTCTAGGCCCCATCTGCTTAAAATACATCAGTAATTAGACTGAATCTTGCATCGTAGCGTAGGGGCTGGAGCACAATGTTCCCGTACCCACCCATGGCGCCTGGATTCAAGCACATCCATGGGAGTGCGCATTTTCAGGCCCATTTGTAGGACTGGTACCCATTCAGCATCGTGATAGATTTGAGAAGCTACTATAGACAGCGATTTATAGGTCAAGAAAAACAACATTCCGGCTGGGGAAGCATCGTTCTGACACATTTCTCCCCCGTATCGGTTAGATAATCGTTCACCTTCACGGTGCGTATGTGGATGTGGCGACGCAGTCGGGTTGAACGGCTCAGATCCATCGGGGCTGTCGTGTCACATTATTATTATTTATTATTATTATTATTATTACACTAACGGCCGTTAATCATACCTACAACGTTATTACAAATGTTGTTCTTAAACATTTCTTTAAATTTTTCATCATGTCGTAACGGTTAATGTAAGCTGCTTGGTTCACTTCAATGAGTGTTCTGTAGACACTTTATCGCGTAGTCGCCTACCTGCACCTACCATCCTCTTTTTATGCCGCATGGGCTTTGGGTTCGTGGAGTTGCTAACTGTCCTTTGAATCATTGTGACGCTGCAGAGATGACCTTATTTGCCTAGTCGCTTTCCTATATCACATATTTTATTTATATTTCTTTTGTTTTGTAGGTGGAACTTTTGAGTCGTGATATTGAATATCCAATCAGGGAGCTGAGATAAACAGATAACCCGGTAAGTTTGTCCGGTATACCGGATTTGACCCCGAATCACAGATGCTATTTACCGAAGAACATTTTCTACCATCCTTACATTAAACAAAAATATCTGACGAGAGGGCATTATTTCTGTGAATTTTGTGCTCAAACTGCATCACCCTTCTCGTGTCGCGATGTGTGAAGTACTACACTCTGAGTGCGCCGGAACCAATCTTGTGCTAGTTGGTCATACAACACGCATTTTATTTATGATTTTTACCTTGACATTCGTGATTCTGCGATTCTTTTATGTGCAACCAGATTTCCAGTTTTACTTTGATCCGCGATTCCTGTCATTAAAATACTTCATTTTGAAAATATTTGTCATTCTGAAATTCAAAGCACTTAATTTTTCCACAACCGGTAATTTTTTTATTATTTATTTATTTGAGCTCGCAATCTTCCTTAGAATATGGCTATACATCAGCCCAAGCTGTTATCTTGCCATATTCTACCCATATTACTTTCTTTAATTATAACATAAAATATAATAATAATAATAATATAATAGTAATAACAAAATAATAATCTAATAATATAAATGGTAATGTAGTTTCATCTCTTCACATCTCTATTTATTGTCTATAACCATTTCTTTTTACTTTCTCTACTACGTATAGTAAGTAGGGGAAGTATTGTATTCCACTCAAAAATTCGATACCGAGATACCGGAAATATATGTTTTGAGATCCCCTGAATCCAAAAAAAATGCATTTTTGGAAACATGTCCGTTTGTGTGTCTGCCTGTCAACAGCATAACTCACAAACGAACATTCGGATAAACACTCTAAAAATGGCTCTAACGATTTAGATTAAAATATCATATATTTAAGATATTTTCATGACAAATAAAATGTATATCTCGAATTTTCTGGGAATGTCTCCAAAAGTATTCTTCATTGTGAACGACTTTTACATAACTGGTAAATCATAAGAGATAAACAAAATGGTACTACACAAAAAATATAGATCGTGTTAAAATACACAATTTATGTCACATACATCTTTTTTTATTGAGTGAACCATTTTCAAGATATTGTTTGCTATTTTCTTAAGTTTTCCAATACTTATACTTTTCCTGAAATGGGAATTCGTTATTCATTTTTTTTTGTCCTGGTAATGCAAGGAGAATGGAATACTCCACATAGCAACCAGCTCCTAAAATACTTGACTATCGCTTAAAGCCTACCATATTCCCTTTGCATCCACAAGAAAATTAGCAATAAGAATATCTCGATATCTCGATTAACATAAAGAGGTGGAGAATAAGCGTTTGTAAAAATAGTTTGTACAAAATTAGAGAAAGTCATGTGAGCGTAACACATCAGATTTTTTACTTTGGACAGGTACTCTCCTACCTTTTTACTATCCTTGTTAAAATTCATGCTTAAGGCTACTTTCCTGTCCAGTTTTAACCATTTCCCATTTATAGCTTGCTTTCTCCAATGCTGTGTACCTTTACAATAAAAAACGATATGTTCTAAATCTTCCCTTTCCCCACATATTGAACACTGGCTCTGTGGGAACCAATTTCTTATTCCTATTAGTGTCCATACACGTGCTCGTACCCAGGCTATACCTTCTCTTTGTTTTTTATTTGAGTTATCCACATACTGTTCTCTAGCCCATATATTTTTTATTAATATATATGATTCCAAGGAACTTTCTTCCCTATGCTACTAAATGAATTTTGTATCTCTATATCTTTAAACCTCCGCCTAGCTTCTTTCCAAAAACGCTTAACATTATTTTCCTTCCTTCTCCAAATTTCTCCCAGACCACTATTTTTCAAATTAGTTTGTATACTATAACTCCACCCATTTTTCTTTAAGGTCCTTGAAATTCCAAACTCTGCCTCAACAAATTCTTCTCTTCTAAATCTAATGGTCTGTGCCAATATTTAAGAGCTCTGTACCTGTATACATATATACATGCATAACTCACGGTAGGTTTTTAACACGATCGTAAATGTACGATTTACGTCAATTTTAGGATGTGTTCATTTTGGGGTCGAAATAATTTTGCAGCTGTGTATTATACTTAAGATCAACATATTGTGTACCGACTCTCAACAATTTTTGAACATGTGATGAATATTTTACTCTTACGTTGAACATTTCTAGTCAGTATGTAGCATGTTACCAATAGAGGTATAGAGCATAGGTACAAGGAGGGGGACACGTAGTTTATTGCGAGCTACGTGAGATGTATTGCGACTACCACCCCTTTCAGGGGCAAGGGAAGTAAAGGAACCACAGGAGGCTACAGACCGTAGGCAGACAGGTTGCAGAAACGCGCAGAAATTTCCAACAGTTCCTGACCCGAAGATGCCTGGAGATATCCAATGAAGGCGATGTAGTGTACACAGGGAATACTCTTTCCTTGGAGCAAACATCCACGCCATTTGTCCGGCAACGCTGCACAAAGAAGCCTAGAAGCACGCGTAAAACATGGTAAGGAAACAGAATGAATGAAAAACAGGGAAAAGAAATAATGGTGATGAAGAACTACCTCAGCATTCACCTATCTACCAGGGAAAACAACGTAAATTTGAGATCAGAGTGACCGGTCGGCGGGAATTGAACCGGGGGGCTTCCGGATGCGAGCATCACGCGTTATCGCGAAGCTAACTCGCTCGGTAGCATGTATCCTGAAATATAAATTTTTCAATATATTCTCCAGATTAACTGACACCATTTCAACCAAATTCAAAATACCCATATAAGGAAACATGCTTTTCGAACTTGTATGTATAAGATTTTAAAATTGTGTAGGTAAGTAAAGTTTTGAGGCTCTTGTTATACACTATCGCAATTTTGTGCCGATCTCAATCAAAATTCAAAGCTATCAACAAATATTCTCCACATTCTCATCCTTCAAATTCCAAATCTTTGCATGCAATGGCTCTTCAGATCAACTACCCTTAATTATAACACAATTTGAAAAGTTTGGTCAAATTTTATTCAAAATTCAAATAAAATCTCTACTCCAAACTCGTAGCGGTTTGCGATTCGCTTCGTGTTTATAAACGGACGGAGAACGCGACACTAATAGGCGCTCTGCAGTAGTGAATCCACCTAAAATGTTTACCCAAGCACAGGCTATGCCACTGACGTGCGATTACTAAAACCTAACATGATAATATTCCATACTAATGAACGGTTATAAAATGTCGATAGGTAAGTATCGATCTATCGCGTCACAGAATCCACTGTTGCAGGGAGTGGCGATATCGAGGGAGTGTCACGCGATCGCAGCGAGACAGGGAGGTGTCACGCTCTTGATTTGCGGCGATTCGATTCATTACGCGATTTATGTTCCTCCCACACCATCGGTGGGTGGTGCTGCCATCTGTTAGCCACTTGCGGAAACGCACGCCTCCATTCACCAATTTCCCAATAAATTTACAGGGTAAACCATGGAAGAGAGTAATTTGTCCCACATAAACACAAGCAGCTTTCTCATCAGACGGGATGCGTCACGCAGTCTGCCTCCTAGAGCTGTTCGCTTGCCGTGTAATTGTTGGGTTCGGTGCACGATAATTTTTATATCAAACAGATCCTGCAATTTTTCCACAGAGTAGGAATAGATATTCTACCTCTGACAAGGTCTTTATGTTTTACCAAGCGTAAATTATGACAAGGTAGCATTTACATGTTATAACTGCTAGATCCCAAAAAAGAAGAAGTAAACATGGCTTATATATATATATATATATATATATATATATATAAAATATACCAGTTGGGTCAGCTGCCTCTAGGTATTCGCATCTAGGCAACCCGCAGTTTATAGTCTAATGTGAAAACATCGACACTTTTAGCAAACAAACTGTTATTGTATCTATAGTCTTCTATAGTACTATACGTACTAGCATTAATAATTAAAGGCCTAAATGAGAACCAAGGAGCTGCAAAAGGCTTAAAAAAGGCGGCTGTTCATGGATATAACCTTGCAAGGAGGTACAGGAATGTTCTCCTAAAGGACGGCAGAGAGTGAGTTGGCCGAGTGGGTTAGCTGCCGGAATATGGTGAAGCAAAGGTTAGTTTCGGAGGTTCGAGTCTAATACAAGCATCAAATTGTTTTTGTTCTTTTTACTTTCTCTACTACGTATAGTAAGTAGGTGAAGTATTATATTCCACCCAAAAATTGGATACCGAGATTTCACTGGAAATACATATTTTGAGGCCCCCTGAATCCAAAAAAAGCATTTTTGGAAACATGTCCGTGTGTGTGTCTGAGTGCGTGTCTGTCTGTGAACAGCATAACTCAGAAACGAACAGTCGGATAAACACCAAAATTGGTATTTAGGTTCAGTATCTTCCAGAGATGCGACACGAAGGTTTTCAAGAAAATCCCCCACCCCAGATTACCCTTTATATGGAACACTTTTCGAAAATTTTAATTTTCTAAAAAATGACTAACGATTTTGATTAAAATATCATATGTTTAAGATGTTTAAGATAGGCGGCGCCGTGGCCGAGTGGTTAGACCGTTCGCCTCCCACCGAGGTGGACCGGGTTCAATCCCAGGAACCTGATGTGGGATTTGTGGACGAAGCGGCGTCTGGGCGGGTTTTCTCCGGGTTCTCCGGTTTCCCCCGACATTCATTGCACCAACTGCTCCATCATCACCTTTCCTTTCATCCATTTCACCAACATTTCGCTTCATCTACTTCCTTCATCCCATACCAGGCATCGGGCTGATCACCCATCCTGGATGTTCTGTCTGATCCATGAGTGTCTGCTCCTCGACGGGCCTCTGACCCCAGGCACCCACCTGTAAGTCCTGGGGAGTGTAAGTCCTACATGAGAGGAGGGTGAATGAATGAATGTTTAAGATATTTGCATGAATTTTCTGGAATTACTCCAAAAGTATTCTTCATTGTGAACGACTTTTCCATACTGGTAAACCATAAGAGATAGACAAAATTTTACTACACAAAAAATGTAGATCGCGCTAAAATACACAATTTATGTAATATACATTTTATTTTGTTGAGTGAACCATTTTCGAGATATTGTTATTCCCTTAAATCTTCCAATACTTTTTCTCAAATGGGAATTTGTTATGCATTTTTTTTACGTACTGGACATACAAAGAGAATGGAATGCGCCACATAGCAACCAGATCTTAAAATATTTGACTATCGCTTAAATACTACCAATCCCCCTTGCATCTACAAGAAAATTAGCAATAAGATTAACATCTCGGTATCTCGATTAACATGAAGCATATGGAGAATATGCTTTTGTAAAAATAAGTCATGTGAGTGTAACACATCACATTTTTTTTACATTTTACAATTTCCAATCAAATTATTTTGCTTCAGTTTTTCATGCCCCATCTACAATTGGTTTTCACTTGTCAGTTATTGATTACTTTACCATCACACATTCACCATAGTTTTTCATTCAAAGTAAGATACACTACCTCTTACTTTTCTCTTTCCACTGTCCAAAGCCATTTATTTTTGACTTTACACAAAAACTGCCCAATGCTCCTAGCGTCCTTGCACATCATTTCGATTATAAGTGTATTTCTATCCCCCTTCAACCACTTCTTTTTAATAAATTCTCTTCTCCAATTTTCTGTTCCTTAGCACTTAAATACTGTGTGTTCAATGTGTTCATTACCACCACATATCGGATATTGGTTTTGAGGAATACCCTGTCTTAACCCTCTTAGCCTCCATGCTCCGGTTCTCACTCATGGAATATATTCTCTCTCTTCTTTATTTACTATATTTATATATTTTTCCCTACCCCATGTATTTTTCATTGGCCTATAACAAACCAATGAGCTCTTTTAAGTTTAATAAACATAAAAAGTACCTTCAAGTGGTAATATTAATCCTGGGAGCTTCACCACTGAAGGTCAATGGGCACACTTGCACTACGAGTGTAAATCACTGCACGCATAGCGATGCAAAACAGTCATTTCGGCCGAAATTGATTAGAGGCGATACAGTGAATAGTGTTTGCGCAAAGTCACTACAACGCCGGGACTGCATAACTTCCCAATCCGCAGGCTGAGAAAACTCACCCAGTAGGTATATATGTATTACATAGTTAAATTTTATAAAACTCTGAAGAGAATGACTTTCTCTATCCATTCTTCTACAAACTGCTATAAAGCTTATTCTTCCATCTGCATCATATTAATAGAGATAAACATCTGCAGAAATGGTTTCATTACATATTTCCTTCGCCCCTTCCTGGTTATTTCACTCCTTCCTGGTTAATTCGCCCCACGTTCTGGGTGCCAAATATGCGGCGGTAATTAATGTATTTGTGTTTACTTGTGTTTTGCCCCACGTTGTGAAGCCAAATATGCGACAGTTTTATGTTTATTTATTTATTGAGCCCCACGTTTGGGAGCCAAATATGCGGCGTTATTCTTTGTTAAGTTTGAAAGCTCCACGTTGTGGTAGCCAATTTGCGATGGTATTAGTGTTTGTTTGAAAGAATGCTACTGTTTATTTGCCGCACGTATAAAAGACAATTTGTCGCGATCACTTCGTGTTATCTTTTACTGAGCGCCTGTTATTTTATTTAATTTTGGGTTCACTGTCCTCCGATTAGCTATGATCTCTCGGTCAAGCAAATCTCTTAATCAAGGTGTGTAAACGGAAAGGAGTTTTTATCCAAAGATAACACTGATAAAAGAATTTGTTTTATACTTTTATTGTCGTAACACATTATGCACTTTCACATATTAATCTTGACACTCGCCAAACTGAAACTGTTATAATAACTTATTTACTGCCCCTTATTAATTTGCGTACTTCAACTTTTTGTGTAATTAACTTTACGACACTTGAGATTTTTTTATAACTTTGCTACGCGTAACCTGCGAATCGATAAACTATGCTATGTATTCACCATGACTGTTTTTGTTGAACTCAGCGACGTGTAATGCACAAATGTTTCCGATGGACTAGAGCCGATGTGTAATGTACAAATGTTTCCGATGAACTGGGAGGGATCTACCTCTGACTTAGCCCTTTTTATACTCCCACACCCCGATATGCCTAAAGATTATAACTGAGCTGCTATTGGTTAATAAAACGCGCCAACATTAGCGTCTATTTTTATATCCAATGAAAATTACGAAAACATATGCTCTAGGAAAAATGTTCCAGCAAATTCCTAAGAAAAACGCGCCAATATTACGTCATTTGCTCGTCTCTAATAATGATAAACAGCTCACCCCCTCGCTACATTATTGCACGCTATTATTGTCAGCTTCAGTAAGGCCGTATAAACCCACTTCTCAACAATGCCTACAATCATCAAACATCTCAAATCAATGTCACACAATAATGCATATTCACACTATAATCACTCTTTACATTTACATAATTTGTGATACAAATTACTGCGTCAATTTTTACTCATATTATCAGCCACAAGCTTGTTGTTTAGAGACGAGCGCTCAAAATAAGCACTACCATCTACACTCGCATCTAGTATTGTTACGGTCAACGCTTCGTAAGAATACAATTTAGAGAGCCTTTGCTAAAAGCCTTTGTAAGCGTCACTCGACTTATGCCTCGTCCGAAATACTTAATTCGCAAGCTAAAGTCTTATTTTGCATATGTACACATAAATCTTTATGTCATTAGGCGTTTTGGAGATCTCCGTCAATAATGATTCAATTGTTCAATATCTTCCCTTCTTTTAAAGTTCTGTCGATTTTCAGTTCTTTCTCGCGCTTGCATGGAATTTTAAGGCAACGCGTAGCATCCAGCTCTTAAACATTTGACTATCGCTATTCCTTTTGTATCTATAACGAAATATTATGCTCGATTAAATGAAGCAGATAGAAAAAATATCTGATGTGTTAAACTCACATGACTTTCTCTACTCTTGTACAAACTATTTTTACAAACTCTTATTCTCCATCTACTCCATATTAATCGAGATAAATATTTGCAGAAACGATCTTCTGACATGAAAAGAAAATTACATTTTAAACATGGTGACTAGTTCTAAGAATATTTGACTATGACTTAAGGCTTACTAAGTTCTCTTGTTTTGTATTTGCAAGGGCAAAACAGAAATACGGTAGCCTTTAAGCATCCACATATCTCTTAATAGCTGGTTGCTAGGTGCAGCACCATTCCCTTTGCCACAGATCAATACTCTTTACATATCCAAGAAAAAAAATGAATAATGAATTCCCATTTGAGAAAACAAATATTGAAAAATTTAAGGGATTAACTAGCAATATCTCGAAAATTGTTCACTCAACAAAAAAATGTATATGACATAAATTGTGTATTTTAACGCGATCTACATGTTTTCTGTATAAAATTTTGTCTATCTCTTATGGTTTACCAGTTATGGAAAAGTCGTTCACAATTAAGAATACTTTTGGAGACATTCCCAGAGAATTCAAGATATACATTTCATTTGTCATAAAAATATCTTAAACATGTAATATTTTAATCAAAATCGTTTTGAGAAAATTAAAATTCTCGAAAAATCTTCCATGTAAAGGGTAATCTGGGGTGGGGGATTTTCTTGAGAACCTTCGTGTCGCATCTCTGGAAGATACTGAACCTAAATACCAAGTTTGGTGTTTATCCGACTGTTCGTTTCTGAATTATGCTGTTCACAGACAAACACACACACAGACACACACACACACACACACAGACACACAGACACACACACGAACATGTTTCCAAAAATGCTTTTTTTGGATTCAGGGGGGTCTCAAAACATGTATTTCCGTTGAAATCTCGGTATGGAATTTTTGGGTGGAATGCAATACTTCCCCTAATTACTATACGTAGTAGAGAAAGTAATAAGTTTTCGTAAGAATAATTTGTAGAACCACTGAGACATTTGAGGATAGAAACGTTTCTCCTAAATGATGAGGACCACAGGCTATTCCCAAAAATCTGATGTGTTACACTCATATAACTTTCTCTGCTCTTCTACAAATTACTTTTACAAGCTTATTCTCCATCTACTTCATGTTAATCCAGATAAACATTTTTTCAGAAACTAGATTATTGCTAATTTTCTTGTAGATGCAAGGGGAATATGGTAGGCTTTAAGCGATAGTCAAATATTTTAAGAGCTGGTTACTATGTGGAGTATTCCATTCTCGTTGCATGTCCAGGACATAAAAAAAACGAATAACAAATTTAAATAAATAACAAGGAATTTCTCGGAAATAGTTCACTCCAGAAAAAAGTATAACATAAATTCTGTGTTTTAATGATATCTACATTTTTTACGTAATATTTTGTCTATCTCTTAGGGTTTACCAGATATGCAAAAGTAATTCAGAATGAAAAGGGTTTTTGAGACATTTCCAGAAAATTCATTGTATACCTACATTTGATTTGCCATGAAAATATCATAAGCATGATATTTTAATCAAAATCATTAGATTCATAATTGAGAATAACAAAATTTTTGGAAAATGTTCCATATAAAAGGTAATCTTGGGTGGGGGGATTTTCTTGAAAATCTTCGTGTCGCATCCTTGGAAAATAGTAAACTAAATACAAAGCTTGGTATTTATCCTACTTTTCGTCTTTTGAGTTCACAGACACAAACACGGACTTTTTCAAAAAATGCTTCTTTTTGGATTCAGGGGGCCCCAAAACATATATTTCCGGTGAAATCTCTGTATCAAACTTTTGGGTGGAATGCAATTCTTCCACTACTTACTATACGTACTAGAGAAACTAATAATTCAAGACGTACACTTTATTTGTTATAAAATATTTTAAGTATATGATATGCTAATAAAAATGCTACTCTATTTTTGAATAAATAAAAAGTATTGAACATTTGTTCTCATAAAGGGACATTTGAGATAAATTTTACAGTAATATCTTTGAAAATACTGATCTGAAATACAATTTGTACTCATCCAGTTAGAGTATTTTTACTTTCTCTGCTGTGTATAGTAAGTAGGGGAAGTATTGTATTCCACCCAAAAATTCGATACCGAGATTTCACCGGAAATACATGTTTTGAGACCCCCTGAATCCATAGAAGCATTTTTGGAAACATGTCCGTGAGTGTGTCCGTGTGTGTGTCTGTGAACAGCATAACTCAGAAACGAACAATCGGATAAACACTAAACTTGGTATTTAAGTTGAGTATCTTCCATGGATGCGACACGAAGGTTTTCAAGAAAATCCCCCACCCAAGATTACCCTTTACATGGAACATTTTTCGAAAATTTTAATTTTCTCAAAAATGGCTCGAACTATTTTGATTAAAATATCACACGTTTAAGATATTTTCATGACAAATGAAATGTGTATCTCGAATTTTCAGGGAATGTCTCCAAAAGTATTCTTCATCGTGAATGACTTTTGCATAACTGGTAAACCATAAGAAATGGACAAAATTTTACTACACAAAAAATGTAGATCGCTTAAAATATACAATTTATGCCATATACATTTTTGTTGCTGAGTGACATTTCTTCAGATATTGCTTGTTATTCCCTTAAATTTTCCAATACTTTTTCTCAAATGGGAATTCGTTATTCATTTTTATATGTCCTGGACATTCAAAGAGAATAGAATGCGCCACAGAGCAACCAGCTCTTAAAATATTTGTCTATCGCTTAAAGCCTACCAAATCCCCTTGCATCTACAAGAAAATTTGCAATCAGATTAATAACTCGATTAACATGAAGCATATGGAGAATAAGCGTTAGTAAAAATAGTTTGTACAAGAGTAGAGAAAGCCATGTGTATGTATCACAACAGATTTTTTAAGTTATGTTGTCCACCACCTGTGGTGTCGCATGCAATAACACCGGAAGTTAAGCACTCTTAAAAATCGAATAAATTTTCTACAGGTTATTTTTACAGAGGCTCATTTTTCTCTCTGCGTCATGCTAATTGAGATAAACGTTTACAGAAATACTTTCGTTAAATATTTCATTATAGGTACAATTGAGCGGACCGAAGCGCTAGTGAACTCTTTAAAAACGATTTGCTATAAGTATGCTGGCTTTGAAATTTAAATCTTTGGCAAGACGAGGAACAATGGAACGACAATGTAACATTTCATAATTAGTAAAGTAATTGAAAATCTAAAACAACCACAGCAAATATACCGAAAAAGTTTTTGGCACAAAACTGCCATTTGACATAAATCGCGTTTTAATCATTTTTGGAAAAAAAATTGGAATCGATATTAATGAAGAGAAAATTCGCATTTGTAATATACAGAATGATCTAACCATATTACGCTTTAATGCTTTAGGGTTTTTTTTCAAGATTTCTCATTTTCGTAGCTTTATAATTTTTTGAAAACTTCACAAATTTTTCGCCTCAATTTTGCTTTACAAACCACATAGTCTGTAAAAGCATTAGAAATTTATAAGATAGTTTTAATTTTTTGAACTTTCGAAATGAAAATGAAAAATTTTAGATGTATTGGTTGAAAATTCGTCTTCGTGTGAAACTACCTTAAACTAAAGGTAAATAATGAAAAGTGGAAAAAAATTGGAATTACAGCTTTTCAGTATTTTTGGGTCACTCAACCATAAAACTAATTTTTTTCGAGATGTTCACCAAATTTCAATGTTCTTTTTTTAATGGACGCTCTTTAACTGCTATGGTCCTGATGTTCTTTTACGTGTCATAAATCTACGACACGGGGCCACCAGCTCTACTTCCCTTCCGAAGAAAGTCATGCTAAGGATTTTTATGCCCTAAAAAGTCCATCGCCCTCAGCCGAGTTTGAATCCGAGACTTTGGGAACTAGAGGCTACCATGGAAACCACTACATCACGGAGGATGACAAATAAGGATGTTAATTTATACTTATAATGTAAATAAATCTTCCTCGATAAGATTTTACATATTTAAAAGGTTATATATTTATTCAGGTTCTTATTATACTTCGATCGGAGGTTTTGCTTAGTTCCACATTAATAGGCAATTATCCCATGCAGGATTAGTATTAATCATTGGAACTACATTTTTAGTTACATGTTTATTTCGAATAACTTATAAACATTTTACATCTAATCATCACTTGTGCATTACCTTAATGCGCTAATAAGGATTAGAAGTATGGCATGGCGAGCCAACATCCGTCGCCTTCTCTATTACATACATTTTGGATTAGACTGTGAAGCGGAGTGGATTCGGACATATCCAGGAATGAGGATATTGCACCGACGCTTCACGAGGGAGGGAGGGATAAGGTGAAGGTAGACGGCAAACCAGCAATGACAGAGTCCCAACAGTTTCCAGATGCAGACGTCCCGGCAGCCGGACAGGCACCGTGCCCGCCCCACATAAGAGTCTACCCCCCCGGGGCGGTCCTTATACCCCAGCAACCAGCCGAAAGAAAGAGAAAGTTCACACAGAGCATCCTTTTTCCCTGCTACGCTATACAGAAACACGATAGCCGACACTTCCAAACCTGAAATAGACCAAACGAGGTGAAGGATGAATGAAATGATTAATGGAACAAAATGAAGGGACAGGAAATTCGAGGAATGAAAGAAACCAGTACAACATACGCCTGACGACCCAGTAAAACCCCGAAAAAACCTTTAGGTTAGAGTGGGCGCTCGGGAATCGACCCTGGGACGTTACCACTGAACCATCCCGCTCGGTACTGCTTCCTTAGGAAATATATTGCTTCCCAACCAAAAACTCGATATGGAGATTACGCTGGAAATGCTGGTTTTGTGGCTCCCGTTCCATGTGCATAGTTAAATACCAAACTTAATATTTCAGCTCAGGTTCTCTCACGGATGTGACACAAAAAGTTTGAAGAAAACCCCCCCAACGCAAACTATGTTACATAGAAAAAGCTTTGTTAGTTTTGGTTTTCTCAAAATAGCTCTAATAATTTTGATTAAAAGGTCATGTTTTAAAGCTATTTACATGATAAATTAAATGCATATATTGAATTTTCTGTGAAACGACGTTTCCATAACTTGTAAACTGCAGGAGTTAGACAAAATCCTATTACTAAAAAATCTGATGTGTTACACTCACATGACAATCTCTACTATTGTGCAAAGTATTTTTACAAACGCTTATTCTCCATATTATTCATGTTAATCGAGATGTTAATCTTATTGCTAATTTTCTTGTAGATGCAAGAATTGCTAGGCTTTAAACGATAGTCAAATATTTTAAGAACTGGTTGCTATGTGGAGTATTCCATTCTCTATGCATTAAGGACAAAAAAATGAATAACGAATTCCCATTTGAGAAAAACTATAAGTATTGGAAAATTTAAGGGAATAACAAGCAATAACTCAAAAATCGTTCACTCAACAAACAAAATATTTATGACATAAATTGTGTATTTTAAAGCGATCTACATTTTTGTGTAGTAAACGCCTGTCTATCTCTTATGGTTTACCAGTTATGCAAAAGTAGTTCACACTGAAGAATACTTTTGGAGACATTCCCAGAAAATTCAAGATATACCGTTTATTTATCATGAAAATATCTTAAACATATGATATTTTAATCAAAATCGTTAGAGCCATTTTTGAGAAAATCAAAACTTTCGAAAAATGTTCCACGTATAGGGTAATCTGGGTTAGGGGGATTTTCTTGAAAACCTTCGTGTCGCATCTCTGGAAGTTACTGAACCTAAACACCAAGTTTCGTGTTTATCCGACTGTTCGTTTCTGAGTTATGCTGTTCACAGACACGCACACAGACAGACACAAACACGGACATGTTTCCAAAAATGCTTTTTTTGGATTCAGGGTGTCTCAAAACATATATTTCCGGTGAAATCTCGGTATCGAATTTTTGGGTGCAATACAATACTTCCCCTACTTACTATACGTAGTAGAGAAAGTAATTATGTGTTACATTCATATCACTCTCTCAACTTCCTATCGTTTATTAGTTACTGAGCTACGCCTACTGAGGAAAATATTTGCAGAAATAGATACATTACACATTTCGTTACAGATTAAGTGAACAACGATAGTCAAATGTTTAAGAACTGGACGCTATATGCTGGTTTTAAAATTCCAGACTGTTTCCATACAACCGCGAGAAGCTATATATATATCTACATTCTCAACTCGGGCATCTAATGTCTGTCCGCAACTCTTATTTCGGTTTATTGTAAAGTTCTTGATTACATTGTATTTGTTACAGAGGTGCTTACATCTAAGAGGTTGTATATAGGTTACATTTATACAGAGCTCTGATGATTATAGCTATTATATTACACGCTACATTTGTTGAGACCTTAGTATTGTGGAAATCTTAATCGTATTAATAGTCCTATTCCTATTTATAATATTTACAAGTTAGGTTTGGGTTCTCTCCGTTATACTACATATACTCTTCTCTTGTTGATTTTGCCCTCGTGAGGTATGTCCTGTGATGGCTGCTGTTGGTCTTGTTGCTCATTTCTTTGGTTTGCCGGGTCGTTGTCTTGAGGTTGATTCTGTTGTTCTGGTTATCGAATGTCGACAGGACATTACAGACTACAGGACAGAGTATTTCAAGTATGGAGCAATTCGAACCACGAGGCAGTATTTTTAACACTTAAATGATTTCAGTCTAATTATATAATATATAAATTCAATAACGCCCCGCCTTAAAGCAATATGTGTATGTAATACATTGTAAAATGTATGTAACAGTCACTGTGTATGTTTATAATATTTATACATGTAAAAATGTTACGTGAATGTATTACGTAATTTAATAATGTAGGAGCTGTGAGAATAATAGGTTAAAAGTTGCTAACAATGAGATAACCTTGAGGCAATAATGAATTTGAAAGTTTAATGCTACTTGTGATTCTTGGAAGCAATAATGTAATTTTTGTGACAGTTTATAAAATAGCCATTCAACATATAGAAATAGCCTTAGTTAAATGAAAGTATTCTATTGGACTAGGATTAGCCAATCAGAAACTGAATTAGGGCAAATTGTACAAATTCAGACTTCAGTTGCTTGTAGACAGCGCTCATAACTGGACGCGTTGGTTGTAGGCAGTGTTCCTAACCGGACGCGAGATGCGTCCTCGAGAAGTTCAATACGTATTTAGTGTGAGACAAAAATAGTTTACGAGTTAAAAAGTGCAAGTAATTCATAAAAGAATCTCACAGCTCTCTATATCAGTGAAGTGTGTCAAGGATTAATAAATGTAGTGAAGTAAAAATTATAATCTGTGTTAGCCTACATTCGCCTTGCAAAGAAATCCATGTCTCTAACAATAATACTGACGCAGCCGAGGCAAATATAAATATATAATATTTAAAGAAACAGTGAAATTACAAAGTTAATATTTTTAAATTTGGGACGAAGACTACCGGGTACCATACGTGCGGTTGCAACTACAACCATTAATAACGATATCTCGGAAATGGCTTATGCTACAAACGAAGGTTATGAAAATAAATTGTGTGCTTTAAAGAGATACCCTTTTTGTAGTAGGTACGTTTTTGTCTATCAGTTAATATTTATCAGTTATGTAAGGTTATATAAACGTCCTTCCTAATGAACAGAACTTGCAGGCTATTCCCAGAAAATTTAAGACATAGTTTTATTTTTTAATATATGGAATTTTAATCAAAATAATTAGTAATTTTTTAGAAAATCAAAAACTTCGAAAATTCCATGTAAAGGTAGTTGGGGGGGAGACTGGCTTGAAAATCTTTGTGTCGTATCTTAGGAAGATATTGAACTAAATACCAAGTTTTGTATTTAGCTAACGTATCGTTTTTGCGTTGTGCTACTCAAAGAGCGTTATGCTACTACGTGTACGTGTTATAGAAGGTAAATAAAATAAAAATGGTCTAATTTAAGGATATTGAATGACCCTTCCAAAACAGTAGATGCTTCTGGTAAAATTCTGCGTTGAGTGACAGAGTAATTTTCGGTTTGGTTACCAGGTAAACAATTAACATACTCTTGGGTTTTTTCCGCACGGAGTCTTCATATAATGGTTGCCTTGTTTCCATGGTAATCAGATCATGTGTATAATTTTAACTCCTAGGCACACAAATACTAGACCATGGGAACAACATTACGCAATCCAAGAGGCACGAGAAAAAAGAATCCGTTAACATCCTGTTAATTCCATAAGGTTTCTAGGGGTAACAGTGTCGCCTCCCCTCTCCAGCATCCAGAAGAGGACTTCTTCTTGTGTGGTCCGGCTCGGCGAGTCATTCTCACGGCTCACACACACACACACACACACACACACACACACACACACACACACACACGCTTGCATTTTTCGGTTTACTCTCGTGTAGTGTTCCTTGTGACAGCTTTGTATCGGTTCGCCTCCAGGTTTCTTTTAATGCATTCCCAGAAGCAATAAAATTGTGTGCCATTGTCTATAACCTGGCGCGAGTTCGAGACCCGTCTCCAGTAACGCCTGAAATTCGAAACTTCATCTGTGCGGAACCGTAACGAAACAAGACAAAGTCAGACCGTGAAACCTCCCTTTATAAAAATTTATTTCGGTCATCACAGAAACAATACCGTGTTACTACCGATACAAGACCACCGTGAATCCTCTACACGCTTAAATCAAAATATTCAAAGGAATAAAACGGAGCTATGCTAAGTACAATCCTCTTGCTCGACGTTGAACCTTGTAAAAATCTGATGTGTTACCCTCGAATGACTTTCCCTACTCTTGTACAAACTATTTTTACAAACGCTTATTCTCCATATGCTTCGTGATAATCGAGATGTTAATCTTATTGCTAATTTTCTTGTAGGTGCAAGGAGAATATGGTAGGCTTTAAGCGATAGTCAAATATTTTAAGAGCTGGTTGCTATGTGGTGCATTCCATTCTCTTTGCATGTCCAGGACATAAAAAAATGAATAACGATTTCTCATTTGAGAAAAAGTATAAGTATTGGAAAATTTAAGGGAATAACAAGCAATATCTCGAAAATGTATATAACATAAATTGTGTGTTTTATCGAGATCTAAATTTTTTGTGTAGTCGAATTTTGTCTATTTTTATGGTTTAGCAGTTATGCAAAAGTCGTTCACAATGAAGAATACTTTTGGAGATATTCCCAGAAAATTCAAGATATACATTTTATTTGTCATGAAAATATCTTAAATATAAGATATTTTAATCAAAATCGTTAGAGCCATTTTTGAGAAAATTAAAATTTTCGAAAAATGTTCCATGTAAAGGTTAATCTGGGGTGGGGGGATTTTCTTGAAAACCTTCGTGTCGCATCTCTGGAAGATACTAAACCTAAATACCAATTTTGGTGTTTATCCGACTGTTCGTTTCTGAGTTATGCTGTTCACAGACAGACACACACGGGCATGTTTCCAAAAATGCTTTTGTTGGATTCAGGGGGCCTCAAAACATACATTTCCGGTGAAATCTTGGTATCGAATTTTTGGGTGGAATACAATACTTCCCCTACTTACTATACGTAGTAGAGAAAGTAATAAAAAGCGTTTAAATTGAACAACAAAGTGTATATTTGTCTTCTAACATTATTCGATATGCAGTGATTGGTTACCTTTGGGTCTCTGAACACCGTGGCTCCAAGTCCCCTCTTCAACATACAGTAATAGCATATTGTGTGTAAATTGTACGTGCCAAATTCAATTAACTTAAACTCTTCTATAGGATGTTGTATTAAATTTACGAATTGCTCATTTTATCGTATATCCTTTATCGCTTATAGTATAATACTATTGCGTATCACAGCATCGTTTATTAGTGGGTATGCAAGCTATTCTTATTAAAGCTTATTTTTCTGTCTACTTCATTTTATTCGAGATAAACTTTTGCAGAAATAGCTGCATTACACATTTCGTAAATTCAAAGGGAATAGCGATAGTCAAATGTTTAACAACTGGACGCTACACGCTGTCTTAAAATTCCACTTTTTCCATGCAATAGTGAGGACGTGAATGACAAAGTATTATATAATTCGAACCATTAACAACAAATATCTCGGAAATGGCTGATACGACAAAAAAAGGTTATTTTGAAATAAGTGGTTTGATTTAAACAGCTATACGTTTTTTCTCTCTCGTATTTTCATCTCTCGCTTAACGTTTACAGTTATAAAAGATTATATAAGATTACTTCGGAATGAAGAGAACTTAACAGCTATTCACAAAAACTTCAAGATGTTTTATTTATCGTGTAAATATCTTTGATATATGGCATTTTAATCAAATTTGTTAGAGCCATTTTTAGAAAATCAAAAATTTCGAAAAATGTTCCATGTAAAGGTTAGTTTGAGGTGGGATATTTTCTTGACATTTTCTTATTGCATCTTCGGAAGATGTTGAACTTAAATATCAAGTTTGGTATTTATCTGTTTTTTCGTTTTTGAGTTTGCTCTTCACAGGCAGACACACACACACACACACGGATATTTTTCTAAAAAGGTTTTTTTTATTCGGAGGGCCTCAAAACATGTATTTCTGTGAAATCTCGTTATCGAATTCTTAGGTGGAACACAACACTTCTCTACCTACTGGGTACACGGTAGAGAAAGTGAAAGCTTTTATTTGTATGAAATAGGTATGGGCATGACTGGCTGCTTGCTTTGACTTTATTGTACAATTGTTTGAAGTTATAATACTTGTTTTAAAAAGCTTATAAAAACGAATTTTCCTGAAGATGGTTGTATCTAAATCGATTTCTTGTCCTCCGAAACCTTTTGTACGAATTTCTTCAAAATCCATCGAGCGGATTTCGACCATAGTATATATAAAGGTTAGTTAAAATATATTCGAACCCACTCGCGGCCTCTCTATACTGCGTGAGACAGCCGGCAGTCGCCGAGGAAATTACGCCGGCAGAGGCGGACTAAAATTTTTACCTTATAGTAGATGCTGGAAATGCTGACCTGCTCTCAAACAAGCAGCATATCTCGTGTAAATATTCTCGCTCACTCTCCGAAGCTCAGCAGCAGGAATTCTTGTGATTTATTGCAGAATGTTTTCTACAAGTTCCTGCTGTGTCCGTGGATAGGAACGATACACTTTGTCTTTAAGAACCCTGTAAATAAAAATCACAACTCTTTAGGTCAGGAGAACGAGGGGCCCACAAATCAACACTAATTATTCTGTCATCAAACACTTCTCTTATTGCATGTAATGATTCGGCAGCCGTATGTGCTGTTGTAGAATCTTGCTGGAACCAACCATACAATTTCTCTTCCTCTGTCAAGCGATTGCAAAATGACCTCAGAATTAACCTCTGATATCGCTCTGCATTTATTGTTTCATCAAAGAATATGGGTCCTATTATTCTTCTAGCACTTATCGCACACCACACTCCAAATTTCTGATCATAATGAGGCGTTTCATCACAAGAATTCCTATTGCTGTGCTTCGGAGAGTGAGCGAGAATATTTACACGAGGTATGCTGCCTGTTTGAGAGCAGAAGCTTAACATTTCCAGCATCTATTATAAGGTACGAATTTTAGTCCACCTCTGCCGGCGTAATTTCCCCGGCTACTGCCGGCTGTCTCGCGCAGTAGAGAGAGGCTGAGGGTGGGTTCGAATATAATTTAACTACCCTATATAACTAAGCTTACAAAGCCTGCAGTGAAACGTGTACATTTTATTCCATACAGCCAACTGATAGTACATTCATTAGGTTATTTTTCGACATAGTCTCCATGTCGGTTTAGGCACTTGACGCTTTGTGGTAAGATTGAATATTCCCTTCTGGTAAAAATCCTGTCCGTGCGTATTCAGTCACGTCGCGAAATGTTTCAGCTCCTTGTCTGAAGCAATTGTGAACCTCCTAGGAGCTCCTTCAAGTGAGGAAAAAAGTGAAAGTCGCTTGAAGCGAGGTCCGGGCTTTAGGGAGGATGGATGATGATGCTCCAGCGAAACTGCTTCAACAGCGTGGTGGTCTTCGGGGCTGTATGCGGTTGCGGTTGTCGTGAAGGAAGACGCAATCGAGTCAAGGTCTCGCAGTATCGGTTAGCGGTCACTGTATGCCCTCTTTCCAAAAACTCCACTCGTATGACAACCGCGCTGTCCCAAAACATTGTAGCCATCACCTTCCCGGCAGGTGGCGTCACATTAAACCTCTTTGTCTTTGGAGAGAAGGGGTGTTTCCACTCCATTGACGACCGCTTACTGCTGGGGTGTTGTGGTGGATCCATGTTTCGTTACCATTGAAAATATGGTGGAGAACCGTTGCAATAGTTGCATACTTGCCCCCACGCGCTACCCCTTGTGTTGGTTGGACAGGTTCCGTGGAATCCATCGGAAACAATTTTTCCAATCCTGCAAAATATCGTGAACAATGTGACGAACGCTTCCGAACGACATTCCCGATTCTAACGTCATATGCCTTAACGTGATTCTCCTGTTCTCCTGAATCAACCATCCCACGCGAGCTGTGTTCAAATCCGTTGATGCCGTGCTGGGTCGGCCATTGCGATCCTCGTCGGTGACGTTTTCTTTACCGGCCGGGAACTTTCGACACCATTCTGCGACATGCTGACGAGACATTACAGTCTCTCCGTAAACTTCTATCAGCTGCCGGTGAATTTCAGCCGCGATTACATGTTTCGCCCACAGAAATCAAATAACAGAGTGGATTTCTTTGTGAGACCAGCTTTCCAAACGAGTTGTCATTTGTGTTTCCCTAGAACTAGCGCTGTAAGTGGCTACTATTTTAGTAGCTACTATTTATTTATTACTATTACAAGAGTAATACATGTTTGAAACTTCTACAGTCGTGCAATGTAATCACCAGTATTTTCAATAACAGATTTCCAGAGATGTGGAAGTCGTAGGGTCCCTGTTGCAGCGCCTGTTTATTTGATGTTCCTGATTGAGCGATCTAATGCCTGCAGAATTTCGGGAACAATCCTGAATGAATTCCACGAACGGTTCCTTTATCTTCGGGTTTAGGTCACAACAACAAGGGCTTAGGTTCGGTGAATATGGTGGATGGAAAAGCATTCCCTAACTCCAGCGACGCTACAGATGAGTTACAAGTTGTGCCAGGTCTAATTATATAATATATAAATTCAATAACAGTCCGCCTTAAAGCAATATGTGTATGTCGCAATATATGAAAAATGTATGTAAAAGTCATTGTATATGTTTGTATTATTGTATCCATGTGTAATAATGTTATGTGAATATATTATGGAATTTAATAATGTAGAAGATGTGAGAATAATAGGTTAAAAGTTGCTAACAATGAGGTAACCTTGAGGCAATAATGAGTTTGAGAGTTTAAATGTTATTTGTGATTCTTGCAAGCAATAATGTAATTTTAGTGACAGTTTATAAAAATAGCCAATCAACAACCAGAAAACTTTAGTTGAATGAAGGTATTCTATTGGATTAGGAATAGCCAATCAGAGACTTGAAATATAGAAATTTACGAGTTTAGGCGGTTGAAATCAATTCAGTTGCCTGCAGACAGCGTTACTAACCAGACACAAAACGTGTCCTCAAGAGATTTAATACGTATTCGTGTGAGACGAAAAATAGTTACGTGTTAAAAAGTGCAAATAATTAATAAAAGAATCTCACAGCTCTCTATCAGTGAAGTGTTATATAAATCGTATCAAGCATTATTAAAAGGAGTGAAGTAAAATTATAATATGTGTAAGCCTACATTCTTAGTCGCACCACAACCCTGGTAAGAGAAACGTGTCTCTAATAATAATACTGACGCAGCCGAGGCAAACATAAATATATAATATTTAAAGAAACAGTTAAATTGTAAACGTTAATTTTTTTTAAACTTGGGGCAAAGGCTACCTGAAAGTACATTTGGGGCGATGGCTACCGGAAACTGTTTACTATACGTTGCAACTACTTCAAGTTCAGCTCCCCAACAGTTGAAATATAGTACAACTCCTTCAATACAACCTACTTCAAATTGACGCCCAAAGCATGGTGTAAATATTTTAAAGATACTATTTACTACAGCTTTCACATTTCTAATCCTTCTCACCACTGTTCTGTATGGCAAAGGATTCCCCACATGCCTCAACGAGACCTGCACTGTGTTGATGTGCGGCCACGAGAACATTCAATCTTCAGCCAACTTCATTGTTCCTGTTTTGTGAACATGGTAAAAAGACAACACCTAAGAGTTAAGATCTGTACCTCATACTGGTCTATCTTCTACTCGCTCCAGCGCATGCACTTTGAGTCGAACGCGAGAGTCCATTATTCGATGACATAGACATAGGCAAACATATAGTAAACGTGAGAATAATTATTCCCTTTTCGTTTGACTTCCACAGCAGTGTTGCCACTACTAAAGTTCCCAATTAACTCGTTTATTAATATAGGATTTGAGGCAATATTTTATATTATAACATGCTGTGAATGCCAAAGTGATTGTAGTGTAAATTAATATTATTGTATGTACAGGATTTTAGATGTTTGTTAGCCATAAGTATTGTTAGGAAATAAGTTTACACGGCCTCACTGAAACTGACAATAGAAGTGGGTAACAATAAACCGAGGGGTGAGTTGTTTATTACTAAGAAGAGATAAACAAATGACGTCAGGGTAGCGTGCCTTTTTTTAGAAATGGAGGGAATATCTTCCCTAGAGTATATATGTTAGTAGTAGTGATTGGCTGAACAAAACAGACGCTAAAGTGGGCGCAATTTGGTAACCAATAGGAGCTATATTATGTTTAGGCAATTTGAGGTGAAGGAGTATATATTCTCTAACCATAAGCAAGTGTCGCACAGTTCTGAAGAATCTCTCACGAGGTGCACGTCGCAAAGTTAGTTACAAAAATGTGAAGTACGTGAAGTAAATGGTGCGCGGCAACTAAAACGACTGTAGTTACATTCGGAAATATCACAGTTTCAGTCAGGCGTGTATAAAGATTAAATATGTCAATTATTAATTAAGCGTGACGACAATAAAAGTTTAGATTCAGATTTTATTATCAGTGTTATCTTTTAGTAACAACTCATTTCCGTTTACACACCCTGCTTAGAGACACGTGCTCGACTGAGTTATAATAGCTAGCCGGAGGAAAAAGAACCCAAATTAAAAAATAATTAAACAATAAGCGCCCAACAAATAAGATAACACAAGATATTGAGGACTACGACAGATTTATTAGAATTGAATGTTTTCTACGAGGTGTGTTTTTAAACTAAGTGCGATAATTTTTTTAAAAAATATCAATATATTTTCCAAATTACTTACCATTCATTACCTTGCACCTTAGACTACTTCTTTACATAGTCATCGCCGTTATTCAGTAACTTGTTGTAACGGGAAACCAATTTTTGTATACCTTTGTCAACGAATGACGCCACTGTGATGAAACCCAAGTCTGCACTTTTTATTTCACATCGTTTAAATATTTTCCACCAAGGAATTTCTTCAGATGAAGAAACAGATGAAACTCGCTTGGTGCCAAATCGAACTGTAGGGAGGATGCAATCCAATCTTGAATTTGTTTTGTAATGAATCACTGACCTGACTTGATAGTCGGCGGGTCGTGAGACTGTTTTGAACATTTCAAAACACTCTAACAACAGGAAAACACAAAGTGACGATGCTTACAGCTGCGTCTAGCTTCCTAATGAATGGAGGAAATGATAGCGCATGCTCAAAATCTCGACGATTATTATTATTTGTAATACTAAAGAAGTTCAAACAACTTAAAATGTCAAATAATTCATCCTGCTATACAAGAAGATAGCAGCAATAATAATAGTGCAGCTGAGGAAGATAAGGTTAATGAAGCTCTTATTATTGTAATATGTAAATGATAACAGTTTGAAATAGGATTTAAAGAAGAATAAGCTTACTGCTAGGCTACCTGTGTATCAAGTAGACATAATTTTAAATCGCTTAAAATGAATCCTTTTGGCACAGAGACGCTCTGGACCCCATGGAAATATTTTTCACAGCAAAATGAGCACTCAAGCCTGTTTTAAATCTACAGATATGTAGTTTAAATGTTCACCTTTATCATACGTCAGTAAGGCTGCGAGAAAGAAAAAATTCAAACTCTAAACGGGTCTTCTGTTTTCAAGAAACGGAACGCCCGTTAATAATAAAATTAGTGAACGATCTTGTAATTTGTGTTTCGGCCAAACCTCTGGGCTACTTACACGTTTTCGTGATTGGATAATGACAGGGACCACCGAAGTGTCACCATTCATTTTTAGCCCACTCGCCTCCTCAGGAACTGAAGACCCAATATGGACATTTCCATTTACTTTCTACGGGCTCGTAAAGATATATTGTGTTTGTTCGAAAATAATGTGTATTAGATCCATTGTTACATAAGCGTGAGTTTAAACTGCTTTTTCCCCCCTCATTATAGAAAGGCACGCATCTCGCTTTCAATACAAGAACATAGCATTTCATAGTTACCTAATGTCGACTTAGTAAATTTAAAAGAAAATAAATTGACTTTCTCTACTCTTGTGTCAAACTATTTTTACATATGCTTATTCTCCATATGCTTCATGTTAATCGAGATATAGAGATGTTAATCTTATTGCTAATATTCTTAGACAAGGGGAATTGGTAGGCTTTAAGCGATAGTCAAATATTTTAATAGCTGGTTGCTATGTGGAGTAATCCATTCTCTTTGCATTACCAGGACAAAAAAAATGAATAACAAATTTGAGAAAAAGTATAAGTATTGGAAAATTTAAGGGAATAACAACCGATATCTCGAAATTGGTTCACTTAACAAAAAAACTGTATATGACATAAATTGTGTTTTAACGCGATCTACATTTTTTGTGTAGTAACATGCAAAAGTGGTTCACAATGAAGAATACTTTTGGAGACATCTCCAGAAAATTCGAGATATACATTTCATTTGTCATGAAAATATCTTAAACATATGTTATTTTAATCAAAATCGTTGGAGCCATTTTTGAGAAAATTAAAATTTTCGAAAAATGTTCCATGTAAGGGTAATCTGGGGTGGGTGGATTTTCTTGAAACCTTCATGTCGTATCTCTGGAAGATACTGAACCTAAATACCAAGTTTGTTGTTTATCCGACTGTTCGTTTCTGCGTTATGTTCTTCACAGACACACAGACACACACATACACACACACATACACACAGAAACACACACGGACATGTTTCCAAAAATGCTTTTTGTTTTTGATTCAGGGGGTCTCGAAATATGTATTTCCGGTGAAATCTCGGTATCGAATTTTTGGGTGGAATACAATACTTCCCCTACCTAACGTAGTAGAGAAAGTAAAAATAAGCTGCAGATATCATTGATAACATTGTTAGGGTTTGACAGTACTAATATGATCTAAAATGACCTTTAGGATCTTAACTCCTTGACACGCTTAATAATAATGTGTAAATCAATCAAAAGTTTGATTCTTTGAAGCTTTTATTTCCTGCTGGTCTGATGGTTAAGGTGCTAGACTCTATTCCTAAGGTCACGCGTTCAAACCCGGCAGAGGGCGATAGATATTTCGGGTGTAAAAACTCGTAATGTGGAAGTGAAGTAAGGCCATTGGTTCCAGAAATGCTTACTTGCACGTATAAGAACCTCATACCTTAAAGGAGTAGGTTCCTTAGTAACATTGTCGGCTAATTCGGGCCGCAGTGTCCTGCTTCTCTCCCGTGGCGCTATCTACGGGGATTCGGCTAATCACCTGCCATCATTCGCGCCTATGTGGTTTGACTCTGGCCAGTCCAGTCAAGGCCACGCAAGGTAATCCTCACTCTCACTCTATATACATTATGTAATCAAAAGTATCCGGACACCCCCACAAACATACGTTTTTCATCTTAGGTGCTTTGTGCTGCCACCTACTGCCTGGTACTCATTATCCGCAACCACAGTAGTCATTAGAAATCGTGAAACAGCAGAATGGGACGCTGCGTGAAACTCACGGATTTCGAACGTGGTCAGGTGATTTGGGTGTCACTTGTGTGTCACTTTTGTCGGAAGTCTGTACGCGAGATTTCCACACTCCTAAACATCCCTAGATCCCTGTTTCTGATGTGAAAGTGAAGTGGAAACGTAAAGGGGCATGTACAGCACAAAAGCGTACAGGCCGACCTCGTCTGTTGACTGACAGAGACCGCCGACATTTGAAGAGGGTCGTAAAGAGTAATAGGCAGGCATCTATCCAGACCATCACACAGGAATTCCAAACTGCATCAGGATCCACTCCAAGTACTATGACAGTTAGGCGTGAGGTGAGAAACCTTAGATTCCATGATCGAGCGGCTGCTCATAAGCCACACATCACGCTGGAAAATGCCAAACGACGCCTCGCTTGGTGTAAGGAGCATCAACATTACACGATTGAACAGTGGAGAAACGTTGTGTGGAGTGACGAATCACGGTACACAATGTGGCGATCCGATTGCAGGGTGTGGGTATGGCGAATGCCCGGTGAACGTCATCTGCCAGCGTGTGTAATGCCAACAGTGAAATTCGGAGGTGGTGGTGTATGGTGTGGTCGTATTTTTTCTGGAGGGGGCTTGCACCCCTTGTTGTTTTGCTTGGACGATCACAGTGCAGACCTACATTGATATTTTAAGCACCTTCTTGCTTCCCACTGTTGAAGAGCAATTCAGGGATGGCGATTGCATCTTTCAACACGATCGAGCCTCTGTTCATACTGCACGGAGTGGTTATACGACAATAATATCCCTGTAATGGACTGGTCTGCATAGAGACCCGACTTGAATCCTATAGAACTCGTTTTGGACGTTTTGGAACGCTGACTTCGTGCCAGGCCTCACCGACCTACATCGATACCTCTCCTCAGTTCCGCACTCCGTGAAGAATGGACTGCCATTCCCCAAGAAACCTTCCAGCACCTGATTGAAAGTATGTCTGCGACAGTGAACGCTGGCATCAAGGCTAGGGATGGGCCAACACCATATTGACTTCCAGCATTACCGATGGAGGGCGCCGCGAACTTGTATGTCATTTTAAGCCAGATGTCCGGATACTTTTGATCATGTAGTGTATCTGTCTCTTTCTGCATTTTCCGCTCCAGTCTTTCCCTTCCTCAAAGCTTGAGACCAGAGTTATAAAAAGTCTCTACTGCCACAACAACATTACTGCTATTGCAAGAGGGGAACTGAGCGGAATCACTGATTTTAGAAATTCATTACAGAAAACAGTGCTATGGTGTCCCTATACGCCAATTGCTCCACAGGAAGTAATTAACTAACAAATACCAGAAAAGGGTATACCACTTCCATTAAGCATCTCAAATGCTACGGAATTTTGATCTTCTCACACTCTAAATATATTTCTCAATTTTCAAAATGGTTTTCACTGACACAGAAGAGGATGAAGTGAACAATTCAGATACATTTGTGATAATGTACTGTGAAGCTAATTATGAACAAAAATATCATGCAGTTCAACACCTCTGCAGTCAGCGTTTTTCTCAACTCGAAGTCCAGGATTCAATTCCCGAATGGAGGTGAGCATTTTACTTTAATTATCTATGCCTCCAATATGAAGTATGAATGGAAGTAAGAGTGTCTCTATGATATAACGTTGAAACCTTATAGAAATAAATTATAAATTTAAGAAACAAATCTAAAACGATATAGCGTCATTGCTGATGAGCACACATAAGAATTCTTAAGTAGTTAGTTAGCTTCTACCATGCAGAACAACAGAGGCCAAGGTTCACTGACAGGCAGATAAAATTCCTGTCGCACTGCTATCTATAATAACACCAAAAGACTGTACGAGGGATGGGGCCGTAGTTTGCTACCTGCTACGTCCCTGTCTATAGTACAGTGACAGTTCAACCTTATTTCCTTTCGTCCTGGCTTTAATGCTTAGAAATTCCTATGCCTGCTGTAGAGAAATTTGTGCCTGCGTTAACGTGTATGGCTTTTTATACCTGAAGCAAGAAATACAATAAAAAGGTGATACTATTAATTTTATACTTTTTGTGTATTTGTTATACCGTGACGCATGCGCGAAGCTGAGGGCAGCCGGTGAGCGCCTTTCGGCCCGGCACCTCGGTGAATCCTTCGACCGGCCGTCGAAACATAGCTAGTGTGGAGCATAGCCAGTGTGGAACAATGGAACAATTTGGTGTAGAATAATAGCCCATTATGTGCCACTTATCTATTCCTGGACATTCCTTTCGGCAGGTTTTAGTACCTTCCACTTTGTTTGATGGGCCTATATAAGGAGGTTGCTCTTGTCCGAGTTGAGTTGTGTTAGTCAAGAAGTGGCTGCAGTTCAATCGTGAGTTGTGACTCAACAGTTCAGTTGTGAATTGATTCGACGGATCAGTTGCGTTGTGTTCCTAGTGTGTATCAAAAGTGATTCAAATCTAACGTTTGTGCTACATTGAGTACCTAATGTTAGAGAAACTGTGTTTGCAGTAATTGGTTTCCCATTTGTTACAATACTTGTATTTAATTTTAGTTTATACATAACTTAATTCCATTTGTTTTGTATATCTTTTAGGTTTGAATGTAAAACTACATTGATTTTGTACCTGTTTCATTTGATTTCCAAATCTTTTCTTTGCGCTTAAAAGTCCGGTTTATATTAAGTTACCACTTTATTTATTAAAACTTAAACTAGAATTGCAAATTATACAACCGAGCGAGGTGGCACAGGCGGTAGCGCGTGTGACTTGCATTCAGGAGCTCGTTGGTTTGATTCTCGCAGCCGTACTTCCGGAATCATGTTTTTTTCGGGGTATTCCTGGTCGCTAGGCGAATGCTGGAAGGATAAATTACATCCCCCCGATTTCCTGTCACATTTCACTTCACCTTTCATCTGCTTGATTGCTTCAGGGTTACAAGTGTCGGCGGAAGTCTCGGCGTTGCATAACAGGGTAAAAGGATGCCCTCTCTACAATGTGGTCCCCTGGAATGGGGACTGTCTCCGAGTCCCGGTTGTACTAGCTACCAGGGGAGTTTCGACCTGGAACATCTAGGACCCTGGCTTTACTCTCATGCCTCCTGATCCAGCCGCCCTCTGTCTTCTCTCACCTTACCCTTCCCCCTGGGGATGCCCTGTTAGGGGCCTAGGCACAAAGAAATGTCCTCCGCTCCTGGTCGTTCTCATAACACCTAAAAATCCTATGCTAAAGTTTTAACACGAAGAAACAGAAAAGAACATAGATTTCTTGCACCTGTAAAGTCTTCTTATATAATCGTTACTAGGTACTGAAATTGGACAACATTCCCACATCTCTCAGTACCCAAGTTCAGTCATATAAGGGGATCATCACTGGTTTACAAATTCTGTCCCAGCAAACCGGTGATTTTTACAGTAACATAAAGTAGGCTAGCAACGTTGGAAGCCCATCGTAACGTAAAAAGGGACAGAGCTATTTTTCTTGCCGCTGATACATACCCATTAAGATGAGCCTCTGGTAGCCAATGTTTTTACTAACCTCTTTGTGATAATTTGCATTCATGAGGATGATATATCGCAGCCTGTGATGAGCAGATGCCTCATTTGTGTTGCATTCATTAAGTGTGATATGACTGGGCGTTCGTCCCTAGCCCACTTTCATGTTCAACATTGCTGCTAGCAGTGGAGGTGCCTTTATGGGAAGGGTTTTGGCTCCAACAACAATTTTTTATTACAAATGTTATAGGAAGACTTGTATATTAATGGTGATGAAGACGGTAAAAGCATTCATTTACAAGTAACTCTTTGTTTGACCAACACACTTCTTCAAGAATGTCAAGACAATTCTCTGTAAACTGCACGAAACAGCAATAAGCACAACACACAAAGCCATATCTGAATCCTACGTTGAGAAAACAAATGTCGTCTGTATTATATTTCTGAACCCACAGGATTCACGTAACAGTTGACTGCCAAAAACGCAGAAGTATAGGACGATATACCGGAGAAAGCAAGTGGTTATAAATGACAGAGTCCATTTTCTATATAAGCAATGGCATTCCCAATTCAAGTTTTAGATTATCAGCAAGAGTTATTGTGCAATCATTCAGCCAAATGCTTCCAAATGTGTGTAGCTCGCGTTCAAGGGATCCCGTCGGGCCGGCAACTCTAAGTTTTTTCGTGGTTTCCCAGGGACGGTAGGCGAATGCTAGGGTAGTTCTCCTTCTAGCATGAATTCCCTATTCATTTATTGTTCCCATATTTCCTCTCATCTGTTCCAGGTAGTAAGACCAGGCAACGGCGGTTGGTATGTTGCGGCAGAATGGAATTTGGGCTCTGGAAAGATTTCTCCCGGGACTTGGCGGGATTGCTGGAGCCCTTTCCTTCCTGAAAGCTGTTGTGGGTGGCTAAGGCAGGGCTACCTAGCATCAGGTTTGGTGTCATGTTGCAATCGTAGGGACCCCCATCCTTGATAGCGCACATCGTCGTCCGGATCTGGCCGCCCTTCGGATTTTCTCTTCATCTGTTCCTCCCAGGGGTTACGTTGGAAGCACAAAGATCTCACTATGGCCGACTTGCGGTGCTCTACACTGGCTGCTGAAGGCCCCCTGTCTGACTAGTGCTAACTCCTATTTTGTAATCTGTTATCCTCCTAGCATATATTTATTACACTAGTGAGGAATAACAATATGCAGAAAATTGTAGAGTAGAAAGGCAGTACGTCGCATTTTGAGGTTAGTATCATGCGTTCGCAGAACCAGCGGGATGGCCCAGGTGGTCACGATCCCCGGCGACTGCCCACTCTAACCTATGGTTTTTTTCGGGGTTTTCTCGGGTCGTTAGGCGAATGCTGGAGTGGTTTGTTTCATCCCTTGAATTTCCTTTCCCTCTACATCGTTTCATTAATTATTTCATTCATCCGTTTGATCCGTTTCAGGGTTGGAAGTGTCGGCGATGATGTTTCGGTGCAGCGTGATAGGGAGAAAGGTTGCTCTCTGTGAACTTTCTCCGGCCTTCGGCTTTCGGCTTGTTGCCGGGATATACCGCTTGCCGCTTGCGGCGGCGTTGTACCTTATATGGGGCGGGGTCCCCGGTTTGCCTGTTCGACTGCCGGGGCGTCTCAATTTGGAAACTGTAGGGACCCTGTAATTGCTATGCCATTACTCCTGGTTCCGAACACTCGGTGTCTCCCTTCACCTCCTCCCTCCCTGTCTCCCAGGGGCGCCCCCTTGCGGGGCGTTGGTACAAATCCTCATTTTTGGATCGTGCCGAATCCCCTCCGTTTTACAATCCAATCCAAGAGGTCGCAGAAGCTCTTCTACTGCTTTAGGATTAATTCCTCGTGTTAGAGTCTCCGATTGTTTGTCGTTTCGGATGTAAACAAAACATACTCTTGTACATTACTGGCCACGTCCCTAGGTGTGTCTGTTGTGAAGCCGACTGGATAGTACGGTAATACCAAGCTCGTCTTGTTCAGTACAACATCCGCATTTAATGGTTAGCTTCTCGTTGTGTACCAGTACTTAATTGAGAAAGTAAGTACACCTTTGTCATGTCAGTTACATTTCATTTTGACTGGCAAATGAAGATGTTTCATAAAGTCAGATTTTAATTATGTTTATGAAGCGCTCTGTTATATTGTATATACAAACCCAGGCTCCTAACCTCAAAATGCTTCGTTTAGTACTGTTTTATTATTCCACATTTTTCTGCCTCTATGTTATTTTCAATATATGGAGGAATTGCATTATTAGTACTTACACGATATATCTATTAATAATAAATCTGAACTAAAACTACTGACAGGAATTCCTACAAGAAGAACAGAGCGGTTTCCACAAATGTTTTTGCATTGACGAAATTTGTGTGATAAAGCAGGTGAAGCAACAGAGACGAGAGTTTGTGTTTTATGTTTGTTGACTATGATAAACTAGACAGACAAAATTGTGAATACGCTTTATAAATATAACGCTTCCTTAGTGTTGCTGAGCACTATCTCCAATTGAATGAATGCAATTTTATGAAAATCTTGGCCTTGAAGTGTACTGAACTTAAATAACGTAATTTAGTATATGTCATAATTTTCTTTTTTGAGTTAGGTACACACATACAGACGTTTATTAAGACAATGTATCGGTAAAATTTGGTACCAAATTAGAAAATATTCATGTTTTTTCCTTTGTATTATAGTTACAACTTCTAGTTCAATGCCACAATTTTATTGTTTTAATAATGACATTAAATTGGTCATTTACATATAGATAAACCACACTATTGATCTTTAAACCCAATTTTCCTCAATTCCTTTTTTCAGCAATTTTGATCATTCAAAATGCTCCTAGAGCCACAGTTTCTAATTTAAGAGCTTGAACTTTAAAGGAGGGCTTCAGGAATTATAGATTTAAATATTGTTGTGCACTAGTTAAAATTACTGTATAGTTAAATTGAAGTTAATTATTTTCCATAACTCACATTGAAAAGGCTGAAAGTTCAATAATGTATATATCAAAAAAATTCTTATAAACTGTTAAAAAATCTGATGTGTTACACTTACATGACTTTCTCTACTCTTGTACAAACTATTTTTTACAAACGCCTGTTCTCCATATGCTTCATGTTCATCGAGATATCGAGATGTTAATCTTATTCCTAATTTTCTTGTAGGTGCAAGAAGAATATGGTAGGTTATAAGCGATAGTCAAATATTGGAAAACTTAAGGGAATAGCAAGCAATATCTCTAAAATGGTTCACTCAATAACAAAATGTATATGACATAAATTGTGTATTTTAACGCGACAGACATTTTTTGTGTAGTAAAACTTTGCCTATCCCTTATGGTTTACTAGTTATGCAAAAGTCGTTCACAATGAAGAATACTTTTGGAGACATTCCCAGAAAATTGAAGATATACATTCTATTTGTCATGAAAGTATCTTAAATATACGATATTTTAATCAAAATCGTTACAGCCATTTCTGAGAAAATTAAAATTTTCGAAAAATGTTCCATGTAAAGTGTAGTCTGGGGTGGGGGAATTTTCTTTAAAACCTTCGTGTCGCATCTCTGGAAGATACTGAACCTAAATACCAAGTTTGGTGTTTATCCGACTGTTCGTTTCTGAGTTATGCTGTTCACAGACAGACACACAGACACACACGGACTTGTTTCCAAAAATACAATACTTCCCCTTCTTACTATACGTAGTAGAGAAATTAAAAATGTCTGCACAAAAGGTTATTTGTGTGTATACCAAATTCAAATTAAAAGTTTGGGATAGACACAATAAACCATAATGTTCAGGAGCATTTCATGCTACCATATTAAAATGTGATTAATTGGGAACAAAAAGACTAATATCTCATCAACGGTTTGGCATAGGTAGTTAAAATGTTGTGTGCACTACATGTTTTATGTTCCGAGTATATGATAAAACAGACAAAGCAATCAGAACAAAACTATATATTCTTTATTTGGTATTCACAGAAGCATTGCCTTATGTTTTTCTTGAGCCCAGGAAATCAACATACCTTGTGCCTTTATACTCCGCACATTGCTTTTACTGCAGCTTGTACATTGTACTGTCTAAAGAAACAAATTTCCAGAGGCTGGATATATTTATTGTTTTAGGTGAATATGTTATACATCCTCTGTCCTTGCCTTGAAAGTATTCATTTATCAAACTGATATCCTTGAATCACACAATAGTCAGCAGTTTTGGATATTATGAGGGCTTTCAGACAGAAGGTTGGAGTAAAAATATGTCTTTATATTAATAGTCTTTAATATTTTACCACTCGCAATAACTTCTGGTTATATAATTGGAAGAAGCCATCTGCGTCGTTATTTTCATGCCAAAGGTTTTTACTTCCTCTACTACGTATAGTAAATAGGGGAAGTATTGTATTCCACTAAAATTCGATGTCGAGTTTTCACCCAAACATATGTTTTGAGGCCCTCGTAATCCAAAAAGCTAATTTTAAGATAAAGTTCCGTGTGGTATACGTCTGTCTTAGCCCAAAACGAAAAATCGAATAAATATCAAACTGTATTTTAAGTTATGTAGGTACCTTCCAAAAATGCGACACGAAGATTTTCAAGAAAATGTCCCCAACACAACTACCCTTTACATGGAAAATTTTTCGAATTTTTTTATTTTCTAATGAAATGGTTGAAGCCGATGGGCTTCCAACCTTATTCGGACCTTTACGAATATGAATATAACCTAAAATCTTCCGCTCCAACAAAGTAAAAAAGGCAACTAGCTTTAACGATTTTGATTAAATACCATATATTAAACATATTTACGTGAGAAATAAAATGTATAATTTGAATTTTCTGGAAATAACCGGTGAAGTCCTCATTCGGAGGGAATTTTTTATAATCTTGTACAACTGGTAAACGTTAAGCGATAGACGAAAACGTACCACACAAAAAATGTAGATCTCTTTAAAACACACAATTTATTTCAAATAACGTTTTGTGGCACAAGCTATTTCTGAATTATTCGTTATTAATGGTTCGAATTGTTCATTAGTTGGTCATTCTTTTAAAGTTCTGTAGACATTCAGCTGCGATGTTATGGAATTTTAAAGCCAGCGTAGAGCGTCCAATTCTTAAACATTTGAATGTGTTGTTCTCTTTGTATCTATGACAAAATGTGCAATGCAGCTATTTCCGCAAAGGTATATTTAGATTGAAATGACCTAGATAGAAAAATAAGCTTTAGTATGAATGGTTTGTATACCCACTAATAAACGACCAAGCTATAGAAAATCATGTGAATGTATTACATAGGATTCTTTCTTTCTTGAAAACATATACTAGACCGCTCGCCTCTCACTAAGGCGGCCCGGTTCAATCCCAGGGAACCATATGTGGGATTTGTGGTGGACAAAGCGGCATCTGGGCAGGTATTCTCCGGAAATTCATTCCACCAATTGATTCCTCGTTACTTTTCCTTTCATTCATTTTACCGTCATTTCATATCATCTCCTTCCTCTCTCTCATATCAAGCGTCTGATTTCAGACACACGTTTGTAAGTCCTGGAGGATGTAAGCCCTAACAACGGGGAGGGTAAATAGAGAAAGAAGAAAGAGTAAGAAAACGAATATATAATTTATCAGATAGATGCTCAGGCATTTGAAGTCCTACATCTATTATATGTTTAGTTGTGGATGATGATGATGCACATTGATTAATCTAGCCCAGCTGCTGATTGTTAACATTACTTCACAATTAACTTCAACTTGGTTACAAATACACTACAGGAGTATTATAGTTAAGATACCCCATTATCTCAGCATTTTCAGTGCTGTAACAGTCAAACCATGCCTTATACTAACGGACGCTTTGGGGAGAATGTAAAGATGTACCTGCATACAAGTTTTGAATGTAAAGTATCTTTTCGAGCCGAAACCCTTTCCCTATAAGGTGCTTTCATTTCAAGACGTCAAGCATAACTATCAATTTCCCTTAGTTTTAGTTTAAAAAATCATGCCAGTTGAAGAGCAGATTAGATTAAATAGGTAAAGAAATATTTTAACAGAACAATAAGTATTTTCTGCAGACGGAGGAGATTGGTAAGGTACTTTGAGTAGTGTGGCACAGTAGAGTGCGGAAACTTTAAGCTTTCGATGAGGTGAGGAAATACGACTAGAAGCACTGTAGATATGGACAAGAATGAGTCCATAAAACAGAAAGACAAAATAGTAATGGAGAGTGGAAGAAGAGAGAACAATACTTAAGGAAATTCTTGCTGATAGATATACTGGAAAGAACAACGAATGGGAAAAAGTTCGGAGCAGAAGAATACACAGTGATCACTATAAAGATACATAGCTCATAGGCATTCCTTCTCTTTGTATGTCCAGGACATAAAAAAACGAATAACGAATTTGAGAAAAAGTATAAGTATTAGAAAATTTAAGGAAATAACAAGCAATATCTGAAAATGGTTCACTCTACAAAAAAATGTATATGACATAAATTGTATATTTTAACGCGATCTACATTTTTTGTGTAGTAAAATTTTGACTATCTCTTAAGGTTTACCAGTTATACAAAAGTCGTTAACAATGAAGAATACTTTTGGAGACATTCCCAGAAAATTCGAGATATACGTTTCATTTGTCATGAAAATATCTAAAACATATGATATTTTAATCAAAATCGTTAGAGCTATTTATGAGAAAATTAAAATTTTCGAAAAATGTTCCATGTAAAGCGTAATCTGGGTGGGGGATTTTCTTGAAAACCTTCGTGTCGCATTTCTGGAAGATATGGAACCTAAATACCAAGTTTGGTGTTGATCCGACTGTTCGTTTCTGAGTTATGCTGTTCACACACACAGACACACACTCGGACATGTTTCGAAATATGCTTTTTTGGATTTAGGGGTTCTCAAAGCATGTATTTCTGGTGAAATCTCGATATCGAATTTTTGGGTGGAATACAATACTTCCCCTACTTACTATACGTAGTAGAGAAAGTAAAAATATTATGAAAATAAGCTATAATATATGGATAAAGTCCTGTGATTCCTTTCTTATATTCCACGTCTTTATGTTGAAATATTTTTTCTGGGATTTGCCATGTTCGTCTTTAGTAGTTCCTAGCAGTGCCATTTTTATAACAAATTTGATGCTACCTACCAAGTGTTCCATCAATATGGAAGAGGTACGGTTCCTTTCTTGGTAAATTTCCTCAGCGGGGAGGTTAAAATTCTGTTATTTGCGTTTTAGATTTCGTCCCTCACCCCTAAGTTATGATACATCAACTTCATAGCACATTTAGATATTTATGGCTTTAATTAATCTTTCTCACATATTTTATTTCTATCGTTGCCGGGCAACCTTATTGTTAATTTTTATTAGCTAAAGGGAAAAACCTGTAATGGATTAGGATTTTTCGTAACAATTGAGTTCATATGATAAATTAAACGTTTATTCTCTTCGAGACAGAACAGAAATTACTTGTTTATTCTTCTCTACCCAGAACAAAATAGAATAATCTAAGTATGACAGTATATTAGCTAGGAAATGCTGACTAAAAGGGTAAGAAACCAAGGACCTTAGAAATAAGACTGTATGGAACCAGTAAGAGCACAATTTAGTAACTGTAGTCAACATATATTCGAGTAGTAAAATACCCAAAATCAGTAATCTGTTCATCCTAAAACTGAATGACTGATCTCATTTGTTCGAAATGAAATGTTACCAGGTTATCAAACAACGAAAACATGAACTGTGTAACAAATTGAACATTGTAGTTCGGTAAATACAGGGTACCACATGTAAGAATGTAGCTTAGGGGTAGCAAAATCTCCTAGGGGGTAAGCGTTCGGGAAGTGGTGCAGATTCTGGTGACAATGAAAACTCCAGGTAAAGTTACTGCCTATGCATTGAATCCTTTATTCTATAGACTCTGTAGCTTGAATATGCCACACTGTGAGGCATCAGCGTTCTGTTAGTCCTTTATCCTAAAGACCTACGATACACTTTGTAAGTATCTCAGCAAACTACTTACCTGGTTGGCGGTTGCTTCATAGCCAAAGTAATAAAAATACTCGTGACCACGTTGGGCATGGCGACGTTCTATACCTTATATATTCCACACTGTGAGGCGTCAGCGTTGTGTTAATCTAGATTCACCACATACTCTCATTTAAACACTTTCCTCAGTGTAGCCTCACTCTAACACCTGGGGGTTCTTTCACAGCCCTGCAATGCTACATCTTTCAGACTTAAGTACACTCGTACCGCAAAGTAAACATGCCATTTAAATTTTAAAGTGGAGGTTGGCAGAGGTGAGAGCTTGAAAAGTGAAAACAAATGATACTTGTTTTAAACAATCTCTCCAATGTCCAAATCGCAGAGTTTTGTTACGGTTAACTAAATTAAAATACTTATTATGTGTTTGAAGTTTTGAAATAAGAGCTCTTAAAACTGGACCATTTGCACATCTGTGGATCTGACTTGTGTTGTCGCTGTAAATTCTAAGAAGTCATTACCTAGATTTGGAAATTGGCTGATGCTACAGAGAAAGTTAATTGAAATAAATCGTACATTTCAAATGAGCTCTTCGTTTTTTCTGTAGTAAAGTTTTGTATCTCTCGTATAGATTACCATTTAAACAAAATTATACAAATTTGAATGAGAATGAAGACCTCACAGCAAATTCACATAAGATTCGTGATAAACCTATGTTCTAATTGCCATTTAAAAAATATGGTATTTTAATCAATGTTTTAGATCTGTTTTGAGAAAATAAATATAGAGAAATTGTTTTCTTTTGAAGGAAGGGGGAACTTCTTGAAAAGCTTGGTGTTGCAACCTTGAAAATTTTTGGACATAACTATAAAATTTGTAACCATTGTCTTTTCGTTTTTGAGTTATCCTGTTCACATACACATACGTATCCTTTTCTAAAAATGTTAACTGGTTCTTTAAAACTTGCATATTTGTTGAATTTGTGATATTGAATTTTAGGATGGAATACAGTTTTTACAAACGCTTATTCTGCATATGCCTCATGTTAATCGAGATATCGAGATGTTGATCTTATTGTTAATTTTCTTGTAGATGCAAGGGGATTTGGTAGGCTTTAAGCTATAGTCAAATATTTTAACAGCTGGTTGCTTTGTGGAGTATTCCATTCTCTTTGCATTACCAGGACAAAAAAAATGAATAAGGAATTTGAGAAAAGGTATAGGTATTGGAAAATTTAAGGGAATAACATGCAATATCTCGAAAGTGGTTCACGCAACAATAAAAATGCATATGACATAAATTGTGTATTTAATGCGATCTACATTTTTTGTGTAGTAAACTTTTCTCTATCTCTTATGGTTTACCAGTTATGCAAAAGTCGTTCACATTGAAGAATACTTTTGGAGACATCCCCAGAAAATTCGAGATATACATTTCATTTGTCATGAAAATATTTGAATCATATGATATTTCAATCAAAATTATTAGAGCCATTTTTTAGAAAATTAAAATTTTGGAAAAATGTTCCATGTAAAGGGCAATCTGGGGTGGGGGGATTTTCTTGAAAACCTTCGTGTTGCATCTCTAGAAGATGCTGAACAAAAATACCAAGTTTGGTGTTTATCCGACTGTTCGTTTCTGAGTTATGCTGTTCACAGACACAGACACCCACACGGACATGTTTCCAAAAATGCTTTTTTTGGATTCAGAGCGTCTCAAAACATATATTTCCGGTGAAATCTCGGTATCGAATTTTTGGGTGGAATACAATACTTCCCCTAGTTACTATACGTAGTAGAGAAAGTAAAAAAGCAAGAGTAGAACAGGAAAAGAGAGAGAAAGAAGAGGAAGAAGAGAAGACGGAATAAGAATGGTGGTGGTAATTTCTGTAGTACAACATTTTGTTCTTATTATTATTTTACTTTAAACAGAAAAACGAAGCTTTGTCCTGGATGTACGCAGAAGGAAAACGTTTGTGGTTCAGTATGATTTATACGATCACATATTTCAGTCTACAGACACGAGAAACAAAAGACCTACATTATTTTTCTTTATTTACTATCTGCTTATGAGATATGCGAGCACGATAAAACATTGCGTGATGTAATGTGGATTGTTTAAGGCAGTTCGTATTCTTTTGTTCTTTCTGTAATCTTTTTCAATGAATAAAAGGTTTCCATCAATTTTCTTTAGGCTTACAGTGATGCTTTTGATACACCGTGTTAGTTTTTAATACAAAAGTGTATAGCATCTCTCTCCATACACAGTTGTAGACGGTGCAACTACTTGTCAAAAGCACTACGATACTCAGGTATTGTCAACAGAGCTGAATTTATAGCCTGAGCAAGGTCTTCCAGCAATGGTTTTGAGCAAGGTTTTCCAGCAATGAAAGACTCCACCCGTGGAAACAGCCAGAAGTCGCATGTTGCAAGGTCAGGACTGTAGGATGGATGGTCAAGCAACTGGACTTTAGCGGCTCCCAGCGGTTTCCTCAAATTTGCCACTGTTTTGTAGGAGACGCATTGTCGTGAAAAAGCAACAGCCTTGAAGTTTCTGTCTTTGGACACTGCCGCCTCAGCTCTTCAAATAAAGGATTCAAAACACAAGCGCCAAAGTATTCTCCATTCATTGCCATTCCTTCTGGCATGCAGTCAACCACTAATGGCCTTTCATAGCATAAGAACAGGTGAACATTCGCTTCCGAGAACTAAAATCTTGTCGAAGAACAACTTGGTCTTGAATCATTCTCATTTACTCAGTCACAATTCTGAGCTTTATTGGTGTGGTATAATAAAACCAACGTTTATCACCAGTGCAGACATCTGTCAAATGTTTAGGGCTGTTAGGTGGAAACATGCTCAGGAATTTCCTTTCTCTTCTTCTCTTCATTGGATAGAGAATGCGGAACCTTTTTTGCACAGATTTTTCGCAGCTTTAATGTTCATGGGGTATACAGTCAATGCTGCCAACACTGATACCGACTTCAAGTTCCTCACTCTTTGAACTATTCTTTCGTTCAAAGCTTCCTGAGCCGACCAGAATGAGGGTTGTCTTTCAAAGTCCCTCGCCCTTCTTCAAATGATCGAATCCATCTAGCAAAGGTATCAAATGAACACACTTGATCACTATAAAAATTTAACAAATCCTCGTGGATTTTTTTCTCTCTTTCACATAGCTTGTAGTGGATGAAAATGTAGAATCTAATGTTCTCTTTAGAAATATCAATGATATTTCACCAGCTATTGACACAGACAGTATGACTATGACTATGAATATTAAAGTTTAAACTCGCACTTTGACAGTATTTTTAACACTTAAATGACTTCAGTCTAATTATATAATATGTAAATTCAATAACAGCCCGCTTTAAAGCAATATGTGTATGTAAAAAGTGCATATTACAGTCATTGTATATGATTATATTATTGTATACATGTGTAATAATGTTATGTGAATGTATTACTAATTTAATAATGTAGGAGCTGTGAGAATAATAAGTTACAAATTGCTAACAATGAGCTAACCTTAAGGCAATAATGAAATTGAAGGTTTAATAATGCCACTTGTGATTCTTGGAAGCAATAGTGTAATTTTTGTGACAGTTTATAAAATAGCCAATCAACAACCAGAAAAAGCTTTGGTTAAATAAAAGTATCCTATTGGACTAGGATTAGCCAATCAGAAACTAAAATGGAGCAAAATTCAGAAGTCAGTTGCTTGTAGACAGTGTTCCTAACCGGACGCGAGATGCGTTCTCGAGAAATTTAATACGTATTTTGTGTGAGACAAAAATAGTTTACGTGTTAAAAAGTGCAAGTAATTAATAAAAAAATCTCACAGCTCTCTCTATATCAGTGAAGTGTAATTTAAATCGTGTCAAGCATTAATAAAAGCAGTGAAGTAAAATTATAATGTATGTAGCCTACATTCTCAGTCGCACCACTCCCTGCTAAGACATTCATGTCTCTAAAAATAAATACTGACGCAGCCGAAGCAAACATAAATATATAATATTTAAAGAAACAGTCAAAATTACAAAGTTAATATTTTTTAAACTTGGGGCAAAGGCCACCGGAAAGTACATTTGGAGCGAAAGCTTCCGGAAACATTTTTACCATACGTGCGATTGCAACTACTTCAAGTGCGGCTCCCCAACAGTCGAAATATAACAAACATTCTTCAAATTGACTTCCATACATAGCAGCAACAAACCTTCTTCAAATTGGCTCCCAAAGCGTGGGGCAAATAACAATACAACAACAAACCTTCTTCAACTTATGCATATTTTGATAGCTTAAGGTCAGTTGTTGCCAGCCGTATTAGTCACATTTTTGTAAATTATTGTCCAACAATGGATAGGCTGGTTGCAAAACCTTTTGAAAGCCCCTATAGTATAGCAGTTTCTCAGAGCAGTACGATCGGAGTTGAGACAAGTATATTCAAAGATTCTAGTCCCCATAAAATGAAATACTCGTACAATTTTCATTCGGTCATTTTATGCCAGATTTATGTATCTTAAAAGTAAAAATCCTATTCCTAACAATCACACATATTTGCATTTATCTTAATAGTTATTATACAAGTTATTCAAATAAAAACTGCTGCTATCTGCTAATTACAATCATGGTAGATATACATGCGATAGTAAATAAGCAAGTGAGTTTTATTGCAGACACAAAATTGATTAGCAAACATCAAAAGCTACAGGATGATATTACATAAAATTACCCACATGATAAACAAATTCACACTTCGAGTAAATACTAAGATTCTTCGAATTACCCTCCTCTTTGTAAGTCTTAAACCTCCAAGGACTTGCAAGCCATGCCTTAGGTCAGTAGTCTGTCGAAAAGCAAGCAAACTCTGGATCATAGCATATCCGGATGGATGATCAGCAATGTCTGGTATGGCGGTGAAGAAGGAAATTAAATTAGGGGTGAAAGGGGTGAAGGCGAAATTCGCATTCGCCTAACGACCAAGGAAAACGTAATAAACATTCAATTAGATTGGGGCTCCAAGGTTTGAACCCGGATCTCGCAAATGATTACAGGCCTAGTGCTGGTAAATTGAAGACCTATAAACCCTAAAAACAGCTATACAAAGAGATACAAATATCCTAAAACGGACCCAATAACTGCAAAAAAGAACGAAATGTGATGAAAATTAATGTAATATTTTAATAACTTTCGTTTTTTACTATACATATAAATAATGGATACAATGCTTGGCATTATGAATCAATATCATTCTTCAGCCATTATTATTTGTAAAACGGAATGTGTACCATTTTTCCTCAAGTGTTATTTATGCAGTTAATACATTCATAAAGTTTGCTGCACTTAATTTATCATTTAGAAACAAAATTTTGTTCTTTTAAATATGTTTTCTTGAAGAACACAAAATTCTGGTGAATAAAAAGCTTCTTCTTTCAGCCTTTTTTTTAATTTCTTTATTGTCGCTTCAACTATAAAGTCATATCGCGACTACTTTAGAATACAGAACATAATTACAATGAAGATGCAATATTTTAAAACAGTAATAGTACATACAACTATTGCTATTTTTTATTTATAGTACTATAAATTCTTTAGATAAGCACGCTATACATTGTTATACAGTTTTGTCGTTTCTATAAAGTTTAAATTTCCTTGTTGTGCTCAACAAGGTTCTGGTAGACGGTTGGAGTTATAACATCTTTCTCTGTGTTATACATAGCGACGGCAGGTTGTAACGAAATGATGAACCGTGAGGTTGGATTTGCAGAGGTCGCAAATAGGAGGTAGTTCATGGTTGAGGAGATGCTTGTGCGTTATAAATGTATGTCCAATACGTGGTCGAGTTAATACAACTTGGTGTTTGCGGTTGAAATGATAGTGTTGAAGTTTGGCCTCGGAAATGTAGACATCGTGTAACTTGCTTCCGGACATGGCTTTCCATGTCTGTCTCCGTTGATTAATGCAAGTCTTTTTGATGAAGTTGATGTGTGGTAACTTAATGTCCTGAGGGGGATGTTTGGTGGCTTCTTTGGCTGCCTGATCAGCTGATCCATTTCCCAGAATTCCGACGTGAGACGGTGTCCAGGCAGTCTTTCAGTATCTGAATTTCTTTAATAATATTTTGGAGGGTTGAGATTTGTTGAAGGGCTGTTAAAGCACTCAACGAGTCGGAAAATATTATGTAATTATATAGGTTACCTTCTTTAAGTATATATTCCAATGAGAGTTGAATTGCGAACAATTCACAAGACTAGACAGAAAGATAGTTGGGAAGACTGTGTTGTATGGTGTAATCAGTGAATACCGCTGCACATCCATTATGGCCATCAAGTCTGGATCCATCAGCGAAGATATGAGTGTGTGTTGAATAAAGTGTACACGTTTCGTTAATCAGACGTTTATAAGAAACACTATCTGTTGAAGATTTTCCTTGCATAACCAGTGGTGTGTCAATAAAGGGGAATGTGAGTATCCACGGTATATAAACTGAGTCTATAAATAAGGAAACATATTAAACAGAGTAATGTAAATTCTTTGAGGTACGTGGAGAGAGTGGAAAAACTGAAGGTTGTGCTGATTCTCTGATATTTCCTATATTACTGATGGTAAATATCTAACAGGGGATTAAAGATTATGGTCTCGTTGCAGTACGTGTTGCATATGATAAACTTGAGCTTTTCCAATTTGGAGTGGAGGTATGTTAGCTTCAAATTGTAAGCTCTTTATAGGGCTAGTGTGAAAGCCTAAAGCAATTCTTAATGCCGAAGACTGAACTGAATCTAGCATTTTAAGAGTCGAGGTACTTGCTGAATTGTATACTATAGATCTGTAGTCCAGTTTAGGTTGTATGGTAGATTTGTAAGTGCGTATTAACACACTGAAGTCAGCTCACCATGATCTGCTGATAAAATTGCTTTAATTTCTACATCAAAAATTAGAAAAATAAGTGCAATTAAAAAAATTAAAGAAAATGGAAGGTGTGGCTAATAAAGGCATTCCACAGAAAACAAAATTTGATACTATAAAACAATTTTTAATATTTATGAACACAATAATTATAATTATCAATTAAATCTTTCAAATTCAAGAATAAAAAATTTATAATTAATTTTAATATAATTTCAGTATATTGAGTCTTGGCCGCAGTCGCTTTGAGGAGTTTAAGATGAGGAATCCAGGAGAATTTCCGGTCGAAACCTACACCAAGAATGCGAACAGTATTGATTATAGAGTTTTGACGTTTATCGATGATAAGAATCGGATTCGTGTTTGCGACTAAGTACACACTAATGGTGCGAAATTTAAACCTGTGAGTGGTTCCAGTTCAAGAATTGTAAGAAGTTATTAAGTAATCTTTATGCTATTTCAATTATCTTGCCTTTGCAATTAAAGTGAGATCATCAGCAAATAGTAGATCTTTGACTGTGAGGCAGTATTTTAACACTTAATGATTTCAGTCTAATTATATAATATATAATTCAATAACAGCCCGCCTTAAAGCAATATGTGTATGCAATAATTTGTAAAATGTATGTAACAGTCATTGCATATGCTTATATTATTGTATCCATGTGTAATAATGTTATGTGAGTATATTACGTAATTTAATAATGTATGAGCTGTGAGAATAATAAGTTAAAAGTTGCTAACAATGAGGTAACAATAAGATAACATTGAGTCAATAATGAGTAAGAAAGTTTAACAATACTACTTCTGATTCTTGGAAGCAATAATGTAATTTTAGTTGACAGTTTATAAAATAGCCAATCAACAACCAGAAAAAAAGCTGTAATTAAATGAAGGTATTCTATTGGAGTAGGATTAGCCAATCAGAAACTGAAAAGGAGAAAGTTTACAAATTTAGAGTTCAGTTACCTGCAGACAGCGTTCCTAACCGGACGCCAGAAGTGTCCTCAAGAAATGTGATACGTATTTGTGTGAGACGAAAAATAAGTTTACGTGTTAAAAAGTGTAATTAATTAATAAGCAGAATTTCACAGCTCTCTGTATCACTGAAGTGTTATTTCAATGTTATCAAGTATTAATAAAAGGAGTGAAGTAAAATTATAATCTGTGTAAGCCTACAGTCTCAGTCACATCACAACCCTGCTAAGATAAACGTGTCTTAACAATAATACTGACGCAGCCGAGGCAAACATAAATATATAATATTTAAAGAAACATTCAATTACAAAGTTAATATTTTTAAAAATTGGGACAAAGGCTACCGGGTACCATACGTGCAGTTGCAACTACTACAAGTTCGGCTCCTCAACAGTTGAAATATAATACAACTCCTTTAATACAAACTACTTCAAATTGACGCCCAGATTTTGGGGCAAATAATGTAACAAACCACCTACTTCAAATCGGCTTTTCCATGCGTAATTACAATACAACCTACTTTAACTTGTGATATGATGTAGAACAATACATTGTTTGTGGCAACAAGGATTAATGTTACACTTAAACTTGGACCCTGCGGGACTCCATTTTCCAGGGAATAACACTTGGAGAAACGCCCCTTGGCTTTGACTTTAAAGCACCTGTTTTAAAGGAAGTTGTGTATGAAGGCTAACATCCTTCCTCTTCTTTGTTAGTCGTAATGTGCAGAGCATATGGAATCGCAACACTGTGTCGTAGACCTTGTTTATATCAGGATTAATTAGAATTAGGTGTTTATTACTGGTGAAGGCATTGCGGATTTCAGATTCTAGGACGATAAAGTGGTCAAGGGTTGAATGGCATTGTCGGAAAACACATTAAGCTTTGTCAAAAAAAATGTTTACGTTCTAGATACAATCGGAGCAGTTTATCGATGATTTTTTCCAGAATTTTCACATGGTAAAAATAGGGCTAAATTTATCGGGTAAAGCATGATCATTGTTGACTTAGGGATGGGCACATGATTGATATACGTCACTGATCTGGGAAACATTTATTGACCCACAGGTGGTTGTAGAAGATACGTTAAATCATTCTTTGGCATTTGTTTGATGAATTTATAGGGAATGTTGTCAAATCCGGGGCTGCTATTATAATGTTTAAGTGCTTCTTGAAGTTCTGAAAGAGTAAAGATATCGTTGTAAACTTGGTATCGAAGAATAGCGACATGTCAAAACATTTTAAGTACGTTTCTGTTGATTAAATACTGGGTAGCATTTGGAGTCACTAGATACTTCAGAGAAGGTGGAAGCCAGGGTATCAACAATTAACTTACGATCAGTTATAGGAGCTGTGCATTCAGCAGGATGAAGATGTGATATAAAAAATTGTCGACGAGTTCTACAGATAGCTTGTATTTTATGCCACATCTCTGTCTGAGAAATATTGTTAGTGAGAGATGATATGTATGTGAGCTATGATTCTTGCTTACTTATTTTAATTTCTCTACGAGCTGCTGCGCGGAGGCGTTGGAATTGCTGTTTGGTTTCCATATTAGGGTGTCGTTTATATCGATAGTGAGCTCTGTGTTTTTGTTTAAGAATTGCTTGGCAACTTTCATTCCTTCATGGAACTGGTCTCGATCGAAAGGATGAGTGACTGATGGGAATGCATAAGTTGGCTCTGTTAGTGATTACATCAGAGAATGCTGCAACTATCGAGTCGATATTTGTTGAGAGAATTCATTGGGTTGACGTAATTTCTTCTATGAAGCTTTAACTAGCTCCCTGAATTGAGAGCAGCGTGCTTTGCAAGGTTCCAGTGTGGGACTTGTGTAATCTGAATTAATAACAATTGGAAAGTGACCACTTCCCATATGATGTGGGTGCGTCTGCTAGTGTAGTAGAGGAGAAGCATCAGCGGTACATAAGGTTAGAGCTATATTGCTGAAGGTATTATGAATTCGTAAAAGTGAGTTGGGGATGATGAATTTAAATTTACCAAATCGAATATGTTGATAAGACATTCGATAATTTTACCTCGTTCGTTAGAAGTTCGACAACGCCAGAGCATGTTATGGCTGTTGAAATCGCCAAGTAAATGAATGGTTTGGGTACTTGTTGGATAGATTAGCGAGGGTGGGAAGATCAATGTCGAGGCTGTTGGGTAAAGATTGGATAGATAATTCTGAGGTCAGATGCAAGGAGATCGGCACAGCTTCATATGGGCCAATCAAAAGTATTTCTTTATGTGGTATATGGCTAGGGTCCAAGTGTATACGATGATAGCCAGCAAAATTTGGTATGAAGGCAGTTGTATTGTTGCGAAAATTGGTTTCTTGAAGGCAAATAACACGAGGAAAATAAGTTCTCAACAAAAGCTATAAATACGAGGGCTGAGCAATAAAGACTGAGAATGATTTTTTTTCACAGATATTTATTACTCCATTTCAATGTTGACATGATCCTTTTCAAAGTAGTCTCCTCCTAACTGAATGCACTTTTTATAGGGTCTCTGCCAGTCCTCAAACACATGGTGCAGGCCATTCTTTGTCAGGTCTTTGAGAATCGCCTCACTTTTCTTCAGCACTGCTTCAGTGCTCTCAAATCGAATGCCCCGGAGCTTTGCCTTTAGTAATGGGAATAAAAATAATTCACAGGGGGTAAGACCGGGGCTTTAAGGCGGATGCGGCACACAGGTAATGTTGAATTTAGCCAAAAATTCATGTACTTGATTTGCAACTTGAGGCCGCGCGTTGTCGTGATGAAGTCGCCACCCATTCCGATGATGTTCTGGACGTTTCCTTGTAATGTGCTTCAGTGTAGCCAATACTGACGTGTAGTAGCTGCTGTAACAGTAGTGTGAGAGGGGGAACTGCATGCTGGTAAATCATTCCATTCCGAAACACCAGGCCCACCTTGCTTAGCACAGAGAACTTGCCCTTCTTTGCAGTCCTTGAACCACCTAAACACCGTTGCACGAGGTAGTGCATCTTCACCGTATGCTTGCTTCAGCTTTTCGAAAGTTTCAAGGATGTATGATTTAAACAAAAATAAAATTTTATTGCGCTGTATTGCTCCTCTCGTGTCACTTCCATTTTGTGGTATGCGAAATTCAAGTAGGGTCAACAATATACAGCATTACTACCATCCTACCGTTACAAGAGTGCTGTCGCTTACGGACATGATAATGAAACCCTGCTCTTTTCAAGTATTCGTTGTAGAGACATAAAACTATTAAGGAAACTACAGGAAAAAATCAGTCTGAGTCTTTATTGATCCGCCCTCGTATTTGATCTGAGTTCGATAACCGTTTATGTTCCATGAAATATTGTTAAAAGACCTTCCATTATGGATATGAGGTAAGTTTAACCCATCGGTGCACTCTTGAGATTCTTTCTGTGTATTCTATTCTTTACTGATGGCAGCCATCAAACTTTTTTCCAGTCGCGTCGTTCGATTTTTTAACCGAAAATTCTGGAAAAGGCTTGCTTCAAGAAGACCTTGCGTTGCATCTGATGCTCATATTGTGTGCCGTAGAAGTTGGACAATTGGTCAAAACCGATTATTTGTTAAGGATGTCCTCTATAACTGATTTAATTGGTAATAGTAAAAACGCATATCTAGTCTTCTGTGGAGCCTTGTACTTTGGTAGAGTTGTCCGAGTCAGTTTCTACACTTTTAGTAACATAATGCATTGGATTACTCTTTGTTGAAGACAAGGGACGTTCTATATGTGATAGTATACCTGGTATGGCTTTTTGAGCATTTGTTGGTAGATGGCACGGAGTGAGAAGGCAGATGGAGGTATCTGAACTGATGTTGAAGCTTGGGGGTTAAGTTCAGAAAGTAGACGCTTCTTCCGAGTCCCTGCCAATAGCAGGAAGGGGAAGAAAGGTTTCAGACTCATGGGTCAAAGCATCAGTGCGTTTTGGCGAGTCTTCTACATTGGTGTGCCACCTTTTGTCTTGCAAAGAAAACAGGAGGCGACATCAGAGGAGGTATATAGCCAGTAGGTGGTGTCTTTATGGTGTATTTGAAAACTCTCCGTTACTTTTTCAAAGGTTGATGGTGATACAAATAATTATCTCCTGAAACTCAGTATATATGAATATCCAGGGGGACTGATTTCAGCTTTGAAGTTGGTAACTAAACTAGTGAGATGAATGTCAAGGAAGCTTAGAGCATCCTCAATAGCTTGGTTGGGGATAACCGGGCAAACGTTGGATAAGATTATTCTTTTCAGTTATTAGGGGACGGAGCTCCAGATACGCCATTGATGACGATTCGTGGATGACTGTTACTGATATCATCTGCTATCTTTTTGGTAGCAAAGAGAACATGGATTCTCTTATTTGCTATACGGGACACATAACGTATATCACTGGGGTCAGTGATTTTGCCTATAGCGAATATGCACACTTTTATTGTAATGCAATTGTGTGCTTCAATTACTACAGCTGGATCTTTGGATGCTCCACTTTGTGCTACTTTTGAATAACTTATCGTTTGGTTAGGAAAAACAATATTAGAATTCATGTTGGATATCTTGGGTTAGATGTGCAGAGTTCAGACATTTCGCGTCCATTAAGACAGCCCTACGATGGGTCCTTCCTATGTGATGTTTCAGGTTGATTCTCGTGTATTCTACACTTGCAACAATTCTGATACACTTAATTGAGAAAGAAGACGTATCCTGTGTACCAGTATTTTCCTTTTTTTTAACCTTCCTAGGTTTTATCACGACCTTTCATTTACAGTTGTTTACATTATTGGATTACAGTATAATATTTACACATTATGTATACATATACCTACAGGTTACAATTTGGTTAAATGCACTGTTGGATATTCATTAATTTAAGAAAAATAATTACTTACATCATTGAGTGCTGCAGAAATATTTCTGGGCATACTAACCTAAGTTGATTTTCAAATTTTGGACATGATAGTATATGTGCTCGTACTACTGTCAATATTGTTTTACATGTTTCACAAATTGGTGGAGAGCTTCTATTTAACAAATAAGAGTGTGTCAGTTTACTATGCCCAATTCTAGTGCTTTTTAATAGCATATAGTTCACAGCAATATATAGAGAACAAGGACGGTAGCTTGTATTGGAGGACGATATCTCCACATATCACAGCCATTCATTGCCTTTTTCAGTTTTAGAACCATCCGTATAAATGCAGAGTTGGATGTGTATTTTTCTAGCTTTTCTTTAAATAGCTGCTGGTATCACTATTGCTGGCTACAATAGCATGAAAACAATATTTAATGGCCTGCAAACATACATTGTTGAGAGTTTTGATGGCAAAAATACACCGCCGTTATAAAACGCGGCGAGACAGTGCCTATTGGCAGACGGAGTACAAATAATTGTTGTCTGTTCGAACTGAGAAAGAGCAGTAAAAGTCTGATGTGTTACAAACACATGACTTTCTCTACTCTTGTACAAACTATTTTTCCAAACGCTTATGCTCCATCTACTTCATGTTAATCGGGATGTTAATCTTATTGTTGATTTTCTTGTAGGTGCAAGGAGAATTCAAGGGAGTAGCCTTTAAGCGATATTCAAATCTTTTAAGAGCTGCTATGTGGAGAATTCCATTCTCTTTGCATGTTCAGGAGATAAAAAAAACAAACAACGAATTCCCGTTTGAGAAAAGTGTAAGTATTGGAAAATTCAAACAAATAACAGGGAATATCTTGGAAATGGTTCAATCGACAAAAAAATGTATAACATAAATTGTGTGTTTTAAGAGATACACATTTTTTGTGTAGTAAAACCTTGTCTATCTCTTACGGTTTACCAGTTATGCGAAAGTCATTTAGAATGAAGAGGACTTTTGGGGACATTCCCAGAAAATTCAAGACATGTACTTCATTTGCCATGAAAATATATAATATTTTAATCAAAATCGTTATAGCCATTTTTGAGAAAACAAAAATGTTTTAAAAATGTTCCATGTAAAGGGTAGTCTGGGACGAGGGAATTTTCTTAAATATCGTGTCGCGTCCTTGGGAGATACTACACTCGAATACGAAGTTTGGTATTCCTCCGACTTTTCGTTTTTGAGTCATGCTGTTCACAGCTGACAGACAGACGCAGTAACGAACGTGTTTCCAAAAACTCTTTATTTTGATTCAGGACACCTCAAAACATGTAGTTACGGTGAAGTCTGGTATCGAGTTTTTGGGTGGAATGCAATACTTCCCATACTTACTATACGTAGTAGAACATTTAAAAAGGAACAGTAAGCTAAAAATTACCGCCCAAAAAGGAAAGAAGGGACAAATAAAACCCAGCATGTCGTAGCCCATAGTCACCGAAAACGAGTATTGGGCCTCGTCTTCGGACACTCGAAAAGAAAAAGGATTTCTCAACTTCCGGCATTAATATGAGGCAGTGTTTTAAACACTTAAATGATTTCAGTCAAATTATATAATATGTAAATTCAATAACAGACCGCCTTGAAGCAATATGTGTATGTAATAAGTTGTAAAATGTATGTAACAATCATTGCATATGGTTACATTATTGTATACATGTTCAATAATGTTATGTGAATGTATTACGTAATTTAATAATGTAGGAGCTGTGAGAATAATAAGTTAAACGTTGCTAACAATGAGGTAACCTTGAGGCAATAATGAGTTTGAGAGTTTAATAATACTACTTCTGATAATTAGAGCAGCAATAATATAAATTTTGAGACAGGGAAATTAATTACGTATTCGTGTGAGACGAAAATAGTGTACGTGTTAAAAAGTGCAAGTATTAAATAAAAGAATCTCACAGCTCTCGATATCAGTGAAGTGCTATTTAATTTGTGTCAAGGATTAACAAAAAAGAGTGAATTAAAACTTAAAATCTTTGTAAGCCTATATTCCTTTCGCCACAAAACCCTGCCAAGACTTCCATGTCTCTAACAAATACTGACGCAGCCGAGGCAAACATAAAAATATAATATATAAAGAAACAATAATAATATGTTTTTTTAAACTTGGGACAAACAACAATACAACAAAACATCTTCAAATTGGCGTTCATACGTGGGCTAATAAAATAATTCTCAAATACATTAATAACTCAGTGCTTTCACAAAATTAAATTGGGTTTTATTTCTTTAACTGCTGTGATTCTTAGCGCCCCATTCTATATTGGGTGTGAAAGTTTCGTTCAGAGGCCTCTTTATCAGGCTTGAGGTTCCTTTACGTGCCGTAAATCTACAACACGGGATCATCGGCTTTACTTCCCTTCCGAAAGATGCCACACTAATGGCCGTGTGCACCATCGTCGATAAACCCATAGGGACCTTCAGACTTACCGCGGTAAGAATTTGACCGGGGTAATTATCACACAGCGATGTACCAATGTTCACCGCGGCTTAGCTGACCGTGGTTACCTGGCAGGCGCTCATCCTGGTTGAGTGCACCGTTCATTTCGGGTAAACTCTACTGAACGCACCGGGATGTACATCATGTCGTCTGTTTTTCACTTGGTCTACCTCTTTGCTGAAGTGCATGCATGTAGTTCAGCGTGCAATGGAGGAAAGCAAAAGCAGACCCAAGTTTCTCTATTACGTTATTAAATTTAACATCAATTCTTAAGAAAAGATGGAAAGTACAGAGATAGAAGCAATAACTTTAAGTTGGACACGTAAGAAAAGCTGACCTTACAACTGATAAGAAAAATCTGATGTGTTACACTCACATGATCTTCTCTACTCTTGTACAACTATTTTTACAAACGCTTATTCTCCATATGCTTCATGTTAATTGAGATATCGAGATGTCAATCTTATTGCTAATTTTCTTGTAGATGCAACGGGAATTGGTGGGCTTTAAGCAATAGTCAAATATTTTAAGAGCTGGTTGCTATGTGGAGTATTCCATTCTCTTTGCATTACCAGGAAAAAAAAACAAAAAAGTTAAATACGAATTCCCATTTCAGAAAAAGTATAAGTATTGGAAAATTTAAGGGAATAACAAGCAATATCTCGAAAATTGTTCACTCAAAAACAAAATTTATATGACATAAATTGTGTATTTTAACGCGATCTACATTTTTTGTGTAGTTAAATTTTGTCTATCTCTTATAGTTTACCAGATATACAAAAGTCGTTCACAATGAAGAATAATTTTGGAGACATTCCCAGAAAATTCGAGATATACAATTCATTCACCATAAAAATGTCTTAAACTTATGTTATGTTGTTCAAAATCGTTAGTCATTTTTGAGAAAATTAAAAGTTTCGAAAAATGTTCATGTAAAGGGTAATCTGGGGTGGGGGAATTTTCGTTAAGACCTTTGTGTCGCATCTCTGGAAGATACTGAACTTAAATACAAGTTTGGTGTTTATCCGACTGTTCGTTTCTGAGTTATGTTCATAGACAGGCACAGACACACACACGGACATGTTTCCAAAACTGCTTTTTTGGGATTCAGGAGGCCTTGAAACATATGTTTCCGGTGAAATCTTGGTATGTAATTTTTGAGTAGAATGCAATTCTTCCCCTACTTGCTGTATGCAGTAGAGAAAGTAAAAAGAAAGAAAAGAGAATGCATTATTCCCAAACAAGATTTGAACCCGGAACCTCTTGAATAAGAGGTGTACACGCTACTATGACACCACGATGACGAGACTTCAAATTTTAGACTTCGTACTGATCTCTTCAGCTTAACGTATTCATATATCTGTGCAATCAATGTACTTAATAGGTATTCCTGAAAATGTAGTAATTGCACTAAATCCATTCATTACTCTCCTTATTTCTGCCTTGTTCTTGGAACTATGCTTCAACTGATATAATTGTGATATGTAATGCCGTGATTGTATGGATTTTCGTTACGTCTTGGCTCAGGATATTTAAGGCACCTGTCGCTCAGATAGGCGTTAAAGCATTCAAAATTACAAAGGACATTAAAGCAACTTTATCAGGATGTATTCATTGGCGAAAATGGAGTGTATCTATTCGTTGGAAATTCTAACCTAAACCGTTCCGCCATTTTAACATATCAGCAGAAGTAAAGTTGGAAATAATCGAAAACCGACTGTTCATGGCCGGTCAGATTTAACCGCGGTAAAATCCTCCATAAACTTTTACCGGCGTCGATGCACCACAAATGACTGTCCACCGCGGTGAAGTCTATATTTTACCAGGGTAAAATCTTGATCGAGAATGGTGCACACGGCCATAAGGATTTTTACGCCCGAAAACATACATCGCCGCGTTTGAGGCCACGACCTCGGGAACTAGAGGCTTGCATAGTAACCACTACACCACGGAGGACGACCTACACCCTTCGCTGATGGGTGATTTTGAAGTTACAATCATTATAATCGATCATCAATCTTTATAATCATTACATTTTCTGGTGTTATAATTTTGGAATTCAGAATGAAATTTAAATTTGTCATGATACAACTTAACAAATAATAAACTTTTCAAGATAAAGTGAAAAAATCTGATGTGTTGCACTCACATGACTTTCTCTACTCACTCTTTTACAAACTATTCTTAAAAACGCTTATTCTTCTATATAGACTTCATGTTAATCGAAATAAATATTTTCAGAAATTGTTTTTTTTTCATATTTCCTTGTAGGTACATTGGGATTAGAGGAGTACAATAGGCTTTAAGAGGTAGTCAAATATTTTAAGAGCGGGTCGCCATGTGGGTAATGGCTTTGAAATGCATTCCCTTTGCATGGCCAAGAGAGAGACGGAAAACAAATGACTTCTCATTTGAGAAAAATATACATATTCAAAATACTAACTAATAATAAGAGATGGTTAACTCCAGCAAAAAATTATTTGACATAAATTGGGAGCTTTAATGTGATCTGCATTTTTTGTGTGGTAAGAATTTGTCTATCTGTTACGATTTACCAATTATGAAAAAGTCATCAGAATGAAAAGAACTTCAAAGGTTATTCCCAGAAAATTCAAGATATACATCTCATTTGTCATGGCAATATCTTAAACGGACCTCTTTCTAAAAGTGTGTTTTTTGGGGTTTAGAGGACCTCAGAACATACATATATACGGTGAAATCTCGATATCGAATTTTTCTTTGGAATACAATACTTTTCCTACTTACTATACGTAGTAGAGAAAGTAAAAAGAGAATCTTCTATGATTAAGGCCCCATTTAGGTATACGATTTCGTGTCGTGGGACAAATGTGACACAATCTGAAAGCACGTTGAGTTAAATGGAAGCATTTATACCATGCGACGCGACAGTCGCGCAATATTGTGTCGTACGACCTGAAAAAACACGCCTCATTGTCTTTCAGGTCGCACGACACATGCGACAGTCGCAGGCATCATAACATACGTGTATGTAGCCTGTTTATTCACATCGCGTTGCCGATTGTGAAAGACAGTTCAGGCAATGCTCCCACTTTGGGAAGCTGTCGCAGTTCTCTGGCTCGTGTTATCTTATTTACTGGGTGCCTCTTGTTTTATTATTTTAAATTTGGGTTCATTGTCCTCCGGCTAGCTATTATAACTCAGTCGAGCAAATATCTCTAAGCAGGGCGTGTAAACGGAAAGGAGTTGTTGTTAAAAGATAACACTGATAAAAAAATTTGTCTCTACACTTTTATTGCCGTCACACTTAATTAATAATTCACATATTTAATCTTTATACACGCCTGACTGAAACTGTGATATTTCCGAATGTAACTACAGTCGTTTTAGTTGCCGCGCACAAATTACTTCGCGTACTTTACATTTTTGTAACTAACTCTGCGACGTGCACCTCGTGAGAGATTCTTCCGAACTGTGTAACACTTCCTTATGGCTCGAGAATATATACTCCTCACCTCGAATTGCCTAAACATTATAATAGAGCTGCTATTGGTTACCAAATCGCGCCCACTTTAGCGTCTGTTTTGTTCAGCCAATCATTACTACTAACGTATATACTCTAGAGAAGATATTCCCTCCATTTCTAAAAAAGGTACGCTACCCTGACGTCATTTGATTATCTCTTCTTAGTGATAAACAACTCACCCCTCGGTTTATTGTTACCCACTTCTATTGTCAGTTTCAGTGAGGCCGTGTAAACTTATTTCCTAACAATACTTATGGCTAACAAACATCTAAAATCCTGTACATACAATAATATTAATTTACACTACAATCACTCTGGCATTCACAGCATGTTATGATATAAAATATTGCCTCAAAACCCAGAGCTATAGTTTTGATCTTTCAATGTGGTTTGTGGTTTCATATGTGCGAGAATGATGTAATTGTCGTCGTTCAGATTGTTATCGAGTATGGATGCGCAACATTTTAAATAATAAATTCGTATAAACATCAATTTGGAATATTGCCTCAAAATGACAAGGATCGTGACAGGAAGCAATTTTCCAAAGGTTCCTAAATACACTGTTCACGAACCATGTATCGTTTGTGGATGTACATTCCTTTTTTGTTTGTTCTTGAGTTAAGAGTTAAAAATTTGTAGCAATAGCTTTTATCAATTCTTAGCTGTCCAACCAAATTGGAAATGGGCTGGCGGAAATGATTTCACAGCATGCATAGTAAGACACGTCGATGCATAAACAGACCCCTAAAAATTATGCCACGTCCCATCATTCCTTTGCATGATTTCATTTAGACACAAGAGGTATGGAATTTGCATTCATTCACTCACAGGAAACGCAGTCAATATCTATCAAGAACTATAGTCAAAACTATTTGGGGTCACGTGTCAGGCAATAACGCGAAGTCTCGACTCCTTTCATTCCTTATCCAGTATAAAGATGAATGCAGCAAATTTCAATAATGCAAAACTTAAAAATTTTAAAAGTATCGAAGGTTTATCTCAAAATATTAGGTATACTTCGATACCAAAGACTATCGAGAGTACCGAGGTATCGAGGGTATCAAGGTCCCATCTCTAAAAATAAGCAAGCCTTTTTCAAAGAGTGGTTTGAGATATGGGGTAGCTTTGTGAAAATCTTCGCTTTGCATTCTTAAAAGAGCAAATGAGCTATTTGAAATTTGGTGTGTATCTGACCTTTTGTGTGTGTTCTAGTTAAGCTTTCAAAAGTGCGCTCACACACACACACACACACACACACACAAACATGGGCGCGCAACAAATAAAGCAATTTCAAAAAATACACTATTTTTCATTTAGGAGAGCTTAGAATGTACATTTGTGGTTAAATTTCGAAAGTAAAGATTGTTACTATGTATTCTCAGGTTCTAATCCTTGCTGGGGTGCTGCCAAATCTACAAAAAGGATGGATAAAGGCTGGGTCACTGTATGGCACTGTCTAAAGAAAGCAAGCAGATCAGTTAATTCATCAGGACATTTATAATAAGCAATTTATATGAAATTAAACGGGTATATTGTGTTTATGGTTTTAATAAATAAGTTAGTATGTATTGAATTGAGCACATGAGCTTTACTTTCTTAAGTTTGCAAAGGCCAGGAAGGAAATCTTTTTCACACCGCTGGCCGCGTACCTGTTGATAATAAAACTGAGTGCCCAAAGTATACCTATATCGGCGTCGATCTGTTGCAGCGAACGTTTTTTAGAATTATAAGTAAACGTGCCTGGGTAGATGGACACAGAATTAAAACCCCACACGAGCAGCATGCCTTACCCAGGATCTAGAATTATTCCCAAGGAGAATGGAGCTGTGTAACATTTTGGAGACGTGTGAGAGAAATTTTTCTATTCAATAAATAAGAAATCAAAAGACAGGTTAAGACCCACGTGATGGAATATTTTAGCGAAACAACCACCTGATGTGCTAGAAGGGTAAGAATTGCAATATGGCTTTTACAAATATATAACATTCACGAGTCCCTCGGGGGAGAGCAGGCGGTTCAACGTTTAAGAGTAACTCGAAGCAGATGAAGATTCGGACTTCGACAAATTTCTGTGTGTACAGGAAGGCATCGCGAAATGATCCTAATTAGGCATCATGAGGTGTTGGTAAGCACGATTATGAAGGCGTGACAATCGAAATAGCAATAAATCTAAGTGGAGATGAGGATTATCCCACTCTCTGGGATCCATAAGAGTTCTCACAGCTCAGGAAGCTGAGATTGTTTATCCGATTACTTTTCCTTTCCTCAGTTACGCCTAGCTACCAAAACCCAACAGGAAATTCTGCGAAAAGGATGGATAAAGGATGGATTGAGCCCATATAAAATAAACGGTGATTGTCGTCTGTTGATGTTTATGGAATTTCTGTAACACTGTGGTGAAATACTTATTTTTCGTTTAAACAAAAAGTATCAATGAAATATTTTATGTCGGTGTCTTATTTAAAAATACCGTTAAAGGCTAGTTAAATGGATGTTCTTCCCTCCCCTTTCTTCGCTATTAACTTTCTCTCCTTCCCCATTTCTCTCTCTCTCTCCCTCTATCTCAATCTTCCTCTCCGTCGCTACCTTTCCACTCCTCCTAATATCTCGCTCTCTCCTCCTTCGCCGATCCCCCTCTTTCTCCTTCTTTCTGTGCAATATAGGATGATGTGCTTGGGTAGCTCGAATAAATACTGAGTAGTAGTTTGGGTGACCTATTTGTGCAGGGGCTCTATGACCTCGTGAGTGGGTACTGCACACATGCGTCACGTAGCTTTCTGGCGGACACATACTGAAGTTTGGTAACTATATGGCTTGCGCTCCGTTATTGTAATTAGTTCTTCGCTCGCGTTATGGAGCGGCCACGATACGAAAACAACGAACTAGTTGATGCGTTAATGTTTCCAGAGTTTGACAGACAAGCAGGAGTGCTTTATAGCAAAAGTTTTCCTCATCAATTGGAACAATTGCGGAATCATGGCCGGCTGCACGCTTCAAATCGGCCGCTACGCGTGCGACAGACACTGTGTTTGTAAATGCCGAAAGAAAAGCTGTTGTTACAAATCCTCATTTCAACTGCGGTGCTATTGCACTTGAGAAGAACGGATCTTATTTTGAACATCATTTTTGAGTATACAGTACATCAAATGAAAGTCCCTGCAGCAACCGCGGAGTAGGTTACACAACCTACCGCTCAGTATCCATCCGAGCCAACGAGTACATATAGGATGATGTTTTGAAAATGGTAATATTGTACCGCTCACTGGGGCAGTTGCTCCGGAGGGTTGCTTACAACGGGGGTGTAGGTTCAGAAGGTAGGGCTGGTCAGTGCCGGGATGCAGAGTACCATAGGAAATTGAATGAGAACCTGGGATTTGTATAAAAATCTAAGAATGACTATATTCTGTTACATGGATACTGGGTTAGAGGGGAATACGTGCAGGAACTTGAGCGTGTCCACACATGGCTTACCAGGTGAGCTCTCGCTGGTCTTGAAGTCAACACATAGTAATAATTATTATAATCGGCGTCGGAGGAAAATTGAGACAAATGACCTACATTCGTGGCCAATATATACTTATCCGCAAGCTGAGCAAGCGATCCGGTGTTCTACAAGCCAGTGCTTCCTACACTTCCACATCTTTCGACACTTCATACAATCTAACACAATCCCCAGACCGTGGTTCGAATTCTATTATGGGCACTACAATATAACTACTTCTTTGATGTCAATTAAAATTAGAAACAGAAGTAAAATATTTAATTAGGTACAAAAATGTGCCCTTCTTAATGCTTGTATGCGATCGTAACTATGTTTTTCATGGTGGTAAATGATCAGATAATCGTAGACAATAAATGTTTCTTAAAAGTGCTCCTATACAAATGTTCTAAATGACACAATATATCAAAAACATTACACTTATAAACTTTTGTTATAAAACATTTATAAGAAGATGACTAATAAGCGAGATAAAACAATTTTTACTTTCTCTACCACGTATAGTAAGCAGGGGAAGTATTGTATTTCACCCAAATATTCGATATCGAGATTTCACCGGAAATATATGCTTTGAGACCCCCTGAATAAAAAAAAAGCATTTTTGAAAACATGTCCGGGTGCGTCTCTATGTGTGTGTGAGTGTGTCTGTCTGTGAACAGTATAACTCAGAGACGAACAGTCGGATAAACACCAAACTTGGTATTTAGGTCCAGTATCTCTCAGAGATGCGACACGAAGGTTTTCAAGAAAATCTCTTCACCCCAGATTACACTTTACATGGAAAACTTTTCGAAAATTTTAATTTTTTAAAAATGGCTCTAACGATTTTAATTAAAATATCATATGTTTAAGATATTTTCATGACAAATGAAATGTATATCTCGAATTTTCAGGGAATGTCTCCAAAAGTATTCTTTATTGTGAACGAATTTTGCATAACTGGTAAACCATAAGAGAAAGACAAAATTTTACTACACAAAAAATGTAGATCGTGTTAAAATACACAATATATGTCATATACATTTTTGTTGTTGAGTGAATCATTTTCGAGATATTGCTTATTATTTCCTTAAATTTTCCAATACTTACTTTTTCTCAAATGGAAATTCGTTATTCATTTTTTTGTCCTGGTAATACAAAGACAATGGAATACTTCACATAGCAACCAGCTCTTAAAATATTTGACTATCGCTTAAAGCCTACCAATTCCCCTTGCATCTACAAGAAAATTAGCAATAGGATTAACATCTCGATATCTCGATTAACATGAAGCATGCGGAGAATAAGCGTTTGTAAAAATAGTTTGTACAAGAGTAGAGAAAGTCATGTGAGTGTAACACATCAGATTTTTAAATTTACAGCCCTCCTAAACCCCCATCTCTCTTAAGATAAGAGATGTCGCACAGCCTATTCAACTCAGTATTAATTATTTATCCAAAATAAAAAATTGTCACAAAACGTTTCATTACGCGTATAGACAGCCAAATGAGACATACTACTTTCAATAAGTTTAACAAAATTACCGAAACACCTAAACTGACAAAATTTTTTGGGCGCTAAATTCACTTTAGGGCACTAGCAGAACCCGAAGATATGCTTGCGTTATTGCGTTAAGCTGTGAAGTTTCTACTTTAAGTCGCTTGCTCTCACTTACGATATTTTCTACTCCCTATTTCTCTCCTTCTTTCCTCTTTGTCTCCCTTCACACATCTTTCTCTTTCTCTCCTAGTTACTTTCTCTCTTTACTCTCTACCTCTTGCCCTCCCCAGGTCTTTCCACTCTATCTGCCATTCTCTTTCTCCTCCTCGTCGCATTCTCTACATCTATCTCCTCTCTATACCATGTAACGGCTGCACGTTAATGTGTGCGGCTTGTATTCGGGGATCCGATTCCCGTTGGGCCTACTACTGTGAACTTGAGTTTTTTTTGGGGGGGTCCTCTAGTTGGTAGGCAAAGCTGAGATGGATTGTAAAATATCGCGAATTTCTACCTGTTTCCCATTTCTTATCATTTCATTTCCTTATCATGTATCAGGGTCGAAGGATAAGGCGAGTGAAAGGCGGGCGAGTCATGTGGCAAAGTTTACTTGAGGAGCTGTCCGTCCTGGCATTCGGTATGAGACGGGCTCTCAGAGAGACCTCTATATGGAGAGAAGTAGGCCTGTAGGGTGTCCCTATAATACCTGTAGACGTGTAACGATAACGTTGCAAGGAATCGGATTGTGGTCTCGGAACTGTTTTGTTCGTACCCGGCGTCTTGTAGCAGTACGTCTTGTAGATTCGACTTTGATAGATCGGCGGTTGAGCAGTCCTTGACTCCTGATTATTGAATTTTATTTATGGACGCTCTTTTACTATGGTTCTTAGGGTTCCATTCTATACCGGAAATTTTGCTCAGAGGCATCTTTGTCAGGCCGCTGCTGCTGCTATGGCCACGAGACTTCTACCTGCGCTGCACCAACGAGGTGCCACTACTGCGGTGCACCAACCACGACCTCCGCCGACGCCGCCGGTACTGCGCCTCCTGCAACGGCCACGGCCACTTCACCGGGTAGGCGCAGTGCCCTCTGTATCCGAGAAGCCGTCGATCCACTCCGGCTTCGACTGTACGACGTCAACACCGCCACCACCTCCAGCACCTGCAACAACAGACACCACCCTGCGAGATGCGATCCAGCATCTACACTCAGAGGTCCTGAACATCGGATCCAGCATCTCGCAACAGGACGAAATCCCCGCTTCACTCATCACTGCCGCTCATTCTGCCACCACGGAACAACTCCCCCGTCTTGCCGCAATGGAATCCGCTATCCAGGACCTTCATAGCATCACCACCGCCTTCTCAACTGCCTTCCAAAGGTTCACCACCCGCTGCCTGCAGGGGTTCGACTGCGCCGACTCAGCCATCAGTGGCCTGGGGGAATCCATTGCCAGTCTGCCACCGACTTCAGCACCGCCAGCTCCGACAGATTTCCTGGAGGAGGTTAGCCACACGACATCAGGTCTTACTGACCTAGTAAAGTCCCTGCACATGATGATGGCCGAGTGGACATCTGTACTCTCCGGCCTGAAGAGTGGGCAGGAACGAACGAACGCCTACATGATGGCACAAGAAACCGCTCGTTTCTATCCTACTTCCAGATACAACTACCCACGCCAAAACTGAGCGCACCTCTCGAGGGGCACTAAACATTTGAATCAATGCAATAAAGACAACCACGCCACAATCCCTTCCAATTCCTTTCCACGAAATTCCCCGTGTGTGGCGACCAGGGCCTCAATCACCCGGACATTCCTTTACTCCACTGCCAGCGCAATAAGCTGGTAGCTATCCTACCGCATACTAACGGGGGTGCAACAGCGTCTCCAATATCCTTCCTAACTTCTCCTTCTACTCCATATTTAATCCTATCCTATTCCCCCACCCCCAAAAAGGTCCTTAGCGTCCCATTCTATATTGGGCGTGAAAGATTGGTAATTTTGCTCAGAGGCCTCTTTATCGGCTTGAGGTTCTTTTACGTGCCGCAAATCTACGACACGGCACCGCCGGCTTTACTTCCCTTCCGAAGGAAGCCATGCCAAGGATTTTTACGCACGAAACAATCCATTGCCCTTCGCCGGGTTTGAACCCGCGACCTCGGGAACTAAAGGCTAGCCTGGTACCCCTAGACCACGGAGGACACTTGACTCCTTATGTATCTCAGGTCGTGGTATCGGAAGAGAATAAAAGATTTGGATTTGCGGAACAGATTTCACTTCCCTTTTTATTTCACTCAAAATAAAAACACTTTTATAAACGGAATTATACTTATCACTACTTTACTTTTACACGATGTATTAATGCATTGTTGAACACGTATCAAGGTTTAAACGATATTAATTGGCAGGCAGGCGAATGCAACTTCGCCCTGTTGAGGCCAGCAGAAAAGTGAGTTTTTAGCTAGCTTCACCTTTAAGTTTCATGGATTTGCGTCACCTATTTCTATGCCAACTTGGATTTCTGCAATTCTATTGGTAGTTTGACTGTCTGTATGCAAGCTTAATTTTTGTTCTATGTAGATCTAACAATATGCTTGACATTATTTAACATTATTAAAGTTACGAACACCTAAATATAATTTTGATTACTATGAATATTTGATACAATTTGACTTTTAATATACTAAGTCCCTTTCTAATTCCTTTTTGCTCTTAATCTTCTCGATCTCATTTGATAACCTTTCATCAATTCTTTTCTGATGGCATGCTTCTTTACGTATAGTTCCATCGAACTTATGTGGCTAAACATATAAAAATATCGTTTCAGATCTTAGGTACCCCGCTTACGTGCGAACCTACCGCCTCGGATCTGGTCTCCCGCTTTGCCCTTCTTCACCCCTTCCTCACGGAGGTTTTCAGAAGCAGAATGCAGCTTCATGTGCCCTTAAGTGCTGAAATGTTTCCTTACCGTTTCCTTAATGCTTGTAATGCGGTCAAAGCTGTATTGCTTTCCGTGGTAATCACTTAACGTTCCGAATAATCCCGACTAAATGTTGAAGTAGTTACTGTCTTTATTGTCTGCTCCACGTTTAGGTGCCAATTTGAAGAAAGATGGTTTGTTACGTTATTTTTTTGCCCCACGTTCTGGCGCCAATTTGAAGTAAGTGGTTGTTATATTGGAGGAGTCGTATTATAGTTCAACTGTTGGGGAACCGAACTTGTAGTTGCAACCGCACGTATAGTAAACAGTTTCCGGTAGCCTTCGCCCCAAGTTTAAAAAAAATATTAACTTTGTAATTAAACTGTTTCTTTAAATATTATATATTTATGTTTGCCCCGACTGCGACAGTATTTATTTTATAGACATGGAAGTCTTTGCAGGGCGTGATGCGACAAGAATGTAGGCTTACACAGATTTTAAGTTTTAATTCACTCCTTTTTTTAATCCTTGACACAAACTAATAGCACTTCACTGATATCGAGAGAGAGCTGTGAGATGTTTTTATTTAATAATTACACTTTTTTAATACGTAAACTATTTTCGTTTCACACGAACACGTATAAACTTCTCGAGGACGCATCACACGTCTGGTTAGTAACACTGTCTGCAGACTACTGAAGTGATTTCAAGCGCCTAAACTTTGTAAATTTATGTATTTCAAGTCTCTGATTGGCTATTTTTACTCCAATAGAATACCTGCATTTAATTAACGCTTTTTCTGGTTATTGATTGGCTGTTTTCATAAACTGCCACTAAAATTACACTATTGTTACTCCAATAATGACTAGTAGCATATTTAAACTTCCTTACTATTATTGCCTCAAGATTACCTCATTGTTAGCAACTTTTAACTTATTTTCACAGCTCTTACATTATTAAATTACGTAACACATTCACATAACATTATTGAACATGTTTACAATAATATGCAATGACTGTTACATACATTTTACAAATTATTACATACACATATTGCTTCAAGGCGGGCTGTTATTGAATTTATTTATTATATAATTTGACTAAAATCATTTAAGTGTTAAAAATACTGCCTCAATGTTCTTTTCTGTATTTATTTTATGTCACTATAACTACCTGGCTTAAAACTTCAAGAAACAAGCATGTAAACTATTTATTAGAAAACCATGTAATAAAAGAGCTGAAAATTTATTTAAATGTAACAATGAGAAATGAGAGCAATTACTGCATCTTTCACAGAACATGCTCCTATGAAAAAGTATCTTAACACAATGGGAGTGTTTCAGGGTAACTTAGATTGCAGGATGTGCAAGGAAGAAACTGAAACAGCCCAACACATTATATTCTCCTGTGCGGCTTTGGTTTACAGGAGATGCATTGCTATTGAGAATTGTTTTTAAAACCAGAAAAACTTGAAACCATAACTGTTGTATGAATGTGTTCCTTGGTAAGGGATGCAGGCGTAATGAGCTCGTTTTAAAACGATACAAATAGCACAATAAGCGCAAGGCTAAAGTGCGTCCAAAGCAATGATGAAAATCTGTATCGTAAAAGACAAGGCGTTGTGAGGCAGTATTTTTAACACTTGAATAATTTCAATTAAATTATATAATATGTGATTTCAATAACAGCCTGCCTTGAAACAGTATGTATGTAATAATTTGTAAAATGTATGTAACAGTCATTGCAAATGCTTATATTATTGTAAACATGTTTGATAATGTTATGTGAATGCGTTACGTAATTTAATAATGTAAGAGCTGTGAGAATAATAAGTTTAAAGTTGCTAACAATGAGGTAACAATGAGGTAACCTTGAGGCAATAATGAGTTTGAGAGTTTAAATGCTACTAGTCATGATGTAAATTTTGTGACAGTTTAAAAATAGCCAATCAACAGCCAGAAAAAGCTTTAGTAAAATGCAGGTATTCTATTGGACTAGGATTAGCCAATCAGAGACTTGAAATACAAAAATTTACGGGTTTGGACGGTTGAAATATGCTCAGTTGCCTGCAGAACTTGGTAGTAACCGGATGGAAGATGTATTCTCTAGAGAAATATTACGTATTCGTGTGAAACGAAAATTAAGTAAACGCGTTAACAAAGTGCAAGTATTAAATAAAAGAATCTCACAGCTCTTGATATCAATGTAGTGCTATTTAATTAGTGTCAAGGATTAATAAAACAAGGTGAATTTAAACTTAAAATCTGTGTAAGCCTACATTCTTGTCGCACCACGCCCTGATTAAGAGAAACGTGTCTCTAAAGTAATACTGAAGCAGCTGAGGCAAAAACAAACATAAATAATATCTATTGAACCAGTTTAATAGGAAAGTTAATAGTTAATATTTTTTTAAACTTGGAGCGTAACAACAAAAATACATCGTCAAATCGGCTTTACATACGTAGCAGCTTATTACGTAAGCACCAACTTCAAATTAACGCCCAAAGCGTGGTGCAAAAAATCTTCAACAACAAAACACTTTCTCAGTTGTCATATCGCGGCGGGTCTCCTTGTGGATCGGTTTGTGGCGGACAGTTGGTCTTCTAGGTCTCATCCCTGTACCATACCATCTTACTTTTTCACATGTTCACACAGGCATGCGCGTAGCAACTGTACTGTCTGTTCAGCAACGTTTTAACTAGGGGTGGGGGAACTTTTCAAGTAAGTAAAGTTTTAGCTACTGAAAGAAGGTAGTGCTTATTTGAGGGAACTGGGGGGTAAAGACCTGAGACAGATAAAAGGCTGTAGGCTGTTTTCCACTGTATCTATAACGTGCGGCACAAATTCAACATACTGTTTATCCCCTCCCGCCAGCTAAAACTTTACCTGAGAGATAAGCCAGCCCAACCCCATAGCTAAAACATTGCTGAACAGACAGTTCCTCTGCTTCTGTGATGAGAAGATGCCGAGACATGTTTCGACACAAGTCCACAGAGACTGTATAGGAACTGTACCTCTGCCTCTACAGGTGCCAGGCAGGTGACATTAGGGTGCGTCCAGTCTGCTTGCTTTCATTATCTGTGGATGTAAGACAGAGTATTCGCTTTTACCATCTATTTTTCAATTTACTACTGGTATTAAATATTGATTCCGGTATTTACCTCGACGACTAAGGGAAACCACGAAAAATACCAGGCAGATGGTTGACCCACGGGATTTGAACCAGGAAACTCCTGAATGCGGGCCACATCCGCTCGGTAACTAAAACTTGGTATAATTCCGTAATATAGAAATATTATAAATAAAAGAGCTTTTCAAAAAGTTAAATGTAAGTCAAATATTTCGTCCTTTAAATTTGTGTATCCTATGATAACTCATACTCTCTCTCTCTACCTCTCTGTCTCTACCTCTCTCTCTTTCTCTCTCTCTCTCTCTCTATATATATATATATAATAAATAAATAAATTTCAACAAATATTGTAGCGGTTTCCGCCATCGTGGTTCTCATCACCTTACCTTGCGTCCTCGACGTTCTCCGCTACGTCGTAGGGTCGTCTTCAGGAATCGGATGTCGACGATCTCATTAGAAAGCGTGTCATATTTCAGAGTCAACTATCGGCGAATCGATCTGAAATTCCCTATTGTAATTATGTCAGAATAGGATACGGGAGTCGAGACACCAGGATATTGTCTTGAAAGAAACACTGTTTTCACTTTTCTCACTCTGGCGCGCCGTTATACTTTAACACAGTCTTTCCACTATCACCTCCTGGTCTACTAACGTTTGCTCCGGCTAATTATTCAATATCTCGGTGCTCTACCACAGTTCTTTAGATTTGCTCGAACTCGAAGTAGTCTCTTGACAAATATTAAATCGTTTATAAGCTTGGATAAAAATTATCTCAACGAATACTATTCACACATTAGTAAAATATTCCACACAAATCACTTGGTAGTTACATGATTGCGCGTAACTTAGCGTTCCTCTCTTACTCGGGGTACTACGGGTTAGCTTATCGAAGAATCATGACAAACTGTGTGAAATCCACGCTTACGTTTACATATATCAACTTACTACTAGCCTCCGGATTTCTGTACGTGCAGCCATGTCTTCCTATCTTCTCATTGGTTCTAACAATTATCCTGTATCTTTATTGCCTTTCCGGTTGAAACTTCGAAGCATAAACGTACGAAGAGGTCGTTGCCGTAGCGTCTACTAACTCTTGAAACTTGGTTCATCGCCTCGAAATACAAAGAAACGGAGTTTTATGGCCCCATGCTCGGAAAAATACAATGAACATTTTGATTTTCTTACGCAATTACGCCTTTATTTATTGGACAATATTAATGCAACTTAAAACATATTGACACTTTTTAAAGGGACCTTGATTTATGTAGTTTTTAATCCAATTACTTTAAAATTGTAGAAAATTATTAAATTTTGTGTTAATTAATCATTAATAATTTATAAACTATAATTATTTAAGAATTTCTGTTTGTGCAGTTGTAATCAGGAGGAAATATCGCTACAATATGTGGAACCTTAAAGAAACAAAGCTGAAGTTCTACAAGGAAGACTGTGTCAGTCCCTGTGCTCATGCATGGCAGCGAATCGTGGATACTAAAACAAAAGGACAAAAGTAAAATTCAGACAGCGGAAATTAGATTTTTGTGAAGAACTAAAGGATGTACTAGACTAGACTTAATAAGAAATGAAATAATTAGAGAATAACTGAATATTTATAAATTATATTACAAAATTGGAGAAAATAAAGATAATTAGAAAGAGCACATGAACCGCATGAGTGAAGAAAGAATACCACATCTAATTAATAAATATAAACCTTCAGACATCGAAAACCCTAGAAAAAATTCTGATGTGTTACACTCACATGACTTTCTCTACTCTTGTACAAACTATTTTTACAAACATTTGCAGACTCTATCTTATTGCTAATTTTCTTGTAGATGTAAGGAAATATATATTTACAAGGGCAATATAGAAATACAGTAGCCTTTAAGCAAATACATATCTCTTAATAGCTGGTTGCTAGGTGCAGCACCATTCCCTTTGGCACAGATTAATACTCTTTGCATATCCAAGACAAAAAATGAATTCCCACTTGAGAAAATAAGTATTGAAAAATTTAAGAGAATAACAAGCAATATCTCGAAAATGGCTCACTCAAAAAAAAAAATGTATACATAAATTGTGTATTTTAACGCGATCTACATTTTTTGTATAGTAAAATTTTGTCTATCTCTTATGGTTTACCAGTTATGAAAACGTCGTTCACAATGAAGAATACTTTTGGAGACATTCCCAGAAAATTCAAGATATACATTTTATTTGCCATGAAAACATTTTAAAGATATGATATTTTAATCAAACTCGTTAGAGGCATTTTTGAGAAAATTAAAATTTTCCAAAAATCTTCCATGTAAAGGGTAATCTGAGGCGGGGGATTTTCTTGAAAACCTTCCTGTCGCATCCATGGAAGATACTAAACCTAAATACCAAGTTTTGTGTTTATCCAATAGTTCGTTTCTGAGTTATGCTGTTCACAGACACACATACACACACACAGATACACACACACACACACGGACATGTTTCCAAAAATGCTTTTTTTTGGATTCAGGGAGTCTCAAAACATGTATTTCCGGTGAAATCGGGATATCGAATTTTTGGGTGGAATACAATACTTCCCCTACTTATTATACGTAGTAGAGAAAATAAAAAGGGAGTAAAGTGAAGAATGATAAGATGAAACAGGTGGAATTCCTAATCCTTGAAGTGAAGAAGAGCATTATAACTCATTTTCTTTTGGGAGAAGCAATTATGATGCTATATAGTCTATTTTATGCGTGGGATGTTTCTTTGATTAGAATTGTGGGTGTAAAGAGCACACGCATGCAATCAAACAAAATTTTAAGCTCAACTGTTGGTTTTAAGGTAGCCCATTCAAACACGTTAGTATCAATTATTATTCATACAAAATGAAAACTACAGGCAAATTTCTATTATGTTTTATTATACGTAAAGACGTTCATAATAATGCAATAGGAACCAACGATTTAACGAACGTAGGCTATAAGTTTTATTCCAAAACTTCTTGCCCAATATTTGATGTATACTCTAAAAATGAGATAGCGTTTGGTTTTATGGGCTGCTGGAATAAACAAGCGTTAAGTGGATGGTTGAATGGACAGAAAAATCAATGGGTGTTTCGTTTTTAGTAGCAACTGTCCTTGTTATTTTACTGCCAGCAATCAATCATAAATAAACGTCTTCTGAATTAACAATAAACTGAAAACCAGTGAGTTGACTTTGAGAACTCTGTTTGCATTAATGTATTAGGCCTTTAAATAGTGCTGGATTGTTAGTATGTATTCAGCACACAGAAACAGATTACATACATAGAAATTACTTTGCAATCAGCACAACAAAAATAGATTCTTGGCAACCCTATGCGGAAATTTTCAAATTCCTTAACTAAGCAACGGTTTTAAAATGTTAACCACTTGGGGAATTTTATTTTAAAGTGTCTAAAAATACTGAGCAAGATAGCTCCGCGGTAAGTGTGAGGCTCGCATTCAGGAGGTCCCGGGTTCGATTTCCGTCGAGCGCTTACTCTGACTTTGGGTGTTTTGTGTTTTTCGTAATCAGTAGGCGAATACTGGGATATTTCTCATCTACCAAGAATTCCTTTCCATCATTTCCTTTTAATTCTGCTCCCTTCTCATATTTCAGTTGGGCTTCTGGTTTTGTGACGTGAGACGTGACATATACGCGAATGCTTGCTCAAATGAATGTATGCTCACTGTGTACACTAGAGGGCTGCTTGGTTATCAGGTCGTTCATCGCCTTCCCTGGGCAGCTCCAGTATTGGGTCGGGTCTTCGAGGCAGACACTGTTAGAGACTTCCGCGCGTCTCTGTGACCTATCTGCCCGCTACCTATAGCCTACGTGGTTCCTTCACTGCATCCCTTCCTCGTGGGAAATAGTAGCCGCAATAGACTTCCCATGGGTCGTAGTGCGCGAGGGTTCTCCTCAGATGTATACCCTATACCCAGACTCTCTATAAAGTTTCATGTAGTGTAAATAATTTAGAAGTCAAATATTATTTATTTAAATGTTGTAATTTCAAAAAATTTCCCACGCGTAAAATTATTTAAGTTTTTACAATGTTATTCTTCCTAACATTATATTGCTAAGGCATTCAAAATGTACCCTTTGTCATACTTGTTTAATGTAAACAAACTGTTTTTGTTCTTCTTTTCTGCCGAACCCAAACTTTTCACTTATTCTATAATTATACCATATTACTTTTTAACCATCCACGTGTTTAAAAATGGGATTACTTGAAACTCTAAATTAAGGAAAAATTGCATCGCGTGAAGCACTTTATTGCTTAAAAATGTGCAAACATTTCATTTTCAAAAAAAAAAGTACATGTCCTTATTTTGTATTTCCGACCTTGACACTGTATAACAGTCGTAAATGGCCAAAATAACAAATAATGTGTTTCTATAGACTAAATTAAAATGGAACAAAAAATGAAAATGTTGAAGTTCTTAACCAAAATCCTTCAACAGAGATGCACTAGGAAAATTTAACGTAACGACGAACATACACTACGTGATCAAAGTATCCGGACACCTGGCTGAAAATGGCGTACAAGTTCGTGGCGCCCTCCATTGGTAATGCTGGAAGTCAATATGATGTTGATCCACCCTTAGTCTTGATGACAGCGTTCACTTTCGCAGGCATACTTTCAATCACGCGCTGGAAGGTTTCTTGGGGAATGGCAGCCCATTCTTTACGGAGTGCAGAACTGAGGAGAGGTATCGATGTAGTTCGGTGAGGCCTGGCACGAAGTCGGCGTTCCAAAACATCCCAAAGGTGTTCTATAGGATTCAATTCAGGATTCTGTGCAGGCCAGTCCATTACAGGGATGTTATTGTCGTGTAACCACTTCGACACAGCCCGTGCAGTATTAACAGGTGCTCGACCGTGTTGAAAAATGCAATCGCCATCCCCGAATTGCTCTTCAACCGTGGGAAGCAAGAAGGTGCTTAAAATATCAATATAGGTCTGCACTGTGATCGTGCCACGCAAAACAACAAGGGGTGCAAGACCCCCCCCTCTCCAAGAAAAACACGACCACACCATAACACCACCACCTCCGAACTTCACTGTTGGCACTACACACGCTGGCAGATGACGTTCACCGAGCATTCGCCATACCCACACCCTGCCATCGGATCGCCACATTATGTACCGTGATTCGTCACTCCACACAACGTTTTGCCACTGTTCAATCGTGTAATGTTGACGCTCCTTACACCAAGCGAGGCATCGTTTGGCATTTTCCTGCGTGATGTGTGGCTTATGAGCAGCCGCTCGACCATGGAATTCAAGGTTTCTCACCTCCCGCCTATCTGTCATAGTACTTGGAGTGGATCCTGATGCAGTTTGGAAATTCCTGTGTGATGGTCTGGATAGATGTCTGCCTATTACTGTTTACGATCCTCTTCAAATGTCGGCGGTTTCTGTCAGTCCACAGACGAGGTCGGTCTGTACGCTTTTGCGCTTTACATGTCCCTTCACGTTTCCACTTTACTATCACATCAGAAACAGTGGACCTAGGGATGTTTAGGAGTGTATAAATCTCGCGTACAGACTTCTGACACAAATGACATCCAATCACCTGACAATCCAGGACATAAAAAACGAATAAGGAATTCCCATTTGAGAAAAAGTAAGTATAAGTACTGCAAAATTCAAAATATAACAAGGAATTTCTGGGAAATGGTTTATACACGACAATATATATATATATATATATATATATATATATTACATTAATTGTGTTTTTTAACGAAATCTACATTTTTTATGTAGTAAAGGTTTGGCTTACGTTTACCAGTTATGCAAAAGTAATTCAGAATGAAAAGGACTTTTGGGACATTCCCATAAAATTCATTATATACATTTCATTTGCCATGAAAGTATCTTAAACATACGATGTTTTAGTGAACATCGTTACAGCCATTTTTGAGAAAATCAAAGTTTTCGAAAAATGTTCCATGTAAAGGGCATTTTAGGGTGTGGAAATTTCTGGAAAATCTTCATGTCTCATTTTTGAAAGATACTGAACGTAAATATCTAGTTTGGTGTTTATCCGACTTTCCTTTTTGACTTATGCTTTTCACAAATACACAGGCACACACACGGAGCTTTTTCTAAAAGGGCTTTTTCTTTGGATTCAGGAGACCTCAAAACATGTATTCCCAGTGAAATCTCGGTATCGATTTTTTCGGAGTAGAGAAAGTAAAAAGGGATATGTGCTATTAATTTATTTACTTCACAGATTAAACTCTATTTTACAACTTGTATATTTGGATTGTAGTTTCATAATTTTAAAATAGTATCAATATTTATATTTTCCAATGTTCGATGGACGTGGTGAATAAATTTTACAAAATATTTGGAACATTTTTTTACTATATTTTTTTTTCAATGGTTTAAATAAAGTTTCAAACTATCTCCTGTACATGAACGGAGGACATTCAAAGAGTAAATATTCTGTTGTTTCTTCCTTTCCTCAAGGGCAATCGAGATCCCTTTCTATGATAAATGAATTCGTCGGGAGTGAGTACCAAATTTGCCGTGACCAGAAATAAATTGTGTCAGTGCAAAATCAGGGAAAATATATATATATATATATATATATATATATATATATATATCTTGTTAGTGAGCCAATGTTGCTAATTATCTACTATGAAGTCCATGTATTTATTGTGTGCATTTTGTACTCTTGACTTCAGTCTTGATATTGAACATACTAAACGGGATGTCTCAGGCGGTATCCAGGTTTTCCCGGGTTTTCAGGTCAATGTTGTATGAATTTTCTGTTTCTCCATTTTGTTCCATTCATAATTTCATTCCTCCTTCATCTCGTTGATCCCTTTCAGTGTCAGAGGTGTGGACGATGGTGTTTCTGTGCAGTATGGTAGAAGAAAAGGATGCTTTCTGTGGGCTTTCGGCTGGCTTCGGGATATCCGAACCTCTTTGAGGGATATTAGACCCCTTATGTGTGGGGCGGGGTCCCCGGTCTGCTTGTCCTTCTGCCGAGGTGTCTACGTTTAGAACTTTAGGGAACCTGTCATTGTAGCACCGTCGCCTCTAAATCCGGCCGTCCGGTGTCTCCTCCTGTTGGGACGTAGGTACAATATTTCCTCTGAATCGGCGCCGAGTTCCCTCCGTTGAGAAAAATAAGTTACTCAACATTCCTACACCTAATTTACATAGGGACTAGAGCAAATAATACAAAAATATTGCGTTTTACAGTCACATGACTTTCTTTACCCTCTATCGCTTATTAGTGGGCATAAAATCTATCCTTACGAAAGTTTATTTTCCTATCTACTTCATTTTAATCCATATAAACATTTCCGGAAATACGTACTTACACATTTGTTATAGATACGAATACAAAGTGAACAGCGACAGTCAAATGTTTTAGAACTGCGCGTTATATGCTGGCCTTAAAATGCCATACTATTTCCATGACATCACGAGAAACAGGAAAACCAGCAAGAGTTTAAAAGAATGGCTAAACATTGAACTATTCGAACCGTTAATAACGGATACCTCGGAAATGGCTGACGCCACAAAAAAGTTATTTGAAATATATTGTGTGTTTTAAAGCGATCTACTTTTCTGTGTAGTACCTTTTCGTCTATCGTTTAACATTCACCAGTTATACAAGATTCTACATTCCGATTGAAGAGGACTTCACAGACTCTTTGTAGAAAATTCATGGTGTTATTTTAATCAAAATCGTTAGCGGCATTTTTTAGAAAATCAAATAGTTTGGGGTGGGGAGTTTTCTTGAAAATTTCTGTCCTATCTTTGGAAGGTACTGACTCTAAATACCAGGTTTGGTGTTTACCCAACTTTTCAGTTTTCAGATTGGTGCTCATATAAAAGCGAACCTTTTTCTAAAGGTTGTTGTAAAGGTTCCGATGAAATCTCGGTACCTAATTACTTTCTCTACTACGTATAGTAAGTAGGGGAAGTATTGTATTCCACCCAAAAATTCGATACAGAGATTTCACCGGAAATACATGTTTTGAGATACCCTGAATCCAAAAAAAAGCATTTTTGGAAACATGTCCGTGTGTGTGGCTGTGTGTCTGTCTGTCTGTGTGTCTGTCTGTGAACAGCATAACTCAGAAACGAACAGTCGGATAAACACAAAACTTGGTATTTAGATTCAGTATCTTCCAAGAATGTGACACGAAGGTTTTCAAGAAATTCCCTCCACCCCAAATTACCCTTTACATGGAAGATTTTTCGAAAATTTTAATTTTCTCAAAAACGGCTCTAACGATTTTGATTAAAATATCATATGTTTAAGATATTTTTATGACAAATAAAGTGTATATCTTGAATTTTCCGGGAATGTCTCCAAAAGTATTCTTCATTGTGAATGACTTTTGCATAATGGTAAACCATAAGAGATAGACAAAATTTTACTACACAAAAATGTAGATCGCGTTAAAATACACAATTTATGTCATATACATTTTTGTTGTTGAATGAATCATTTTCCAGATATTGCTTTTTATTCCCTTAAATGTTTCAATACTTATTTTCTCAAATGGGAATTCGTTATTCATGTTTTTGTCTTGGATATGCAAAGAGTATTAATCTGTGGCAAAGAGAATGGTGCTGCACCTAGCATCCAGCTATTAAGAGATATGTATGTGCTTAAAGGCTACTGTATTTCTATATTGTCCTTGTAAATATGTATTCCCCTTACATCTACAAGAAAATTAGCAATAAGATAGAGTCTGCAAATGTTTATCTCGATTAACTTGAAGTAGATGGAGAATAAGTGTTTGTGAAAATAGTTTGTACAAGAGTAGAGAAAGTCATGTGAGTGTAACACATCAGATTTTTTTAGGTGGAATGCAATACCTTCACTACCTCATAGCTTGCAATCATTTTAAATAACTGAAACTGATGCTTTCAGGAGAATCACAATCATTTGCAAATGATTGCTTGACTGGGTCATATAGAGATTCCAGAAACGCTTCTAAATATCAGCCATTTGGTACATCTCTGAGACTGGGCACTACATTACCATCACGATAAATGGCAGTTGGGCCAATCGCGAAAATGGCTCGTTACATGGCCCTTGTATTGCAGGTAATTAAAGAGGACCTCACACACACTCCGTCGGTCTTGCCTATCATCTGCCCACGAGTCGCTTGTTTGGCTGCTCCTTTCGTGGGAGGAAATGATCTTAGTAGTTCCACCACCTACGTCCACATGTACCTGTGTTAATGTGTTGCTATAACAACAGAAACATATTCCACACAAGTATAGTACAGCCAAACAACAATAAGAAAAGGTGTAAAGCTGTAGTACTACAAGAAGGCGCAACTTTTCTTCGATGCGCTGTAAAAATAAAACAGGAAACGATTTCAGGGTAAAGTCTGCACAACTGTATATTTGGCAGCATGTTTCAGCTATTGAAAGATTAACACATTTCTATGTTATTTTTCCTATGATATTGTGGCGTATTAATATTTTGGGGGTTTCATTGTCATTACCAGACACACTGTTGCTCTGCAACTCCTCTGCAACTCCTGGCTGGGAGTTTTTGATAGCCACGAGTGGTGGGGATATAGCGTCTTTCTTACTTAGGATTCCGTGAGAAGCGGATCGCGCGTGCACGCCGGCCTTCGGTTCGGTTAACATCTCCCCTCACATTTCATATTTAATAATGTAGGAACCCCAGATGATTGGGAAATAAATCTAGGAATGTGTAAGTAGGTTTGTGTTATGGATTTTGTACAGTGAACCCACGCCTTCCTCTTAACCTCCATACCACGTTTCAGTCGTCCGCAGCCAAGTGAGTATATGTCTCCTCTGTCTGCGTGCTGGGTACTAAAAATTAATTTAATGTTTCATGTGAACCTTTAGGCCTCTACCCAGCATATAACAGTATAACAAAGCTTCTTGTACAGTAGAGAAGTGCCCCAAGTATTGAATGCTAATTGATTTATTTTAGTACAAGTACTTACGCATTAAGTGTCCAATATATCTGTATGTTCCCCATCATGCTGTAAACATGCATGTTCGGTGTTATAGTGCGAAATGTATCCTCAACAGTTCTTCGTTTCGTAGTATAACGAGTTGTCAGGTGTGGTGAGGCCAGGATTTCTTGGGTCATTTCGAGGGAGCTGGTGTTGCTGTTGAACCACGACCTATCCACCGTCCTGCAAAGTGTTCATTTAGGAACTCGCCCACTGCAAGAGCGTGGTGAGGAAGTGCCCCATCTTGTTGCAACCATATGCGTTCTGTGAGGCCCATTTCCTCAAGCTGAGGCATTAAACATGTTTGTAGCATATGTAAATAATTTGCGCCATTCAAAAAAGTACGGTTCAAGCAGATGTGACGTCATGGCTGCCCATATCATTACGTGAGGCGGGTTCCTTTCTAACTCGACTATGTAATGAGATTCTCTTCGGCACAAAAGCCAATATTTCTAGCACGTGAGCTGCGATAAATCGCACATAACCTTGGCACGGTTCACAGCATTTAGAAATTGAGTTAACAAAGCACGGTATGCTAAAACGCGCTCATTCTGGTATCTATCCGATAACTCGTTTACGAACGTCTGCCGAAAAGGTCTGAGCTTAAGGTCTTTTTTCATGTGATCTCGCATTGTTGATTTGTGAAGCACGTTTACGTGTCGACTTCATATGATATTGTTCAATGGAAGCAGCCACTCCGGCACATGTCTCTTCTCGTGTCTTCTTCCTTCCACTCCGCGGCATGTCTTTAACACTGCCAAAAGCAAAAGAACGTCTTTCCCAACCCAGAAGTGTTGCTTTTCGCAGTGGAGCCTTATTAAATCTTTCCTGGAATGCTCCCATAATCTGTCTCATTGTCTGCCCTGAGTGTTGTGGTTGTGCACCCACACACTTGTCACTAAACTCTCCTCAATAGTGTAAATACGATCGCACTATCTGCCATGGCTATAAATTAAAACAAATTAAAACTCGACTGCGAAGCATATACCTACTTAACTCTGAATTACAACAATTGATAAGTAACATAGCTACATAGCATAACAATATTTGATACTCACAGGGTGTTCAGTTAGATAGACGTCTAACTTTCCGAGGTCACATCGCGTCGGGGCATGGCGACTACGGCCTCTCTGTACCCCATGCTGGGATCCGTGATGCCGATACCGCTTAAGTTGCGTCTCTTCAGAGCACTTATAATCCCCGTCCTGCTTTACGCCTGCGAGATCTGGGGCATGGCCGAAGAATCCAGTCTGCTCCGACTGCAGCGCGTACAGAGTAGGAGCCTTCTATTGTGTATGCCGCGCTTTCCCCGTGAGACTACTCCACGAAGCCTCATCTCTTCCATACCTGGAGGATGAAATTAGGCGCCGGGCTTGAAAACTATACGACCAGTTGCCATTCCATCGGAGTACCCTCGTTCGGTCTCTAGGGGACTATAACCCTAACCCCAGAGAACGCCGCTTGAGGCGTCACCGGGTTCCCCGCATGGCTTGCGGGCACCCCCGGTAACAAAGGAGATACTCCAACCAGCAGCAAAAGCTGAACTCCTAATAGTCCTACCATTAGTTGCTTGGTAAATTCAAAATTTAATCCAAAACATTTTCGATAATATTCCACCAGCGGTGCACTAGGGCCGTTGCACCCTGACATGCACTCGTCGAGGAGCTCTTGCTACCTCCTTTCACCCCCACTGCCTCAGTCTCAACCACCATCCTGCAAACCCCTATCCTACCTACCAGTGGTTAAACCCTAGCAAGGGTAGGTACACTTGATAACACTTCTTCGGGCTGCCCTAAGCCTGCCAACATTCTTCGGCTTCGGGTTCGGGGTACGGGGTACGGGGACTTCTTGTAGAATTTAATGTATATAATAATTAATTAAGTTAAAATAAATGATTTTATTTTTATTATGAAATATATTTAATTAGGGTGATTTTTAATAAAAAATTATTTGATATAAGAATAAACTTAATTCTATTTTCTATATTGTCATATCTCTCCCAACCTGTAGATATTATGATCCACAACCGAGCTGTTGTTTTTAATTTAAGGAGGATTATGCTTAATTGAAAGAAATGTTTTCATAAAGGAATTCGAACTTTACGGCAGAAGTAGCTCGTGATACTTGCCCGGAGTGACATTTGCACGGAGAAGTAATTCGGTGACATTTGCTTGGAGCGTAAAAGTTTTGGGGAAGCAATTAACTAGATGGTTCAGCAAAGGCTTTTTGAGTATGGGCCAAAGATTGAGGGCCAAGTGGGAGAGGATAATATAATATCATGAGAAGCTTAGAAAGTCTAAAAGGAAGGGAAAAATTATAGTGTTATGATTTCGTTAGAGGAGTGTCCTAAAACAAAAAATGCCGTAAATAACAATTCATTGTTAAAGAGAAGAACCACTTTGGCATGTAAAAACTGACTTTCCTACTAGGCGAAGAAGTTTATTTTAGGAGAAGTTGTATTTACTTCGACTGTTGGGGAGCCGAACTTGAAGTAGTAGCAATCGCAGGTATGGTAAAAAGTTTCCGGTAGCCATCGCCCCAAATGTACTTTCCGGTGGCCTTTGCCCCAAATATTTAAAATATATTAACTTTGTAATTTGACTGTTTCTTTAAATATTAATAATTCATGTTTGCCTCGGCTGCGTCACTATTATCGTTAGAGACATGTTTCTCTTTGCAGGGTTGTGGTGCGACTGAAGAATGTAGGCTTACAGAGATTATAATTTTACTTCACTGCTTTTATTAATGCTTGACACGATTTAAATAACAGTTCACTCATATATATATATATATATATATATATATATATATATATATATATATAGAGAGAGAGAGAGAGAGAGAGAGAGAGAGAGGTGTGAGATTTTGTTATTAATTACTTGCACTTTTTAATACGTAAAACCATTTTTGTCTCACACAAAATACGTATTAAATTTCTCAAGGAGGCATCTAGCTGTCTACAACCAACGCGTTCAGTTATGAGCACTGTCTACAAGCAACTGACTTGATTTCTACTGTCACATTTGTAAATTTCTGTATTTCAAGTCTCTGATTGGCTATTCCTAATCCAATAGAATACATTTATTTAACTTATGCCTTTTTTGGTTGTTGATTGGCTATTTTATAAACTGTCTCAAAAAATTACATTATTGTTGCTTCAAGAATCACAAGTAGTATTGTTAAACTTTCAAATTCATTATTGCCTCAAGGCTACCTCATTGTTATCTCATTGTTAGTAACTTTTAACCTATTATTCTTGCTCCAAGAATCACAAGTAGTATTGTTAAACTTTCAAATTGATTATTGCCTCAAGGCTACCTCATTGTTATCATTGTTAGCAACTCAACCTATTATTCTCACAGCTCCTACATTATTAAATTGCATAATACATTCACATAACATTATTACACTTGTATACAATAATATAAACATATACAATGACTGTAATATACACTGTTTATGTATTGTTACATATACATATTGCTTTAAGGCGGGCAGTTATTGAATTTATATATTATATAATTAGACTGAAATTATTTAAGTGTCAAAAATACTGCCTCATAGGGCAAATAACATCTTAAAATAGAAAAAATGACTATTTCCACCGTGAAGGGTAATTAAGGTTCTGACCCGCTTATAACCCTCCAAAAAAGAGAGAGAACATATGGGGAACTCGGAGATCACCTCCAAGTGGTGTTCCCTGAAACGTCGTTATATCTCTCTCTTGTTTGTAACAGCAATACACAGCAATAATAATAATGAAAAAAGAAATCTATTCAATACAGAAATTCAGAATTCAGAGATTATGTGACAAAGGTAGCAATTTGTCCTTAGTCAGGTAATAAGGTAATTTGTACTTAGTATAAAGTGTTTCCGGCAGGTGCCACTCTGGGCAAATGTAATTACAGTCAAGTATCTAAATAGCCTGCGGTGGGCGTGGCAGTTGCTGTCGAAATTAGTTTTAAAAATCACAAAATCTTATGACATATGATTAAACTACAGTAATTACTATGAAATGATTCAAAATGTCGTGATTGTGATCACTATAGAAAGGTTATTTAATGCAAGTTGAATGTTCAGATTTAATTTGCCAAAACTTTAACCTTTGTTCCTCAAAACAATATGTTTAGAAATACTGTCTCAATTCTGATAAACTTTATAGATCTATTTAATTTAATGTGATCCGCATAAATTCCAATTCATTACAATTACCATAACTCGAAAAAGTAGCCAGAAAATTAAAATTTGAGAGCTATTTCACAGCCTCAGAAAAGTTCAGCTTTAATTCAAGTTCTAGCTTAGCATGATATTTTTAACGGTGAATATTTTAAAGCTAATTATTCAGTTTTTTTGTTCTTTTTGGTTTGTTTTTTGTTTGTTAAATCATGTTTCTAAAATATGGTACCTCGAAGATTTGAAAAACACCCATGATGATTTTAATGTTAATCCTGCTTTTTTACTTTCTCTATTACGTATAGTAACTTGAAGTTCGTTACAACCGCACGTATAATAAAAAGTTTCTGGTAGTCTTCGCCCCAAACGTACTTTCCGGTGGCCTTTGCAGCAAGTTTAAAAATATTAACTTTGTAATTTGACTGTTTCTTTAAATATTATATATTTATGTTTGCCTCGGCTGCGTCAGTATTTTTGTTAGAGACATGTTTCTCTTTGCAGGGTTGTGGTGCGACTGAAGAATGTAGGCTTACACAGATTATAATTTTACTTCACTCCTTTTATTAATGCTTGATACGATTTAAATAACACTTCACTGATATAGAGAGAGCTGTGAGATTTTTTAATTAATTACTTGCACTTTTTAATACGTAAACTATTTTCATCTCACACTGAATACGTAGTATACTTCTCGAGGACACATCTCGCATCTGATTATGAACACTGTCTACAACCAACACGTGCAGTTATGAGCACTGTATACAAGCAACTGACTTGATTTCTAGTGCCTAAATTTGTAAATTTCTTATTTCAAGTCTCTGATTGGCTATTCCTAATCCAATAGAATACTTTTATTTAACTTAAGCTTTTTTTTAGCTGTTGATTGGCTATTTTATAAACTGTCTCAAAATTTACATTATTGTTGCTCCAATAATGACTAGCAGCATTATTAAACATCCTTACTCATTATTGCCTCAAAGTTACCTCATTGTTAGCAACTTTTAACCTATTATTCTCACAGCTCCTACATTATTAAATTACGTAATACATTCACATAACATTATTACACATGTATACAATAATATAAACATATGCAATGACTGTAATATTCACTCTTTATATATTGTTACATATACATATTGCTTTAAGGCGGGCTGTTTTTGAACTTATATATTATATAATTTGACTGAAATAATTTAAGTGTTAAAAATACTGCCTCAACAAAAAGTACAGCAAGTACATAGATTGTCAAATAAACTTTTTGGTTACCTTAACCATTTCTGAGATATTCATTGCTATTAGTTTGCATTTTTTGTCATACAAAGAGCCTGGAATATCAAGGCCATCCTATGGTGACGCGCTTTTTAAAAGATTGGAGAATAGCTTTAAACTTGTACCCACAGCGAAATGAGACACAAATCTATTTCTGTAAACTTTATCTCGGTTAATAAATTTGGACTGAAGCAGAAACAGGACAAACTTTTGAAAGAATAATTTGAATAAGAGTGTGTAGGAAAATTATGGTACGTAAAAACTCTTGGTTTTTTTTAGAAAAGTGATTTCGTTTTCGATACGCTAATGTTTGCGGTAGTCATTTGTCTGCAATATCATCTTAAGTGAATTCTGCCCACAGTCTATAAAAATGTTGGCTCGAAAGTCTCCTCAAGAGATTAGAGAAAATTCCTGAAACAAATGGTGATGATTTAGCTTAAATCTCTACCACAAACATTACTGATGCGCACTCTTCAGTATATTTAATTTACCAAAAGCGCATTTTGTTATGGATTTCACTGGAGATTCTTTTATGATTGCGCCACTCCTTTATCCATGATAGACTCTGAATATTGGTGGAATGCTTTTAACTAACTGTCCCCTCCATGACTTTAAAATTGAAGGTATGTGTGGAATCTTGTTTACTGTAGGATATCATTGAGTGCATATTGTCATATAGATAAAATTAAAACACACTGCGTTCCATTTAGCTTTTTTTTTTTTTTTTGGTAGTTGATGGATTCATCGGACTCAATATATTCATTTTCCACGTCATCGTATCTATGCCAGTTTTATTAATTTAAGCCTTTGTTAAATCATAAAGACAATCCCTGAATTATCTAAAGAGAAACCATAGGTGTCAATAAAGCATTGTTAATGAGAGGAAGGGCTCGCTTTTCTTTTTTTAAGTCCCCTTGTTGTACCCAGTTTATGCTACTGTGTTTTCTGTTTTTTCATACCGCTTATTTCCGCAACACACACAAACACCCATGCCCGTGGCGGGACTCGAACCCGCGACCCTCAGCTTGGCGGAGCGCCGGAGCGACCACTCCAGCGACCACGGCTACGAGGGCCGGCATCTTGACCCACGCTTCCATACTTTGCTGGGAATACGCGTTTTACGATACCACTTTTTCCAAAATAAAGCATTTTTAGATACAGGAAGCGCTCACTTGACCCACATTTTCATACTTGCTAGAAATGTTCCCACTTTTTCCAAAAGTATTGTTAGGTAGAGAAAGTACTTATTTGACCCATACTTACCTACTTTGCTGAAAACACTCGTTTTAAGATTCCACTTTTTCCAAAATAAAGCATTTTTAGACAGACGAAGTACTAATTTGACCCACATTTCAATACTTTGCTGGAAATACGCCGCTTTATAATTCCACTTTTTCCGAAATAAAGCATTGTTAGATAGAGGAAGTACTTATTTGACCCAGACTTCTATACTTTACTGGAAACATGTCGCTTTATGATCCCACTTTTTCCAAAATAAAGCAATGTTGGAAAAATTTTCTGTGTGTCTACGAAGCGCATAATTCTAAAACGACAGTTTTGGAGGTTTCCAGGTGAAAATTTTCACGACTGTCTCAAACCAACCATTGCATGGGAAAAATATTCTTTTTTATTATCTATAAAACGTTGGATTTTAATTAACATTTATTATGTTTAAAAATTGCCGAAACGAATAAAAAATATACCTATAACTTCTTTCTTCATTTTATTGAAGTTTTGTGTAACTAGGAACCAATAAAGCAGAAGACACAATTTATACAGGAAAGTCCATATACAGTTCGTGTCAAAAAAAATTTTCGTAGCATTATTCGTTTTCTAAGTATTCACTGCACTACATTTACACTTTCCTATACTAAAGTGCAGCATCTGTTGATAACAGTCTAAGAATGTACTATTGTTTTTGTTTCCGCTGGCTGGTTAAGTAGTCGAGTTATGCTTTAACATTGTGCACGCAACAAAGTCGGTATTGCTGAATTGAACGCATTTCTAGGCAGATGTTTGTGATTAATTTAAAATAGCTAGAAGATCGTATATAACGGATGGCTGAGAATGTTTAATGAGTGTAGAAGATCATGTGAGTGTTCCATATCAAACCTTTTAAATTATATCTACCATATCACAAAATAAACTGCAACAATCCATGGGAATATTTTACTTCCATAATGATAGCATTCCTGTAATTTTTCGATTAAATTGTGATCTATGTGCATAAAGAAATTATTAAAGAATCCTAATTATTGCCATTTATTACACCAATAGAGAGGTTTTAAATACACATATTTACTTTGAGAAATTAGAAATTACAAGTTATCACAATATTAAAAAGCTCACATGCAGAAATGTTTGGACATGATCAGCTGGGAATCTCCGTTACATACATGTATACTGTCACTTCTAATGCAGCAAAATCCATCCATCCAATCCAATCAATCTCTCCCATCCCATCCTATTGAGACAGTATTTTCAACACTAAAATGATTTCAGTCTAATTGTATAATGTATATGTAATTCAATAACAGTCCGCCTTAAAGCAATATGTGTATGTAACAATATATAAAAATGTATGTAACAGTCATTGTATACGTTTGTATTATTGTATCCATGTGCAATAATGTTATGTGAATATATTACGTAATTTAATAATGTAGGAGCTGTGAGAATAATTGGTTAACATTTGCTAACAATGAGGCAATAATGAATTTGAAAGTTTAAATGCTACTAGTTATTATTGGAGCAACAATAATGTAAATTTTGAGACAGTTTAAAAATAGCCAATCAACAAACCAGAAAAAGCTTTAGTTAAATGAAGGTATTCAATTGGAGTAGGATTAGCCAATCAGCGACTTGAAATACAGAAATTTACAAGTTTAGGCGGTTGAAATCAGTTCAGTTGGTTGCAGTCAGCGTTACCAACCAGACGCAAAAAGTGTCCTCAACAAATTTAATACGTATTCGTGTGAGACGAAAAATATTTTACGTGTTAAAAAGTACAAATAATTAATAAAAGAATCTCACAGCTCTCTCTCTATATCAGTGAAGTGTTATTTAAATCGTATCAAGCAATAATAAAAGGAGTGATGTAAATTATAATCTGTGTAAGCCTACATTCTTAGTCACGCCACAACCCTGCTAAGAGAAATGTGTCTCTAACAATAATACTGACGCAGCCGAAGCAAGCATAATTTATAATATTTAAAGAAACAGTTAAATTACAAAGTTAATATTTTTTAAAACTTGGGGCAAAGGCCACCTGAAAGTACATTTGGGGCGAAGGCTACCGGAAACTGTTTACTATATGTGCGGCTGCAACCACTACAAGTTCGGCTCCCCAACAGTTGAAATACAATACAACTCCTACTTCAAATCGGCTTTTCCATACCTGAAACAATAAATATTTCTCACTATCTATCCATTCCATCCATCCATCCATTTCATAACATTCCATTCTATCCCATCAATCTAATCCAATACATCCCAAAATTACCCCCATAAAAAGAGGTATTGGAGAAAGTAAGGCGGGAGGACAATTTTGAGGATTCTCAGCACGAATAAGCTTTCACAATACTTCTGCTAAATAAAAAGATAAATGTTGCTCTTTTCATTCTTAGGGGCGATAATACTACACAACCATCCCTAATGATAAATGAGGTTGAGAATTGTTCAACGGGAGGCACAGCATTTTAAGTACGAATAGGAAACTTGACTCGAATTAATATTCTTTAGGAGAAGTAAAACTACTGTGGGGGTGCTGTCACAAAAAGCCATCCTTAACGGAAGAGAGAGCAGAAAAGATTACGGCAGAAAGCAATTTTGAGGTTTTAAAGGATGAACGGGCCTGCTGTCTTAATACTTTTTGTGAAATAAAAATATAGGTCATGTTTTCTTCATTCTTTCTGTGCTTTATAACAAATGCAACACCCAACCGCGAGAAGGGGTGTAAAATGTTCGGGGGGGCAAATTTTGAATTAAGCATAAATAAATAGATATTTGTAAAATTTAAACTCTGTATTTTGTTTTGGGGGGTGAAGGTACGGATGGAGGTAGGAGAATTACAACTGCCACATTTCGAGTTGACGGATCGAGCGATCGATAGAAGACTAGAACGCCGAGAGCCCAAGAAAAGTTCAACTTATCGTATTTAGGTAGTTATATAAAATGTAGAAATGCTCGCTTGAGATGTTTATGAATATTTTGGGCAGCCTGCATTGCGCGGCTATCAAACTAATTTCTTAGGCTTAGATTATAGCAACACTAATAATGAAACGTAAGGAGGTTTAAGCCTTTCTTATACCTTCTTGCATCAGCTTATGAGAATACAATAACAAAATATAATTGACTAGATATGAATCATGTGCAGCTAAAAATCTGTCAAACATTTTCCTAATGGTGTAGTTGGTCTACCATTTATAGATATACAAAATTCGACACAAGTGTTACGGACTTAACCAGCATTTGGAAAGGTAGAATGGATGACAAATTCCATCCCAAAGCCTGGATTTGAAACACAGTCCTTCCGGTTGCTCTAACCAACAGAGCTACCATGAAAACATGCCGGCACAACATAAATTCCGTAACTTACACGGATTTTTCTGGTAAACTGTAATGACTTCTCAAAATCATTTTGAATGACATATCCATGACATACATTTCAGAATCAACAATTGAGAATAATATATTTTCGAGAGTTATTAAGTTCAAATGTTTAGGTGGAAGGTGCAAATTTCTTATATTTAAAATGAAAACTTTTGGAGATATTCCCAGAATATGTGTAAAGGTTTAAAATATATTTAACTCAAGCATGAACACGACTTATGTATATAAGATGAAACAGTGGCGTAACTAAATTAAATTAATTGAAAAGTGTGAAATTTAGCATTTTCTTTTCAAAATGTGAACCATGTTAAGTGATACCATTCACTATTAAAGAAACAGCTGGACTTTTTAAACACAAAAAATATATTTTTATTAAAATCTCACAAATTTCAGTGACATTCATTCATCTTTAATTCAAAAGACCACGAAGCCCAAGATCAGAAGTCCAAAAAGCCCTTTTAGATCCGTGTGTGTGTTTATGTATCTATGAACAGCATAGGTAAGGAACGAAAATTTGGTAAAGTACCACAGTTAACATTTTCAAGAAAATACCACTCCCGAAATTACCCTTCCGTTAGTTTTAATTGTATCAAGAATGGCTCTAACAATGCTGATTAAAAAAAGCACGTATTAGATATTACCATGGCCAAAAAATGAAACAGCTTCTCTGAATTTTATGGGAATAGTCTATGAAGGTTTCTTCATTCTGAATTACCTTTGTATAAATGGCAAATTATAAGAGAGAGACAAAATCTTACTATAAAAACATGTAGAACTATCAAAGCACACAATTTATGTCAAATACATTTTTGACGTTAACCATTTCTGAGATATTCTGTTATTGATTTTAATTTTCAAACGCTTATATCTTTGGCAAGCGACAAACCGCTTTTGTTTTTCTAAAGGCCATGCAAAAAGTATCACATAGTGATACCCTCTGATGTGTTACACTCACATGACTTTCTCTACTCTTGTACAAACTATTTTTACAAACTCTTATTCTCCATCTATTTCATATTAATCCAGATAAAAATTTGCAAAGACATGCAAAGAAAATTACACTTTACACATAGCGACCAGTTCTAAAAATATTTGACTATCGCTTAAGCCGTACTATGTTCCCCTTGTTTTGTATTTGCAAGGGCAGTATAGAAATACAGTAGCCTTTAAGCATAGACGTATCTCTTAATAGCTGGTTGCTTTGTGCAGCACCATTCTCTTTGCCATAGATTAATACTCTTTGCATATCCAAGACCAAAAAATGAATAACGAATTTTGAGAAAATAAGTATTGAAAAATTTAAGGGAATAACAAGCAATATCTCGAAAATGGTTCACTCAACAAAAAAATGTATGACATAAATTTAACGCGATCTACATTTTTTGTGTAGTAAGATTTTGTCTATCTCTTATGGTTTACCAGTTATGCAAAAGTCGTTCACAATGAAGAATACTTTTGGAGACATTCCTAGAAAATTCGAGATATACATTTCATTTGTCATGAAAATATCTTAAACATATGATATTTTAATCAAAATCGTTATAGCCATTTTTCAGGAAATTAAAATTTTCGAAAAATGTTCCGTGTAAAAGGTAACCTGGGGTAGGGGGATTTTCTTGAAAACCTTCGTGTCGCATCTCTGCAAGATACTGAACCTAAATACCAAGTTTGGTGTTTATCCGATTGTTCGTTTCTGATTTATGCTGTACACAGATACACACGCAGACACACACACACGGACATGTTTTCAAAAATGCTTTTTTTGGATTCAGCGGGTCTCAAAACATATATTTCCGGTGAAATCTCGGTATCGAATTTTTGGGTGGAATACAATACTTCCCCTACTTACTATACGTAGTCTATGAAATTTTCTTCATTCTGAATGACCTTTGTATAACTGGCAAATTATAAGAGAGAGACAAAATCTTACTACAAAAAACAGGTAGAACTATCAAAGCACACAATTTATGTGAAATACATTTTTGTGACGTTAACCATTTGTGAGATATTCTGTTATTGATTTTAATTTTCAAATGCTTATATCTTTGGCAAGCGACAAACCGCTTTTGTTTTTCTAAAGGCCATGCAAAGAGTATCGCATAGTGATACCCTCTTTAAAAATCTGACAATGGCTTTTTCTACTGTATCTTACAAGAAATACATAAATGTGGATTGAAAGTTTATTTGAATCAACATGAAGCATTTATAATAACAAGATTTTATAAGATTGGTTTGTAGAAAAGTGAGTAGAGAAAGTAATATGAATACAACACTTTTATTTTTTGCTGCCTGATATTCCCTGGCCCAGTCATTGTTGTTATCAAAGCACGGTGTAGGGAATACGGTTTCAGTAATGGAACAACCTGTTTTCAAAGAGCTCTGCCTTTATCTTGCCAGCATCTGTTTGAACCACCGACTGACTGTGTGGGGCATATTAAATAAAATAATGATCACATCAGTCATGTTTCTTTTTCTTACTCCCGTACAGGAAACGTGTTGTCACTTGCGATAGTGCAGCAAAGCAAGAAAAGTGGTTATTCATGACGAGGTGCTGCTTCAAGCCTCAGCATTACATTGGTATATCTCTCATTTGCAAATATACTGACACTGCCCGATTTATAACGTAACTATCTGCCTGCCCGACTTTGTACGGTTAAATTTTAGACTCCAGTGATGATGTAATTAATTTAATGTACTTCCCCCCATTCTTTATGTAGATCATTATTGTACAATAATTAAAAGATTTTTAGTGTGAAACCTTCGCTTTACCCTGTAATTGTAATATTGCACATCCCCGGCTATTCCTAATAACGGATGAAAAATCCTCTATTATTCATGCAAAAGGAGGTGAACCAACTAAAAAAATTCTGATGTGTTACACTCACATGACTTTCTCTACTCCTGTACAAACTATTTTTACAAACGCTTATTCTCCATATGCTTCATGTTAATCGAGGCTTTAAGCGATAGTCAGATCTTTTAAGAGCTGGTTGCTATCTGGAGCATTCCATTCTCTTTACATTACCAGGACAAAAAAAATGAATAACGAATTTCCATTTGAGAAAAAGTAGTAAGTATTGGAAAATTTGAAGGAATAACAAGCAATATCTCGAAAATGGTTCACTCAACAACAAAACATGTATAGGACATAAATTGTGTATTTTAACGCGATCTATATTTTTTCTGTACTAAAATTTTGTCTATCTCTTATAGTTTACCAGTTATACAAAAGTCGTTCACAATCAAAATTACTTTTGGAGACATTCCCAGAAAATTTAAGATATAAATTTTATTTGTCATGAAAATATCTTAAACATGTGATATTTTAATCAAAATCTTAGAGCCATTTTGAGAAAATTAAAATGTTCGAAAAATGTTCCATGTAAAGGGTAATCTGCGGTGGGGGATTTTCTTGAAAACCTTTGTGTCGCATCTCTGGAAGATACTGAACCTAAATACCAAGTTTGGTGTTTATCCGACTGTTCGTTTCTGAGTTATGCTGTTCACAGACACACACACGGACCTGTTTCCAAAAATGTCTTTTTGGGGGGGTTCAGGGGGTCTCAAAACATATATATCCGATGAAATCTCGGTATCGAATTTTTGGGTGGAATGCAATACTTCCCCTACTTACTATACGTAGTAATTAAATTGAATTTTATTTATGGACGCTCTTTAACTGCTGTGGTCCTTACCTCCCATTCTATAGGATGGATCATTTAAGTTAAGACTGTACAATATCTCCAAAACTAAGCGTTTTAGAAAGAAAGGTCTTGAATAAAAGTTGCTTGATCTGCCATTAGTCGTGTTTTATTTGGAGGACGTTGTGGTGGTCATTTAATTGTTTTAAATGGGGAGCTAAGATTTTTATATTGTTTTCTCACTCCTCATAAAAAAACTAAACAACATTTGTATAAAGCATTTTGCAATTGTTATCACACCAACGTAAATAACAACGAAAATTCTGAATAATTGTGTGGAGGAGCGCAATGAATGGTTGGGCCATCTATGGATGGTCATTTAAGCATCAAATTACGTTTCATAATTGGAAAGCAACATTTTCTATTTTGTTCCTTATTCCTCATCACAAAATAAACAGCTTTTTATAAACCATTTTTAATGAGAGGATAACATAAAAAATTTAGGTTCCCATTTTATAAAAACTAGATCGAACCTAAAATGACCACCATAACGTCCTGCAAACAAAACACGACTCATGGCATTTACTTTCCCCCATAATATCCAGCAACTTTTATTAAAGATATTTCTTTCTGCAACGCTTAGTTTCGGAGATAATTGTACAGTTTCAATTTAAATGGTCCACTCTGTATATTGGGGGTGAAAGACCGAAAATATTGCTCAGAAGCCTTTTTATCAGGCTTGGGGTTCTTTTACGACATTGTCTTTAATTCCCTTCCGAAGGAAGTCATGCTAAGGATTTTTACGTGAGTAAAATCTATCGCCCTTGATCCCGCGGCCTCGGGAACCACAGGATAGCATGGTACACTTAGACCACGGAGGGACGACATGTGAAACAACGATGGAGCTTCCGACTTGCTTAACCTCCCCCAACAGTCTTCGAAGTTCTGGAAATGCCACATAGCCTACAATTATCCTTTGGCACTGGAACAACTATCGGCCCGGTTGAATCCGTAGCTCAGTCGGTAGAGCCCCTGCCTGGTGTGCTAGGGGTCCCGAGTTCGATTCCCGGTTGGGAAGGGGAATTTTTTTCTCTAGCCCAGATTATTCCTTATCCTCCCCAGAGTCTGGAAGCATGAATGAGAGTGTGAAAGTGTGTGTAAAACCAAAAGTGCAAGTAACCCAACAAGAGAATACGAGTTAACACCATTGCCAATAGACAATAAGTTCCAAAGGAAAGGCCGCTGATGAGACCAATGCAGTTAAAGGCGGGGAGTATAAATGGAACTTAAAAAAAAATTATCGGTCTAAATAGTCGAGACATTTTTTGGATATTCACAATAGGTAATATATCTCTTTGACTATATTTTTAAGAAAAGTGAAATTGTTTAGTCCTTTTTTCCTCGGATTTTTGCAATGCAGTGTAACAAATTTAGGTTCCCAGATTCTATGTAATGTTACTTATATAGTTGTACCCCACTAACTAAAATCTGCATCAGCCACCATTGGTTACCATGCGATGATCATTAGCAGTCATGGTATCGTATTGATTCCAGTGTCGCCTTAAGTATAAGAGCACAAGAGCACGTGAACACCCAAAGTTTTCACACTTTGTGGATTTAATTTTTTTTAGAATGGCTTTAAAAGCACATATGTGATCAAGAGTATCCGGACACCCCACAAACATGCATTTTTCATCTTAGGTGCATTGTGCTGCCACCTACTGCCTGCTACTCATTATCCACGACCTCAGTAGTCATTAGATATCGTGAAACAGCAGAATGGGACGCTCCGTGGAACTCACGGACTTCGAACGTGGTCAGGTGATTGGGTGTCACTTGTGTCAGAAGTCTGTACGCGAGACTTCCACACTCCTAAACATCCCTAGGTCCACTGTTTCTGATGTGATAGTGAAGTGGAAACGTGAAGGAACATGTACAACACAAAAGCGTACAGGCCGACCTCGCCTGTTGACTGACAGAGACTGCCGACATTTGAAGAGGGTCGTAAAAAGTAATAGGCATACATCTAACCAGACCATCACACAGGAGTTCCAAACTGCATCAGAATCCACTCCAAGTACTATGACAGTTAGGCGTGAGGTGAGAAACCTTGGATTCCATGGTCGAGCGGCTGCTCATAAGCCACAATCACGCAAGAAAATGCCAAACGACGCCTCGCTTGGTGTAAGGAGCGTCAACATTACCCGATTGAACAGTGGCAAAACGTGGTGAGGAGTGACGAATCACGGTACACAATGTGGCGCTCCGATGGCATGGTGTGGGTATGGCGAATGCCCTGTGAACGTCATCTGCCAGCGTGTGTAGTGCCAACAGTGAAATTCGGAAGTAATGGTGTTATGGTGTGGTCGCGTTTTTCCTGGAGGGAGCTTGCACCCCTTGATGTTTTGCGTGGCACGATCATAGCGCTGACCTACATTGATATTTTAAGCACCTTCTTGCTTCCCACTGTTGAAGAGCAATTCGGGGATGGCGATTGCATCTTTCAAAACTATCGAGCACCTGTTCATACTGCACGGGCTCTAGGGAAATGGTTACACGACAATAACATCCCAGAGTTCTGACTTGAATCCTATAGGACACCTTTGGGATGTTTTGGAACGCCGACTTCGTGCCAGGCCTCACCGACCTACATTGATACCTCTCCTCAGTTCCGCACTCCGTGAAGAATGGGCTCCATTCCCCAAGAAATCTTTCAGCACCTGATTGAAAGTATGCCTGCGAGAGTGAACGCTGTCATCAAGGCTAATGATTTCCAGCATTACCGACGGAGGGCGCCACGAACTTGTACGTCATTTTCAGCCAGGTGTCCGAATACTTTTGTATACTTGTGCATAATGTAATAAAACTGAGCTGAAAGATTCGTCAGAGGAAATCGTCTATAGCAAGTCTTACCACGCAAAGTCATTAGTAATGGTCTGAGTTGCGAACGCGGTGGTTAAAGATTCCTTGAATGCAGTTAAGTTCAGTCGTTTATAGAATCACGTAGACAGAAATTCTGCAAAAGAGAAATTCTGAGATTTGGGGAGGTACCGCCTAGTAATAGTTTCACATACACATACTTAGAGCTTTGAAATTGGAGCGCATATGAAGTAACGTTGGTGGAGGTAGTAATAGTAAGGCGGGGCTTAAGTAATAAAAGAGCCTGTGTTGCTAAAATTAGCGTCTTGTTTCACCTTTCTTTTCTTCGTGTACAATTCTTTTACGGTGACAGGCAGTTCGTAGCGCCCAAGACCGCGTTGGGTTGTAATTACTTAGCGGTAACCGCGAGGAGTTTTGCCGAAAAGCATTTAAGTGACTCACAAGTTACGCTACTAGTTTCTTAAATTGCGGAAACCGTAAAATTGATAGTCCGGAAGTTAGTAGATATAATAATTCAATTGTTATAGTTTCGAGTGCTGCGATTAATAGTCAGATTCATTCTTTGTCTTCAAACAGCAAGCAACTCGCTTCAAAGCTCAACTGTTAGATCGCATTAAATTTCTCAGTAAATTTAAAATGGTATTATCCTTCCAAAATATGCTCAGCAAAGCCTAAGATCTCATAGCCTACCACTGTAGCAGCCAGCAGCAGAATCAACAGCAGATATTGAAGACCACGTCAAAAAGTGACGACTAGTATTCTGCTTCAGAATTGCGAAACAGGAAACGTCTTCAAAGCTTATTGGTAGAAATTCCACGCTCCTTACATGACCACGAGAGTAAACGAATAGCATCTTACAACCTGAAAACGTATATGTAAAAATTCAAATAAATAAAAATTTTTCAATAAAAGAAGTATGTCGGATGCGATTAATGCTACTTTTTTTTACAATAAATTGTTTGCTTTAATGAGACGTACAATCAGGTTTACAAGTGTACAAAAGTTATTTAGAATGAACACGCTATTCCCAGAAAATTCAACAGCACATTTCATTTGTCATCTTAATCAAAATCGTTAAAGCCATTTTTGAGAAAATCAAAAGTAACGAAAAATTTTTCCTTGTAAAGGCTACATTGGGTTGAAGGATTTTTTTTTTTAATCTTCAAGTCGCAATCTAGGGCTTTTCGCTTTTGAGTTATTCTGTTCACACACACACACACACACACACACACATCTTGTTTTAAATATGCTTTTTGGATTCAGTTAGTCCCTAAGCATTATTTCCGATGAAATCTCAGTATCGACATTTTTGGGTGGAATGCAATAGTTCTTCTGCTTACTATAGATAGACCAGGTAGACAAAATAACAATTACTTAAATTACATTGCTGTATACCAACCAGGGTTGCCAGAAAGCCAGATTTTACGGGATAGTCCCGGATTTGTGCTAAATGTTCCCTGTCCAGCATAGTTACTATCCGGGACGCAATTGAAATATTTTTGAAACTTCAAAAAAGGAAACGTTAATAGAAGCTTGTTTACTCTGTTGTGGTCACCTTGAGCATGGATTTTGTTACCATTTCGTCCCCCGTGTGCAACTGAGAAATCTTATTAAGAAGGACTTCAGCATTGCACGAAAGTTAACGTATTTATTATTTATTAATAAATTGTGAGGTAATCTCATAATATATATCAAATAAATATTGTACTTAAAGAAGGTTTACAATTCCTGGAACACCAGTCGCCAATTTTTCTCGAACGCGCAACCGTCCCTTATTTGGTTTCAGATATGTGGCAACCCTGATGCTAACCCGCATGTTAATTTAACGGAATCGGGAAGAACAGAACCGAGTATAATACAGGTATTCGGGGAAAAGTTTACTCGATAAGACGGATTCGTGAGAATGTGCGGGAACGGGCTGTAGTTCTTCCGCTACCACGTTAACCGACAGAGAAGATAAAGACCACGACCGTTAAGATATGCGTTTGAAAATTGCCGAAGCACCTGCACTGCAATTAAAATATACTCCTTGGTGCTCGCCACAAACAATTTTATTGAGACAGAAAAAGTGTGCATATTTGCAGTAAGGTGGTGGTCTACTTCGACTTGTAACAATAGTCACGTAGGCACTGCGACACAGGTGCGGGAATGTGACTGACATTTGCAGCAAGCCTTCAAGGAGAAAAGTCAATCTTGCGTGCAGTTTGCTTGTTCCAGGTTTTTATTCTGCGGCTGCAGTATTAATGTAGAGTCTGCAAACTCAGCAGGTGCTACCAAAATGCAAGGATTCAGGACATTGAACGTTTTTTTCTTTTGATTTCACATTCACTTTGCACTTTTAAGTAGCAAACGTGTCTCTAAGCTCCCTTTTCACATCACATCGTAAACAAAAATGTTTCTTTTTTTGTTAATTGTCTACGAAGTTTCTTAAATTCCTGTATTTTACTTTCTTTTTTACTTACCTATGTGTTCTTACCAAAATTGAATATTGAGACTATATGAGAAATGCATATTTTGAGATTCCGGAATAAAACAAATGAAAAAAATCTGATGTATTACACTCACATGACTTTCTCTACTCTTGTACAAACTATTTTTACAAATGCTTTTTCTCCATATGATTCATGTTAATCGAGATATCGAGATGTTAATCTTATTGCTAATTTGCTTGTAGATGCAAGGGGAATTATTTGTTTTTTCTCGTGGTCATACAAAGAGTATAGAATTTCAAGTCCATCACATAGCGACCCACTTTATAAAAACCTGACTGTCGCTTTAGTCTACAGTACCCAGTAGACCATGGGTTTTTCGCGTTTCCCCGGGTATCGGTAGCCGAATGCTGGGGTGGTTCCTCTTCCACCATGACTTTCCTACCCATAATTTCCATAAACATATGTTTCAGGATTGAAGGACCAGGCAACGGTGTTTGGTGCGTTGCGGCTGGGCGGTGGTGGTGCGCCTTGCGAAGATTACTCCCAGGCTTCGGTCGGACTGCTGACGGAGCGACTTCCCTTAAGGGACTCCTGGGGGGTTGGGGCTTCTGGGTAGGCTTGAACGACGTCGAATGCGCTCAACCTGGAATCCTTATTACCCCGTCCATGCTTGCGCACTCGTCGCTCAAGTCTGGACGCCCTTCGTGTCCCTCCCTCATTCCAGGGGACGCGTTCGAAGCGCAAAAGCCCACGTTCTCCTACGAGCAGTGTTCTGCCCCGGTTGCAGAACCCCCCGATTCTGGGTGTTCAAAGGTGATGTGTACCTTTACGTTTACCGTTTAGTCTACTGTATTCTTCTTATATGTGTAATGAATATTTACCTCGATCAAAAAGAAGTAGTTGTATGAAGAAGCTTTTGTAAGAATAGTTTGTAAAACAGTGAGTAGTAAAAGCTATGTGAGTGCAACACGTATTTACAAGTAGTAGAAGTATTGCATTCCACCCAAAATTTTGATACCGGTATTTTACCAGAAATACATGTTTTGAGGTCCCCTGAATGTTAATAAACATTATTTTGTGTGTGTGTGTGTGTCTGTGAGCACGATAACCCAAAAACGAAAAGTCGAATAAAAACCAAACTTGGTATTTAGGTTCAATATCTTCCAAAGGTGCGACATGAAGATTTTCAACAAAAACTACCCTTTACATGGGACATTTTCCGAAAATTTTGGTTTTCTAAAAATGGTTCAAACGATTTTGATTAAAATTTCATATATGAAAGACATTTACATGAAAATAAAATGTATATCTTGAATAATGTATATTAGAGTACAATATGTATAATATACATTACGTTATACATTATATAAACGTATATTTCGTTATAGCTATAAAGAGAACAGCGATAGTCAAATGTTTAAGAACAGGACGCTATATGCTGGCCTTAAAATTTCAAACTGTTTCCATGCAATCGTGAGAAACAACTAAATGTTGAAAGGAGTTTAAAAGAATTATAAGAAATGAACAATTCGAACATTTAATAACGGATATCTGAGAAACGGCTTATGCCACAAAAATATCTTTTTAAATAAATTGTGTGTTTTAAGGAGATCTACTTTTTTGTGTAGTACGTTTTCGTCTATCGCTTAACGTTATACAAAATTCCCACTAAATGAAGAGGGTTACACATGCTATTCCAAGATAATTCAAGATATAAATTTTATTTGTAACGTAAATCTCTTAAAAATATGTGGTATTTTAGCCAAAACCGTTTGACCCACTTTTGAGAAAATTAAAGGTTTCGGAGAGCTTTGCGTGTGAAGGTAGTTTAGAGTCTGAACTTTTCTTGAAAGTCTCCGTGTGTATCTTTGAAAGATATGAACTTAAATACCAAGTCTGGTACTTATTCAACACTTCGCTTTTGAGTTCACGGACACACGTACAGAAACACTTATAGGATAATACCTATTTTTATATTAAGTCTTTCAGCTGACTTTATAAGTATAATAATATGCATACCCGGTAGAAATCAGAGAACATGCTAGTTCAGAAGCCCGAGAACGGTAACCAAAACGGGAACGGGAAGCAATACAACCTACGAGATTTTGGGTTCACAACAGCCCGGTAACAAGAACGGGAATACATATCGATGATCATATCGATCACAAAGTAAAAAATCGATTTTGCGCATTGGGATTTCCTGTATTTTTAACTTACCAATGATATTTTTCACCTACTTCAAATTCAGCCAACAAATGCAGGTTATCCAACGAAAAATTTGATAGAGCAAACATTATCTGAATCCAGATACATTACATTTCCGATTCCTCAAGTCGTATTTAGCTTCAATCCTTTATTAATGATGTACATTAAAGTTGTTTATTGTTCTTTGTTAATTTCTACCGCATTTTGCTGTTCTTTGAACTTTTTGCTGTTGTTTTTGAGACAATAGCCAGTTTTGAGGAGCATATAAACAAGCTACAGATGACCCTTTTCCTAGAAGAGCCAACGCTTAATGGATCTGTGGATCTGAGGTTAGAACGCATATCTGCTTGCATTTCTTCCAGTTTGCGACTAGAGATAGCACCTGCGGCTCTTTATCTCACGTCCGCCTAGACTAATCTCTACAGAGAAGGGCCTAATATGTACATCCGTGGACAAAAAAATGGAACGCCGTCATGTCTGGAACGCCGAATTTTTCTAAGTCCTACACGACACAGCGCCTTGTTTACACCATACGTAATACGGTTGTGTAGTCGCTGCAGCAAGTTGTATGGTATTATTAAACATGCTACTTTCCATGCGTCTTCTCTGTAGTGCTGTGGCTAAGCGTAGGATACTTCTGTATTTAAGACCGCAGGTTTCCTTCTCAAATATGGCAAAAATATGTTTTTACTCTGTTAATAATGTTTAATCAATACAGTGCCTACTTATTTTCAATATACTGCATTTCATACACGGCATTTGTTAAAGTTCACAACAGAATAGTTATTACGTGGCTTTAGAATTTCATCATAATCGCATATCTGAATGTTGTTGGATATCAAGGGACGGTCTAAGTGTGTTGTGGCAGCTTGACGATACACTGAACAGTGCGCAATACATGGTAATACTTGAGAATGTTTTGATTCCCTCGAGAGGATGAGATATTCTGTTGAAATTGCTGAATTCATAAATAATCATCCTGTCCACATATGTCGAAAGGTTTCAAACTGGTTCTCAAAGAGGCAGGGTATCAGAGTTATAAACTGGCCTCCCTGTTCGCCAGATTTGAACCCTATACAAAATGTGTGGCTGAGGGGGAAAAGGAGCTGTGTACGAATTTCTCTGCAGATGCGCGAAGGGCAAAAGATGGCTTCTGGACACAAATTCAAGAAACCGGGATGTTGTAGCTTCTCGTCCACGTTACTAAAGGGATTAAATTTCTTCTATAATCGAAAATCGAGGGCAGTTATACATGCTCAGGTTCATACACCAGATATAAGTTTGTTTGTTTTTAATGTGTTTTAGTTTCAGAAGATATTTTATTTGCATTTATTACTTTAGTTGTTTAAAACGAGTGTTTTAGTAAGATTATGTTTTTGTGCGCATAGATATGCCTAAAACTTAAAATGCTAAAGTTATATTAATGCAATATCTACATATCCAGTCATAAAATTAACAAGCTAAACATAACAATAATTAATAGAAGATTTGAACTGAGGAGCTCATGAGCGCAAGCAGTGACTTCATACCCTCTCAGCGTTATTCCGTGCTCAGTTTTCAGTAGAAACAGTCACCACAGAGTAACACCGTTATGAGGTGACCATTGTGCTCACAGGGCAGAGACCATTCTACAGTTCCTGCATGTGCGTTGTCAACACAGTTGTTACGAAGGTGCACGAAGCCTTACGATCGTCACAAAATCTGGAGATGACTCATTTTTTTGTCCACGGGTGTACAATATGAATCTAATATGCCGTGCAGTGGAACGAGAACGAGAAATGATAATCAACAGCTTTTTCATTCAAACCGTGTATAGAACAAAGTTGGAAAGAAAGAATCATACTGAATAAATCGATGCCATAGCTCGGATTTGAACCAAGGATCTTCCGATTTCCATCCGGTAGCTCAGTTGGTTAGAGCAACCGGACGGAACCAGAAGATCCGTGGTTCAAACCCGGGAATGGCATTGAATTTTTCTGTCTGATTCTTTCTTTCCAACTGAAAACGAGAAAGTTAAAACTTGGCTAAGTCTCCTTTCCCAGTGCTCGGGAAAGCTCCCGATCGATTGTGAACGCTCCCATTAGAATACATGTATTTCAACTTTGTAGTTCTCGTTCTGGTTACCAAGCTTAAAATAAAAGATAAACAAACAAATACAGTAAATAGTTTAGAAAGAATTTAAAGAAAGCAAATCGGTGATAAGGTTAAACCCATGACAAAACCACACAGATTTCCTTACGACATTGCATTTTTCATAAATGTGTTGCCTTTAAACAAACATAAAATTTAATACCTGCGAAAGAGAAAGGAGTGTTTTGGATAAAGCCTGTTTCCAGACTTACGGCTAAGTTAAACGTTAAAGCAATTTATGTTGATGATGATGGGATCGTGTCACAATCGGCTTACTGTGCAGCAAATGTCACACAATCCATCAAAGTCTCCAGGAGATGCCCCTTCCCCAAACAATGATGGGGCACATTAAGGCAACAATCGCTCATGAAAACTCGCGATGAAAATTTGATAAAAAGGACCGGGTATGCAAACCGCATAGTTGGCCACGCCTCAAATTCCTAAAACCTCAGTGGCGTTGCGGGCTGCATAAGAGGGACTGGAAGTACAACTAAGATAATCTAAATATGTTAGAGCTCAAACTTTCCACAATAGATACAGTCAATATTTTTATGAGTAAAATAGATATATCTAGTAAGTAAGGGAAGTATTCCATTTCACCCAAAAATGCGATACCGATATTTCGCCGGAATTACAAATATTATGAAGCCTCCTAATTCAAAAACAAACACAAAAAAAAAACATTATTTAAGTTAGTTAAATGTCGAATTTGGTGTTTAAGTTCAGCATTTTCCAAGTATGCGCCGCTAAGATTTTCGAAAAAACTACCCATCCCAAACCGAGCCGAGGTATCGCCGCGGTAACGTGACCGAGTCGGCAGGCGATTGCAGGGGTGGTTCATCTTCACTGCAACCTTCCTGCCCCTCATTTTCTGTACCTAATATTTTCCTTGTGATCTACTTTAGAGCTGTAAGACCAGGCGACGGTGTTCGGCGGGCTGCGGCTGGGCGGGATCTCTCCCCACAACCCTCCCTCCCAGGAAGCAAAAAAGGGCCGTTGTGGTCTAATTGCGGGGCTCTATTCTGGTAACTCTACCCGTACATTTATTTACTTTTATCCCACCCCAAATTATCCTTTACATGGAAACAATTTCGTTGTTTCTCATTTTCTCAAAAAATAGCTCTTAACGATTTTGCTTAAAATACATTATTTTAAGCATTTACATGGCAAATGAAAGGTGCATCTTGAATTTTCTGGGAATAGCCTGTGAAATGCTCATTATGAATTACTTTTGTTTATCGACAAAGCATAAGAGAGAGACAAAATCTTACTACCCAAAATTTGTATGTAGCTCTCGTTAAAGCACACTTTTTTTGATTTAACGATTTCCGAAATATTCCTTGTTATTGGTTTGTGTTTTAGAATACAAATATTTTTTCCATATGGTAGGTCGCTATTCTTCTTTTCCTTTCATACTGTCTTTCTTTCTTTCTTTTTTCGTGGTCATGCAAACACCCTATAACTTTAAAACCATCACATGGGGTTCCGCATCTCGATTAACAAGAAGTTGATAGAAGAATACGTTTTTGTAAGATTGTTTTTAGAATAGAGAAAGTCATGTAAGAGCAACACACCACATTTTTCTCGTGGCCATTCAAAGAGTATAGAACTACAAAGACACCACATAGCGACACCCTCTTTAAAAATCTGATTCGCTTTACCTACTCTATCGCACAACGAAATGTGTAAATTTGCATTGGAAGTTCATCTGGATTAACAAGAAGTGGTGTAATACAGTTTTTGTAAGACTATTTTCAAAAGACTGACTAGAAAAATTCAAAACATCAGATTTTGTTTTTTTAGTATCACTTAAGAGCACTGGTCCTCGAAATAGGAGCACAGCAATGGGGGTACAGTAATGCTACTCGGGAGAGTAGCCTGAGAGATTTTCAGTATAAAAATATTTAAACTACGCAAAAAATACGCACATTAACCTCAAAGTGTAATGCAAAGTAATGCATAGGATACATTGGATTGTTGAAAATGCAAACGTTTACTTGCCTCAAATGTTTTACGTCATGTTGTCAAGGAATCCAAGAATCTTTACTAATGCCTTAAAGGTTTCATTCAATTGGAATTTTGTATAATTACATTCTGATATTATGTAAGCATGCATTTCACTATTAGTTTTCTATTGCTTATTGTTTTTGATAAAGGAATGTGATGTGCTACATTCACATGGCTTTCTCTATTCTCTTTCTCAAATATTTAAGAACAAGGCGCTATATGCTGGCCTAAAAATTCCATGCTGTTTCCATTCGTTCGCGAGAAACAGCTGAATACTGAAAGAACTTTAAAGAATTACTAAAGAAGTAATGAACAATTCAAACCTTTAATAACGGATATCTCAAAACGGCTTATGCCACAAACAAACTTATTATAAGTAAATTGTGTGTTTTAAAAAGATCTACATCTTTTATGTGGTACGTCTATCATTTGTTCTATCACTTAACGTTTTTAAGTTATACAAGATTATAGAAAATTCCTTCTTAAAATGTGCTAAATGTGAAGAAGGTGGTTTGTTAGCTCCATGTATGGACGCCAATTTGAGAAGATGGTTTGTTACGTTATTTGCACCACGCTTTGGGCGCCAATTTGAAGCAGATAGTATCTTTACGTTTGGAAAGCCGATTTGAAGTAGGTTGTATTGAAGGAGTTGTATTATATTTCGGCTGTTGGGGAACCGAACTTGAAATTCGCTGTAACCGCACGTATAGTACCCGCTTTCCGGTAGCCTTCGCCCTAGTTTAAAAAATATTAACTTTTTAATTTGACTGTTTCATTAAATATTATATATTTATGTTTGCCTCGGCTGCGTCAGTATTATTGTTAGAGACACGTTTCTCTTAGCAGGGTTGTGGTGCGACTAAGAATGTAGGCTTACACAGATTATAACTTTACTTCACTCCTTTTATTAATGCTTGATACGATTTATATAACACTTCACTGATAAAGAGCTGTGAGATTCTTTAATTAATTACTTGCACTTTTTAACACGTAAACTATTTTTCGTCTCGCACGAATACGTATTAAATCCCTTGAGTACACTTTTTATGTCTGGTTAGTAACGCTGTCTGCAACCAACTGAATTGATTTCTACCGCCTAAACTTGTAAATTTTTGTAATTCAAGTCTCTGATTGGCTATTCCTAATCCAATAGAATACCTTCATTTAACTAAAGCTTTTTCTGGTTGTTGATTGGCTATTTTTAAACTGTCTCAAAATTTACTTATTGTTTCCCAATAATGACGTAGCATTTAAACTTTCAAATTCATTATTGCCTCAAGATTACCTCATTGTTACCTCATTATTAGCAACTTTTAACCTATTATTTTCACAGCTACTACATTATTAAATTACGTAATACATTCACATAACATTATTGAATATGGATACAATAATATAAACATATACAATCACTGTTACATACATTTTGTATATATTGTTACATACACATATTGCTTTAAGGCGGGCTGTTATTGAATTTATATATTATATAATTAGACTGAAATTACTTAAGTGTTAAAAATGCTGCTTCAAATAACAACGGTAAGGGAATAAATCCCAAAAAGAACAAAAAAAGCTTAGATTGTTGAAAGAAGAGCAAAGATACCTGAGAAGTGTCTCAAACAGAAATGGAGTTCTTTTTAAGAAGTAACTCACAAATCATAATATCAACATTTTTAACTGGCCATGGAAAAATAAACACATGCTATCATAGACTTAAAATAACTGATGACCCTATGTGCAAGTGCAAATAGAATGAACAGAATACTGGAATATAGAATACTACTATATGAATGTACTTTATCAAGTAATGAAAGAGTACATTTAAACAGAAAGGTAACAAAAGTAAATGGAATGTGGCCACCTGAATTAAACGATTTAATTAAAATGTATAAAAGCAGATTATCATATTTGTTAAGGCAATTTAATTTTGGTGATTTAAAAACTATGTAAAATTATATTAGTTATTTACAGTAACATTAAAAGTAAAATATTATTTTTTGTAAAATATTCATGCAAAGAAGCAAACCGTAGTATGCTGTATTACTAAAATTTAATGGAAATGCTGTAATAAATAGATACAGTCAAGAATGAAGAAGGAAGCTTTTAATGAGATAGGAAGCACCTTGCACTCCTAGTGCAAGATATAGAGAAGAGATTAGCGAAGTGCTTTGGGTAGAGTTAATGCATTGGTTTGTACAGAATATTATAGATTAGAAAGAATAGCAACAGAGGTAAAATTGACATAGGATTTTGGACAGTAACTCGCCACATATAGGCCTGAAGAGAGGGAGAAAACACGAAACATATAGTCTATAAGAAATTAAAGAAAGTCATAAATAATGTAAAAATGACGTATAAGACGTGACTTCAATGCAAGGAATCGTAAAATACGAAAGAGAACTTCATAGGAGAAAAGGTGAAAACATTCTTAATAAAATTGAAAAAAAGTTAATAGACTTTACCACTGGAAAGGGGCAGTGAGTCTATAATCGGCTACGTATTCGTAAATGCTATGGTACATATTACGAGGCAGAGTACCGTAAGTAGACCGTTTTGCTTCTTATGTGAGCCCTGGCAGAGAGAGATGAGGGGAAAGACCTGAAGGCTGATCAGATCCGGATGACGACGGGTGTAGGCATGAACGTGGTCCCTAACGTTTCTAGACAATACATCCTACACCCCGCGGCCCCACCCACGAGCCCATAACGCTTGGCGATTTCCTCTGGTGTGGCCCACTTTGAAGGCGGGTTCCGACTGAACAGTTACAAGCGACCCAGAGAAGAAACCTTTACAAAGTGCACAGCCACCGCCCTCCGCAACTCACCAAACACTGTCACCTGGTCCTACAATCCAGGGAATGAGGGAATAGGGGATAGGAAAGTCGTGGTAGAAGATGAGCAAGCCCAGCATTCGCCTGACGACCCGGGGAAACTACGAAAAACCCATTGGTCAGAGTGAGTGTTCACCGGAGACCGAAACCAAGACCTCCCGAATGAGAGTCGTATACGTTACCGCGGTGCCACTTCGCTTGGTTTGGTAAATGGTGAATTATATAATGAAGTATTGGGTATCAGGGTATTCAAAGGAAGTAATACCTATCAACAGAGATCATTATATGGTACTCTAAAAAATTATTCTTAGAATGAAATGGTATGGAAGAACTAATAAAAAGAAATAGCCAGAGTACAGTTTTAAAAAAGTCTCTTTAAGGAATAAAGTGTTGAATATTTATCTAATAAAATACTATAGCATTATATAGAACGAAGAACATTAAGCTACAATGTTGAACAGGAATGGTTAGACTTGTAAACTACTTTTTAAAAAGCAATATCCAAAGTTTTAGGTCTCCGTAAGAAAACCTAACATAAAAAGAAGAATGGAAATATGGAGATATCTCCCTAAAGATTAGTAAAAGAAAAGAAATACTTGCAAACGTGGAAGATAGAATGATTTACAAACACAAATGTGCACTTGTATACAGAGAGGAGCGTCAAATACAAAAAGAAAGATAACTACATTTCGGATATAGAATTTTATATACTGCTAATCAAAGTAACGTTGTTAAGTAAGGAAAACTGTTATGTAATTTAAGCTCTAGGAATGAATTATATATTTATTTTTACACTATCTGCTGCACATAAAAATACAGTGGGTTGTTCGCAATCTATGGTAACACACTTAAGACCCCCCTTACCTTATGAAAAACCACGCCTCCACCAGTATTGGTGTTCTATTTGACCTTGAACTATCAATCTGCAGCACAACTTCCACTGAAGCAAACTGCTACGAAATACAGGGATGTCCAGCTTATTCCATTCCTCCTAGCAGCGCCGTCTGCTTCCAAGGGCTCTTTTTAGTAACCAAACCTCTATCAGTAATGCATCAGATGACTTAACACGGATGTCACTGAAAGGTATGGAATGCATTCCCATTTATCTCTCTATGTTCTTCAAAAATTTATGGTTTGAAGCAGACGAATGACTTGATGCCTTATGCTGATGAACCAGACTTTATTTACATCTGCAGAGATTTCTGTATAGAACGTTAGTTTGATTATATACCGAGATTATTTTCACATTTTTATGTACACGACGGATGATTAATTTGCCATTGTAACTGCACGTTGCTATTGCGATAAAACAATTGGGCAAATTTTCGTTTGTTTCCTTACACCAACTTTCAATTTTTTTTCTCCCCTTGGTCGTAAATACAGCCCAGGGTTTGTTGCCATCACTTAGATAAACATATGCATTATCTAAAAAGACGACAAACATCCGCTTTTCACCAGCTAGGTATCGTTCATACAGCTTTCTACTGTAACTGGCACGTTTTGCAATGTGTTTAAGCAACAACTTATATCCCTGGCCCTTATGGCACTTTTATAGATTAAAATCATGCTTGATTATGGTGTTTACAGTAGTGTCAGAGATCCCTGATTACACTACAATGGCAAAATTTGGTCCAGAGGCATGGACCTTCACCTTCCAAATTATCTCCGGAGTGCACGGTGGCCGGTCATGGATTACTCTGTTTCTTGCTCTTTGGAATAAGTCCTGATATAGCCTTACCATTTTTGTTGAGTACCATGAGTTCACTTTCTTGGATATGGTAAAACCACGTCTCTTGCACAACTTAATAATCTTAGAATACTAGTATTTTGTATCATAAACGGCAATAATGTACCCTTATCAGAATGCTTCTATTTTCACCTCATTTGATGCAGCAAGAACAAGAACACAGTGATACACTCATACTGCTGAACTTTCATTCGGTTCCATAAGTTTCAGCGCGGAGCTGTTGTGCTCGTCTGATATTGTTACCATAGATCGTGAACAACCTTCCGCAGTACTTATTTAACTTGCTAACGTAGAATTTTTACTTTCTCTACTACGTATAGTAAGTAGGGGAAGTATTGTATTCCACCCAAAAATTCGATACCGAGATTTCACCGGAAATACATGCTTTGAGACCTCCTGAATCCAAAAAGAAAAGCATTTTTGGAAACATGTCCTAGTGTGTGTCTGTCTGTGAACAGCGTAACTCAGAAACGAACAGTCGGATAAATACCAAACTTGGTATTTAGGTTCAGTATCTTCCAGAGACGCGACACGAAAGTTTTCAAAGAATTCCACCACTCCAGATTATCCTTTACATGGAACATTTTACGAAAATTTTAATTTTCTCAAAAACGGCTCTAACGATTTTGATTAAAATATCATATGTTTAAGATATTTTCATGACAAATAATATGTATATCTCGAATTTTCTGGGAATGTCTCCAAAAGTATTCTTCATTGTGAACGACTTTTGCATAACTGGTAAACCATAAGAGATAGACAAAATTTTACTACACAAGAAATGTAGATTTCGTTAAAATACACAATTTATGTCATATACATTTTTTTTTGAGTGAACCGTTTTCGAGATATTGCTTGTTATTCCCTAAATTTTCCAATACTTATGTTTTTTTCTCAAATTCGTTATTCATTTTTTCTTTGTCCTGGCAATGCAAAGAGTATGGAATACTCCACATAGCAACCAGCTCTTAAAATATTTGACTATCGCTTAAAGCCTACCAATTCCCCTTGCATCTACAAGAAAATTAGCAATACGATTAACATCTCGATATCTCGATTAACATGAAGCATATGGAGAACAAGCGTTTGTAAAAATAGTTTGTACAAGAGTAGAGAAAATCATGTGAGTGTAACCCATCAGATTTTTTTGCTTCCTTTGTACGTTAATCATTTTTTAACATTTATCTCGATTAATATGAAGTAAAAAAAATATTTTTATGATGTTTTACATTCACATGACTTTCTCCACCCATTCTCCAAAAAGTATTCTTAAAAAGCTTATTCTTCTATCTACCTCATGTTAATCCCTATAAGTATTTGTAGAAATAATTTTATTACATATTTCCTTGTAGGTATCACGGGAATGGTAGAACACAGTAGGTTTAAGCGACAGTCAATCTTTTAGGAACTCTGATGGCTTTGAAATTCTGTTCTTTTTGTGTGACCAGGAGGAGGAGAAAAAACGAATAATTACTCCCCATTGAGAAAAGTATAAGTATTTAAAAATTCAAAGCTATAACAAAGAGTATGTCGAAAACGGTTAACTCCACAAAAAAGGGATATTATATAGGGTTTACCAGTTAAGCAAAATTCATTCAGAATGAAGTGCGCTTCACAGGCTATTCCCCAAAAAATCAAGATATACATTTTATTTGCTATAAAACAGCTTAAACATATGGTGTTTTAATCAAAATTGTTAGAGCCATTTTATTTTTTAGGAAAACACAAGCTTCTAAAAATATTCCATGTAGTGGGTAGTTTTTGGTGGAAGATGTACTTCAAAACTTTTTGAGTTATGCTGTTCACAGTCACACACACACACACATATACGGACGTTTTCCAAAAATGCGTCTTGGAGTCAGGGGGCCTCAAGCATATACTTCCGGTTTAAATTTAAATTGAGTTTTATTTATGGACGCTCTTTAACTGCTGTAGTCCTTAGGCGTCGCATTCTATATTGGGTGTGTAAGACTGGTAATTTTGCTCAGAGGCCTCTTTATCAGGCTTGAGGCTCTTTTACGAGCCGTAAATCTACGACACGGGACCACCGGCTTTACTTCCCTTCCGAAAGAAGCCATGCACTCCGCCGGGTTTGAACCCGCGACCATGGGAACCAGAGGCTAACACGGTACCACTAGCTCACGGAGGACGACCGTATTTCCGGTGAAAGCTGCACATCAAATAAGCCTTTATAAGAATAATCTTTACAATAGAAATAGATAGATAGTGGGCAGCAAGGAATATATATAATACACATTTTATTCATTTATTTATTTTTGTTTGTCTCAACTGTCTATTTCGAAATTCTCCTCCAGTTTCATATACATGGTAAAATTCTTTAAATTTTAATTTGGTGTAGGAGCGCTATTTGCTTTTCCTTTAAAGTTATTGAAAAATTCATTTTTATATATTTAGACATTTAGCAGATATTCTAGAGCCTAATGTAAGGAAATTCAACACACATTTTCTCAAGGGTTATGTAAGAACACGGGGAGGGTGCCAAGCGCATCTCTCCCTCCCCCCCTGCATTGTTGCTTTGCGGTATCTATAATCGAGAAGCTATTCCTTTGGTTTAACAGGTCAACACTCAAAGAGCTATTTTCCTGAACGTGAGAAACAATTTGCCTGAAGATTTATGGACTTAGAAGTTGCTGATGCATTCTACGGACAATCTCCATTACACAAATATTTGTTCTTGCACGTGACGCCTTCCTGGTAATCCATCAAAACCAGCATAACAATAATAAACATAATAATAATAATAACAAATAACTTCTAAAACAATTATGTGTTGCATTCACATGACTTTTCTACTCACTCTTCTGCATTTTTCTCACAAAAGCTTATTCTTCTATCTACTTATTAATGCAAATAAACCTTCATAACATATTTACACATTTCGTTGTAAGCAGATATAAGAATACTGTAGGCTTAAGCGACAGTCAAATATTTCAAAGTCGGTCGCTATGTGATGGCTTTAAAATTCCGTTCTCTTTGCATGAAGACGGAAATGGAGGAAAATGCGATTTGCAGTTGAGAAAAGTAGTATAAAGTACTTGACAGTTCAAACCTATAACAATGGTTATTTCGGAATGGTTAAAAACATTTTATTTGACATGAATTGTGTGCATTAACGAAATTTCCACACATTAATTGTGTAGTAAGATTTTGTCTATATCTTAGGTTTACCATAAAGAAGTCATTCAGTAAAGAGAACTTAACAGGCTATTCACAGAAAATTCAGGATATATATTTTATTCGCCAAAGTATCTTAAACATACGCTATTTTAATCAAAATCGTTGGAGTCATTTTTGAAAAAATAAAAAACAACAAATATGTTCTACGTAAAGGGTAGTTTGGTGGAGATTTTCTTGAGTGTCTTGGTTTCGCATCCTTGAAAGACGAATTTAAAATCCAAGCTTGGCGTTTAATCGATTTTTTTTACGTTACTGTTTTACTGATATGGTTCCCTTATTGAATTTGTCCCCATATCACAGTTGTAGAGCACATGCCTGCTGTGCGAGGGGTACTGGGTTCGATTCTTGGCTGGAGGAGGGAAATTTTTTTCTACCCAAGACTATTCCCTATCCTTCCCAGAATGAATGAGAGTGTGAATGTGTATGTAATCTAATGATTAAAACCACAAAGTGTAAGCAACCTTTGCCAATAAAATAAATAAAAATTATAATTAAGCAATTTAAACAATTTAAATTAAATCAAGTAAGTAAAAATAGCATCATGAAGTTGGAGGAAGAGTTCAAAGTTATAATAAGAGTTTAAAATGTATAAGTAAAGTTGTATGGTGTAATTATTAGAAAAGATGAATAAGTGAAATAAATATTGTAGTTATATACAACACTTAAGTAACACATAAATTAAATAAAACTATACAGTAATAATAATAATAATAATAATAATAATAATAATAATGTGCATTAAACAATTTAATTGTAAATAAAAAAGATCACATCGGTAATAGCATGGTGAATATAGTGTTGAATATTATATTGGATTAATAAAATTTTAATAGTAAGCAAAGTAAAAATAAGTTAAACTAAGACTAAAGAAATAAATTACCACACAAGTGCAGAACTCACAAAGAAATATGAAATATATACTATATTCGTACTGGATACCAGTATGTTTTAATGCCGGATACCGGTAGATAATATTAGATCTAGAATAAATAGTTTAGTTAGGGATAGTAACTGGTTTCCTGCAGATAGAAATTGGTTAAAATATGGGTATTTTATTTAGGAGTTAATAATTTTTCCTTTTAGTTTGCTCTTATAAGTTTGTTTTGTTTTATCTAGTTATAAGTGAAATCTGTAAAATGGTAATGTACATGTGTTTTTTTTTGTTAAATGTGGAATAAAGTATAAAGATTTGCAATGCACGTCCCGGTGTAGGAAACGAGGTACCAGGACGGAGTATTTCATATATTTACTATTCATTTATTTATTTATTACGCCTCCCTCCGTTGTATAACTATAACTACAGGTAGACTGCAGGGTTGGGGAGGCTAAAAAATCAGAAATTCAAAATCTCCGAATATTTTATACCCACTTTCGTGAATATTAGCTGATTTTGCGTCCATGATTAAGAACATTAAAGGGATTTTATTAAATCCCAGTTATATGGGTAAAGGGTAATTTCATAAAGGGTACGGTTAATGGTTAAATGAAATTAATTAATTAATAAAATCGTCAGTTGAGGTTTAAAACGCCAACCTTTTAACGTGAATACGCACAGTATTTCAATATAAATGAAATGAAAACAAGAGAATTACGATTAAATTCTAGTTTTATTACTTTTAGTTTTTACACAAGCATACAACTAGGCCCGCTCGTTTCTTTTATCTAAGATGCCGATATTCGTACTCTCACACCCTTTCTCTCCCTGCATTTCTCCCTTTCACTCTTTCTCCTCTTCCCTCTCACATTCCTTCCTACTTTCTCATTTCTCTTCCTCCCTCCACCTTTCGTTCACACCGTCTCCGTTCCCTTTCTGTCTCTACTGGGGTACTTGAAGATTTAATACCAATTAAGATATTGCGCATGGTAGTCTCGGTGTAGAAGCTCAGCTGTAGAGCATCCGTCCAAAAAAAAAAGCCCTAGATCTTGGGTCAGTTCCCGGAAGTGACACTGATTTTTTTATATTCAGCGTTTTATTTACTCAAGATAGAAAATTACCAGAAAATATTGGATACGTTTTTATAGACATATAGTTTCTCAAATGTTTTAGTTTAGAATCATTATGAGACAATAAAAAATAACCAAAAATGTTCGATATAAAGGCTGGTTTGTTGTGCGTGTTGTTCATATCAATCCTTGGAATATGTTGAACTTATTTAGTCTTACGTATTGCGTGAATTTCGATATTGAATTTGTGAGTGGAATACAATACCACGCCTAAAAATAAGACGAGTGGCCGAGGTTACAAAATATGTATTTCCAAAACGAGTAATGCCACAAAAAGTATATTTAAGGAATTCGTTATCATTTCTGCACAGCTTTAATCTCTCTCTTATGCTTTCTAGTTGTGTAAAACTGTACAGAATGAAGCGAACTTTGCAGACTAGTCACATAAAATTGAACTTTACTTTTCGGTGGCCTTTGCCCCAACTTTACATTTTGGTGCCCTTCGCCCCAACGTTTAGGAATCAACTTTGTATTTTAATGTTTCTTTAAATATTATATATAATTATGTTTGCCTCGGCTGTGTCAGTATTAATTTTATAGAAACATGTTACTCTTAACATGGTGTGATACGGCTAAAGAATGTAGGCCTACAAAAATTATAATTTTTACTTCACTCCATATATTAATCCTTCACACGATTAAGTAACACTTCACTTATAGAGAGCTGTGAGATTATTTATTAATTGCACTTTTAAACGCGCTATCTTTATAATATTCTCGCCGTATTGTCTCACACTGGATACGTACGCGTCTAGCGTACGGTTAGGAACGCTGTCTACAATCAATTGAATTCTACCGCCTGAATTTGTAAATTTCTGACTGCCTAATCATAATCCAATAGAATACCTTCATTTAACTTAAGCTTTTTCTGGTTGTTGATTGGCTATTTATAAACTGTCTCAAAATTGCATTATTGTTGCTCCAAGAATTATTAGTAGCATTATTAAACTTTCCAATTCATTATTGCCTGAAAGTTACCTCATTGTTAGCAACCTTTGTACTATATTTTCACAGCTCCTACATTATTAAATTACATAATACATTCACATAATATTATTAAACATATACATAATATTATAAACATACAAATGACTGCAATATACACGTTTTATATATTGTTACATACACATATTGCTTTAAGGCGGGCTGTTATTGAATTTATATATTATATAATTTGACTGAAATCATTTAAGTGTTAAAAATACTGCCACATCTTACGGTCTATTTCCAGAAAATTCATGATATGCATTTTATTTGTCATGAAAATGTCTTAAACATATATTTTAATAAAATCCTTAGAGCCGTTTTTGAGAAACTCAAAATTTTCGAAAAATATTCCATGTAAAGGGTAGTGTGGAGGTGGATTTTCTTGAAAATCTTCGTGTCGTATCTTTGAAAGATACTGAAACTAAATACCAAGTTTGGTATATATCCGACTTTTCGTTTTTGAGTTATGCTGTTCACAAACATACAGACAGACACACACCTTTTTCTAAAAGTGTTTTTATTTGGATTCAGGGGGCCTCAAAACATGTATTTCCGATAAAATATAGGTATCGAATTTTTTGGATGAAATGCAACACTTCCCCTACTTACTAGACGTAGTACAGAAAGTAAAAATTTAATCAAAATCATTAGAACCACAGTAGAGAAGTACAATTCAAAAAAACATTGTTTCCCTGTTAGGGACATTTGAAGTAGGGAGAATTCGCCTTACATCCTTGAAAGTACCAATTTTTGCTATTTATCGTATTTTTCTAAAAGTCCTTCTTCATGTTTAGGGGACATTAACGCGTGTACTTCCTGAGAAATTTCTATATATCATTTTTAAGGGAATGCAATACTTTACTTACTGTAGGTAAACTGTAAAGAAAGAAAAGATTAAGCCTCTATTAATGTAACTAAAAGAGTTTTTTTTGGCATGTTTAAAGATATACACAATCATTATCTATGAAAGAAAAATGTATAAAGACATAAAACCAGAGTTCTGGTAATAAATATAACAGAAAAAGCTTTATGTGTTGAATGTTGAACTAGAAGCTTTGATTTTTTACTGGAAACACCGGAAATGATGAAGAACATGGAACTCCGTATGTTCATAATTGGATCATAAACGAGCAATAAACACGAGTGGGCTTTAAACCTGTTTGAAATACGTCTTCTCTAATTGGGCTTCAGTTATCATTCCTGACAGCAACTAGTGTCGTAAACCTATCAGATGCTGCTGTAATCCCCGCCACTTATGCAAGAATATGAAACATGACTATCCTCACATTACAGAAAAGATTTGTATTAACTTTACTGCCCTTGCAATAAACTAACAACTGGAAATAGTAAAATTATTAGTTTCGTAGGGACAGAGCATTATTAATGGCAAAATAATTAGGAAAGCGTTATTCTGCGTTTTATATTTTCATCTATATGTTCTTCATATCCTAACGATTTTGTTATTCTTCCTCGATATTTGAAACATTTACATTATTCGTTTCTCTACCGTGTACATAGGTAGTAAGTAGAGAAGATTTTGCATTCCACCCAAAAATTCGATACCGAGATTTCACCGAAAATACTATTTTGAGGCACCTTGAATAAAAAAAGCATTTTTAGAAAATGGTCCTTATGTGTGTGTGTAAACTCAAAAACGAAAAGTCCGATAAATACCAAATTTGCTATTTATGTTGAATACCCTCCAAAGAAGAAAATCCCCCAACCCAAACTATTCAAAAATGGCTCTAACGATTTTGATTAAAATACAAAATATTAAAAATATTTACATGATATAAAATCTAATATGTTACACTCACATGACTTTCTCTACTCTTGTACAAACCATTGTTACAAACGCTTATTCTCCATATGCTTCATGTTAATCGAGATATCGAGATGTCAATCTTATTGGTAATTTTCATGCAGATGCAAGGGGAATATGGTAGCTTTTAAGCGATAGTCAAATATTTTAAACGCTGGTTGCTATGTGGCGCATTCCATTCTCTTTGCATGTCCAGGACATAAAAAAGATGAATAACGAATTTGAGAAAAAGTATAAGTATTGGAAAATTTAAGGGAATAACAAGCAATATCTCGAAAATGGTTCACTCAACAAAAAATGTATATGACATAAATTGTGTATTTTAACGCGATCTACATTTTTTGTGTAGTAAAATTTTGTCTATCTCTTATGGTTTACCAGTTATGCAAAGTCGTTCACAATGAAGAATACTTTTGGAGACATTCCCAGAAAATTCGAGATATACATTTCATTTATCATGAAAATATCGTAAACATATGATATTTTAATCAAAATCGTTAGAACCATTTTTGAGAAAATTAAAATTTTCGAAAAATCTTCCATGTAAAGGGTACTCTGGGGTAGGGGGATTTTCTTGAAAACCTTCGTGTCGCATCCTTGGAAGATACTGAACCCAAATACCAAGTTTGGTGTTTATCCGACTGTTCGTTTCTGAGTTATGCTGTTCAGAGACTCACACGGACATGTTTCCAAAAATGCTTTTTTTGGATTCAGGGTCTCTCAAAACATGTATTTCCGGTGAAATCTCGGTATCGAATTTTTGGGTGGAATACAATACTTCCCCTACTTACTATACGTAGTAGAGAAAGTAAAAATGTGTATCTGGAATTTTCTGGGAATAGTCTGTGAATTTTTTTATAATATTGCATAACTGGTAAAGTTAAGCGATAGATGAAAAAGCACTACCAAAAATTGTAGATCTCTTTAAAACATGATTTATTTCAAATATACATAATGAGGCTTTCACGGTCGGCAATATGACTAATAATTGAATTACTACTGTCCGGGCTTGTAGGCAGTGGTCTAGAACGCATCGTAGATACCGACGTTACGCCAAGTACAGCGCTTGGCATCTTCAGGATGAAGTGATTCGTTGTCTGCGGTGGTAAGATAATAGAAGTAATTGAATTATTATTTCAAATAACGTTTTTGTTGCACAAGCCATTTCCGAGATTTCCTTTGTTAATGGTTCGAATTGTTCAATATTTCATTATTTTAAATGCTGTCGACATTCAGTTGTTTCTAGCGATTGCATGGAAACAGCCCTAGCATCCAGATCTTCAAGGATTTCACTATCGTTATTTATTTTGTATCCGAAATGTGTAACGTAGCTATTACTGTAGAGGTTTAGCTCAATTAAAATGAAGTAGATAGACAAATAAACTTTCTTAAGAGGGTAGAGAAAGACATGTGTATGTAACACATCATTCAACTTTTATAAAAACTGTAGCGAAAGATTTCTCCTTATTGTGGAAGCGTGTTTCCTTCCGGAAAAAGCGGGACGCATTGGATTTTACGTTCATTCGAAAACTTGCAAAACCCGCGACAGCCTTTATGTCCTAAGGTATTTCATTTATTTTTTTCTTCCTCTCTTTGTCTTTCCTTTTGTCTTCCTCTCTTTTGCAGCATGTCTGTTAATTTCGTGTTTCAAAAATCAACATAAATATTGTTTTTTGTGTGCCTTTAGAATTAAAACACCATAATTAAATAAATGTGTATTTTAATGCTAAGCGAACGCTTAGCAAATAAACGGAGAAAGAAAGGGAAACAAGTGAAATATAAGGAATAATTTGCTTAGTTTACAATAGACGTGTATATTTTACCTTTATCTTTCTGCAAGTGAAACATTTTGAAAGCAACAATTTCCTGATGATTCATAAATTTGCACCGGTACGCGACTTAAATTTAAATGCAAAATTTAAAGCCATAGCCGGGATTTGAACCACGGATCTCCCGATCTCCGTCTGGTTGCTCTAACCACTGAGCTACCATGGCAACATGCCGGCACGACACTAAAATCTCAAGCTCATTCGTATTTTTTCCGGTAAACAACAAGGAGATCTCAAATTGTATTGAGATGACATACCCCAATGGCGACTTACAATGTTGTAAGTACTTTAAGTCCCGAACTAAATAGTTTCAACCACTATTAGGTCAATTAATGGCATTAATTGTTCTTCTACACAAGGTGTGTTGGATAAGGTTGGAAAGGTAGAATCAGCCGACTGAAAAATTCAGTGCCATAGCCGGGATTTGAACCACGGATCTCCTGGTCTCCGTCTGGTTGCTCTAACCACTGAGCTACCATGGCAACATGCCGGCATAACACTAATTAATTTTCAATTGATGAAGTGGAGATAAAGATTAAAGTGGAAACTTTATTAATTGGTTTCTTCCCAATAAGTAACTTAATTCTTCGTGAAGTTTATTGTTCTCTAACACTTACCCAATGTAGGTAGAGGAGCAGTTATTTTCCACACAAAATTTGATGTGGAGTTTTCAATGGAAATAAATTACCCTGAAACCCGCCCGACAAAATATTTTTCGACAAAGGTACACGTGCGCCTCTCTTTCTCTCTTTCCCTCTCTCCCCTTGCGTGTGTGAACTGTATATCTCAAAAACAAAAGTTGGATAAACTACACCAAAGTTGGTTTCTTAGTTCAGCACCTTACAAAAGTGGGATACGAAGATTTTTATAACCCAACCCCACTCCACTCTTTACATGCATAGGAAACACCGATTATGTCGTCAACAACGAAGATTTCACTCAAACTCAATGCATACTCCGTACATTGAATAGTATGGTATGGTGGTGGTGGTGGTGGTGGTGTTGGTGGTGGTGGTGGTGGTGGTGGTGGTAGATTTTTAGGGCGCTAATACGATGGTTCCGCACTAACCTGTGTTTACTTGGAATTGCCCCATTGAGTTCGGCAACTCTTTTAACACCCGAGGGGTGCACACGTCAAATACGAAGCGGTCACCTGCATACTCGCTGCCTTATCTGGAATTGCACATAGATATGGTAAGTAAGATATTGAAAATAAAGATACGGGTCTTATTCTTTTTTCTTTTTATTTTTCATTTTCATTTTCATTTGTACCTATATTCGTATTTAAGAGTCGAAAATGTCCATATTGGTCAAATGACGCAATTTTATACATAAGGGTCTGAAAATATGACCAAGAAAGTTTTTTGGAATTGTAAGATATCCTGCAGCTGTCACCAACTTCTGGAGCCCAAGTGCACGAATTTTTGCACTATATATACGAGGGCTGATCAACAAAGACTGAGACTGATTTTTTTCACAGATGTTTATTACTCCAATTCAATGCTTACATGATCTTTTTCAAAGTAGTCCCCTCCTACTTCAATGCACTTTTTATAGAGTCTCTGCCAGTCCTTGAACACGTGCTGCAGACCATTCTTTGTCAGGTCCTTGAGAATCGCCTCACTTTTCTTGAGCACTGCTTCAGAATCGAATACTCCTAAGCTTTGCCTTTAGTGATGGGAATAAAAAAGTCACAGGGTGCAAGATCGGGCCTATAAGGTGGATGTGGTACACAGGTAATGTTGAATCGAGCCAGAAACTGCATGACTTGATTTGCGACGTGAGGCCGTGCATTGTCATGATAAAGTCGCCACCCAGTCCGAGAAAGCTCTGGTCGTTTCTTTGCAATATGCTTCCTCAGTGTAGCCAATACTGACGTGTAGGATGCTGCTGTAACAGTAGTGTGAGGGGGAACTGCATGCTGGTAAATCATTCCATTACAGTCAACAAATGTTATCACCATCACTTTCCTTACAGATGGAACAACTTTTGCCTTTTTTGGTGTTGGAGAACCTGGCGATTTCCACACTGTGCTGGCTTGTTTTCCTTCAGGATCATAATGATGCAGCCATGACTCATCACCGGTGATAATCGATTTAAAAAATACATCACCTCCATTGTCTGGAATGCGAAATGCACGTAGGGTCTACAAAATAGAGCATTACTACCAACCTCCAATACGAGAGTGCTGCCGCCTACAAACATTATACATAAAAACCCGCTCTTTTCAAATATTTATGTTACAGATACGAAACTATCACGGAAGCTACAGGAAAAAATCAGTCTCAGTCTTTGTGGATCAGCCCTCGTATATATGTGTGTATATATAAATAATTATATATAATATTTATAATATTATAGCTGTACAATATTTTGAACAGATCGTTATTGTTATCGCTTCAGTCCTCCCGCATGGTCAATGACTTTCGGGGTAACCTCGCTCCACCAAGCGATGGCTGGACGCATTTATTACCTAGGCACTTTATTCAAGCAGTTAATGTTGGAAGATAGAGAAATAACATTGCCAGTCCAAGAACCTGCAAGTTTTTCATTCGAAACCATAGGCATTTTATAACGTTCATGATAAACATAGCATGTTTAGAACAAGTCTGATCAGTTACAATCACATAACTTTCTCTGTCCATTTTCGTTAATTTTTATGAAATTCCATAGCCTTTCCATGACATCGCGAGGAACAAATTAATAGTGCTCACTTCAAAAAATGACAAAATCTTGAAAAATTTAAACCAACAATATCCAATATCTCAGAAATGTTTTATGCTACAAAAATTATTTGACATCATTGTGAATTTAAAAGGGATGTACATGTTTTGTTCAGTGAGTTTTTTTGTCTATCTCGTATGTTATACAGATGTACAGAATTATACAAAAATTCACAGGTTATTCCCAGAAAATGCAATATATACATTTTATTAGTCATGTAAACGTGTTAAACACATGAAATTGTATCAAAATCATTAGTCAATTTTGAAAAAATAAAAATGCGAAACATTTTCGTGTAAATGGTCGTTTACGGTGGAAGAATTTTCTAGAAAATGTTCGCGTCACGTGTTTGGAAGATACCGATTCAGATATGCTGTTTAGACCCCCCCCCCGCGCACACACAAAAGGATATTTTTCTAAGAAGAGTTATTTTATATGGGGTGCTCAAAACATGTTGCTCCGATAAAACGTATGTATAGAAGTTTGGTGGGATGCCATTCCTATTACCTTTACCTATTGGGCACGTTGTGGAGAAAAAATAAGGAAAAATCAAGAAATCTTAGTTTTTAACACAACTCTACATATGTAAAAATATACTATTTAGATTAGGTAATTTTTTAAAAAAAAAATTGCGATTTCAGGCTCTTATCTGCGATCCGCCACTGATCCATGGAAAGGCGTACGTTAGCGAGTAGAGTAGTAGCGTGACGCGATGGGCCACCCAAGTGGCGGGCAGCTCGGCGAGCGCATTCATCACTGTGACACCCGACCCGACCCGAGGCGACCCGATGCGACCCGAGCTCTACCGAGCAGCAAGAATGTCCACAACGCCGTCTTGTGTTTTCTGTTAGCGACGAACCGTTTCGAAAGCTGACTCGTCAAGCCGGCGTTTGCAGCAATTAGGGGCCGCAATTACACAAAAATACGCTAAGCAGTTTCATTTCGATAATGGAAGGAGTCAATGCACGGTAGTTAAATCTTGCAATAATGAGGATGCCTTCAACTTCCAGATATTCAAAGCATTCTTTGCACGTGGTGCTCGAAACATCCGATGTAATAATCTTGGTAAGAGGGCGGGTTATTGGAATGAAAATGATGTTATAGTAATTGCATAAAATATTCAATTTTATTAAAATTATATAGAACAATAGTTACATTATTATTATTAGTATTTATTTATTTACTTAATCTCCAAAGTGCTATAAAATCTATATTACCATGAGGCATATTAGGGTTGTTGTTACAAAATATACATTGTCCGTAAAAATCAAGACACAAACACGAAACTAAACACGAAAAAAAAAAAAAAATGGAAAGGTAAAAACATATGTATATACAATTCTTAACACTAGATTACAAATGTTTAAAATACAAGATCCTTTGGCTAAAATACTAAACATCAAGTTATAAACGTTTAAATATGTAACTGATACACTTTGAAAACTGAATAGAGCAGTATTTTTAAAGAATATGAAGGATAATGATTTTTCAAAACACCTATTACAAGTTAACAAGTGTGACAAGCTCAAAACGAGTTCTCTCAAATGCTGAACAATTGAACAGAAGCACTGAGCCGTTTAGTGTTGGAATTTTGAATCTTTCAAAGAATTTACCATGACCAGAAACCATTTGAGTTAAGTAAACGTTTCCCGTTATATATTTGCATCTCAGCTTGCTGTATACATTTGGAAAAAACAAGTCTATGGTTAATAATAAACCAGAGATTACTCTAGCGGGAGAACATGTCATCATTTAGGTTCTTTTGACAAAAGAAATTGGGTATTTAGTATAGCTCTCTAACAAGCTGGAATTACAGGCTTGTTTGTCCAATTTTATCGCTCATATTAGTGAATTATTATTATTATTATTATTATTATTATTATTATTATTATTATTATTATTATTATTATTATTACATTGGACAAACATATTGATACTTTTATTACTATTTGTTAAACCCGCCCCATGGATTGTTTTAAAGGTCGAAACAGCTGAAAAATTCGATGCCATAGCCGGGATGGCATTTTAATTTAAATCTTTATCCCCATTTTTGATAAAAATAAAAATTAGTTTAGGATGGGGAATATCTTCGTGTCGCACACATCTTTGAAAGATATTCAACTTATATATCAAGTTGAAGTAGTTAATTTTATTACGGTGGTGTTGTATTGTAATTTTTACGTTGTTATTTGTCCCACGCTTTGGGAGCCAATTTCAAGAAGGTTTGTATTATAGTTCAACTGTTGGGGAGCCAACTTGAAGTAGTAACAACCGCACGTATGGTACCCGGAGCCTTCATCCCAAATTTAAAAAATATAAACTTTTTAATTTGATTGTTTCTTTAAATATTATATATTTATGTTTGCCTCGGCTGCGTCAGGATTTTTGTTAGAGACATGGATGTCTTAGCAGGGCGTAGTGCGGCTGAAGAATGTAGGCTTACACAGATTATAATTTTTACATCACTCCTTTTATTAATGCTTGACACGATTTAAATAACACTTCACTGATATAGAGAGAGCTGTGAGATTTTTTTAATTAATTATTTGCACTTTTTGAACACGTAAACTATTTTCGTCTCACACTGAATACGTATTATACTTCTCGAGGACGCATCTCGCATCCGGTTAGGAACACTGTCTACAACCAACATGCCCAGTATTGAGCGCTGTCTACAAGCAACTGACTTGATTTATAACACCTAAATTTGTAAATTGCTGTATTTCAAGTCTCTGATTAGCTAATCCTAGTCCAATAGAATACCTTCATTTAACTAAAGATCTTTCTGTTTGTTGATTGGCTATTTTTTAAATGTCACAAAAAATTACATTATTGCTTCCAAGAATTACAAGTAGTATTGTTAAACTTTCAAATTCATTATTGCCTCAAGGTTATCTCATTGTTACCTCATTGTTAGCAACTTTTAACCTATTATTCTCACAGCTCCTACATTATTAATTACGTAATACATTCACATAACATTACATATGTATACAATAATATAAACATATGCAATGACTGTAATATATACTTTTTATATATTGTTACATACACATATTGCTTTAAGGCGGGCTGTTATTGAATATATACATTATATAATTAGACTGAAATTATTTAAGTGTTAAAAATACTGCCTCAAAGTTTCGTATTAATCTGAATTTCCGTTTTGAGTTCTGCCGTTGATTGACACAGATATACGCATGGGTCTTTTTCTAAAACTGTTTTTTATACAGGTGGCCTTAAAACATGTATTTAAGGTGTAATCTTGCTACAGAATTTTTGGAATTATAATACCTTCCCCTTGTATTTCTTGGAGTAAAATAGCTCCCACAATGTACGTGACAGAGAAAGTAAAAACTATAACTTGTTTACAACTCAGCGCTCTTTGTTTTCAACTACAAGAAAGATGTCCAATATGCCATTCATAATGCAGTTCCATATCTAAAGTAATTTCTGTGAAAACGGTGGCATAGGACATTTTCATACGCCTTAAATATGTAGTCTGGTATTTTTCTAGCCTCTTGTTGAGTACATTGTTCAACACCCAAAAGTGCACCTGTGGACCTTTGTCTTAGGAATACCTTTTTACCTACTTTCCCTTCGCTTACCCGAAAATTTGGTATCGAGATTTCATGGGAAATACACGTTTCGAAACCATCAAAACCCTACAAAAAAGTATTTTAGAAAATAAGGTGTGTGTGTGAGAGAGAGAGAGAGTGAGACAGACAGAGAGAGAGAGAGAGAGAGAGCTCAAAAACGGAAAGTCGGATGAATACTAAACTTCGTACTTAAGTTCAACATCTCTCAAGAATGCAACCTGAAGATTGAAATTTTGCCCATCCAAAATACTCTACATTTGTAAATAACACCTAGTTTTTTTTATAAAAGGTGGTTCTATAGATTCTTATTAAGATGATATATGAAAAGGTCGAATCAGACTATAAATTTAATGGCACAGCTGGGATTTGAACCATGGGTTTTCAGGTTTCCGTCCGGTTGGCATATCTTTATTCGGTCTAATTTTACCATTCCAACACACGGCTTGTGTGAAGGAACAATTAATTACTATTAAAATGATTTTTTTAATGTTGCCATGAGAAATAAAAGGTATAATTTGATTTTTAGAAAATCTTATAAACAATTTCCGACAACGAATGGTGGGATTTTACAAGTTCACTGTGAACTAAGTATTATGTGTAATTGACTGAAAGTACTTCTAATTAATTAAATAACTCAAAGAATTTCCAAATAACATTGGTTAGTTTGGGCACCATTCACCCCACAACATAGGTCTAAGCGAAATTGATCTTCAGCCCACACCTGGCTGAAAGAACACCTGGCGTAATGCTTGCAAGTGCTTGTCTGATTCTTTCCTTTAGATGGTCCATATTCTCAATTCTTTTAATGTGGACCTCATTCTTGACATAGCCCCAAAGGTATAAGTCTAATGGAGTAAGATCTGAACTTCTAGCTGGCCATGAGATTGGTCCATTTCTGCCAATCCATCGGTTGTGGAAATCGATTATTTAACTCTTCTCGTATATGGTTTGCGAAATGGCACGGTGCTCCATCTTGTTCAAAGGTTATTTGCAATCCCATTTCCATTTGCTCGATTTGAGCATGTCCATGTATGCAGTGTAGTTGATGGTTTTCTTCAACAAAAAAGAATGGACCAAAAATGTTGTACATAAGCCCGCTCTAAACGTTCACCTTAGGAAAATCTTGAATGTGGTTGTGTAACACACGTGGATTTTCCAAGGCCCAAATACGGCAATTGTGCCTATTAGTACAACGATTTACATGGAACGTGGCCTCATCGGAGAAGATGATATTCTCAAGAAATTGTGGTTCATCGTTCAACTCTTTGTGCATGGTAGCAGCGATTTCAGCACTAATCAATTTACTCTGTGGTTTTATTGCTTGCAAGAGTTGAATTTTATAGCAATGCAATTTCAATCTCTTCCTCATGACGTCATGCACTGTTGACTTCGGAAGACCTAATGTAGACTACGGCGTGGAACGGACTTCTGAGGATTCACAAGACTGTCGAATTCTTTCGACATCATCTTCTGATGTTCTGGGCCTTCCTGATTTTCCTTTTTGTACACTGTCGGTCTCCTTAAACTGTTTGTGTCATCGTCTTATATTATTCTCATTAGAGGATCTTTGTTGTACCCACGTCTGAATTGCCGCAGTACCACACTCACAGATTGTGTTCCGCCAACCATAAGACACATGCAGCTTTTTCTTGCGCGTAAACATTTCACAAAAGTACATAGAAAACAGTTTGAAGAAAGCAGGGAGCACGTCTACAACACGTCTATAAATATTCCAAATAACATTTTAACACAAAAACAATTTGGAGAAGATCTACACAGATCATTTGTATGCAGAATGTGTTTATGTAACAACATGCAATGCACAAATCTTAAATTTTGCAACAATGAGTTTGTTATGACGATAGAAACAATGATAGAAAAAACATGTGAATGTAAACTGTTTGAGTTACTGGATTAATTAAAAGTACTTTCAATCAATTACATATAATACTTAGTTCACAGTAAACTCGTAAAACCCCACCATTCATTCTCGGAAACGCTGTATAGGTAACGGGAAAACTATACGAAATTGGTATATTCCACAAAAAATCTGACCTGTTACACTCACATGACTTTCTCTACTCTTGTACAAACTATTCTTACAAACGCTTATTCTGCATATGCTTTATGTTATTGCTAATTTTCTTGTAGATACAAGGGGAATGTGGTAGGCTTTAAGCGACAGTCAAATCTTTTAATAGCTGGTTGCTATGTGGCGCATTCCATTCTCTTTGCATGTCCAGTACGTAAACAAAATGAATAACGAATTCCCATTTGAGAAAAAGTATTGGAAAATTTAAGGAAATGACAAGCAATATCTCGAAAATGATTGACCCAACAAAAAAATGTATATGACATAACTTGTGTATTTTAACGCGATCTACATTTTTTGTGTAGTAAACTTTTGTCTATTTCTTATGCTATACCAGTTATGCCAAAGTCGTTCACAATGAAGAATACTTTTGGAGACATTCCCAGAAAATTCGAGATATACATTTCATTTGTCATGACAATATCTAAAACATATGATATTTTAATCAAAATCGTTAGAGCCATTTTTGAGAAAATTAAAATTTTCGAAAAATCTTCCATGTAAAGGGTAATCTGGGGTGGGGGAATTTTCTTGAAAACCTTCGTGTCGCATCTCTGGAAGATACTGAACTAAGTTTGGTGTTTATCCGACTGTTCATTTCTGAGTTATACTGTTCATAGACACACACACGGGCATGTTTCCAAAAATGCTTTGTTTTGGATTCAGGAGGCCTCAAAACATATATTTCCGGTGAAATCTCGGAATCGAATTTTTGGGTGGAATAGAATACTTCCCCTGCTTACTATACGTAGTAGAGAAAGTAAAAATATACAACTGGTAAAATGTGTAATTTGTGCTAAATCACCTAACGGTAACGTTAGCTGTTTAGAAAATATTACTGATTTTTGTATAAATTTCTAATATTTTAATTAACACACTTCTGAAATGACATGTACTTTTGTTTCTCGTGAGACCATCGAAAGAGTGTGTCAGCATATAGCGATATGCTTTTCGAGTAATTGGCTTCCGCCTTAGACCCTTAGCTTCTTTGCTACTACAAAACGTAGTTCAGGGCGCATTCACATAAAAACGTTAACGCAACTGCAACACGAACACATCTTTTTGAGGTTAATAAATGAAGCCATCCACAATGATTTTCGATTACATGCCAAACGCTAACGCCAAACCTTACAATCTTGAGCTTTCATATTCGCGTTAGTAGACTTCCAGAGATAAAATAACACAAAATTGTCATAATTTGGCAAGTTGAATTTTTCAGTCGTCTGATTCTACCTAACCTTGTCCAATACATGGCTTCTTCCTTGTGTGGAAGAACAATTAATTCCATTAATTGACCTAATAGTGGTCGAAACTATGTAACCGGGGCTTAAAGTACTTGCAGCATTGTAAGTCGCCATTGGGGTATGTCATCTCAATACAGTTTGATACCTCCTTGTGCTTTACAGGAAAAATGCGAATCAGTTGGGGAATTTAATGTCCTACCTGCATGTTGAGGCAGTATTTTTAACACTTAAATGATTTCAGTCAAATTATATAATATAAAATATAATAACAGCCCGTTTTAAAGCAATATGTGTATGTAACAAGATATAAAAAGCGTATATTACAGTCACTGTATATGTTTATATCATTGTATAGGTACATGTGTAACAGCGAGAATTGCCGTACAATTAAATCAACCAGCCAAGGCAACAGGATGAAGCCACGCCGGACGGAGAACATAAAGCATGTACAGTAAATTTTACCATTCTTCTCCTGTATCTACCCTACACTGGATTCGACTCCAACCCGCGCGGGCATCGAACCCGGGACTGCAACCAACGGTGCAGTCTTCGAAGCATAGAGAGGCGACGACTGACACAACCTTCGATACTTTAAAATTTTTATTGAATGTTATTGCGTTTATCTTTATTCTGGATAAAGATTGAAAGGAGTCGAGACTTCACCTCATTACCTCGCACGTGTCGTCAAAGAGTTGCTGGAATACAGTTCTTGATAGACCTTGACTGGGTTTCCTGTGGATGAATCAATGCATTATTCCACAGACACTTATGTCTAAATGAAAACATGGAAAACAATGGGAGAAAGAGTAGAGGTATTCATAAATTTGTGTTAATTGAGTTATGAATGAAGCTGATTTAGCACTAAAATTATGTTTCTTCAATTTGATGATTGGGACTCACTCTCAGCCATTACATATTCCTACTTCAGTGACCAAAACCTGTGAATCCAGAATCTCAACTAAAAACGTGAGATAATACAACGCTTGGAAATGCGTATTTCCTTCCATCTGTTAGTTTGTATTTACGCAAGTCAAACCTTTGTGTTATATGTTTCCGGTTTTATAATTATAAATATTTTTCCGACACCCAAGACTACAGTTTTCTTCTTATCACTTTTCTCCATTCTTGCCTGTTGGACCGTAAATCTTCCTCAATTTCCCAATCCATCATTGCCCTTCTAATTCCTTCTATGCGGTCTTACTTTCCTCCTCCTTCCCGGTGGCGTCCACTCCATTGTTCTTTTGGGCAATATTTCATCTTCCATTATTTTAGCATGCCCTTACCATTATAATTTACCTATTTAATACAATCTAAAATTGAATTTTGAACATTCATATTTTGTTTTATAATCCTTTTTCTAATTTTTTTCTCTTTTAGACATTCTTGCAGCTCTCCTCCAACAATCCATTTCTATTGCCAATAGTTTTCTTTTTAACTGATAATTCAGAGTGCACTCGTCGAAAGCCATAGTTATAATACTTCTAATTATTGTTTTAAAAATTTAAATTTAGTTTGTTTTGAGACCTGTTTATCCCATTATATGTCCTTCAAAGTAGATATAACATACCTTCCTGAGTTTATCTTTGATCTTATTTCCTTTTTTTGTTTCTAATTTTTTATAATTTTTACTCGAAGGTGTTTATATTCCTCTGTATGTTTAATTATACCCATTTCGCTTCCAGTACCAAACCTTGATGAACATCTTCAATGGCTATGTATTTGGATTTATCCATAATTTACCTTTAGGTCCCATTTGTTTTGTTCTTGAATCGATTTTCTTGTAAGCTATTCTGTATCTTCATACTCTTGAGCCAGAATTAATTGTAATCCGGTAATTGCAGGGAGTATATTGTTGAGTTATCATCTATTGGAATTCCCATACTTTTACACTTATTCTCCCAAACTTCTATAGCTTTTTCTGTGTAAATGTATATAACGTGTTACATAACTGTATTAAACATATATATTACAAATACTAATGTATGAGGTTGGATAACAGAGTGGCTTAATCCACAAACTCCCGTTTTCTGTCTTATATGGCTAATTGTAATTACTTATTAGCAAATGACGGTTATAATATATATTATTTTATATTTTCAAGATTAGAGATTAAAGGATTGCTAGTATTTGATTTGTTTTTCTATGGAAATAAAACCCTTTCAAAGAAAGTTTTCAGCACAAAATATAGTTGCATAGAAAGGAAAGCAAAGAAAGTATTATTATTATTATTATTATTATTATTATTATTTATTATCAACCTTCACTAACAATAGGAGATATATAATTTGTGGCATTATCAAGGTAAAAAGGTTGCTGTCAATGAGAATGTCGAAGAAGAACAATCAAAATTGGTATACAAAGAAGTTGGTTACATGCGTTTATACATATAAAACTAGTAATAAGAACATAATTCAGTGAACGTTTTTATAAAGTGAGTATCAGGTATAGAAAAATAGTTCCATCAACTAGTTCTATGCATCCCGTTTTCAAATACGTCTCCGTTACGACCCCGGTTAATGGACTTCAACTCACGACAGAGAGAGAGAGAAGGAGAGAGAGAGAGGCAGAGAAAATATGTATTGAAATGATTTGGGGCTACATTTATCATTTTAACAGGAAGTGGGCAGAAAAACAACTTTTTTTATGAATAAATTGTAGAATAACTTGGAAAATAAATTATAGCGGGTAGAGAAAGCTGTGTGGTCAGATATTATCAGTTCTGGTGAAATCTGAACAGATTCAACATATTTGCATCAGATTCAGTTTTTCCTCAGTGTAGTCAGAGGAGAAAACAAGAATAAATTATAAAGTCCATAAGATCGCAACTGACGAAAATAATGTCGAAGGTGTTAATGAAACTCAAGCAGTCCTAATCCATGGTAATTACTTGTGCCTTCAGCAGAAGTGTGCACATGTATTTCTTTGAATGTTAAAACAAAGGGCAAAATCTCCGTGTTTACATGTTCTGAATCTTGTTCTACACACCTCTATCATTTATAAGTGTAACAAGGCATTGCCAAGACGTTTTATTTTGTTTTGTTTTCCATTCTTGTCTTCTCCTTTTTCTTACGCTCAAGCGCAGAGAGGCTGACATCCGTAACGAGAGACACAATTTAAACAAAAATAAACATTTCAGGCGAGCTAGAGATTGCTGATCAATGCTTCCTCATCAAGAACACTATTTGGCAAAGCTGGGGCAGAGAACAGACAAACAAACTCAGTTAAATAGTTGTGTAGCTTGGATATACCTACCCATCGAAAACGGGAGGCCTGCAGAGACATCTGTTGTCTCTAATTATAAAACAAAAGAATCTCACACTTACAGCCTACTTTAGGCGGATTTATTTGCTTACTGGTATCAACTATGACCAAACGTTTTATCTTCCCCACTACAAGAACAGACGCTTCAAGAAATATAAATAGGAAGCATTGTTATTGTAGTCAAATTATACGTACCTTAATGAAATTAGGAGAAAATCTAGGAAAAATGCAAAATTGTATTGTTTGCTTTGTATACCCAGTACTTTCATTTGGTGCCATGATTTACTAATAACAACATTTAACGCTCTGTGCGCCCTTTAAGGGGAGATGTCAATTAAATGGCCATATTTTTATTTTTATATTTTCCTTTCATTATATTCTCTGAAATATAAATAATGTCCACAAAATTATATTTCCAAATTCCACCAGAAAATGCCTGAAATGCAATAATGCTCAAGTTGCCATGCCCACATAATACGAGATGGACTATTTAAGATGAGACTGTACAATATCTTTAAAACTAAGCGTTGTAGAAAGAAATATCTTCAATAAAAGTTGCTTGATATTATGGGGGAAAGTCGTATTTTATTTGGAGGACGTCACGATGGTCATTTTAGGGTCATTTTAATGGTTTTTTTTCAAATGTGAACCTACAAATGACCATCATAACGTCCTCCAAATAAACACGATTAATCGCATTTTTCCCCCAGAATATCATTCATTCATTATCTGTTTACCCTCCTCTTATGTAGGACTTACACCCCCCAGGACTTACAAGCGGGTGCCTGAGGTCAGAGGAGCAGACAGAGCATCCAGGATGGGTGATCAGCCCGATGCCTGGTATGGGATGAAGGAAGTAGATGAAACGAAATGTTGGTGAAATGAATGAAAGGAAAGGTGATGATGGAGCAATTGGTGGAATGAATGGCGGGGGAAAACGGAGAACCTGGAGAAAACGCCCAGACGCCGCTTCGTCCACCACAAATCCCACATGCAGGTCCCTGGGATTGATCCCGGGCCGCCTCGGTGGGAGGCGAGCGGTCTAACCACTCGGCCACGGCGCCGCCCCCCAGAATATCAAGTAACTTTTATTGAAGACATTTCTTTCTACAACGTTTAGTTTTGGAGATATCAACTTAAATGGTCCACCCTATATAATTTTACTATTGGCAGTAATTTGTTGCTAGCAAAACCCTAGGAGACAATATTGTTATGGCTTTACCAGTGGTCAACATCTTGTATTTACATCAGCTTTCTGAACAAAGGCCATGATGACTCTCAGTATTCCTATGGAGCTTTCCAAAGTCAGGAACAACTTGTTCGTATGTTTTAGTTTTTAAAATGTATGTACCCATACTTCTCAAACTATTTGATAGATTTGGATGAAGCTTTGCAAACTTACATAATTATACATAAGCTTCAATTCCATATGACATTTTGATAGGTGTTATATTTCATAAGTGATAGCAATGCACACAGTTGAAAGGATATCAATTTTGGAGCATTATTTTTAAAAATCTGATGTGTTGCACTCACATGACTTTCCCTACTCTTGTAAAAACTATTTTAGAAACGCTTATTCTCCATCTACTTCATGTTAATCGAGTTAAACGTTTGCAGAAACTATGTTATTGCTAATTTTCTTGTAGGTGCAGGCGATAGAGCTGGTTGCTATGTGGAGCACCTCATTTTCTTTGCATGTCCAGGACTTATAAAAAAAACAATAACTAATTACTATTTCAGAAAAAGTATAACTATTGGAAAGTTCAAACCAATAACAAGGAATATCTCTGAAATTGTTCACTCCATAAAAAATATATATATATATATATTTCATAAACTGTATGTTTTAGCGAGATCTACATTTTTTTGTGTAGTAAATTTTTGTCTATCCCTTACGGTTTACCAGTTATGCAAAAGTCATTCAGAATGAAGAGAACTTTTGGGACATTCTAAGAAAATTCAAGATATACATTTAATTTGCCATGAACATGTTTTAAACATATGATATTTCAATCAAAATCGTTAGAGCCATATTTGAAAAAATTAAAATTTTGAAAAATGTTGCATTTAAAGGGCCTGGGGTGGGGGATTTTCTTGAAAATCTTCGTGTCGTATCTTTGGAAGTTATTAAACTCAAATACCAAGTTTGGTATTTATCCGATTTTTTGTTCTTGAGTTATGATGTTCACAGACGGACAGACAGACAGACACACAAATGGACTTGTTTCCCAAAATGCTTTATTTGGATTCAGGACACCTCAAAACATGAATTTCCGGTGACGTTTCGGTATCGAAAACGTCCCCTAGTTACTATATGTAGTAGAGAAGGTAGAAAGTTTATACCTATAGACCTTGTACAACTTGGCAGATTATCTATTACAGGAGAGCTTGCGGTGTTCTGTTTTCATATAAATAACATAGTCCGAAAGGGTCACATAGTCATAATGTCGCAACACACAATACACTGTATTGGCTAATAGCCATACAGAAAACTTATGTCTTAAAGTCGGAGTTAATACAAGGTATGGTCTAAGAAGAACACTGGGGGTACACTATTTATAGTGATGCAACCGTAGTTTCTTTAGAGAATCCATAAAGTGACTCGTAATAAACTACACCAGTGGTGACGAAAGCGCGACTCGCGAGCCACTGTGACTCGCAGGCGCAACTCCTTTTCCAGCCGTCTATTCATTTGTTTTCCATGTACTGCTGAGTGACGTAGTGCGTGTTGCATATTTGATTACTGGAGAGAGAAACTCAATTTCGCCACCCTTGTACTACACAATAGGACATTCATATAACCTATGCTTTAGCCTGTCCTCTCCGTCGCATTTCAAGCACTTACTAGAATCAGTCAAAGCACTGGGCAGGACATCACGCATCACTTGAAACAATACGGATCTGATTTAGACGGAAGATGTTTCAATATGTTATGAAACAGATCAGAATCAGGAGTGTCTCGAGGCAAAACCTTTCGTTAATCTCAGCTCAGGAGCTTCACAGTAAAGCATGAGCTTATCATTGTCTCTGTGCAACATTGTTCTGGAGGAAGATATCTTCGTTCATGAACATAAAGGCGCTTGCAATTTACGGTAATAGTATCTTCTAACGTCTAGTCAATTATAGCTGGCGCAAAACTTCTGAAATCGTGACCTTGATCGCCACCCCAGCTGGCGAGACTAGGAATTTTAGCTTAATCAACGAAAGCGGTATAATACCTTTGCTTACTCACAGTGCGTTACACATACAGTCTACATAGAAAGTGTCCGCATCTGGTTGTAATTTCAAAGTGAGCAGTACCTAAATAGTGCTTATTTTATATTTGTTAGACTTATAACCATGGCTCCTACGTTTTCAAACTTAAGTGGTAATATATTACATAGTCAAAACAGGGAAATAATTCCAAATGTCCTGGACTTATGAAGCAAGAAGCAGAGATGAACGAAGAAAATATATGTTCACCCGAGTTCCACAAAGCTTTAAGAGAGTGAAAGGAAGAGTAGCCAAAGCAACTGGTGTTTCACTGAGTTCTGTTTCTAGAGTTCTGAAAGATAAGAAAAAAACACATGGATGAAAGAGTACCATTTGACACACCTAGGAAGAAACATAAGGCTCCTAAATGTGTTACAGAAATAGACGATTTCGACAAATGCATCAATCGGCGAAGGATTCACAATTTCTCTGTGTAAGAGAAAACTGTGCCAACAATAAGAAGATTGCTCTTCAAGTTGAAAGACAGCATAGATTTTCAAGGTGGTGCTACAAATGTCAGTAAAATTATAAAAGATTTAGGGTTCAAGTGGAAGAAAGCGAAATCCAATAGGAGAGTCCTAATAGAAAAGCATGACATACGATCTCAGCTGGAAGAGTACCTTACTCAGAGGTACAAATTAGAGAGTCAAACTATAGTGTATAAAGATGAGTCATACATACACAGCAGTCATACAACATATAAAAGTTGGAGTGTCGATAGGTTTGCAGGCACCTGTTGCCAAAGGTTAGTTTCGCTTTTCATAATCAGAAATTGTCTTCGTGGTTGTTCCAGCTGCAGGAGACCAAAGGAGGCTATCTAAGTTGAGAAACTGCATGGCTATTCTCGATGTGCTAATGAAGGTACTGTCAGGTTTCAAGCTTCCAAACTCGACCGACTCAAGAGTTGTTGAATATTTCACGTTCATTAAGTCCTCAGCAGAAGTAGGAGTTCTTGTGGAATGCCTCGCCGCGACAACTGAATTTCAACAGCAAACTCTCTTGAGCCAATTCCCAAGAATCAGTCGGTGCCCAACATCTGCCTGTCAATACAGGATTTTCCTCACTTAATGAACATACCGGATGCTTGAGGTTTTTGTCATTTCTGAACTTCCTATGCTCCAAGTTTACCACTGGCAGACAAATGACGCAGTTGTGAGAATTCATCGTATGTTGAACATCCTTGTTGCAGTCTTAATCATGAGCTAAAGAGACGAGCAGAAGAAATAGGAATGGAATACAACAACGCAGATTGGAAAGTAGAATCAGTTAGGAAAACTCTGATGTGTTACATTCTCATGACTTTCTCTACCCTCTATCGTTTATTAGAAACTATACAAACTATTCTTAAACTTATTTTTCTATCTGCTTTACTTTAATCCAGATAAACCTTAGCAGAAATAGACCCATTACACATTTCGTCGTAGATACAAAGGGAACAGCGATAATCAAATATTTAAGAACTCGACGCTTTAAAATTCCATATCCTTTCCATGCAATCGTGAAAAAGAACTGAATGTCGACAGAACTTAAAAGGAATTACAAAAGTATTCACCAATTGGAACCATTAATAACGAATATGTTGAAAATCACTTATGCCACAAAAGTTTTATTTGCAATAAACTGTGTATTCTAAAGAAATATACAGTTTTTGTGTGGCGCGTTTTCATCTATCGCTTCAGTTCACCAGCTATCCAAGATTATTCGAAATTCCTTCCCAATAAACAGGACTTGACTGGCTATTCCCAGAAAATTCAAGATACACGTTTTATTTGTCATGTATATATCTTAAATATATGGCATTTAAATCAAAAGCGTTAGAGCTATTATTGCGAAAATAAAAAATATGAAAAATATTCTATGTATTGGGGTGGGGATTTTCTTGAAAATCTTCGTATCAGACCCTTGGAAGATACTGAACTTAATACCAAGTTTGATATTTATCCGAATTTTCGTTTTTGAGTTATGTTGTTCACGGGCAGTCAGATAGACACATATACGCACCACACACAGGTCTTCTTCGAAAAATGATTTTTTTTATTTAGAGGTCCTCAAAACATGTATTTCCAGGGGAGTCTTGGTATCAAACTTTTGGGAGGAATACAATTTTCCTCCTACTTACTATACATAGTAGAGGAAATAAAAATCAGTTACATTCACATGACCTCACATGTCAGATTTGCAATATTATTCTTGCTGTTTATACATTTATGTATTTAAAACGACTTCGTTTACTTAGATTTATCACAGCATCGGTTTTCACTGGTAACACAGTTTTTTACTCCCTCAGATCTTCCTGTTAAACTATATTAATTGTTGCGTTTAATTATTTTACTTCTCTAGGGAATCTTAATCATACAATAAATATTCAACGATAGTTGTACGTTTGGTTCTCGTAAATAAAAATCAAACTTGTTCTGCTAGCATCACCTAGAGTATGTAGACCAAGCAATGCATTTCAAATTTTATAATTTGTTACAAAAATTCTGCATCCCACAAAAAAGCATATTTAGAAATAGGTTCCTATGTGTTTCTATCAGTAAGTCTGTCCGTCTGTGAAAAGTATAACTGAAAAACGAAAGGCCAGATAAATACCACACTTCTTATTTAAGATCATCGGATGACACAAAGAATCTCAAGAAAATACCCCCACACCAAAAAACCCTTTACATTGAAAATATTTTGGTATGTTTTATTTTCTCAGACATGACTAGCTTGAGGGTGAATTTTATACACGTTTGTGTAATTGGTAAAGCATAAAAGATAGACAAACGTATGTTAAAAGTGTATTATTCTTTTAAAAAACACAATTTATTTCGAATAACTTTTCTGTTTTATCCACCATTTCCAAGGTGTTCATTTGAATTTTTCAATACTTTATCTTTTTTTCAAAGTTATGTCACCAATCAGTTTGTTTCTCCTAGTGCTATGGAAATATTATCCGCAGTCACGTGTTCTTTAAAGACTGGACCATCACTTTAGCCTCCTATATCCGTCTTGTACTTAAACGAAATGTGCAATGCAACCATTACTGCAAACCCTACCTCAATTAACTTGATGTGGATAGAAAAATAAGCTTTATATATGAATAATTTATAGAAGGTACATAAAAATAAACGAATGTGGTTAGAGAACTCTCCTCCAACTTTGCTCTGTAACATACACTGTAACTATAGGTGATTTATGAAGAGCTGACACATTTATTTCTTTAATTGTTTCAAAACGAGTTATGCTAGCGACAACTTATTATACCTGAAATGCAGAGGAATTTGGGGAGATTATTCACCTTTATAGCAAATGTTGAAAATGTCCTCCATCCTGCATAAGGCATAACTCAACACGTCGTTCCATGTTACTGGCCACTCGTTGGAGGATTCTGTTGTCAATAGTTTGAATCTCCTGTGTAATGTTCTGCTTCAGATCGTCAAATGTCTGGGGACGTGTGGCATAAACCCTGTCTTTTAAGTAACCCCATAAAAAGAAATCCGACGATGTCAAATCCGGAGATCTCAGTGGCCACAGATTCTTCGAAATTATCCGGTCGTCAAAGAAATTTGCAATTAGTGTCTGGATTCATTTGATGTTTGGCTTGTAGCGCCGTCCTGCTGAAAATATCCTTGACTCAGCTCTACATCGTCTAGCTGCTCAGCAAACTCCATGAAAATCCGTCGGTACTCTGCAGTGTTCACATTGTTCTCTGTGCGGGTATTGTGCACCAAACTCCGAATTTAACCGGGTGCATATGTGAGTTCACATAGCCGGATAAATGGAACCATGCTTCATCTGTGAACCATGTGATGGAAAATATGGCAGGATTTTGCACAATGAACGCTTGAAACCAACGACAATAATTCAGCCGTATATCCGTATCTGGTTCCTGTAGCTGATGGACAACCGTAATCCTATACGGCTTTAGGCCTGCACTTTTCACAGTTCTCTAACACATTGAGTAGCTGTACTCTGTCTCCTGCGACAAACGTCTTAATGATTTTTTGGGTGACTGATCCAGTCGTGCTCTTACGTCAACAACAACCGTGGGAAGCCTAGATGAACGAGTTTTGCCTTTTTTACTCTCCAGAGATCCAGTTGTTTTCAATTTGTTTACCAGTCCCAGTATTGTGTTTCTTTGGGGAGGATTCCGAACACCAAATTCTCTCTGGTAGGCCCTTTGAGTATCCGTAATTGAATTCGTAATCCAGTATTGCTTTACAAGGAAGAGTCGTTCATTTAATGTGTACTCCATTTTCACGTTGACGAACAAAATCTCAAAAACAGTTGCCGACAATAAAAGTAACAATTACGAATAAAACATGAACATCTGCGCATCTAGTGACAGGCAATGGAAACTTCAGAACATTCTTCTTAATTTGGTGCTAAAATTGGGGTAATGACTGAATTGGAACAGAATAATTAAAGAAAGAAATGTGTCAGTTCTTCATAAATCACCCTGTATTTCAGGATTCCAGTTAGCTATCCTAATAGGGCTAATTTGCATCTAGTAATTGTTATTTCCACGATCGCAGCTAAACGTCGGTTTCTAGGTTACCAAAAATGGGAGAGAAGTATTAACTAACAATGAAACATATTAAGTTTCTCACATATTAAGTTAACTGCGAAAGTAAAATGCATACAGTTATTCGAGTTAAGCTGGGGAATACCATTACTTAATGAAATGGCATTATTACTTATATGTGTTGTATTTTTGGAAGCATTTGGGCCTTGTAAGACCTGACGAGCATGTTAATTTCATTTGCAACGGAATTCTCTATATAGCTTCAGCCGCATTTGTACATTCTTCAGTAAACACCATTTTTTAAAACGATTGTACGCACTTTCGCCTAATGTCCTGGATTCTTTTTCGATAAGAAATCACCAACTTCCTCACTAGCAGCACATGTTATATCTTTTGGTTCTTTAAAGTTATCCATTTTGCATTTAAATTCACAATGTAAACAATACAATCGATAAAGCAGCAACAACGTGATACGTAATTATTGACGGAAATATATAATTAATTTAATAAAGGAATAATACTCAGATAGAGAAATAATTGCAATAAATAATTTACTATATTAAACCAAGATTGAGAATAAGATTGAGTTGAAAGATTTGTCCGAAAAGAAGGTAATTAGGAAGTCAGGTTAGCGAAAGTCGCTAGTATCAGTCGAGTATAGAACACATCACTTAAAGATCTAGGAATCCAGTTTGTAGTTAAATTCAGTGCATTTGCATGGTCATGTAGGCAGAAATTCTGGAAAAGAGAAAGACACTTAAATTCTGATATTTTAGCTAGCCTCCTAGTAATAAAGTAACTGGGGCACACGTAGCATTTTAAGTATTGACTGCGTGTGAATGATAACGTTAGTGAGGAGTAATGAAGTAGGCGGAGATATAGGTAATAAAGGCGTGCAATTTTATATCAGAAAATCTGGTACCATTAACGGTAGAAACTCAATGCTCGTGTAATATTTTAAGCATTTAGTGATGCATGAGTAAGATTTCCCGGCTATTGCGAGAGTTCTCGCCGATATGCATTTTATTGACTCACGGCAAGTTACGCCACTAGTTCCTTTTACTGCGAAAGCAGTTATTTCAAACCGTAAAGCTGATACTGCAGAAGTTAGCAGGTATAATAATTCAGTTGCTACAGTTTCAAGTGCCACGATTCATTATCAGTTTCATTCATTATCTTGGCTTTGAGACATTAGGATAAATGATAAATGCATCATAACCGCGGAACGAGGAAGTATATTTTGGAGTTAGGATTCACAAGATTCAACAAGCAAAGTTGATAACAATTTATTATAAACTCTTAATACTCGTACTTTAACAGTGGTATATTCAAGCTTGCAAACATTTAGCTTTCAAGAATCCAAGATTAATATTCATTTCACACCAGAACACAATGAGACAGTAATTTTTAAGAATTAAGTTATATAATATGTACATTTAATAACAGCCCGTCTTGAAGCAATATGTATGTAATAAATTTTAAAAATGTACGTAACAGTCATTGCAGATGCTTATATTATTGTAAACATGTTTAAAAAATGTTATGTGAATGTATTAGGTAATTTAATAATGCAAGAGTTGTAAGAATAATAAGTTTAAAGTTGCTAACAATGAGGTAACAATGAGGTAGCCTTGAGGCAATAATGAGTTTGAGAGTTTGAATGATACTAGTCATTATTAGAGCAACGATAATGTAAATTTTGTGACAGTTTAAAATTAGCCAATCAACAGCCAGAAAAAGCTTTAATTAAATGCAAGTATTCTATTGGACTAGGATTAGCCAATAAGAGACTTAAATACAGAAGCTTACGGGTTTGGACGGTTGAAAAATGTTCAGTTGCCTGTAAACCTTTGCAGTGTCCGGATGGAAGATGTGTTCTCTAAAGAAATATTACGTATTCGTGTGAATCGTAAAATTAAATATACGTGTTTACAAAGCACAAGTTTTAAATTAAAGAATCTCACAGCTCTTAATATCAGTGTAGTGCTATTTAATTTGTGTCAAGGATTAATAAAAACAAGTGAATTTAAACTTAAAATATGTGTAAGGCCACATTCTTGTCGTACCACGCCCTGTCTAAGAGATACGTGACTCTAAAATAATACTGAAGCAGCCGAGGCAAAAACAAACATAAATAATATCTGTAGAACCAGTTTAATAAAAAAATTAAATATTTTTTTTTAAACTTGGAGTGTAACAACAAAAAAATACATCTTCAAATCGGTGTTACATACGTAGCAGCATATTACGTAACAAACAATCCACTTCAAATAGACGTTCATACATGCAGCAGAATAAAAAGCTTCAAGTCCACGCCCAAAGCGTGGTGCAAAACCTCCAACAACAGTAACTACTACGTAAACAGTTAAACTAAAGAACAATTCTACTCTCAAGTTGGTTACCAAACGTGGGGATAACAACAGCAGAAAAACACCTACTTTAACAATTTCTCTCTTTCACCACATGAAGTTTTAAAATATCATTAGCAAGCGTTTAAATTTTGTTGCCACCGCAAACAATTATGCTCCAATTATAATGAACGCTTCTCCCATGAAATAATACTGAAGCAAGCCAAGAGCTAGGATATAAATTCAGACAAATTACGAAAGAAAAGATAATATTAAGTTTGGAAAGTCCCGAAACGTTACTCTTGGCTGCATACTCCAAAACTTGCCGAATACTACTGAGCTTAAAGCTCTCGCTGGTTGTCTGTTCGACTCCTCTTTGCAGCGTGACTGTCGTTCTGCCGGGGGAGATTAGCCGTGGTGCCGTTGCTGTAGATAGCGCAGCGAGCGATGACGTGAATTTGCCAGCCAATCATGGCTTAATGTCGTGCTACCAGAGCCACATTATAGGCGACGACATCATTCTTGAACTTTCTCGCTGTAATGAGCTAGTCAAGCATGCGGCGATGTAGAAGGGGGGCGGAAATGGCAGAATCTTCAAATGGTCGGCAAATTGCTTCAATAGGACAAGCATTAGATCACATTATGTTTCTCAGTCAATTTTAACTGGTGTTGTCTATTCACAATATATCCACGCATATCTTGAGAGAAAGATCTCATATCCGTACCAACGGAACAGCTGGCGCGCGAGATTACAACATCAGAAGTAGTTAAAGTATACGGCTTCAAAATTGCCGACCATCGTCACTGCTTCAAGTATTGCTACGCATTTTCTTTTATCATTCCAAAGCTCCTTATCTCTTATCAATATTTCCAAAGCACCTCAATGAAATAGTTCCGGCGGTGGAAAAAATAGTATATACACCACGGAATCGAAACAGATTTTCCCTTCAGTACATTCGTATATCCCTTGGGCTCCAATTATGTACCTCTAGAAAATCATGTGTTTCTCTTTCTTGTATAATTACTATTTCACGCTGACATGGATAGGGTAAATTTGAGAAATACAATCGGATTTTAAAATTTCACTGTCATAACAAAGACTTGAGCAACGAAAAGAGAAAAAAAAAGTCCCGTAGGAATATGGGAAGTAAGAGAGCGAAATACTATTCAGCTATAAATTAAGAATGTTTTATTCTTAAGATAAAAATTCTGACGTGTTGCACTGACATGACTTTCCCTACTCTTATATAAACTACTTTTACAAACGTGTATTCTCCATCTACTTCGTCTTATTCGAGATAAACATTTGTAGATTGCTAATTTTCTTGTAGGTGCAAGGCGAATATGGTAGACTTTAAGCGATGGTCAAATCTTTTAAGAGCTAGTTGCTATGTGGCGCATTCCATTCTCTTTGTATGTCCAGGATATAAAAAAACGAATAACGAATTCCCATTTGAGAAAAGTATAATTAATAATAAACAGAAAAATTCAAACAAATAACAAGGATTACTCGAAAATGGTTCACTCGACAAAGAAATGCATGTGTCATAAATTGTGTGTTTTAACAATATCTTTATTTTTGTGCAATAAAATGTTGTCTATCTCTTACGGTTTACCAGTTATGCAAAAATCATTCAGAATGAAAAGGATCTAGGGACATTCCCTAGATCCTCTTCAAGAAATACGTCTCAATTGCCATGAAAATAGCTTAAACATATGATATTTTAATAAAAATCTTTAGATCCATTTTGAGAAAAACCAAAATTTTTGAAAAAGGGTATCTGAATTGGGAGGGTTTTCTTGAAAAATCTTCATGTCGCATCTTTGAATCTAAATACCAAGCTTGATAGTTATCCCACTTTTCATTTGAGTTATACTGTTCACAGAGACAGACACAGACACACGCACACACACGAACACTCGGACTTTTTTTACTTTCTCTACTACGTATAGTAAGTAGGGGAAGTATTGTATTCCACCCAAAAATTCGATACCTAGATTTCACAGTAAATACATGTTTTGAGGTGCACTGAATACATATAAACCATTTTTGCATAACTCTGAAAGGAACAGTCGTATAAACACCAAACTTGGTATTTAAGTTTAGTACCTTCCAAAGATGTGACACGAAGATATTCAAGAAAATCCCCCCGCCCTGAACTACACTTTACATGGAACATTTTTTCTAAATTTTGTATTTCTTAAAAATAGCTGTAATGATTTTGAGTAAAATATATAATAAACATATTTACATAAGAAATAAACGGTATATCTTAATTTTTGGGGAATATTCTGTGGAGTTTTCTTAATTTGGGAGGGAATTTTGTATAATCTTATATAACTGGTAAACTTTAAGCAATAGACGAAAACGCGCTACACAAAAAAAATGTGTAACCGATTATCCTAGCTTGGGTTGACCTTTAAAAATCAATATCTTGCAGTTCGTTCTTAACTGTTGCATGTCTTAAATCGTAAGTAAATATTAAGGAATAAAAAGGAAGTAAATACTCAGATAAAACTTAAATAATAAAATTTAGCTATCGAATATTATTGTACTCCATATCTGCAATAATAAATATATCAAAAGTTAGAGGATTTAATATAGTTCATGCAGATACATGCAATAAAATAGGCAGAACGCTAATGTGGGTTATGGTAGCATGAGCAAGTGTATCAAAAACACTATCGTCGAGTGTTTTCTTCTGCTAGGTGTTTTTGATAAACAACCAACATTCATTTATGCTATATGGAATTCCAAGTCTACTTTTAAAAACAATGAACTTTGTAGCGAAATGTTGAGTGTGTTTCTTTCGTGGTTGTTTATAAATAAGATTTTGGAAGGGTCATTCTAGAGAGAAGGTTCTGTCTATCTGTATTCGCATTAAAAGCTCTCACCGTATATTCCCGACTATGCAGGGCCTGTTTTAGGTGCACCTTTTTATTTAATAACACACTTCGTTCCCAAACAGCACAATTTGGAGGGACTTGTTGGAGAAATCATCTCCAAATACAGAGAAAAAAAAGGCCAAGTTTATTGTCACATGTGATACAAGGACATCGATACAGTAGGCGTGCACACACTAATGACATAAAAAAGAACGTATCTGTTATCTGCTGGACCTCACAACGCGTTGATGATAACTGGGTGGGAACATGACTCCAATAGAATACATTTAAATTATTAAAAAGCTGATGTGTTACATTCACATGGCTTTCTTTACCCTCTATATCTTATTAGTGGGCATACAAATTATTCTTATAGAAGTTAACTTCCTATCTACTTCATTTTTATTGAGACAAACCTCTCCGGAAATAGCTGCATTAGGCATTTCGTTATGGATACAAAGGAAACAGCGATAGTTAAATATATTAGAACTCAACGCTACACTCTGGCTCAAAAATTCTTTCCATAATATCGCAAGAAACAACTGAAAATCGACAGAACTTGAAAAGAATGGCTAAGTATTGAATAATTAGAATCTATAATAACGGATATCTCCGGAACGGCTTATGCAACAGAAAAACTTATTTCCAGTAAATTGTGTGTTTTAAAGAGATCTACATTTTTTGTGTAGTACGTTTAGGTCTATCGCTTAAAGTTTACGAGTTATACAAGATTATCAAAATTCCTTCTGAATGAAGAGAACCTCAAAGGTTATCCCCAGAACACTCAAATTTTATTTGTCATGTAAATACCTTTAATATATTATATTTTAATCCAAATCGTTAGTCATTTTTGAAAATAAAATATTTCGAAAAATCTTCCAAGTGAAAGGTAGTTTGTTATGAAGGGGGATTTGCTTGAAAATCTTCGTATCGCACCCAAATACCAGGTTTGGTGTTTGTCCAACTTTTCGTTTTTGAGTTATGCTCTTCACAGATACACAGACATTCACACATGGAGGACCATTTTCTTAAAATGCTTTTTTCTTTGGATTCAGGGGAGCCTCAAAACATGTATTTTCGGTGAAATCTCGGTATCTAATTTTTGGGTGGAATGCAATATCTTCTCTACCTACTATGTATCTATATGGTAGAGAAAGCAAATATTATGCTCCATTTCTGCAATTATCCTGGGCAGAATAACATCTATAGTATCTATAAAATGTTTTTGAATTAAACTTAGAGTACAAAGGCATTGGTAAACATTGTTGTTGTTTAATATAATACAGTGCAAAACTAAAATGAACTTTATTGCGATTTAAGACTTCATTTTAGTTATAAATGTTAATTGTACATGTAATAAATTATGTAATTTCCAATAGTTATACCCTGAAACGTGCTCTTTTGACCCAAGAGGAAGTGGATTAAATTAGGAATAATGGCAGTTCCTACTTGAAAATATATTTTATAAATTAATTAACAAGCCGAATTTCTTCCATTTAATAAACTGATACTTCAATAACACAGATAATTACAATTAACAAACCCTTATTCGTTCACCATTCTTTACATTCTTTAGGCTTCCATGGCTTAAATTAAATTACAATAATTACAGAATTGCTTCCTGCTCTCACATTTACCAATATATTTCTAAACTAACAGCAATAACTCTATAGTTCAGACGATTAATCTTTTCCCAGTGAAGAATTACTAAAGAGAATTTTGAATACGTTAAGCCAAAAATGAATTTAGAAATACCGTCCAGAATGCCTTCTATCTAAACGTGGTGCTGTTTGGTTTCCTCGTAACCTAGCTCGCCGTCGAAGAAAGACTGATCAGCCTTGTGGACAGCACATTGAAGAAAACTGGAACTGATGCGGCGCCTGCGCAGTCGACGACGACAATCGTCTGACGTACTGCGTGACTCAAAATAACTGCGCCCTTTCTTCTTGTTGTTGTCGTCTCCTTGAGAACAACTACCATAGTCGTTTCACTTCTGTTTCCGTACATGTCAGCCTTCCTTTAGTACAGCCCAGTCGCCTAAAGTAGATTTCTCTGGGGAGGGTCAAGTTGGCACAACCCTTATAAGACCTTATATTAATTCCATGAATTCTATATCCTCTTTTATTACCTTCGATCATTTTACAATGGAAGAGTTTTCAACAAAATATTCTTTAAAACAAGAAGTACATAGTCTAGGTAATTGTTAAATATATCTCACCTGTCCCATAATTTTTTAAAACTTGATGAAGTATTCCACCTCTCATTGAAAGACAGGGACAAAAATTGTGCACTGTAGTGTTTTCGTATATCTCAGTTCAAAAATTAATTCCACAGAAATACAAACATTTCGGTGTAAGACGAATCAATTTCAGTGAAGCTGACGTGGTCTTGGAAGAAATCCCAAAATACTATTTTAGTTGTTTTAGGGAAGCATATGAGTGTTGGGGTATTTTTAAGCTTTTTCAGAATCATTATTTAATTTTTACTTTTACTACTACTGGCAGAAAAGAGTTGAATTTCAAAGAGCTTCCACATAGCGATTTCATCCGCAATACACGTTTTGAAGCAAAACATATACGAGGGTTGGAGCTTAAATAGTGGCAGCACTGCTGTAGTGACGCTATGCAACGGAATCTAATATTGTTGCAGATAGCACACGTTAGTTACACACCTACCTTACCTCAGAGCAAATGGACTCACCCTTCCCAGTTCACCTGCATGCGCACAGTTGAGAGAAACAGAGTCACTTGTGAGCTAGCGGTCTAACGTAGTGTTGTCACGATGTTTTCGGAACAGAAACAAGGTTTTGGATCAAGATTGAATGTACCAGAGGTCGTACTGCACGACAGTGTCATCAAGAGGATTGCGGTGAATCTGCATTGCCTTACAGAACAGTGGCACTTGGGTAAAAGCCTTCAACGATGGTCGGCAAACTGTGGCAGATATGCATCGGGAAGATCATCCTAGCGTCAGTGAAGAAGAAGTGCATGCTCTTGCCGCGTTGCTAGACAGTGATCGACGCCAGATGATTCGTGAGCTCGCCCAAGAAACCGGATTAGCACATACAACTGTGCTTCACATCCTGAAGGAACGCCTGGGCATACGAAAAATTGCCTCACGACGGTTCAGCATGATTTGATTTAGATGCGGAAATGGTTGCGTTACGACGCTGCTGGGACGCATTTGGAGCGCTATGAGCGCGAAGGAGAGGCTTTCTTACGCCATATCATAACGCTGGATGAGATATGGGCCAAATCGTATGAGCCAAAACTGAAACGCCAATCGAACGAATGGCGTTATTATGGGTCGCCACGAAAATCGAAAGCTCCTCAGAGCCCCAGCAATGGTGATTCTCGTGTGTGACGGTACTATCCTCCACGGCAGACCGTCAATGCACAGTATTAACGTTCGTTTTTGTGGCACCACTGCGACCAGCTGTGAGGAAGAAGCGGCTACACTTTCGGCAGAATATATCCGTCATTTTGCACGACAATGCTCGGGCGCATATAGCGTAAGCTGTGGCTGATTTATTCGGTCGATGGGACTGAGAATTGCTGTAACATCCATCATACTCTCCGGACTTAAGTCCTTATGACTTTGATTTGATTCCGAAGATAAAGGAACCACTTCGTGGCATTCGCTTCAGAACTGTTCCAGAGATTCGTCAACTCCATTCGCACTATCAACAGAACAGTGCAGCGGGAAGCGATGGCTGGGTTCTGTTGGTAGCAGGAAGTCGTCGGTCCTTGGGTTGATGTTATCTGCTGCAGTGTTGTTCCTCAGCTATGGATGCTCGTCGGCTGTTGAGTTTTCCATTCCTAGCTTCTCTCTATATATATTTAACTCTTGGTCCTCAGGTTATTGTGGGTGAGGTAAATTAAAAATAAACTGCATTTCCCTTAATCTGTATAGTTTATTAACCATTTAAATATTTATGGGCGGCTAGCTCTCCCCATTATTCCAATCCCACCACTTTAAATAAGTCAGGAGCCTAACAATCTGCACACGCACTCCCACCCTTATGCATATACACGTGCATCCGCCGCTAAGAGCGTAACACTTCGTGTCGACGTGAATTTTTGAAGATAGGAGAGAGAGTAGGCTGTGGGGCCTTGTTTGCCCTTATATATGGGAGCCTAGTGACGCTCATCTCTGCGTTTAAAAATGTAACGACGTTTTTCATTGGTCCTCAGACCGCGTTACCTTAACATGTATGAGAATATGTTACTCCAAATTCGTGCGCTTTCGCGTCACCCTGGCGCGTTGTGAAGCGGGTTCAATATCTCCGTCTCTTTCTTTTCTCTATCTATTTCTATTTCTCCGTACCGTTACCGGTTCCCTGCGTGTTGGCTTGGTGAAAGGTGTATTCTACTCAGACTTCTGTTTTACCTGGAATTTTGCTAGCTCGCCCGTTTCTTACAATTAGCTCTGTACAAATGTTGGATGTTGAATATTTTAACATGTTTCTTGGTGAATTATCTTATTACTGTACAATTCTTATCTATGTATAGTATATCCCCTTTCATATGTACAATTCTTATATACGTATATGTATCCCCTTTCAACAGGCTCTGCTAAAGGTATACTAGAACTTCCACATCGGCTGTAAATAAATAGTTTCCACTATTTAAGTTCCAACCCTCGTGTGTACATGTGTTTAGAAAGTGAAACCTGTGCACATATGTTGTATGTGTGTATGTGTGTGTGCGTGTGCTTGCGCGCGCGCCTGTCTGTCTATGAAGCTCACAATCCAAAAAAGAAATACAATAAGTGCTAAATTTCATAGTTCGATTCGACAGTTTGAGGTTGCTACATGCCAAACCTTTCATTGAAATTTCTTATATTATTTTTATTTTCTCAAAAATTACTCAAACACTTTTGACTAAACATCCTATACCTGAGAGACTAATGTGTCAAATTAACTGAAAATTGAGTTCTCTATGAATAACCTATGAGACTGTCTACATTTTTATTAAATTTTATACAACTTGTAAACCACAAGGTAAAGGCGAAGATTACTGTAGAGAAATGTAGAGCTTGTTAAAATATATAGCTGTGTCAAATAATTTTTTCGCAGCACTAGTCATTACCGAAATATTCCTTGTTATTTATGTGAAAAACACTTTTTAGTGTGTTACACTTTTAAGTGCTGCCTGTTTGCTTCTCTTAAACTTATGCAAAATTAGCACACATATAACGTCCAGGCAGGACAATACAAACTAGTTGCCTTCTGCATGATTGCGTGTAACTGCTAACACTAGCTAGGGTAGCCGAAGTCGTTAAGACATTGACTCGTGATCGGGAGGCCTTCATATCATTTCATTAGTGTCCACCGTCTGTGGTGACGTATGTAGTAATAATGGGGGTAAACACTACTAAAATAGGGATAAAATACCTGCTAACAGTATTCATGATTAACAAGAAATACATAAAAAGAAAGGAAAACAAGATTTTGTATCAATTATGTGCAGAATAGATATGAAAATAAAGATGGTGGTTAAAGAAAATCATGTTAGTGTAATACGTGAAACATTAACTGTTTATATCTGTATGTATCGGGAATCATGTGTGTAGCTACTCGTAGCAGTTTGCACGTATCTGCACGTAGATTCGCTACGTTGATGTGCCTCGGCTTCGGTTAATTCAGCGGCAGTATGCAATTTCGGACTCCTGTAAAAACATACTTATTTCTACGTATGTATCTCGGGTCGTATCTCGGAAGAGTCTAAAAAAGATTTTGATTCGTAGAAAGGATTACACTTTCCTGTTTATTTCACACGAAATAAAGAACAATTTTCATGAACAAAATTGACCTTTCACTTTGTATGACTTTTATACAGAGTATTACTTTACTGATTAAACAAACATAAATGTTTAAATTGGTATTGACGTAACGTGAGGCAGTATTTTTAACACTTAAATGATTTTAGTCTAATTATATAATATATAAATTTAATAACAGCCCGCCATAAAGCAATATGTGTATGTAACAAGATATAAAAAGTGTATATTACAGTCATTGTATATGTTTATATTATTGTATACATGTGTAATAATGTTATGTGAAAGTATTACGTAATTAAATAATGTAAAGCTGTGAGAATAATAGGTTAAAGCTGCTAACAATGAGGTAACAATGAGGTAACCTTGAGGCAATAATGAGTAAGAAAGTTTAATAATGCCACTAGTCATTATTGGAGCAACAATAATGTAAATTTTGAGACAGTTTAATAAATAGCCAATCAACAACCAGAAAAAGCATTAGTTAAATGAAGGTATTCCATTGGATTAGGAATAGCCAATCAGAGACTTCAAATACAGAAATTTACAAATTTAGGCAGTAGAAATCAAGTCAGTTGCTTGTAGACAGTGCTTATAACTGGACGCGTTGGTTGTTGACAGTATTCCTAATCGGACGCGAGATGTGTCCTCGAGAAATTTAATACGCATATTGTGTGAGAAAATAGCTTACGTGTTAAAAAGTGCAAGTATTTAATAAAACAGTCTTACAGCTTTCTATATCAATGAAGTGTTATTTAAATCATATCAAGCATTAATAAATGGAGTGAAGAAAAACTTAAAATCTGCGTAAGCCTACATTCTTAAGTCGCACCACGTCCCTGCTAAGACATTCATGTCTCTAAAAAAAATATAAATATATAATATTTAAAGAAACAGTCAAATTGCAAAGTTAATATTATTAAATTTTTTGGGACGAAGGCTATCGGGTACCATACGTGCGGTTGCAACTACTTCAAGTTCATCACATCATCTTCAAATTGGCTCCCAAAGCGTATGGCAAATAACAACGTAAAAATAACAATACAACAAACCATCTTCTTCAAACAATATTACGTGTGCTGGAAAACGCGACTTTACTTTTTGTGGAGGCCAGCAAAAAGGTATGTTCTTAGCTTGGCATCACCTTAAAGTTTCATGTATTTACTCGTATGCCACATACGAGGTGTGATCAAAAAGTTTCCGGAATGACGTCATAAACACTACAAAGCAGTTTGTTTTGTCTAATTTGCACTGGCACCCTCGAAGTAGTCTCCTTGGGACTTGATACACTTGTCCTAGCACTTCTGCCACTGCTGGAAGTACCTCTGCAAGTCCTCTTCTTTCAAATGTCCAGAGCCTTCTGCAATTCGCGATGGATCAATGTCCTCAAAACCGTGTCCTCGGAGCAGCGTTTTAAGTACCGGGAAAAGAAAAAGGTCCGCTGATGCCAAATCTGAGGAATAGGCGGAATGGGGAACAGTATTCATCCTATTTTTATCCAAAAATTGGCGAACAGAAAGGGCTTTGCGCGCGGGCACATTGTCATGATGCAGGAACCAGTCACCACTCCTCCATTTCTCCGGCTGTTTGCGTCGCACATTCTCCCTTAATCTTTACAGCACTTGTTTGTAGAACACTTGATTCACTGTTTGACCCGTGGCACAAATTCCTTATGTACAATGGCTTTAATGTCAAAAAACACAATCATCATTGACTTCACTTTGGATCAAACTTGTCTGCCCTTTTTCGGGCGTGGAGATGAAGGACTCTTCCATTGTGAATATTGTTGCTTCGTTTCTGGATCGTACCCATAAATCCATGTTTCATCACCGGTAATAATTTTCTCCATAAGCTGTGGGTCATTTTGAGCTGTTCTTTAAGATCTGTGCAGGCAATCACACGGCTTTCCTTTTGGTCATTTGAAAGCAGGCGGGGCACGAACTTGGCGGCAATTCTTCACGTATCCAAATTGTCTTTCAAAATGCTTTGAACACTTCCAAAGGAGAGTCCTAATGAGTCAGAAAGTTCCCTTATTGTAATGCGCCTATCATTTAAGACCATTTCCCTCACCTGATTGATATTTTCTTCAGTTTTGCTGGAACAGGGTCGCCCGAACTATCTGCATCTTTAACTGAAGTCACACCACTTTTAAATTTCGAAAACCACTCAAATGTTTGCGTTTTTTCCATAACGTCGTCCCCATAAACTGTTCTTAACATTTCATAGGCTTCTGTTGCATTTTTACCGATTTTAAAGCAAAATTTGATTTTCGTTCTTTGTTCTTTATTATCTGACATTTTTGCTACGCGGAAAAATCGCAGCACCTGCAAAACACGTGTTCACTTCAGAGCGTTCACCTCGTCACTACATGGTCACAGGAAGTTATGTGACCTCTCATTTTTATCGGGAAGGAACGCTGCATACAGTCTGGGTAAGAATTAAAGAAATCTCAGCGTCAGCATTGTTATGAAGCCATTCCGGAAACGTTTTGATCACACCTCGTATTACTAGAGCAACCTGGTTTTCTGCAATCGTATTGGTAGACGAGTCTGTTTCTTTGCATGTTTCACATTATTAAGAGGATCACCTAAATGTAATTTTGATTACCTACTATGAATCTTTGATACAATTGCGAGCGATCTTCGGGTCCCTGCCCTCGAGGGAATGTGTAAGCCAACGGAGTGAGGGGAACGCTGCACCAGCCACAACCCGGGAGTTCAAATCTGTAAATTTTAGGGACCCTGCCCTCTGTCGTGCCTCCTGATTCGGCCGTCCCGTCACCTCTCACCTCATCTTCTCAGGGGCAGGAGCCTAGGTACAAAAGATCTGGTAGATCGAGGTACTAAGTCCTCCTCCACTTCTAGTCCTATCCTATTAAATAACTATGTGACCAACAAGAATATACAGTGGTTCAAAATGTCACCTGTTGTAATTCTCGAACAAGTTACTCGACCATTCAGAACGATGACTGTGTTCCTCTGCCAAAAGGCACTTATAGGTTATGCAGAATTTCCAGAACTTGGAAGACTTTCGGAAGGAAATCAAGAAAGCCATGTTCCGCACATAATTCATGTTCTTCTGTATGAATATTGAGACAGTATTTTTAACACTTAAATGATTTCAGTCAAATTTAGATAATATGTAAATTCAATAACAGCCCGCCTTGAAGCAATATGTGTATGTAATAATTTGTAAAATGTATGTAACCGTCATTGCATATGCTTATATTGTTGTATACGTGTTCAATAATGTTATGTGAATGCATTACGTAATTTCATAATGTAGAAGCTGTGAGAATAATAGGTTAAAAGTTGCTAACAATGAAGTAACCTTGAGGCAATAATGAGTAAGAAAGTTTAACAGTACTACTTGTGATTCTTGGAGTAACAATAATGTAATTTTTGTGACAGTTTATAAAATAGCCAATTAACAACCAGAAAAAGCTTTATTTAAATGAAGGTATTCTATTAGAGTAGGATTAATCAATCAGAAACTGAAAAGGAGAAAAATTTTACAAATTTATTCAGTTGCCTGCAGACAGCGTTACTAACCAGACGCAAAAAGTGTCCTCAAGAAATATAATATGTACTCGTGTGAGACGAAAAATACGCTTACGTGTTAAGAAAAGTGTAATTAATTAATAAAAAGAATCTCACAGCTCTCTATATCAGGGAAGTGTTATTTAAATCGTACCAAGTATTAATATAAGGAGTGAAGTAAAATTATAATCTGTGTAAGCCTACATTCTTAGTCGCTCCACAATCCTGCTAAGAAAAACGTGTCTCTAACAATAATACTGACGCAGCTGAGGCAAATATAAATAATAATATTTAAAGAAACAGTCAAATTACAAAGTTAATATTTTTTTAAACTTTGAGCAAAGCTCACCTGAAAGTACATTCGGGGCGAAGGCCACCGGAAACTGTTTACTATACGTGCGGTTGCAACTACTTCAAGTGTTCGGCTGCCCAACAGTTGAAATATAATACAACTCCTTCAATACAAGCTAATTCAAATTGACGCCCAAAGCATGGTGCAAACAAGTTAAGAGAAAACACGTTCTTCAATAAGGGAGACAACAAAATACGTTCTTAATATCAGGGAATTTTCATCCGGTATTAGGAATAGCGTGTCCGAAATTACAATTATAAGTGGTAAAGGGGAGGGTTCACCATAAAAATCTTATAAATCATTATACTACGAGGATAAGTCGTTAAGTATCCACACTATTTTTAATTTTTTGTAGGTTGGCTGTATCGGCTTGCGCGCGCGCATGTTGACATGTTGTTCCTTTGTCTCCGTTTGTGGAATATTTGACCGTTATCACTCTAGTGAGTGTTGCATTGTTGCATAATAAAAATGGCTGCACCCCTCACCGTTTGTACCAAAGAAGAACAGCGTGCGATTATCCGTTTTTCGTCTTCTGAAGGTGTACCAGGAGCCAAAATCCATCGCAAGCTATGGGGGCAATGTTTTCTCCGGCGAAATATGTACGACTGGATTGAAAGTTTCAAAAATGGTCGGAAAACTGTGAAGGCCGAGGAAAGAGCAGGACGCCCATCCATATCCACTAGTGAAGCCAACTTTGAACAAGTCGGTATCCTGACTCAGAGAATCGAAGTTTGACTGTCGATGAACTGGCAAACCATATAACGTATTTGGTCCACTTAAAAATGCCTTAAGGGCTTCACCACAGACCAAGAAGTGAAGGAAGCGGTGCATAAATAGTTTGTTGCTCAACCGAAAATTTTTTTCGGAGGGCATCAGAAAGCATGTGCAACAATGGACCATGTGCATTGAGAAGCAAGGGGACCACGTTAAAAATCTGACGTATTACACTCACAGGAATTTCTCTACTCTTGTACAAACCATTTTTACAAACGCTTGTTCTCCATATGCTTCATGTTAATCGAGATATCGAGATGTTAATCTATTCTTGTAGATGCAAGGGGAATTGCTAGGCTTTGAGCGATGGTCAAATATTTTAAGAGCTGGTTGCTATGTTGAGTATTCCATTCTCTTTGCATTACGAGGACAAATATAAAATGAACAACGACTTCCCATTTGAGAAAAAGTGTAAGTATTGAAAAATAAGCAATATCTCGAACATAGTTCACTCAACAAAAAAAAAGTATATGACATAAATTGTGTATTTTAACGCGATTTACATTTTTGTGTAGTAAAATTATGTCTATCTCTTATGGTTTACCAATTATGCAAAAGTCGTTCACAATGAAGAATACTTTTGGAGACATTCGCAGAAAATTCAAGATATACATTTTATTTTTCATGACAGTATCTTAAATATATGATATTTTAATCAAAATCTTTGGAGCCATTAAAATTTTCGAAAAATGCACCATGCGAAGGGTAATCTGGAGTGAGGGGATTTTCTTGAAAACCTTCGTGTCGCATCTCTGGAAGATACTGAACCTAAATACCAAGTTTGGTGTTTATCCGACTGTTCGTTTCTGAGTTATGCTGTTCACAGACACACACGGACATGCTTTTTTGGATTCAGGGGGTCTCAAAACATGTATTTCCGGTGAAATCTCGGTATCGAATTTTTGGGTGGAGTACAATAGTTCCCCTACTTACTATACGTAGTAGAGAAAGTAAAAAAAAATCCTCCTTCAGGACCTGTACACTGGTTTATTTTGTGCCGAACCAGGACATATGAGGAAGAAAGCTCATTATTTTGGATGTGCTTCCAGCGGCGTGATCTGGAACATCCGTCTGACAAGGTCCCCTTGTTAGTCCGTCACTTTTTATAGCTTCTTCATGTTACCAGGAGCACCGTAACGCCTTGCAACTTGTACTCCACATTCGAACAATAGTCGTCTAGGGTAGCTCCTTTTACGTTTCCATGTTCAATAATTCCCGTAGACCGTAACGTCATAAATTTTTCAGTTCTGCATGAATTATGATCCCGCAAAGGCAGTAGCTGCAAGAAACAAGAAGCCAGGTTACACAGTCGAAACTCGAAACATGCTCACGTTCATAGGCTAATAATGTATTACATTTCCAATTTTAATTTCAAATAGAACAAAGGAGCATCGTTTCTGTTACTGATATAACTTAGGAAATCATATTGACGAGAATAAAATCCTCTAGGAAACGTTTCTGATATCCGTAATGGGTAAAAATTTTTGTCCCTTCTTCCATATAGAACTCTGAACTCCGTGGTGTAAAGGTCACTCTAATTTTACTATTACCATTTCATAGGGAATCTTAAAAGCCTTCATACGAAAGTATACCTATGGCTTACAGGCGGTAACGTCTGTAGCCCGTATTTGGGATGAAGAATACTTTTGGGATTCGATCCTGGTGACCGCCCACTCACCCATGGATTTTCTAGGGCTTTTTCGGGTCAACAGGCGAATGCTGGAGTGGTTTCTTTTATCCTCAGAGTTTCCTGTCCCTCCATTTCGTTCCATTAAGCATTTCATCCATCCTTCACCCGGCTTGGTCTATTTCAGGATTGGAAAGGTCGGCGATGGTGTTTCGGTGCAGCGTGGCAGAGAAACTCTGTGAGCTTTCTCCGTTGGTTGTCGGGGTATAAGGACTACCCTCTGGGAGGGCGTTAGGCCCCCTGAATGGGGTAGGTACCCGGTCTGCCTGTCCGACTGCTGGGACGTCTATATCCGGAAACTGTAGGGATCCTGTAATTGCTGTTCCGTTGCTCCTGGTTCCGGCAGCCTGGTGTCTGCCTTTATTCCATCCCTACCTCCCGGGGGCGCTCCCTCTGAACAATCCTCAATCATGGATCGGTACCGAATTCCCTGCGCTTCACAATCCAACCCAATCCAATACCTATGGCTTTCTCTTCCCATTACCTATATTAGGCTGAAGTATTGTATTCCACCGAAAAATTTAGTACAGAGCTTTAAGCAAGGTAATTTTAGGAAAAAGCCTGTTTATGTTTGTGTGTAGTGGGTGGCGTGTGTCTGTCTGTGAACAACACAACTCAAAAACAAAATGTCCAGTAAATATCATCAGCAACATCATCTCTTCATAAGTTTTCTCCTGTTCGGGCCTCAAGCTTCTTTCCATTTCTTCATTGGTTTTCCAATACTTCCTTTTCCATGTGCTTGATAATCATTATCATCTCTTCATGGATTAGAAATGAGGTAGTATTTTTAAACACTTAAATCATTTCAGTCTAATTATATAATATAAAAAAATAATGTGTATGTAATAAAATATAAAATGTACGTAACAGTCATTGTATTATGTTTATATCATTGTGTACATGTAAAATAATGTAATGTGAATGTATTAAGTAATTTAATAATGTAGGAGCTTTGGAAATAGAAGCCGAAAGTTGCTAACAATGCGGTAACAATGAGGTAAGCTTGAGGCAATAATGAATTAGAAAGCTTAATAATTCTAGTAGTAATAGTACTAGTAGTAGTAGTAGTAGTAGTAGTAGTAGTAGTAGTAGTAGTAGTAGTAGTAGTAATGTCAATGATGTGTTATTTATTCGTGTGAAGGATTAATAAAAGGAAAAAAATTATAATTTGTGTATGCCTACATTGTTTAGCCGCATCACCCCCTGCTAAGAGATACATGTTTCTACAAATTAATACTGACACAGCCGAGGAAAACGTAAATATATATAATATTTAAAGAAACATAAAAATATAAAGTTGATTCCTAAACGTTGGGGCGAAGGCCACCGGAAACTTAGTACCATACGTAGGGCAGTTACTTCATTAAGTTTGGCTCCCCAACAGTGGAACTACAATAGAACTTCTTCAAATTGGCTTTTCCAACAGTGACGCATTCAACCTTCTCAGAAGAAGCCTATCTGTTGTTCCAGCCTCATGTATCTTTCCATCCTCTCGTCGGTCTTCCAATATCTCTTTCCCACATAATTGCTGTTCATATGTCTTTTGGGATATCGGATTCTATCCATTCTCTGCGAATATTTTCTCTATCTTTCTCTCTATTGCTTTATTTTGTCAGTTACAGGACCGATACCTAATTCCTCTCTGATTTCTTCATTTTTTATTTTATCCGAAATTATACACCTTTTAATAGCTCTGAGGTAATCTCATTTCTGCCGCATTTGTTTTATCTAATCTTTTTACTTTCTTTAACACATGCCAAGTAGGTAAAGAAGGTACTGCAATGTACCCAAAAATTCGATACTGCGATTTCTGTGGAAATACATGTTTTGAGACCCCCTGAGTGCCAAAAAAGGCATTTTTACTTTCTCTACTACGTATAGCAAGTAGGGAAGTATTGTATTCCACACAAAAATTCGATACCGAGATTTTCCGGAAATACTGAATCCAAGAAAAGCATTTTTGGAAACCCGTCCGTGTATGTGTGTGTGTGTATGTGTGTGTCTGTGTCTGTGTACAGCATAACTCAGAAACGAACAGTCGGATAAACACCAAACTTGTATTTAGGTTCAGTATCTTCCAGAGATGCGACATGAAGGTTTTCAAGAAAATCCCCCCACCCCAGATTACCCTTTGCATGGTACATTTTTCGAAAACTTTAATTTTCTCAAAAATGGCTCCAACGATTTTGATTAAAATATCATATATTTAAGATACATTCATGAAAAATAAAATTTATATCTTGAATTTTCTGGGAATGCCTCCAAAGTATTGTTCATTGTGAACGATTTTTGCATAACTAGTAAACCATAAGAGATAGACAAAATGTTACTACACAAAAAATGTAAATCGCGTTAAAATACACAATTTATGCCAAAAAGATTTTTTTTGTTGAGTGAACTATTTTCGAGATATTGGTTGTTATTCCCTTAAATTTTCCAATAATTTTTCTCAAATTCGTTATTCAGTTTTTTTTGTCCTGGTTATTGCTAAGAGAATGGAATACTCCACATAGCAACCAGCTCTTAAAATATTTGACTATAGCTTAAAGCCTAGCAGCTCCTTAACATCTCGATATCGCGATTGACATGAAACATATGGAGAATAAGCGTTTGTAAAAATAGTTTGTGCAAGAGTAGAGAAAGTCATGTGAGTGTAAACATCAGATTTTTAGATAAAGTTCCATGTGTGAGTGTGTGTGTGTGTGTGTGTGTGTGTGTGTGTGTATCAGTGAGCAGCATAACTCAAAAACAAAAGGTTAGATAAACACCAAACTTGGTATTTAAGTTCATATCTTCCAAAGATGCGACACGAAGATTTTTAAGAAAATCCTCTGCCTCAAACTGTCCTTTACATGGAACATTTTTTAAATCTTTTATTTTCTAAAAATGATTGTAAATAACTATTTGATTAAAATAACATGTATTACAGATATTTATATGAAAAATAAAATGTATATATTAAGTTTTCTGGGAATCGCCTTTGAAGAATTCTGTATAACCTTTCTTTTTAAAACACATAGTTTATTTAAAATAATGTTTTTTTCTTGGAATCAACCATTTCCGGGATATCCGTTATTAATGGTTCGAATTGTTCAATATACTTAGCGATTTTCTTAAAGTCCTGTCAACATTCAGTTGCTTCTCGGGGTTCCATTGAAACTGTACAGAGTTTTAAGGCCAGCATATAGTGTCCAGTACATAAACATTTGAATATCACTGTTCTACTTGCATCTATAACAAAATGCGTAATGTAGCTATTGATGCAATGGTTTACTTGTGTGCCAAATCCAACCACCCAGGAGAAATATACATTACGCGACGGGCATGTATCAAAGGAACGCTGCCGAATGCGGCAAAAAGAAGTGCAACGATCAACGTAGCAGTTCATCAATCAGTTCGCTACAAGAAGAAGAACCAGCATAAGTTTGGACTCACGTAGTAGTTCACGTAACGGGACTCTTCGACTGCGCACGCGCAAAAAACACTCTCGATCTGCTCCAACGTGCTGGCTAGGAGGACGAACCAGTCTGTCTTCACCGAGGGAAACAAGCAGGATCACGTCAGATAGAAGCATTCGACACGGTACACAAAATTTTCTTTCGGCTAAATATATTTAAAATTATCTTTTGTAATTGGGTAGCGGTAAAGACTTATCGTCGGATAGATATATTTATTTTGAGCGTTTTACTATTAATCTTTAAATGTGAGAGCAGGAAGCAAAATGGTAAAAGTTGTAATTGAATAATAAATATTGAAACTGTAAACTCTAAAATGAAATAGGGAATGAACAAGGGTTGATAATTGTAACCATTTGTGTGATATGGACGTGTTAATTTATTAAAGTAAAGAATACGGTTAGTAATTATTTTTATGAATATATCTTCAAGCCATTATTCCTTGTACAATCCATGTGATCCTGGGTCAAAGTATTCGCTTCACTTGGATTAAAATAAAGTATATAGAAAAATAAGTTTTAGTAAGAAAAGTTAGATACCCAGTAGAGAAAGTAATGTAAATGTATTACATAAGGTTTTTTGTCTATAGTCCATACTTTAGGTTTGAAATCTCCAATCCTATAAATGCTAGGCCAGTTTCTTGTCTTGTTCATTTGAGTGTTCTTACTAATATTCCACAATTAATTTGGAATTTACTTTCTTTGTTGTTCAAATTTTGATAAATCTGTTTTCTTGTTCGAATACTTTGTTCTTTATTCCTGTTTTGGATCTTGAAGGGTACTCTCCTTGGAAGGCCATTGGTTGATAATTATATACCATTTTAGGGTAGCGGGATTTTTCAATCCTCCGTAAGAGCCGTGCATTTGCAACGTTCAGCGTTCTAATTTATTGGACAGATACCTAAATCTTCTCTTATTTCTTCATTAATAATTAATAATACCTAACTTGGTGTTTAAGTTCAGCATTTTCCAAAAAATTAATGGAAGATTTTCAAGAAAAATCACCCTCCCTCAAACTACCTTTTATATGAAAAATGTTGTCTTATTTAGTAGTTTTCTCAAAAATAACTTAACGATTTTTATTCGATATAAGTCTAATATCTAATAAAATTACAACTTAAATTTTATAGGAATAAACCTTGAAATCCTCTTCATTCAGAATAAATTTTGTATAATTTTGTATAATTCTTAAATGCATAAACTAAAACTTTCGTCAGAAGAAAAGCAGATTTCTTTAAAGCACGTAGTCTATATATCAAATATTTTTGTGGTATTAGCCGTTCCAAGATATTCTTTATTATTTGTTTGAATTTTCAAATCCTTATACTTTTTTTCAAGCGCTAAGTCGCTATTCGTTATTTTTTTCTTGGTCAAACAAATAGTGGAATTTCAAAGCCATCACATAGCTACCAATCTTTTAAGGATCTGACTATCACTTCAGCTTATTGTATCCCCTTGCACCTACAAAGAAATGTACAATGCAACCATTTCTAATAACGTCTTTCTAGATTTACACGAAGTAGTTAGAACAACAACTTTTGTAAGAATAGCTTCTAGAAGAGTGGGTAGAGAAAGTCAAGTAAGTCAGAGTTTTTTTTTCGATTCAATAAAATTTATTTCAATAGAAATATTTTCTTCGTCCATTACCAATTCATAGATAAAACCTATTCGCTCTGAGTTTTGCGTCTGGGTAGCACCGAGCCAACACTGTGTCTTTGCTTCTTAAATCTGTATTCCTGTAAACAAAAGCAAATCTGTATGTGCAGAAGTCACTGAAATCCCAACTTCTTGTACTAACTTCGATAATGATTTTTATGGTGAACGTTCAAGATTTTCGCCAATTTCGTCTAACGTTTCTTTGTTAATATTTTACGTTTTCGCATGTGCCTGTAGTCTCCAATTTATTCACAAAATCGTGAATTGAAGTTCTAGGAGGCAAATGTGCAGGAGACTTCAGGCTGAATTCCTCGAGCGACGAGCCGATTCGTGTATAAAATAACATTTACATACAAATATACGCTGTTCTAAAGGTAAGTGCTTTCTCTCTTTGCTAATGAAAGTGGACTACTGGCGCTAATACTACGTGGTAACTGAAGGACAGAAAGACTGTCGTGAGTGCGGGGTATGGGGAGTGGGTAGGACTCTGGCTCTGACGCACAACACCGTGCAAGTAAAACACCGAAGACCCAGTGAAAGTCTTATTCTTTTACAGACTGTACGGTTTATTAAAAAGGAGGACCAAATTTCAGCTCTTTATAACAAAGAAACTGTGAAACACAGTAACATATTATGTACTATAGCAGGATTTGGGAATGGAAAAGGTTGTAATGGTGCGGTTCTTGGTGGTTGGGTTGTTAATTCGGGAGGATCGTTGTTGCTACCGGCTACTCAGGTAGAGGAATTTGGGTATAGGAGTCTCTTACCTCAGGGAGTGTGGATGGGAGATAAATGAAGTTCACTTTCTCCTCTCAGATGGCCCGTTTATTGATGATCCACACTGAAGTTGAAGTCCTCGTACGAATTTCCTTTCCACACAACACGCGATTTTTCCTGTCACCCCTGCTACTGTTTCCGTGCTCTTACCCCTTTCTTAATTACTTTGCGAAGTTGAAGTACGTTACAATACTACACTAATGACTTTTCCTTTTGTCATTCCCTAGCTACCCTGTTACTCACGTTTGCCTTCTGTGATTTACGCCAAGTTTGTTCGTTCTCAACTACACGCTTTCTACATTTTATTTCATATTCTTATTATTAATTAATATCTACTCTGTGGCGGCGCCGTGGCCGAGTGGTTAGACCGATCGCCTCTCAACGAGGCGGCCCGGTTCGATCCCAGGAACTCGCATGTGGGATTTGTGGTTCTCCGGTTTCCCCCATCATTCATTCCACCAACTGCTCCATCATCACCCTTCCTTTCATCCATTTCATCATCATTTCGTTTCATCCACTTCCTTCCTCTCATACCAGGCATCGGGCTGATCCCCCATCCTGGATATTCTGTCTGATCCATGAGTGTCTGCTCCTCGACGGGCCTGTGACCCCGGCACCCGCTTGTAAGTCCTGGGGGTGTAAGTCCTACATAAGAGGAGGTTAAACAGATAATGAATGAATGCATATCTACTCTCTACTTTTTTTCTCTCTTCATGATTTTCTCTAATTCTTAATGTTCTCTTTTATTCTTCCCTCATACTGGTATTCCTTCTTATTATTTTGATTATATGCTTATTAATTATTCTTATTATTCGTTATTATTTATTATTTATTGTTCGGGCGGATCTTATCACTTCACTACACAACAGATAAAGGAAAGTTTAGTCTTTTTACTGTCGTGATGCCGTATGTTGCACGTAAACATAAAAACGACAGTCTATTTCTTGCCACAAAGAAATAATTAGTTATTTCCTGACTATCGTACTTATATATCAAGTGTAAATTTGTTTATGACGAAGCGGCTGTTTTTTTACTTTCTCTACTACGTATAGTAAGTAGGGGAAGTATTGCATTCCACCCAAAAATTCGATACCGAGATTTAACCGGAAATACATGTTTTGAGAACCCCTGAATCCAAAAAAGCATTTTTGGAAACATGTCCGTGTGTGTGTGTGTGTGTGTGTGTGTGTCTGTGAATAGCATAACTCAGAAACGAACAGTCGGATTAACACCAAACTTGGTATTTAGATTCAGTATCTTCCAGAGATGCAACACAAAGGTTTTCAAGAAAATCCCCCCACCCCAGATTACCCTTTACATGGAACATTTTTCGAACATTTTAATTTTCCCAAAAATGGCTCTAACGATTTTGATTAAAATATCATATCTTTAAGATATTTTCATGGCAAATGAAATGTATATCTCAAGTTTTCTGGGAATGTCTCCAAAAGTATTGTTCATTGTGAACGACTTTTGCATAACTGGTAAACCATACTGCACAATTTTACTGCACAAAACATGTAGATCGCGTTAAAATACACAATTTATGTCATATACATTTTTTTTAGTGAACCATTTCCGAGATATTGCTTGTTATTCCTTTAAATTTTCCAATACTTGTACTTTTTCTCAAATGGGAATTCGTTATTCATTTTTTTTGTCCTGGACATACAAAGAGAATGGAATGCGCCACATAGCAACCAGCTCCTAAAAGATTTGACTATCGCTTCTAACCTACCATATTCCCCTTGCATCTACAAGAAAATTAACAATAAGATTAACATCTCGATTAACATGAAGCATATGGAGAAAAAGCGTTTGTAAAAATAGTTTGTTCAGGAGTAGAGAAAGTCATGTGAGTGTAACAAAACAATGGATTCAAAAGAAGCTACAATCCACAAAATTATTTTATTTAGAGTCATTACAAAAGCATAGCATAACTAAAGTTTCAAGTGTTTTAAACAGGAACTTTCTCTTTAAAGCTCTTATACACGATCAAACCTTTTTTTTAATTCAAGAGTTTACAAAAAATATTGTTAAATATTTTGCAATATTTTACAAGCCTTGACAATGTACGCGTTGTATCTTTGTCAGACTTAAACTCTTCAGAAGACATTGATAATTTATCACGTGCAAAATAAATTACTATTAGCGTCACGATATAACACTTTGCAATAAAATATTGTTCTCTATGTAATATTACGTAGTACTTTCACGTACTTTAGCTGATGAAATCAGATTACGATTAATGAATACAATGAAAATAACACGACTTGACAGATTAACCACTCTATATAACGTTACATTAAGGCATTATTGTACCTTCGGAAATCTGTCAGGATGTTTCTTCATATGCTCTCGCTTTCATGGTGGCAATCCACGAAGCCCACGACGTAAAGACATGGCCAGTTTTCGTATAGCCTAATCAGCTCCCAGGTGCCATTTTTGTTTATTTTACTTTTTCAGTTATGTTGCAGATTTGGTGACGCACTGTAAATAGTCGCATTTCATTGGCGAAAACCATCAAATCATTGTAAAACTTTTGATCGTTTAGAGCATGTCCTTATTCGCCTTTGAGGCAGTATTTTTAACACTTAAATGATTTCAGTCAAATTATATAATATATAAATTCAATAACAGACCGCCTTAAAGCAATATTTCAGTCGTTGTATTTGTTTATATTATTGTATACATGTTTAATAATGTTATGTGAATGTATTACGTAAAATAGTAATGTAAGAGCTCTGAGAATAATAGATTAAAAGTTGCTAACAATGAGATAACAATGCGGTAACCTTGAGCCAATAATGAGTAAGAAAGTTTAATAATGCTACTAGTCATTCTTGGAGCAGCAATAATGTAATTTTTTAGACAATTTATAATTAGCCAATCAACAACCGGAAAAAGCTTAAGTTAAATTAAGGTATTCTATTGGACTAGAATTATCCAATCAGAAACCAAAATGGAGCAGCATTTACAAATTCAGAAGTCAGTTGCTAGTAGACAGCGTTCCTAACCGGACGCGAGACACGTCCTCAAGAAGTTTAATACGTATTCAGTGTGAGACGAAAATATTTACGTGTTAAAAAGTGAAAGTAATTAATAAAATAATCCCACAGCTCTCTATATCAGTGAAGATTTATTTAAATTTTATCGGGCATTAATAAAAGGAGTGAAATAAAATTATAATCTCTGTAAACCTACATTCTTCAGTCGCACCACTCCCTGCTAAGATATCCATGTCTCTAACAATAAATACTGACGCTGCCGAGGCAAACATAAATATATAAATATTTAAAGAAACAGTAAAATTACAAAGTTAATATTTTTTGGTGTGCAAAGGCCACCGGAAAGTACATTTTGGGGGCGAAGGCTACCGGAAACTTTTTACCATACGTGCGGTTGCAACTACTTCAAGTTCGACTCCCCAACAGTCAAAATACAATACAACTAACTCCTCCTAACATAACCTTCTTCAAAATTGGCTTCCATATGTGGGGCAGAAACCTTCAAGACTTCCAAAGACTTTAAAATTATTGGAACCAATTTGACAAGAAAAGTTGTGAAGTTGTGAAAGTCTTGTAAAGCACTGAATTTGACAAAACTTTGATCGCGTACAAGGAGCTTAAGACACTTATGTTATTCAATTGTTTATGCTCAATATGGCCCTCAACATATTTTCATGTTGATTTCCACAACTTGTGGAACATGCAATTTTCATCGTGAGCATAACGACGGATGGGGGTAAAGGCAAGCGCATTGTTGATTTATATATGTCGCTGGGCTTTAAATTATGGCGTATTATGAAAAGTGTTTGGAAAAAATTATTTGCATGTGAATATTTATATGACATAATTAAAAAAATTGATGTGTTACACTCACATGACTTTCTCTACTCTTGCACAAACTATTTATACAAACGCTTATTTTCCATCTACTTCATGTTAATCGAGATAAACATTTGCAGAGTCTATCTTATTGCTAATTTTCTTGTAGATGTAAGGGGAATATATATTTACAAGGGCAATATACAAATACAGTATCCTTTAAGCACATACATATCTCTTAATAGCTGGTTGCTAGGTGCAGCACCATTCCCTTTGCCACAGATTAATACTCTTTGCAAATATCCAAGACAAAAAAATGAATAACGAATTCCCATTTGAGAAAACAAGTATTGAAAAATTTAAGGAATAGCAAGCAATATCTCGAAAATGGTTCACTCAACAAAAAAATGTATATGACATAAATTATATATTTTAACGCGATCTATATTTTTTGTGTATTAAAATTTTGTCTATCTCTTATGGTTTACCAGTTATGCAAAAGTCGTTCACAATAAAGAATACTTTTGGAGACATTCCCTGGAAATTCAAGATATACATTTCATTTGTCATAAAAATATCTTAAACTTATGATATTTTATTCAAAATCGTTAGAGCCATTTTTGATAAAATTAAAATTTTCAAAAAATATTCCATGTAAAGGGTAATCTGGGGTGGGGGAGATTTTATTGAAAACCTTCGTGTCGCATCTCTGGAAGATACTGAACCTAAATACCAAGTTTGGTGTTTATCCGACTGTTCATTTTTGAGTTATGCTGTTCACAGACAGACACACGGACATGTTTCCAAAAATGCTTTTTTTGGATTCAGGGGATCTCAAAACATGTATTTCCGGTGAAATCTCGGTATCGAATTTTTGGGTGGAATACAATACTTCCACTACTTACTATACGTAGTAGAGAAAGTAAGAATCAAAGCTTTTGTCATTAAACTCAGTCACAGGGATCCTTAAGATTGTGGCAGCGTCTTCTTCTTGGCGAATAAACATGCCAAATGTTAAATGCTATCAAAATTTGTCTATAATTTCATGCTCCATATTCGTCAGTCAATAATAATGTTATATCCTCTCTGAAAATTAGATGCCAAAATATTGTAGAAACTGAAATTAGCAGCACGAAGTTCTATCGCAAAAATTCAAACTTAAAATATACTTAAGTTTTCAAGAGCACGGTTACACAAACCTAGGAAATGGAGTTAAGATCTTCAACCGAGATATCCAGGACATCCAAAGTAAAAAAGGAAAGAAAAAATTGAAGAAAGAAAGAAAAGCTTAGCCAGATGTAGCCACAGGCAGCAACGGGAAGGGTTTTAAACGTAGCCTTGAGGATTGCACAATTTGCAAAAGAATATCCTTTGTGTAGGACTGAAGTAGCCAAGTGGTTCACTCAACAGTTTGAAAGCAATCTCGATAATCGCACTTCTTGGTTTAATCCCATAAGAGAGGGTCGGTTGGCGACAAAACCTCCACGAGGCCACCCTCCTAACGGGAGCAGCAAACCAATTAACGAGAAATACACAAGGGTGAGACGGAAACATGCGAAGGTCACAGGAGGGGAGTATCGGATGTCGAAGACCACCTTTGTGGGAAGGTTTACTTTCTTGTGGGACATAGGATTCTTCCTTTTGGAGCTGGAAACCGTCCCATCATTACAAACATAAACTGTCTGATGTGTTACACTCACACGACTTTCTCTACTCTTGTACAAACTATTTTTACAAACGCTTATTCTCCATATGCTTCATAATCGAGATGTTAATCTTATTGCTAATTTTCTTGTAGATGCAAGGGGAATTGGTAGGCTTTAAGCGATAGTCAAATATTTTAAGGGCTGGTTGCTATGTGGCGCATTCCATTCTCTTTGTATGTACAGGACATAAAAAAATGAATAACGAATTTCAGAAAAAGTATGAGTATTGGAAAATTTAAGGGAATAACAAGCAATATCTAGAAAATGGTTCACTCAACAAAAAAACTGTACATGACATAAATAGTGTATTGTAACGCGATCTACATTTTTTGTGTAGTAAAATTTTGTCTATCTCTTATGGTTTACCAGTTATGCAAAAGTCGTTCACAATGTAGAATACTTTTGGAGACATTCCCAGAAAATTCGAGATATACATTTCATTTCTCATGACAATATCTTAAACATATGATATTTTAATCAAAATGTTAGAGCGATTTTTGAGAAAATTAAAATTTTCGAAAATTATTCCATTTAAAGGGTAATCTGGGGTGGGAGGATTTTCTTGAAAACCTTCGTATCGCATCTCTGGAAGATACTGAACCTAAATACCAAGTTTGGTGTTTATCCGACTGTTCGTTTCTGAGTTATGCTGTTCACAGACACACAGACACACAGACAGACTCACAGACACACAGACAGACGCACATAGGACATGTTTCCAAAAATGCTTTTTTTGGATTCAGGAGGTCTCAAAACATGTATTTCCGGTGAAATCTCGGTATCGAATTTTTGGGTGGAATACAATACTTCCCCTACTTACTGTACGTAGTAGAGAAAGTAAAAACAAAAGTTTAAAAAATTCAATGCATATTGAAGGATCATGGCTTAATAAATATGACTGTAGTATTTACAAAACAAAAAATTGATGTTTGTTTTAATCGTTCGTCTCTGTTAAGTTTTCTCTCTATTTATTTTGTCTCTTTAACTACTTGATCGTATCGCTAGGAGTTACCTTGTGGATCGGTGTGTTACAGACTTCCAGGTGTCATCTCTGTACTTCGTCACGTATCACAGAGGCCTTAGTGCTAGGCAACGCACCTCTGCTTCTATACATAACGGGTAGATGGCAACTTCGATACGTGTCCACATAAAGTTCTCTATAATATACAAAGTACAGCAACTGATTTATCTTGCGAGTGCCGCCAATACGGCTTGCCGATTGGCAGAGAGCTGATCACGTGGTATCCGCGCGCCATCTTGGGCTGGTTGTTGCCTCGGTATAAACATAGCTGTGTCGAAGCTATTTATGAGTGAACATGCCAGATTTCTGTGCTTTCGAGTGCATTACGAGAGCACAAATAGGAATTAAATTATATCGGTTACCGTCAAAACTCAGAAACTTGGAGAGAAGAAGGATTTATTGGCCAAAATTAGTAGAAAGCACTGGACTCCTGGAGAGGAGTTAAGCACCTATTCGTATTTATTTAATAATGGATTTTACGAGTGATTAAATCTTTATATTATGCACTTTCAATCGTTTTGTGCTTCTGGAATGGAACATTTCTAGTTTTCTGTGTATTATAAACAGCAATGTACGTATAACCTATTGTTTTGTTTTATTGATTCTAATGCTTTCTGAATTCTTTCAGTTTTGTTCAAATATTTTCCTGAAAATGCAACTAGTTCTATAGTTTGTTTATTTGCTTCATGATTATTAGTATAAACAATGGTGGCACAGGTTTGCTTACACAGTTTATTAGTGACTATAATTGGCTATGTTCACAATTTCACTGTAGTCACAACTTAAAAAGTATGACGCATTAACCTCCATATATATGGTGCTAAATTTACATTTTCTACTCTACTTATCAAATGTATTTTTATATTTATAGCCAAAAGTTGGATGAAATTAAATTATGTCCAATTAAAATAGTTTATTAACGCTTTCAGCATGCTTTTAAATCCTAACCTAATAAACTATGTTTATTTGAAATATATTATGCATATTTTATAAAGCTATTTTGTACTCAGTATCATTTTTCTGAACTGTGTTCAATAAGCGTTTAATTTGTATAAATATATCCAAGCAATACCGGGCTCAAAAATATTTTAAAATATATATGTTATATGTTCCAAAGTAAAAGGCCCGGATATGGCAACGTATGGAACAATTAAAAAACAAAACAAAAATTTTGAATATCACAGTATTGTCAAGTGTAACTCAGCCGATTTGAATTATCAGAAAAAAACAGCATTTATTCTCCTTTTCGTTTTTGAGTTATACTGTTTACAGATACACCCACGCACACACACGCACACAGATGCACGCACGGATTTTTTTTTAAATACTGTTTATTCAAGTGGTCTCAAAACATGCATTTAAGATAAAATCTCAGTATTGAGTTTTGGGATGGGATGTAATACCTTCTCTACCTAATAGGTACGTTGTAAAGGAAGTAAAACAGAAGAAGAAAATGAAGTGGCACGCTCTGAACAAAGTTATTTCTGATATACTCTCAATGCAATTTCAGTATTTGTTCAAAAAATGCTTCTAGTATTCTTCCCTCTGCTCTGTCATTCCAAAATGTACAGTACTTGAACGTTTGAACTAAGTTTACTCTATAGATCAACTGTAGGAAGAGAAAATTACCTCACGTCATACTACGACTATTTAAATTGCAACTTTGAGGCGTTTTAAACTCATAAAGTCTGGTTTCCTTTCAAACTAATGATAACAACATTGGACCTAGTTACACTTTTCCACAGTTGCAGTGAACGCCACATATTTTTCTGGTGCCTATTTTCGTAGCCATTTAATGATGCGGTAAAGCATGCACCATTTACGTTTATTCCCGTGGAGGTGTTAGGTTGGTAGTGCCGACATATGGCAGGCACGAGCCGCTCTTCTCGTTATTCGCAACACCTAACGAGGCACCGTTAATTGGGGGTTTCCCCTTACAGTCGTACCAACCGGCATTCTACACGGTTCCTCCCCACACCTGCGAAATGTTTTCCATCCTCATTAACTGTTCATTCGAAACGCTGCTAGATGGCACAAGTGATTCCAGCCTCAGTCATTATCTCAAAACATTAGATACCCTCAGTTAACTGGCATGCTATACTGCTGCAGTGAAGTGCAACAGATTTTACTTCAAGCAATAATTCTCATTGGATGAGTTGTGTAAATGAAATACCTTCAGATGTTCGTGTAATGAATGTATTACAAAATAACCACGGATTACAGCTATTGAATTTATATCAAAAGTACATTTCTTATCATTACGTGAACATTATCTTCTGTAATGCAGGGATAAATTTAATTGCACAATGAATGCTGGAGTGAATGTCAATTGTTTTCCGGCAATTTAATTGCGTCGGTACCCCTCTCTGATTGTTTCGAAGACTGCGCCGTTGGTGACAGTCCCAGGTTCGATGCCCGCTCGGGTTGGAGTCGAACGCGGTATAGTGGTAGAGATAGACGTAATGCTAAAATTCACTGTACCTGTTTTCTCCACCCGACGTGGCTTCGTCTTGCTATTCTTCTCGCTGTTACCCTGGCTAGTTGGTTCTCAGCGGTGATAATTGCATGGAATCTGCCTATCATGATTGGTAATAAGCTCGTCGATCTCAGTGGTGGCACTAGGAGCTCAGAGGAGAATTTACTACTCACTGTAATGTTTGGTTTATGGCTATATTAATTGTTACTTCCTGACTCTAACACTACATAATGTTCTTGTTCACTTATCACCATTTTGCGCGTTCAACTATTTCAACTGTTTTATCTAACACCAACTGTGAAATCTTTTAACAACTCTTCACTGTCTGTCTTCTATTGTGTACTGTTTTAACTGAACGTCAACTATGAACTGCCCTATTTTGGGGTGAATCTCGATTATTTAAAGAATACATTCTCCCACCTAAAGTTTTGGTATGGAATTGCTTATTGGTCAGTTTGTATAATCATGTGACCTTTTTCCTGGGCTTCTCTTGGTAAACTGCCGTTCTGTTATATTTGCCTCGCTCCATACTTCCGCAGTGGAAACAAACAGAGTCATAAAACTTTACCCTTCTATTCTAATACAAAATATACCGTTTTCGCTGACCATGTGAACATCATGTTTCTACCCTAACTGCAGAGTTCAAGACATTCTGAACTTAGTTAAACAGGAACATTATGCACACGACAAATATTACATTATACAAAAATTATTATTTACATGGTTTTCACATTGTGAACATATATCATTTATATATTAAATTAAACATTGAATAAATTAGCACATAATAACACTAATTCGGGTACATTCTGTCTCATAATTAATTTAACAAGTAATTATCTTAAGGATACCCATGTGTGAAAATCAAAAAACTCACAATTTCTGGTCGATTCCTTTGAAACCTTAATGCAGCAATCAAGGTTTAATATGTAATAGGTAAACAAAATTTCTTGCATATTTTAATTTTCTCTACCACGTACAGTAAGTAGGGGAAATATTGCATTCCGCCCAAAAATCCAATACCGATATTTCACTGGTAATGCATGTTTTTACGTGCCCTGAATCCAACTAAAGTATTTTTGGAACTGTCCGAGCGCGTGTGTGTATGTCAAAAACGAAAAGTCGGATGAATATCAAACCTGGTATTTGTGTTTAGTATCTTCCAAGGATCCCACACGAAGATTTTCAAGAAAATCTTCCCATCCCGAAACTACTCTTTACATGGAACATTTTTCGAAAATTTTGATTTTCATAAAAATGGCTCTAACGATTTTGATTAAAGTTATGTTTGAGATATTTTTATGGAAAATCAATTGCATATCTTGAATTTTCTGGGAATGTCCCCAAAAGGCCTCCTTAGTCTGAACGGCTTGAGCATAACTAGTAAACCGTAAAAATTAGACAATTGTTTTAAGAAAAATGTAGAGCTCCTTAAAATACACAGTTTGTCATATACATATTTTTTGTGGAGTGAACATATTCCTTGTTATTTGTTTGAATTTTCTAATACTTAATACTTTTTCTCAAATGGGAATTCGTTATTCGCTTTTTTATGTCCTCGACATGCAAAGAGAATGGAATGCTCCAACCAGCTCTTAAAAGATTTGACTATCGCTTAAAGTCCACCATATTCCACTTGCACTTACAAGAACATTAGTAATAAGTTTCTGCAAATGTTTATCTCGATTAACATGAAGTAGATGGAGAATAAGCATTTGTAAAAATAGTTTGTACAAGAGGAGGGAAAGTCATGTGAGTATAACGGATTTTTTTAAAGTAGCACCAGAGATATTACTTTTTATTGTGTTTTTTATTGCTTTTATTGCTTTTATTGCTTTTATTGCTTTTATTGCTTTTATTGCTTTTATTGAACAACTGTTTCATACGATGCCATTATTTGTTGAAAAATCTTATGTGTTACACTCACATGACTTTTTCTACTCTTGTACAAACTACTTATACAAACGCTTATTCTCCACATGCTCCATGTTAATCGAGATGTTAATCTTATTGCTGATTTTCTTGTATGTACAAGGGGAATATGGTAGAATTTAAGCGATAGTCAAATCTTTTAAGAACTGGTTGCTATGTGGCGCATTCCATTCTCATTGTATATGTTGGGAAATATAAGGGAATAACATGCAATATCTCCAAAATGGTTCACTGAGCAAAAAGAATGTATATGATATAAATTGTGTATTTTAACGCGATCTACATTTTTGTGTAGTAAAATTTTGTCTATTTCTTATGGTTTACCAGTTACGCAAAAGTCGTTCACAATGAAGAACACCTTTGGAGACATTCCCAGGAAATTCAAGATATACATTTTATTTGTCATAAAAATATCTTAAACATATGATATTTTAATCAAAATCGTTAGAGCCATTTTTGAGAAAAATAAAATTATCGAAAAATGTACCATGTAAAGGGTAATTTGGGGTGGGGGGATTTTCTTGAAAACCTTCCTGTCGCATCTCTGGAATGTACTGAACGTAAATACCAAGTTTGGTGCTTATCGGACTGTTCGTTTGTGAGTTATGCTGTTCATAGACACACACACACACACACACACACACACACACACAGTCACAAACGCGGACATGTTTCCAAAAATGCTTTTTTTGGATTCAGGGGGTCTCAAAACATATATTTCCGTCGAAATCTCGGAATCGAATTTTTGGGTGGAATACAATACTTCCCCTACTTACTATATGTAGTAGAGAAAGTAAAACTTATATTTTATAATTCAATTCATTAATGACTTATAAATAAACTGTAGAGACGAATTTTTAGTTATGTTACTAGTTAGCGAAAAAATGTTAAATAGAGGACTCAATCTATTTCTGAAATATCAACACACCCTTAGATTAACATTATTGTTTAACGTCACAACTAAACATGTTATCAAAAATTCATCCCATCATTTTTTTTCTCTACTACGTATAGTAAGTAGGGGAAGTATTGCAATCCACCCAAAAATTCGATACTGAGATTTCACCGGAAATACATGTTTTAAGACCCCCTGAATCCAAAGAAAGCATTTTTGGAAACATGCCTGTGTGTGTGTGTGTGTGTGTGTGTGTGTGTGTGTGTGTGTTTGTCTGTCGGTCTGTCTGTATGTCTGTGTGTGTGCCTGTGAACAGCATAACTCAGAAACGAACAGTCGAATAAACACTAAACTTGATATTTAGGTTTAGTATGTTCCAGAGATACGACACGAAGGTTTTCAAGAAAATCCCCCCACCCCAGATTAGCCTTTACATGGAACATTTTTCAAAAATTTTAATTTTCTCAAAAATGGCTCTAACAATTTTGATTAAAATATCATATGTTTAAATGTATATCTTGAATTTTCTGGGAATGTCTCCAGAAGTATTCTTTATTGTGAACAACTTGTGCATAACTGGTAAACCATAAGAGATAGAGAAAATTTTACTGCACAAAAACTGTTCATCGCGTTAAAATACATAATTTATGTCATATACATTTTTTTGTTGAGTGAACCATTTTCGAGATATTGCTTGTTATTCTCTTAAATTTTCCAATACTTATATTTTTTCTCAAATTCGTTATTCATTTTGTTTGTCCTGGTAATGCAAAGAAAATGAAATACTCCACATAGCAACCAACTCTTAAAGTATTCGACTATTGCTTAAAGCCTACCAATTCCCCTTGCATCTACAAGAAAATTAGCAATAAGATTGACATCTCGATATCTCGATTAACATGAAGCATATGGAGAATAACCGTTTGTAAAAATAGTTTGTACAAGAGTAGAGAAAGTCATGTGAGTGTAACACATCAGATATTTTATCCTATTATTAACAAGCAAGTATGCACCATTTCACTGGTATATACCGAAAAGTACATCGTGTGAAACAATTTGTAAATGAGAATATGCGGACAAATGAAAACCCTATAAAAGAGAGTGTAAAAATACTAACTCTAAAACAACACCGTTTCTGGCTTTGCTGTTTATAAATCATTTAGTGTATACTCAAGCCCTCCTTCGCCTTTGTCTACTTTTCTGCAACTAATTTAGTACTTGAAGATTGCTGAGGTTTCTGTTGAACGATTTCTTCTTGTCTTGTCTTTTTCGATGCAGATTTCTGGCATTGCTCCGGACGCACTTCAGCCTTGGGCTTATTGTGCTACATGATGGTTTCATAATGCCTGCACCCTTTGCCAAGGAATACACTCCTATAATAGATATGATTTCAAATTCTTCTGGTTCTAAAAACATATCCCCAAAAGCAAGGCCTCACAGGAGCATATAATGTGCTGGGCTGTTTCAGCTTCTTTCCTGCACAATTTGCAATCAAAGTTACCCTAAACGCTCCCATCATGTTAAGATGTTTTTTCATAGGAGCATGTCCTATGAAAAATGCAATAATTGTTCTCAGCTGAAGTCTTGTTATATTTAAGAAAGCTTCCAGTTTTTATCTTACATATACGGGTCATCAACGCATGAAAGTCACACGGTGAAAAGTCTGGACTTTACGCTGGATGTTCCAGCGTTTCCCATCGAAACTGCTGCAATGTCGTCTTCACCGCATTGGCAGTGTGTGGGCGGGCATTATCATGCAGGAGAATAACGCCATTGGACAACATGCCTAGGCCGTAAAGTGGCTTGATAACGCTGGGCATTGATGGTGGTCCCACGTTCCAGGACCTCGACAAGCAGTGGGCCCTTGTGGTCAAAAAAGAAGGACATCATGACCTTACCAGTACTGGTGTGCACGGCTTTTGATTTCTTTGGAGGTGGTGAAGTCGCATGTTTCCACTGCTTGCTCTGACTCACTCCTTGTTGTTCCTGCTTACTCGCCTTATTGTTCAGTAGTGGACGATAACTCGTGTGACCACCTTCTCTTCGGCGTGAAACCACACTGTCGCTATGCAACGTCAAACGTTGCACACGCTGTAGTCGCTCTACCAATAGATGGTGCCCCATACACGCAGTTACGTGGTGCCACTTTACGTGTAGTGCAAAGTTAGACGCACTGACCAGGTTTCATTTGAATGACCCTCATAGTTTTCTAATAGTTTACCATGTTTGTTTCGTGTACTTTTGAACCAGGTTTTATGATGTTCTACTTTGGACCAGTTCTTAATAGCCTTTCTTACTAAACATTGAGGTGTTCCCAGAGCCGGCTCTGGTTTAATAAAGTGTAAAGCTGATCCTTGTCTTGCAAGTTCATCAGTTTTTCATTTTCCTCTCTATGCTACTATGGCCCGGCACCCAGATGAAATGAACTTCATTCTGTTCTGCCAAGCTTGTGAGCATGTTTAGGCAGTTTAAAACCAGTCGTGGTGTTACTTTAAGACTACTTAGAGCCTTAAGTGCAGCCTGGTTATCTGAAAAGATAAGGATCTGTTTTCTAGTGTAAGCTCCCTTATGTTTTCATGCATGCATTGAATAATAGCATAAATTTCGGTTTAAAAAATAGTAGCATATTCACCCAAGGTAAAAAAAAATTTTTGCATATTGGTATTGTGACGTATGCAAGCATTCTTAAGGGCGTACGTGACCTTGGCCGCCTGGATAGGGGATTACGTAAGAGTGGTGGGGGTAAGCAAGCTTAGATAGCGTCCCACGCTGAAATAGCGTGGCTTTGCAGTCAGTGAGTAGAGCAGCTAGCAGGCAGGTTGTGTTGTTACGCGCTCCCCATACACGAAGATGTATGGCGTCCTCGACGAGTGGACATGAAGTCAAGGAGGTAATGTACCCACTTTTAGCAATATAACATCTTACCATCCAAGTCTTCTGTGTTTAATTTACCATAGTATAAACCTCCTTTCTTCCATTCTGAACCATGTAGGAATTCTTTTATTAGATATCCTATAATATTTTTCATTTTCATTTAGCTGCGTCCCTTGTCGTGGCCTCGCCTTATTTAAAAAGTGTGAACTTCCTTGTACCTTATTAGCGAGTCGCTCTACCTCCCACTGAGTATTTGTTTAGAGGTCACGACAGTATTATGCCATATACCCCGGATCCTGTTCCTGGGCCATCCTTTGAGCCGTCTGTAAACATGTCAAGGTTTTCTCAGGAGTTTCCAGAATTTCATTTCCAACACTCCGGATCAGTAATGATCCTGAAGTTCTTTATAAAATGTTTAATTGAAATTATTAAAGATGCATCTCTTGTGTATTTCCTAATTCTTAACAAACCTGAGTCTATTTCTGAAATTCTTGATTGCTTAGCACGTTGCAGTCTATAGAGTATATTCTTGCCTCCTTCGTTACAACTAAATGTAGTGGAGTCAGGTTCAAGAGTGTCTCCATTGCTGCAAAATGGTTTGTTCACTTTTATATAGGCAAAATTATCGTTTTTATTACAATTGTATAGCAATCTAGACTTATGGGTGAGGCAGTATTTTTAACACTTAAATAATTTCAGTCTAATTATATAATATGTAAATTCAATAACAGCCCGCCTTGAAGCAATATGTGTATGTAATAATTTGTAAAATATATGTAACAATCATTGCATATGCTTAGAGTATTGTATCCATGTGTAGTAATGTTATGTGTATATATTACGTAATTTAATAATGTAGGAGCTGTGAGAATAATAAGTTAAACGTTGCTAACAATGAGGTAACCTTGAGTCAATAATGAGTAAGAAAGTTTAACAGTACTACTTGTAATTCTTGGAGTAACAATAGTGTAATTTTAGTGACAGTTTATAAAGTAGCCAATCAACAACCAACAACCAGAAAAACTTTAGTTAAATGTAGGTGTTCCATTGGAGTAGGATTAGCCACTCAGAAACTGAAATGGAGAAACATTTACAAATTCAGAAGTCAGTTAGTTGCAGACGGCGTTACTAACCAGACGCAAAAAAGTGTCCCCAAGAAATATAATACGTATTTATGTGAGACGAAAAATAAGTTTACGTGTTAAAAAAGTGTAATTAATTAATAAAAAGAATCTCACAGTCTCTATATCAGTGAAGTGTTATTTAAATCGTATCAAGCATTAATAAAAGGAGTGAAGTAAAATTATAACCTGTGTAAACCTACGTTCTTGTAGCATCAAAACTCTGCTAAGAGAAACGTGTCTCTAACAAATACTGACGCAACCGAGGTAAACATAAATATATAATGTTTAAAGAAACAGTCAAATTACAAAGTTAATTTTTTTTAAACTTGGGGCAAAGGCCACTGAAAGTACATTTGGGGCGAAGGCTACCGGAAACTGCTTACTATACGTGCGGTTGCAACTACTACAAGTTCGGCTCCCCAACAATCGAAATACAATACAACTCCTACTTCAAATCGGCTTTTCCATACGTGAAACAATAATAATAACAAACCATTTTCTCAAATTGGTGCGCAAAACGTGGGGCTAATAAAATACTTTACATGGGTAGTCATTTTCCGTGGTATATTGTATACCATGCAAGCTTTTAGTTCCCGAGGTCGTGGGTTCAAACCCGGCGGAGGGCGATGGATTTTTTTCGGGTATAAAAATACTTAGCATGGCTTCCTTCGGAAGGGAAGTAAAGCCAGTGGTCCCGTGTCGTAGATTTACGGTACGTAAAAGAACCTCAAGTTTGATAAAGAGACCTCTGAGCAAAATTTCCGATCTTTCACGCCCAATATAGAATGGGACGCTAAAGACCGCAACAGATAAAGAGCATTCTTAAATACCACTCAATTTAATTTTGGACTTAATGGTAGGCATTTAAATCCGTATATAACATGCCTTAAATGGTAATGGAATTATAAAAGCACACTTACAACTGTAGTGTTTACTAACACTAACATCCATATTTATGAATTTTGGCATTTTTGTTTTTTTAACCCCGATGGTTATCCTTAAAGCAATAAACTTTAATTTAAAAGCTGAATTAAATTCCCAGGAAACTATCAGCTTTCTGGAAGCTGTATTCCGGAGAATGTGTCACTTTTGCTTTATACATTTGCATTAAATTATTATCATTGTGTCAGTGGTTTATCTATTTCATCCTTCTTAGCAAAATATATATTTATATGTGCTTTTGTTCCAAACAGAACCGAGTAGATATCTGAAATTAAACTCATTAGGCTTGAGGCTAACAACATGCCGAACACCAATACAGGTAAATGTATATTATTTCTCTCCGTAATCAAATTGCAGTTGAAATGATAAGGATAAAACAATGAACGTAGGAAAAAAATTATCACCCAGTTCGGAAAATCTAGTAACAATTAGCTTGTTGATTGTCCGAAAGGCGCTCTAATGTAATTATTACTGTAACCACAAACTTCATAATCTAACAAAATCAAAATTGAGGCAATTTCATTGTGAATATTGTATAAAACCATGCACTAGAGATAAAAGAATGTATAGACAAAATAACAGTGTTTTCCAGAAACAGTTATTATTTTAACAATGTGAAAACGTTTATAGCCACTTGGGGCAGTATTTTTATCACTTAAATGATTTCAGTCTAATTATATAATACATAAATTCAATAACAGCCCGCCTTAAAGCAATATGTGTATGTAACAATATATAAAAAGTGTATACTACAGTCATTGTATATGTTTATATTATTGTGTACATGTATAATAATGTTATGTGAATGTATTACTTAATTTAATAATGTAGGAGCTGTGAGAATAATAAGTTAAAAGTTGCTAACAATGAGGTAACCTTGTGGCAAAAATGAATTGGAAAGTTTAATAATGCTACTAGTAATTCTTGAAACAATAATGCAATTTTTAAAAAACATCAGTTTATAAATAGCCAATAAAAACTATAAAACCTGAAAGTTAAATAAAAGTATTCTATTGAAGTAAATTAGCCAATTAGAGACTTTAAATAGAAGAATTTTGCAAATTCAAGCGGTAAACTCCAGTTGCTAGAAAACAACGTACCTGAGCAGTTCATTCGCTCGTTACGTATCCTGTGTGAGACGAAAATTCATTACGGCGAGAATATTATAAAGTTTACGTGTTAAAAAGTGCAAGTAATTAATAAATAATCTAACAGCTCTCTATATATCTGTAGTGTTATTTAATCGTGTGAAGCATAAATAAAAAAATCTGATGTGTTACACTCACATGACTTTCTCTACTCTTGTACAAACTATTTTTACAAACGCTTATTCTCCATCTACTTCATGTTATTCCAGATAAACATTAGCAGACTCTACCTTATTGCTAATTTTCTTGTAGATGTAAGGGGAATATATATTTACAAGGGCAATATAGAAATACAGTAGCCTTTAAGCACATACATATCTCTTAATAGCTGGTTGCTAGGTGCAGCACCATTCCCTTTGCCACAGATTAATACTCTTTGCATATGAAAGACAACAAAATGAATAACGAATTCCCATTTAAGAAAATAAGTATTGAAAAATTTAAGAAAATAACAAGCAATATCTCGAAAATGGTTCACTCAACAAAAAAAATGTATATGACATGAATTGTGTATTATAATGCGATCTACATTTTTTGTGTAGTAAAATTTTCTCTACCTCTTATGGTTTACCGGTTATGCAAAAGTCGTTCACAATGAAGAACACTTTTGGAGACATTCCCAGAAAATTCAAGATATACGTTTTATTTGTCATGAAAGTATCTTAAACATATGATATTTTAATCAAAATCGTTAGAGCCGTTTTTGAGAAAATTAAAGTTTTCATAAAATCTTCCATATAAAGGGTATCCTGGGGTGGGGGATTTTGTTGAAAACCTTCGTGTCGCATCCCTGGAAGATATTGAACCTAAATACCAAGTTTGGTGTTTATCCGACATATATTTCCGGTGAAATCTCGGTATCGAATTTTTGGGTGGAATACAATACTTCCCCTACTTACTATATGTAGTAGAGAAAGTAAAAAAGTGAAACAAAAATTGTAGTTTGTGTAAGCCTACATTCTTTAGCCGCATCACCCCTACAAATGAATATATGCTTCTACAAATTAATACTGACGCAGCCGAGGCATTCAAATTACAAAGTTGATTTTTGTAATACTTTGGGCGAAGGCCACCGGAAAGTGAACGTCGGGGCGAATGCCACAGAAAACTTTGTACCGTACATGGTTGCAACTACTTCAAGTTCGGTTCCCCAACAACGGAACTATGATACAACTATTACTTCAAATTGGTTTACCAACAGGAGACATTCAATTCTCTCGAAAAAAACAGATAGCCTTTGTTCCAAATTAGATGTTTAATTAAATGAAAATATTTGAAGATAATAGTGTGTTTCTTGTAACATGAGTAGATTAACTTATTTCTGTCACCTTTGGTAGTAACTTTGTGACATCATGCAGGGTTATTAAATAATAAATAATTCAAGGATATTCCGGACACCTTTTTGCAGACGTAATGTTACTGTAAAACTCGACAACAGTGGAAGCAGGTCACGCGATCTGAACTAGTTTTTAGACGTAAACAAAACATAGCCTACTTCACTCCTCTCCTTTATCTGAAGGGTGACTGTCGGTTTTGTTTTCCACATACCTCTTAGTTCCAACAAACACGGCGAAAGGGTGATGTAATGCTTGGCCAAATAAAAAGTACAACTGGCAAGCTATTGGCTTACCCTAGAACAATGTAAAATGGAAGGAATGCCTTCAGCGAACAATATGAAAAGCAGGGCCCACAAAACTTCGATTACTGACATTGAATCCTCGAGAGAAGATATTTATCTGACTGCGGAGGAAATACGCAACAATGAGGGTGTCTTTACTAGAGCTCATCGTAATTGGTTAACAAGGTGTGAAGCTTGCAGGTGCATAAATAGTGGTCATTTTGAATAATACCTGGGAAGCGGGCGAATTGTTTGGCTTATTGTTTATTCTTTTGCTAACCATGTTAAAAGTACCATTTAGTAGACTTTGTGAACGCCAAACGATGTGTTTGTATGTCAAAAAGATGGTTTGGTTGATTACAACACATTACAGCAGTACAAATTTCAAAGTATTTAAGTTTAATGTTGAACAAGCTGATAAAAATATCCGTATATTATCAGTTTAGGCTACAAAATGGGACATTGGAAGATTCGGGTGCAATTATTAAGAGATGACAAACAGGAAATGTTTGTTTCTTTACGCTCATGAGACACAAGCCACTGAAAGCGAGAGAGAAATCTGTTTATTTGCTGCCCTTCAACAGTTTTGAAAGTGAAAGTGAAAGCAAAAGCGATTCCTCACTCTCAAGCGTCAGCAACCCTTGCAATGTTACAAGCTTGTCCGTTTTGTGTTCCCGAAAAACCTAAAATATCTCAGCAGGAAATGGTCATAGAAAGAAATTGAAGTTACAAAATGTATTCCAAATAATGAGCTCTGTAACTGGTTTAAATAAATGTAATAACTTCCCTTCCAACCGGAATTTGTCATTCAGTGGTAAAATGTCACAATTCAAAATAATCAAATTTTGAATTGTGATCAAAATATACAAGAAACCCTTCCTTCTTTGCAATGTTGAAGTATTCCATGTTTGATTCCGCTTTAACCAACCAAATTATAAGTAGCAGTTCCACGATTTTACTCTGTTCTGGATACTTTTAGTTGTAACACTGTAGTAGTAAGGTATCAAAATAGGAACTATTTTTACTTTCTCTACTACGTATAGTAAGTGGGGGAAATATTGTATTCCACCCAAAAATTCGATACCGAGTTTTCACAGGAAATATATGTTTTGAGACCCCCTCAATCCAAAAAAAGCATTTTTGGAAATATGTACGTGTGTGTGTCTGTGTGTCTGTCTGTGAACAGAATAACTCAGAAACGAACAATCGGATAAACACCAAACTTGGTATTTAGGTTCAGTATCTTCCAGAGATGCGACACAAAGTTTTTCAAGAAAATCCCCCCACCCCAGATTACCCTTTACATGGAACATTTTTCGAAAATTTTAATTTTCTCAAAAATGGCTCTAACGATTTTGATTAAAATATCATATATTTAAGATACTTTCATGACAAATAAAATTTATATCTTAAATTTTCTGGGAATGTCTCCAAAAGTGTTCTTCATTATGAAAGACGTTTACATAACTGTAAACCTTAAGAGATAGACAAAATTTTACTACACAAAAAATGTAGATCGCGTTAAATTACACAATTTATGTCATGTACATTTTTTTTGTTGGGTGAACCATTTTCGAGATATTGCTTGTTATTCCCTTACATTTTCCAATACTTATACTTTTTCTCAAATGGGAATTCATTATTCCTTTTTGTTTTTATCCTGGTAATGAAAAGAGAATGGAATACTCCACATAGCAACCAGCTCTTAAAATATTTGGCTATCGCTTAAAGCCTACCAATTCCCCTTGCATCTACAAGAAAATTAGCAATAAGATTAACATCTCGATATCTCGATTAACATGAAGCATATGGAGAATAAGCGTTTGTAAAAATAGTTTGTACAAGAGTAGAGAAAGTCATGTGAGTGTTTTTTATTTATGGACGCTCATTAGATTTTTTAATGGGTTTTGAAAAATAATCGTTTTATAAAACAATTATTCAGGAGCCCATGGGCCGCAATCTTTGGTTTCAGTATAATACTGAAACTAGGTATGAGTGTAGAGAAAGTCACGTGAATGTGTAACACATCAGATTTTTTATTCTTTTTATTCCTCTAATATGTACTCATGTACCCAGTAGCAAGAGGGAGATGTGGAGATTTCACTGGAAATAAATATTTTGAGGCCCTGAATCCAATAAGAGCGTTTTTAGAAAAAGGCATGTGTGTGTGTGTGTGTGTGTGTGTGTGTGTGTGTGTGTCTATCCGTCTGTGGAAAGCAAACATACAAACAAACAGACGGTTAAATTAACGTTTAAGTCACTAACTTTCAAAGATGCGACAAGATGATTTACAAGAGAATGCCCCACAACCCTTTACCGCAAAAATTGTCGATATTTTTTACTGTCTCAAAAAAGGCTCTGAGAATTTTGATTAAAATACCTATATTTTATGAAAAATAAAATGTATATGCTAAATTTTCTGGGAAGAACCTGTGAAGTCCTGCTTATTCGGAAAGAATTGTATATTACGTTTAAGCAATTAGAGATATACAAAACTTATTACACAAAATATGTAGATCTGCTTTAAACACATATATCGAATATATTTTCTGTGGAATTAGCGATTTTCGCAGCTTTTTAAAGTATTTCGTCATTTTTTCTCGCAATGTCATGGAAAGAGCGTGTGGAATTTCAAAAACAGCATTTAGTGACCCACCTTTAAATATACAACTATCTATTCGCCTGTATCCCTCTTGTACGTTTAAAGAATTGTGTAATTTAGCTATTTTTTAAAATATTTATTTCAATTAATACGAAGTACGAGGGCTGTTCCAGAAGTACCCGACCTAACAAAGAAAGCACAAAAATTTGGGAAAAAACATGTTTACTTCTCTACGTAGTCTCCTTTCAGCTCGATACACTTTTCCCAGCGATGTTCAATAGCTTCGATACCATGTTTATAATGAGAACCATCGAGTACTGCAAAATTGTCATCAACTGCAGACTCCACCTCTTCATTGTTGGCAAATCTTTTACCACCAAGCCATTTATTCAACTTTGGAAACAGAAACTAATTAGAGGGGGCTAAATCTGGCCAACAGGGTGCATGAGGAAGCAATTAGAACTTTAACATAAAGGATGTGTGAGCTGGTGCATTGTCTTGATGAAACAAAACTTTCTTTTCACTAAATGCGGCCGTTTTTGCTTGATTTGATCATTCAAACGCTGCAATAAGCTTGCATAATACTCGCCATTGATTGCTTTTTCCTTTCTGAAGATAATCAATGAACATTATCTCACGCGCATCCCAAAAAACTGACCCCATGACCTTGCCTGCAGATTGGATCTGTCTTGTCTTTCTTTGGAACTGATTCTCCCCTTTCAATCCACTGTTTTGATTGTTCCTTCGTCTCAGATATGAAGTGATGCACCCATGTTTCATCCATGGTTATGAATCGACGCAAAAACACAGCTTTATTGTAGCGAAACATCGCCAAACACTCGACTAAAACATCCTCACGACGCTGCTTTTATTCCATTGTGAGTAAACGCGGCACCTATCTTGTACAGAGCTTTCTCATGTCCATTTTCAGTTAATTTGCGATGTAAGCACTTTTTGAAATGCCTACGATGTCTGCTAGCTCATGCGCTTTCAGTCGATAGTCTTTGCCTAAAACTCTTAGTCAAATCCAACAACAAAACGAGAGCAGAAGTTATTTCCAGTTTGGATCGCCGGAAACAGTTAAGTGTCCGGAATGTTGATATTTCCAGTTTTTCCAGGCCAGTGAAGATGTAATATTAATTACAGGTGTAATACAAACGCTTTGTTTAGTTAGAGGGGCGCTCACATTGTTTGATAGATCTGTTTTTTAAAAGCAAGTGAGGAGCTTTCATTTGAAACCTTGTATAGGAAATGCTCAAGTCAGTTCAACTGAAAATAGTTTTCGGGTATTACATACTTGTAAATCTTTTATTATCAAGCTTTCTGTAGCTGCTCAATCCATTTTTGTTGTTGATTTGAAATAAATGAGGTCGTAAACGAATGCATGATCAACAGGCGGTTCCGCCTGTGGCTCGGGCGTCGTGGGTTCAATTCCAGTGGTCGAACTTCCTGACCAATGGGTTTTTTCGGGGGTTTTAACTGGTCGCCAGGCGAATGCTGGGAAGGATTCTCACATCCCCCGTATTACCTGTCCCTCCATTTCACCTCATCTTTCATCTGTTGGTCTCTTTCAAGTTTGGAAGTGTTGACGATGGTGTTTCGGTGCTGTGTGGCAGGGGAAAAGGATGCTTTTGTGACTCCGTCCCTCGACTTTTGGCTGCCTACCGGGTATCCGCACTCCCTTGAAGGGCGTTGGACCCCCTCTGTGCGGGGTGAGTTCCCCGGTCTGCCTGTCCGTCTGCCGGAGATTCTCTGTTTGGAAACTTAGGGACCCTCTCATTGCTGTACCACCGCTCCTGAATCCGGCAGCCCGGTATTTCCTCTAGCCCCCTCCTACCTCACAGGGACGCCTCGTCGTGAGGCGTAGGTACAATATCCATTCTGGATCGATGCCGTGTCCCCTCCGTAACCAATTCAATGCATGAGCAGGTTGGATAACTTGAATTATTATTATTATTATTATTATTATTATTATTATTATTATTATTATTATTATTATTATTATTATTATTTTGGTTCATTTTTACAGGCCCCTTTAATCGTTATGGCCATATGGCTTTGACTGTAAATTTGAATGTTTTACTCTTCAAACTTGTAGGGTTTTCGCCTTTTTAACCCATTTTCACACGCACATCTCTCTCACATCCACACTACCAGATTCTATGGAGGATAATAACCCTAAACTAAAACCTTCCCACCTCCCGTTCGGGACCCGAACCCGGGACCTCTGGGTGAGAAGTCAGCTGGCTGACCACTCGACCCTTGAATTACGTTATCGCTCTTTTGGCGATAAACATTCCCACTGTGAATCCACCCTAGATTAACATATTTTAAAATATTTTGTTACAATAAACTACCATTACAAAGGAGTAGGGATGGGTTCTAAGGAAATCAAAGCCAATTTTTCTTTTAAATGATTACTATATTTTTTAAATTATTTTACAATCCGACATAGTACAAGTAACAATCACATCACAACATCACATAACATTGTTATCTAACCAAATATGCTGATGTATTAATAAGTCTTTGTTTCTTTGTTATTTGAGAAAATTAGGTGAAATTCTGAATAATATTCTTTCTTATCTCATTCACAAAATTATAAAATAAATTACAAAACAATTAACGACGTAAAATGACTGTATCGTATCTTATATGATAGAAATGTAAACGTTTATATACTGTTTTTAAAGTTATCTTTATACACGTTTCAAGTTCTCACCTTCTGACGTTATTCTCTGGCATTATATACATAGATACATTGCAGGCGTCAGAATTCTCATTTATACGTTTATTTTATGCACTGTAAAGTGTTCTTTGCGTTTCTCTATCAGGAAGCTTGGCACCACATTTCTCCTTTGTTGCTTTATGTATAATTTAAAGTCTTCACTCTTCATAAGCTATTTATACTAAATTTCATTTGAGTATATTACCTTAAATGACAAGGTTCGAATTAAGCACTATGTCAAACATTTTTCATAGTCTTTTTTTCTTAAAGGCTGACAGGGAAGAAGTTATCCCTGGCAGAGATACGAGCTGGAGGCAGCACTTGTCCAAGAGGAAGAAATCCACCACTCCCTTCCCCATAGTCCGTTAATTCGAACCTTGTTAGAAGTCGGGAGCACACGAAGGAGGGTGAGTGCAGGTTGCGCAGTAGCATTGCTCTGAGTCATGTGAATTGCCTGTGTATAGCGAGCGAGAATTAAAGAAAGAAACAGCGTAATCTCTCTCTCTCTCTCTCTCTCTCTCTCTTTCGTTGCGCAGTGGCTACCTTCACCTGCCTTCGTGTGTTCTCTCGAAGTTTACCTGTTTACAAAGAAAATTTGTAGAAATGTAATTGTTTTTTCACCCATTAAGCTGAAAATGTTTAAATTTTATAACTTTTGGGGGTTAAAAATTACTCATTTTTATTAGCAATAATTAATCCCTTGATTAAATTGTCCCAGCAGATGCAAACATCAGAATAAAACAATTTTCTTCATGAATAAAAATAATGTGCTTTCTTGTTTGCGATGAGCCATTACAATTAAAATGTTATCACATTTTTAGAAATTAAGAGTAGTTTCTTAAAACTTAATGTAATGAAGAAAATATACAAAAAATTAAGTGGTTCTTTATTTCATTTTACTCTGAAGATATTGTGACAAAATTGTGAAGAAATATCTTTACAGTTACACCATATCATAGGCTTTAAACAAAAATTGCAAGGAAAATGACTAGCGTGGAAAGTAATTAAAATAGTGTTAATGCCTAAATGGAAAATAAATAAATAAAAATGAAAGGCCTGTCACAAAAATAGCATAATCATTCTTAATGAAATATGGAAATATGTCCAAAGCTAGATAACATCACAGACTGCATTTACGTATTGTAGTTGTAAAAAAGGAAAAGGAAGGATTAACACTTTCCCCGAAGGACTAGTAAATACGAGAGTAGTTGGAAGGAGTTTGCAAAAGGAGGCAAAGGAAATACAAAGTAGTGGATGTCTCTTGAGATGCTACTAAATTTAATTATGCTATGTATTTATGCCCAGTCCTTCTGTTTTAATATTAGTAACATATTGAAAGTAGAAAGTTCAAATACTGTATTTTACAGTTGCAAAACAACACTAGCAGTTCTGATGGCGCTGGACAATTTTTACCTGAAGGTCTCGCCCAGAAATACACACTCTGTTAATGTTTATAACTGTATGAATATTTGTTCCATATGATTTTCTATTTTATCGTCACAACCATATTCCTAAAAAGAATACAGGAATTGTTAATTAAATTTTTAAATTATAAATAGCTAGTCAACTCTGTTTTCATATCGTTGAGCAAAATCAAGAATGCCAGTAAATAAAATTGTAGACTGATTCTTTTTGGAAATTCTATCATAATTTTTAAGAAGTAAACAAAACGCAGTTATGAGAAGAACATTTTTTCGATTTCACTCCCACAACGCTGCTACAAACACTTTTGCATTAGTCAGTTTTGCTTTCAAAATGAGCATGGGAATTGAAAATTTAAAAGAAAATGTAAAGATAAATGCTCCAAAATGTTAAACAATCATATCGCTCAATCATAAGGCTCGCTCTGACTCCATCTTATTTTAAATTCTAGATTTGTATTATTTCTGACCCATAGAATGGCATATAATCTGAAGATGTAGTAATAAGTAGTAACTCATTTTCTGTTAGTAGTTCTTATTTACTGGTGTGACAACCAATATTTTTTTATTTATTTTTACGGGTATTCTCATTTCCTTTCAATTTCAATGCTGGATCTATCTAAACAAGGATTTTTATGTTCTATAAATATTTCACGTTCTCTGTCTCTTAATAAGCGTATTGAATCCTAGATAACACGCTTTAAGGACCTCTACAGCATAGCTATAAATTAATTTAGTACAACTTTTTTGATAAAAAAGTCCTAAAATGCTAGGAGGCTCTCTATTTAAACTACCTTTAATTTTGTATGGATTTAAACTAAATTTGTTTTGTAGGTGCAAGCGTTCATGATTTGTTTTCACATACAGCGCGACTTAAATGGGTGTACCTTAGCAGAGACCACACCTATAAAAGGCACTTAGAACGTTTGGCTGGTTGTGCGTTTCAATAATTTGCATGTTATTCAAGGAATTTTGCTCCCGATAAAATAAATCTTAGCTTACTTTAACTCAGTTTCCACAGTAATTCCAAAGAGACTGTTCACGGTTTTTGTGAATATCAAAGTGTATGAATTTGTTTAAAATAAACATTGTTGCATCAATTGAAAATCGAAACGACAGTATCATAAATAAAATGCAGAAAGAACCACTTTTTTTAATTTTAAAGTGCTTCAACATATCGTACAACGCCCAAATGACGCTTAAAGTTACCTGTCATTCATCCTCTCAGGATGAGAGAACATCCCGGAAAACCCCATATTCGGGTAACACCGTAACCGAGATTCGAACACGGGACTACTTGAATGTGAGGCAGATGACCACCCCCGCACCACAGGGGCGGTTAAGTATTACCGTGATTATATACGTAGGCCAAAAAAATAACTAAAGTGTAAAGTGTACAGTTTAAAAATGTACTATCCTCTAGCAAGAAACTTAAGCATCTGATAGCTGAGGTTCCATTAAATATCGCCGCATTGATATACCTGTTAACCATAGTTATATATTTCCTGTTTTGTACTTTCGCTACTTAGTATAGTAAAGAGGGGAAGTATTGCATTCCACCCAAAAATTCGATACGAGACTTCACCGGATATACATGTTTGAGGCCCCCTGAATCCAAAACAAAAATTAGAAAAAGGTCCGTGTGTGTCTGTGAACAGCATAACTCAAAAACGAAAAGAGGATAAACACCAAACTTGCTATTAAGGTTCAGTATCTTTTAAAGATGCGATACGAAGAGTTTTAAGAAAATTCCCCACCCGAGACAACCCTCTGCATGGAACACTTTTCGAAAAATTTGGTTTTCTAAAAAATGGCTCTAACGATTTTGTTTAAAATATCATATGTTTAAGATAATTTCATGACAAATGAAATGTATAGCATGAGGCAGTATTTTATATCACAACATTGTGAATTGTAGTGTAAATTAACTTATTGTATGACAATGATTTTAGATGTTTGTTAGTCATAAGCATTGTTAGGAAATAAGTTTACACGGCCTCACTGAAACTGACAATAGAAGTGGGTAACAATGAACCAATGGGTGAGTTATTTATCACTAAGAAGAGACAAACAAATGACGTCAGGGTGGTGTGCCTTTCTTTAGAAATGGAGGGAATATCTTCCCTTGAGCATATGTGTTAGTAATAGTGATTGGCTGACAAAACAGGCGCTAATGTTGGCGCGATTTGGTAACCAATAGTAGCTCTATTATAATTTTTAGGCATTTCCATGTGAAGGAGTATATATTCTCGAGCTATAAGCATGTTTCACACGGCTCTATTGAATCATTCACGAGGTACACGTCGCGCAGTCTTGAAGAATCTCTTGTGAAGTGCACGTCATCAGTTTGGAAGAATCTCTCGCGTCGTAAAGTTAGTTACAAAATGTGAAGTACGCGGCAACTAATACGACAGTAATTACATTCGGAAATATAACAGTTTCAGTCAGGCGTGTATAAAGATTAAAGATGTGAACTATTAATTAAGTGTGACGGCAATAAATGTGTGAAAACAAATTCTTTTATCAGTGTTATCTTTTAGCAACAACTCCTTTCCGTTTACACGCCCTGCTCAGAGATACTTGCTTAACTGAGTAATAATAGCTAGCCGGAGGACAAAGAACCCAAATTTTAAAATAATAAAACAATAACAGGCGCCCAGCAAATAAGATAAGACGAGAGATTATTGTGACAAACATGAATTTTCTGGGAATGTCCCCAAAAGTCCTCTTCATTATGAATGACTTTCGCATAACTGGTAAACCGTAAGAGCTACACAAATTTTTACTGCAAAAAAATGTAGATCTTTTTAAAACACACAATTTATGTTATATACATTTTATTGTGGAGTGAACCATTTCCGAGACATTCCTTTTTATTTGTTTGAATTTTCCAATACTGTAACTTTTTCTCAAATGAGAATTCTTTATTCGTTTTTTTAATGTCCTGAATATGCAAAGAGAATGGAATGTTGCACAAAGCAACCAGCTCTTAAAATATTTGACTATCGCTTAAAACCTACCATATCCCCCTTGCATTTACAAGAAAATTAACAATAAGATTAACATCTCGATATCTCAATTAACATGAAATAGATGGAGAATAATGTTTTGTGAAAATAGCTTGTACAAGAGTAGAGAAAGCCATGTGAGTGTAACACTTCAGATTTTTAAACACTGTATTTAATAATTGGTTAAAAGTTGCTGACCCAAAGCTGATCTCTATAATTCATACGACTGATATTTTGTAGATAAGAAGGCAGGACGTTTGAACAGAATATCATCTGTTATTATTGTTACTCGTGTTTGTGCCTTCTTAATTCTGGCGCAGATGTTACTGAAATAGTAGAAACGTATTTTCCCAAGTTTTTGTTTAACTGTAATAAATTTTCAATAACATTCGCATCATATCCCAGCAGCGTTGATAATTTCCTTAAATTATACATAAAATCCATAATCCCGCAGGCCATTCAAGACGTTTTCATTAAAACATACCAACCCAATGTTTGGTATACGAGCAATATTATTACCTTAATTTCTAAAGAGCAGGACACACGAAAATTAACATTTTAAACGCCTGAATGATTACGATGTCCAGGTATTTATTACTTCTAAAGAGCATCGATATTAGGTATGAAAATTGGCTACGGGAGCCGTTCCATTTTCATAATTCTCATGCCCCATTTGATGCAGTTTTTGAAATTATCGAAGGGGATCATTATCGACCACCCAAGAACTTTACATAATCTGCGAGATGTATTGGACGGTTCAAGCTCCTTTCAGCTCTAGGTAAGTGTTAATCTTTCAGTTCGCTTTATTCTTTTCTTTTGGTTTCCTTACTTGTTTCGTTTTTAGATATACTGTGTATTATGAAGGAATGAATTAATTGCTTCTTTTTATTACATATTATCCGCCATATTAAATAAACAATCCTGCGCCATGTTATAGTGGGTTGGAGAGTAGTAACACGGTTTTCTGTCACAGAATGCGCATAGGTTCGAACCTATCTATGAGGATTTGGATTTTAGGGCCCACATAGAACCAGTGCCCACATACATCATCAGGTAATTTAGGTGCGTTCCATGGGTCTGCAAATCAAATTTCGACTCGGGAAAGTTTGGTACTAATCATATGGTCTCCCTGTGTAGATTGGACGTCAGGCTGGGTTGGTTGGGTTGGTCGGCCGCGACTTAACTATAGCCATTGAGCCATGGATACAAAATAAATACTGTGTTATTTAATGAATTATAGCTACTAGCTTTCCTAACACCTCAAAATTCAAATAAAAAATACTGTCCTTTTACTGGGTAGTTTATAAATTATTACATAATTAATCATACCTTCTTTGCATTTAATAAATCACAAGTATATAAGTTCCTGTTAACACAAAAAGCTATTTGTTGCTTTTATAGGTCAACTTTGTCATTATATAAAGAAATAAACGTTCAAAACTGTAGTAGTGATAAGATTATAAGACGAGCCACTATAGGATCTGAAACTATGTATTTCAAATTGGAAGATTAGAAATAGATATTAGAGAACTGGAAACAGACCAAGAATTAAAACATTCTTATTTGCAGATATAAAATATTTTTCACTTTCTCTACTACGTATAGTAAGTAGGGGAAGTATTGTATTCCACCCGAAATTTCGATACCGAGATTTCACCGGAAATACATATTTTGAGACCCCCTGAATCCAAAAAAAGCCTTTTTGGAAACATGTCCGTGTGTGTCTGTGTCTGTGTCTGTCTGTAAACAGCATAACTCAGAAACGAACAGTCGGATAAATAACAAACTTGTATTTAGAATCAGTATCTTCCAGAGATGCGAAACGAAGGTTTTCAAGAAAATCCCCCCACCCCAGAGTACCCTTTACATGGAACATTTTTCGAAAATTTTAATTTTCTCAATAATGGCTCTAACGATTTTGATTAAAATATCATATGTTTAAGATATTTTCATGACAAATAAAATGTATATCTTGAATTTTCTGGGAAAGTCTCCAAAAATATTCTTCATTGTGAACGACTTTTGCATAACTGGTAAACCATAAGAAATAGACAAACCTTTACTACACAAAAAATGTAGATCGCGTTAAAATACACAATTTATGTCATATACATTTTTTTTTGAGTGAACCATTTTCGAGATATTGCTTGTTATTCCCTTAAATTTTTCAGTACTTATTTTCTCAAATGGGAATTCGTTATTCATTTTTTGTCTTGGATATGCAAAGAGTATTAATCTGTGGCAAAGAGAATGGTGCTGCTCCTAGCAACCAGCTATTTCTATATTGCCCTTGTAAATATATATTCCCCTTACATCTACAAGAAAATTAGCAATAAGATAGACTCTGCAAATGTTTATCTCGATTAACATGAAGCAGATGGAGAATAAGCGTTTGTAAAAATAGTTTGTACAAGAGTAGAGAAAGTCATGTGAGTGTAACACATCAGATTTTTTATAAGGCATTCTTTAGCAAAATATAAACTAAATAAAAATCTCCAGTTGTACAGTATTATAAGCTCTGCTAATGAAACAGGGTTACTGCAATGAAAGAAAAACATAACACAAGATTTATGATGGGACGATACCGGTATTTCTCGATGCCGATACTGGTCTTCGATATTCGATACTCACTTTAAAAAAAGGTATAGCTTGTTCACTGAATTATGTTCTTCTCAGTAGTTTTCTGTGTATAAACACTTTAACCAATTTTGTATTGTACGCTAATTCCGAGATTTTTCCTGTTTAAAATTCTCCAATTGGCAACATTCACTATGTCAAGGATAATAATAATAATTTCTTTGTTTCCCTTTTTATGCAACTATATTTTTGTGCTGAAAGCCTTCTATCCATAGGAAATCAAATATTTACTAGCAATTCTTCTTGTCGTCCTCCGTGGACTAGTGGTACCGTGCTAGCCTCTACTTCCCAAGGTCGCGGAGACAAACCCGGTGGACGACGATGGATTTTTTTCGGGCGTAAAAATCCTTAGCATGGCTTCCTTCGGAAGGAAAGTAAAGCCTATGTTACCGTGTCGTAGATTTACGGCACTTAAAAGAACCTCAAGCCTGATAATGTGGCATCTGAGCAAAATTACCGTCTTTCACGCCCAATATAGAATGGGACGCTAAGCACCATAGTAGTTAAAGAGCGTCCTTAAATAAAACTAAAAAAAAAACAATTCTTCTTTATTTTTCAATCTTGAAAATATAAACCAATATATATTTTATACGAAACTCAATCAACTAAAAAGTAGTGTGTGTTACACCATTCTACCACTATTCACAACTGCCATATAACATAATCATTTTTCATCCGGTAATAAATAATTAACCATGTAACACTGTGGATTAAGCCTCTCTACTGCCCAGCCTAATACAATAACGTATACATGTTTAATACAAAAGTTTTATTTGCGTAAACACAAACTAACAAATGGAAGGAAAGAACAATTATTTCCATGCGCTGTGTTACCTCACTATAAAGTTCTGATTTGCTTCTACTGGATTCACAGATTTTGATCACCGAGTACGTAAATGTAATGGCTGAGAGTGAGTCATCAAGCCAGGCTATTGCAGAAACGTGATTTAGTGCCTCAGCTAAATGAGCTTCATTCACGACTCAGTTAACGCTGCATGTTACAAGAGTATCTCTATTCCTTCACCCATTGTTTTTCATGTATTCATATTATTTTATACACAAGAGTGTATGGAATGTTGCATTGATTCATCCATAGGAAACGCAGTCAAGGTCCATCAAGACATATAATGCAGCAACTCTTTGGGGACACGTGCGAGACAATAAGGTGAAGTCACGAGAAACTTAAAAATGTAAAAGTATCGAAGGTTTATCTTAAAAAGTATTAGACATATTACCGAGTATCGAGGTATCGACGTATCGAGGTCTATCCCTGCACAAGAACAAACGTAGTTTTAATGAGTCAGTTAAAGATAATTGAACTGCTGTATCTGTTAACGAGATGTTTATTTACAAAATGAAAAGTTTTGGTGTAACATTTGTAAATATAATGCAACAAATGGCTTAGAGAAACATAAAACTACCCTTCATAATGTATCAAAACTTGAATTTTGAGAAACAGGAATGCAAGAAGATTAAAGATAAGAAAATGAGGTTTCTGAAATATTCTCATGGCTGTGGTTTAAAAAGAAATATTAAAATTCATTCATTCATTATCAGTTTACCCTCCTCTTATGTAGGACTTACACCCCCCAGGACTTACAAGCGGGTGCCTGGGGTCAGAGGCCCGTCGAGGAGCAGACACTCATGGATCAGACAGGGCATCCAGGATGGGTGATCAGCCCTATGCCTGGTATAGGATGAGGGAAGTAGATGAAACGAAATGTTGGTGAAATGGATGAAAAGAAAGGTGATGATGGAGCAGTTGGTGGAAACCGGAGAACCCAGAGAAAACCCGCCCAGACGCCGCTTCGTCCACCACAAATCCCACATGCAGGTCCCTGGGATTGAACCCGGGCCGCCTCGGTGGGAGGCGAGCGGTCTAACCACTCGCCCATGGCGCCGCCCAGAAATATTAAAATTAATGAGATAAAATCTTACAAGCCCTTAGAAGAATGTCGTCTGATCGTTCTACCATTTTAAGCATTATTTTATGATCTAAAGGAACTTCTGGACATTCACTGACCAAGTAAAAGATACAAACAGTTAATTTAGAAGAATGGTTTCTGGATGTACAGTTCCCAATACCGGAACAGGAAGAAGATTAACAAAATACACTACCAGTACAAACCGAATACAACTCTTACTCTGAATTATTTTTAGTTCTCTTTGTGCGTCATTGCATAGTTCGAAGTAACAAATAAACACGCATTATTGGGATATGACTCATATATGCATATTCAAAACTTTCGGAGCTCAACATCAGTAAAATAGCTTATTAGTTTCGTTAATGACAGTTCAAAATATTTAGAGCAAAAATATTTTTAAGTTCCAGAGATTTTGTTTACATTTAAATGCAATGAATTACGTTCTCACTCCCTATCCTAAAATTAGCTCCTAGTTTCTTTTTTAGAAATAAAAATGGACGGTGTAGTTAAATTTACATTGTCTCCAGTTAAGCTATTTCATTAATTTTTTTAGTGAATTTGAGGATGTTTGCTAGCATAAGAGTGAGATCGAGCCTTAAGGATATCTGAGCACATTATAAATGTTATATCTGCCATAAATTGTCCACTAATTCAGATGTGGTTACTAGCCATTAATACAGAATCAATTAAGATGGGTGTAAATAGTAGTATTTGCATGTTATAACTATTGTGTAATTTTGTTCTGTTCAATATATTTGTTCCTAATTTGTATGTAAACTTGAATTTAAATTATTTGTTCGAAAACATCACTTTTTTATTTAATTGGTATGTTATTATTGACAACTAACACCCTTTAAAACAATTATCAGTATACCAATACATTATTTCCTGCTGATTAGTGCTATTTAACTTCTTCATTTGAATTTTGTACTTCAGCATACAGGTTGGAAAGGATTAGAGTATGCTCCTTTCAAGAATTTGGTAGTTTTTTACTTTCTCTGCTACGTATAGTAAGTAGGGGAAGTATTAATTTCTACCCAAAAATTTGATGACGAGATTTCACCGGAAATATACGTTTGAGCCCCCCTGAACCCAAGAAAGGGATTTTCAGAAAACGGTCGGTATGTGTGTTGCGCTCGTATGTGTGTATGTATGTGTGTGAACATAACTAAAAATGAAAAGTTAGTTAAATACCAAATTTTCTACTTAACTTCAGCATTTTCCAAGGATATGACACGAAGATTTTCATGAAAATCCTCCCAGCCCAAACTAACCTTTACATAAAAAATTTCAGAATTTTTTATATTCTCAAAAATGACTCTAACAGTGTTGATTAAGATACCATATATTTAAAATATTTTCCTTACAAAATTAAATGTTTATCTTGGTTTTTTGAGGGAATAGCCTCTCTGGTTGATTTTTGTTAACTGGTAAACCGTAAGAGACAAAAACATCTGATGTTTTACACTCAAATGACTTTCTCTACTCTTGTACAAACTATTTTTACAAACGCTTATTCACCATCTACTTCATGTTAATCGAGATAAACATTTGCAGACTCTATCTTATGCCTAATTTTCTTGTAGATGTAAGGGGAATATATATTTACAAGGCCAATATAGAAATACAGTAGCCTTTAAGCACATACATATCTCTTAATAGCTGGTTGCTAGGTGCAGCATCATTCCCCTTCCCACAGATTATAACTCTTTGCATATCCAAGACAAAAAAATGAATAACGAATTCCCATTTGAGAAAATAAGTATTGAAAAATTTAAGGGAATAACAAGCAATATCTCGAAAATGGTTCACTCAACAACAAAAAATGTATGTGACATAAATTGTGTATTTTAACGCGATCTACATTTTTTGTGTAGTAAAATTTTGTCTATCTCTTATGGTTTACCAGTTATGCAAAAGTCGTTCACAATGTAGAATACTTTTGGAGACATTCCCAGAAAATTCAAGATATACATTTTATTTGTCATAAAAATATCTTAAACATATGATATTTTAATGAAAACCGTTAGAGCCATTTTTGAGAAAATTAAACTTTTCGAAAAATCTTCCATGTAAAGGGTAATCTGGGGTGGGGGGATTTTCTTGAAAACCTTCGTGTCGCATTTCTGGAAGATACTGAACCTAAATACCAAGTTTGGTGTTTATCCGACTGTTCATTTCTGAGTTATGCTGTTCACAGACAGACAGACACACACACACACGCACACACACACACACAGACACAGACACACACACGGACATGTTTCCAAAAATGCTTTTTTTGGATTCAGGGTGTCTCAAAACATGTATTTCCGGTGAAATCTCGGTATCGAATTTTTGGGTGGAATACAATACTTCCCCTACTTACTGTACGTAGTAGAGAAAGTAAAAACTTACTACAAAAAAATTTAGATCTGGTTAGAGTACACAATTTGTCAAACAATTCTTTGTAAATAACCATTTCCGAGATATTCTTTGTTATTGGTGTGAATTTTTAAATACTTGTAGTTTTCTCAAATATAAAATCGCTACTTTTTCTTTTTTCCCTCGTGGTCATCCAAAGAGAACGGAATTTCAAAGCCTTCACATAGCTACCCGGTCTTAAAAGACTTGACTATCGCTTAAAGTCTACTATATTCCCCTAATCTGGTTGTACCTTCAAAGAAATATGCAATTAGACAATTTCTGCAAATATTTATCTCAATTAACACGAAGTAGACAGAAGAATAAGCGTTTGTAAGAATAGTTTGTCAAGAGTGAGTAGGGAAAGTCATGTGTGTGCAACACATAAGATTTTTGACAAAGTGAAGCAACGTTTAATGCTATTTTTCTTTATAAATGTCCGATGGTCATAAATTATACATCTATAAATACACATTCACATTATAGAAACCACAAGTCACATCCTCTTTCATATCGTCCTATAAGCCTTTTTGCAACATTTTCCAAAATATTCGATCGTTTACTCCTCACTCATCTGATTGGTTCTCTACAACTATTATCCCAGACATACAATTTGGATTTAGGCTTAACCATTCTTGTTCTCAGCAGCTACCTCGGTTTGTGGATGTGTTACTTGACACTTATGAAGAGAAATCGTTTGTTTTGGTCTATATTTCGACACAGATAAAGCATTCGATAAAGTATGGCACGTGCTCTTGCACAAAATAAAACCTTCTGTTAGTGATATGTATGCTTAGTAATTACCTAAATATTATCTGTGTGAAGGAACGTTCTCCGTAAAATGCAATTATACATTATCTTCATATAAGAAAATTCAAACAAGGGTCCTCAAGGTGGAGTACTCGCTCCATTCCTATACCTGGTCTTTAGCTCTGATTTTCAAAAACATTACAATCTGCTATTTTCACAGTTCGCAGACGAAGTAGCTATTAAAGTTCCAGACGTCACAGTAGCTGAAGAACTACAAGCTCAGTTATGCAATAAGATTTGGAAATAAGACAGTGCCACAATCTAAAAGAGTGAAATGTCCTGAATTAGCGCTTGATACAAAATTAACCTGGAATGAACACTCGTATCTCGTCAAGAAACTTAGAAAATTCATCAATTAGAATTCCTGATATCGGATACTTCATTTTTACCATTATAACCCAAAAAGCTGATCTACTTCTCGCTAATGAGACCTATCTGGATGTACGGTTGTTCAGTCTGGGGCTCTGCATCCAAAACTCAAGCCAACAAAATACAATCTATACAGTACCGGGTCCTTCGCCTAATAGTGAATGCACCTTGATACATTCGCAATTTAACACATAGATACCTCAGCACATGTTACAGGAGCGAGCACGAAGAACATGAAATGAAAACGACCTTCTAACATGAAATTTTATCTCGCACTACTATTGAGAACAGTTGTTGGGATGCAACCTCACCACATGTTTGCAATTCCTTGTGAGTAATTTATGTCTACAAGGAAAACTAACGATACTGCAATGTATAAAGAGTTTTCAATCAACTAGAAAAAAATTAAACAATGATTAATGTTGTATGTGTTCGTGCAGTATGACTGTAACAAATTCTTTGTGATAAAATGTTCTTTTCTTCTTGTTTTCCCAGAAAGTAATGTTAAAAAGCGGAGTAATTGCCGCGTACTACATAAGAATACTCCTGCTAATGTGAGCGTGTTATGGTGTGTTATCCTGTCCTTGCGACGTGTAGATATGTTGAAGGATTTGATATAAAGGATTGCCTTGCACGACGTTGCAATTTTATGGTATAAAAGATCAGTAATGGCTTCGAAACTATGAAAGATACAATAAAATGTATATTGGAATTTTTCTTTCTTTAACTAATTTGTCTCTACTCTTAAAAGGAGCGCATTCTAACTCCTTCCACTCTTAGTCAGCTTTTATGCTCTCTTGAGTGTTTTATTCATTTTTATTTTTGAAGTATTTAACGCCCGTCCTTACTACTTGGGCATCACAGGCGGTGGACACCGATGACACATTGAATTAAATGATTATTTGGAAATGAAATTTGGGAAGGAAGCATTTCAGGCGTGAGCTTGGGCTACCTTACCGTCATTTGCCAGTTTAAGGACTGAAGAAAACCACGTGCTCTCCTGTAAAATGCTATTTTTTGACTATGGCAGCCAAAGTGTATAACTCAACAATACAAACTACTGAAATGCTGGTGCATTACAAAGAAGTGTAGACCCTGTGCCAAATTAACAAATCTCTGAGTAATGATTTTTTTCTCAACATAGGCACATAAAAGTATCTGAATAAAAGGGAATATTTGTAGTGCAGTGCAACAGTTTTCAAATAACGCAGCTATTGTTGTAAAGTTGTCTATTAAAGACCATTGTGTCTATGGACAAAATCAGAGGTTTAGATTAAACTTCGTTATAGGTAGATACATCAAACGCAAAGAAGAAGCATACTATCAGTGTCTCTTACTCTCATCAAACAACTGTCTAAATTCTTTGGAGCATTAACATTATCTTCAATTGGAATCTGTTTTTTCATTCACAGAAACCTGATCCATTTGATGATCACGCTCAATTGGGAAAACCTCGAGGTCAACGGTTGCAAACTCATAGATTGATAACTCCGCAAAAAATATGAAAACTGTTGCACTGTACTTTTAAGTTATTTCTTGTAAGTTGTAAGTTCCAATTCTAATTTTTCCACTGATAAGTTGCCTCCCTTAAGTTCGTAACTTCTCCTTAAAATGGATGAAGTGATCATACAGTATTCATGTATTGGTGAATGCCAAACTGTTTCCTGTCATTTCACTTTTCGATAAGAGTGAACACATTGCACAATGATGTCACTCCAACACTGAGAAACGTATTGCTATCACTGGAACAGAGAGAACTTCTTTCAAAGTTCCTTACAGTGGTCTATTTGAATAAGTCTCTTATTAGAGTTTGTAGCTTTTTTGAGGCTACAATTAAAGAGCTGTTGCTGAAACTTAGAATTTGGATCAACGTTCAGTAATAAAGTCTAAGGACTAGTAGGAAGTTATCCTTTTTCTCCCAAAACATGGGAAAACTTCATTTCCGATACAAGTCTATAACAAGCGAAAGGAAGATCCTCGTTGAGGCAGGTACTAAGTTGATGAAACTTCACCAGGAGGCGCTATTTCAAGCTGTTAGCCTCCACTGCAGCAGCCTGTTCTTCTTCCTCCCTGGTCATTGGGACGGTGCTATGGTTGTAGAGGCCCTGGGCCATGAGCTGAAGGGCCAGAGGATTCTTCTGTCCACTCGCTTTCTTGATCTTGGCCCTCTTGTTCTGGAACCAGATCTTGATTTGAGCCTCGTTCAGTCCCAACTCCCGGGCGAGCTCCGTACGTCGGCGCTCAGTCAAGTAGCGGTTTTCGGTAAACTCGTGCTTGAGACGAGCCAGTTGTTCCCCGCTGAACGCCGTCCTCGGTCGCTTTTCCTCAGGTTTCTTGTCTTTGCGCTTCATCCTCCGCGAACGTGGACCTGCAACACATAGATACAACACTTCTGTTACAAAACATCCAGAAACTTCATCAACAACAAAACCAAATGAAATAAAAATATGTTCTAGAAATCTATTGACGAGCAAATTGACCTTTCACCAATATAAAGACAAGTAATACACTGACATTTTTATTGCCATTATAAACACTTTCTCTGAAATCCTCAGTAAAATATAAAGAAAATGATTTTGTATTTGTTTTCAATAAATAATTATAGAATAATACAAGCTAACTCTTATCTGTTAAACAAGCTTGATGATCAAGACCTAGCTTTTATGCCCAAAGTAAGTGTAAAGTTTTAGCTTCAAATTGTCATAATTTGAGGCAGTATTTTTAACACTTAAATAATTTAAGTCTAATTATATAATATATAATTCAATAACAGCCCGCCTTAAAGCAATATGTGTATGTCACAATATATAAAAAGTGCTTATTATAGTCATTAAATACGTTTATATTATTGCATACCATTGTATACATGTTCAATAATGTTATATGCATGTATCACGTAATTTAACAATGTAGGAGCTGTGAGAAATAGGTAAAAAGTTGCTAACAAAGGGTTAACAATAAGGTAACCTTGAAGCAATAATGAGTTTGAGAGTTTAAATGTTACTTGTTACTCCAAAAACCAACATTTAATGCAGAGATAACAACAAGCCATTCAGACTTAGCCCTATATATCCGAACCAAAATCATTACTTCATGGAAAAAATATGGTCTTAAAATCAGGGAAACAAGCTATTTACTGTAATAGGATCCTCAAAGAACAAATGTATTTTCACAAACTTAAACAGGAAACATCAAGTTACCATTACCCGCTTAAGAATTGGACATACAAAGACACTCCTATCTGATCACCAAAGAAACTCAGCCGCAGTGTTCAACATGATAAACTCCATTGACAGTTTCCCATGTACTCACAGAATGCCAACGTTATAACCCACACAGGAAAATGTATAACATCCCAAATAATATTAGTGTCTTAATGATTCAACAATGTATAAATGATTATAATGTTCTTACAAAATATACAACTGCATAGTGAAATATAAAACAGTTGTAATATAATTGTTCTTTAGTTGTATTGGTCACAAGAAAAACTGCATCTGTTTATTACCAAATGATGTTATGTATGCATATTGCTAGAAATCTATCAATGTTCAACCACCACTGTGTTAATGTAAGAGTCGCGAATACACTTTTGTGAGTTAAAGCGACTTAAAATAAATAAATTTTAAACAATGCATCACATCAGATATTTCTGATTTAGGATTTATGCGTAATAGTCATCTAGTTCCTTCAATCGTTAACTGATTTTCTATTGAAAGGCATATTCTAGCCTTCGCTGACGTGGAGAAGATAACAAATAGAAAATGTAGATAAAACACCAGAGAAGCCAAAAACCGCCGACAAGTGCTTTGTTCTGTTAGTAATGTACGATTATGTACTATTGATACCGTAATTATTGACAGGGAAATATAAATAATTAAACAAATGAATGATAGTACAATAGATAAATAGTTGCAATAAATAATTTTCATACATATATGAATCAATGCATAAAGGAAGAACGGGTTACAACTTTGTAAATTAATTAGGAAATCAGTACCAGAGACATACGGGATCAGGAAAATTAGTTAAGGTGTAGAGCAGCTAAAGTAACAAACGCTCCAAAGAACTTAGGTCAACAAGTAACCCATTAGCTCAAGGTTCAGGTAGAATTCAAGACGTTAAGAAACAAGAGATGTGAAACCACACGTGGGCCAGTTTGGAAAAATGAAAGGGAGAAAAAATTCTTAGAATTTGGTAGTGAAAGAGTAAAAATTGTGTTTCAGTTGCGTAAGATTTGGCAACGTATAATGTAGAAACGTTGTTGGGGTAGTTCTGAAGTAGACGGAGCTTAAGTTAATAGAAAAGCGTGTATTGTGAAAATTAGCGCCTGTCTTTCTTTTCTTTTGTGTGCAGCTTAGGGCCTCACAGCCTTTTAGTGTTCGGCAGTTTGTAGCGCCTAAGATGCACTGGGGTATCAGTTACTTAGCGGCCGCCGCGAGGGGTTTTGCCGGTAAGCATTTTAGCGACTCACGGCAAGTTACGCTTCTAGTTTCTTTTATTGCGGAAACAGTTATGCCAAACCGTAAACTTGATACAGCAGAAGTTACCAGTATAATAATTTAAGTGTTATTGTATGATGTGCTACGATTCATAATCAGTTTCATTCTGTATCTTCAAACGGTCGGCAACTCAGTTCAATAGCTAAAATATTAGATCACATTAAATTTCTCAGTCAATTTAAACTGGCGTTATCCTTTCTCACTACGGCTACGCATACTCTGAGAGAAAGATCTCATAGCCAACCACTGAGCAGCCGGCAGCAGAATCAACAGCAGATACCGGAGACGACTGAAAAGCTGACACCGGGCATTCGTCATCACTCATCACTATGTAGTAAACATGATTACAGACCGCCATTTGGCTAAATTGGTTGTAACATGGGCACATTACCAGGGCTTCTAACACTCCTTAGACAAGCAACGTAGCTGAATACCTGTGCCCATCCATACCGTATATATGGATTACAACTTCACCTCTGGGCAAGGTTTGGAATTTGTGAACAAAGAGCAAATCAGAGACCGAACTAGCGTTCTTTCTATATGTTAGAACTTAGGCTATTTATTTTCTCATATCTTATCATGAATGGAATATATATATAATAGTGATCAGTTATATTGCATGTAAGGCGATCGACCGGCTGACCGATTGGAGAGATAAGTAGACGGAGTAGCGCTCTCACCCAGAGCAAACAGAAGCGCTATCGAAAGATAACCAGATACTTCTTGAGGGTTCTCGTCTTCGCCTCCCGCGAACATTCCAGAATCCCCCGCACTTGTATATAAGCGGGAGTGCTCACGAGTGAGTTAATGAGCTCTTGTTCTTGATGCGGCTAAACTGCTGGTTCTACGAGTGAGGTTGTGACGACAGTTGTAACGTGCGGTGAGTGCTGCTAGTGCGAGAGATTAGAGACGCATTGTGTGCGACGCCCCAGTGAGTGAAGCGGAAGGAAGAATAGGCTGTTTCGCGCGTTTTATTACGCCGCAATGTCGCGAGTAAAAGTGAAGTGACAGTGAGAATTGAACTAGATCACATTCATGAAGTGACAGAGTAAACTAAACTAAATCACATCAGTGAAGTAACAATGAAAACTAAACGAAGTCTCTATATGTTACTTATATATAATAAAATATATAATACAATGCTAATGATAAACTTTAAGGTCTGTTCCGTTTCAAAGACTATCTTCCCATCGCAGTCTCAGTCTTCCTGTTGATCTTCTATCTCGTGGAGTATAAAGAAACACTTGTTTTATTATTCTGTTGAGATCTATTCTTTCAGTATGTGTTTACTGCTCTTGTTTCAAAAGCTCAATTTTTTTTCTTTTAAGCTATAAATTTTTAATTGTTCTGCTATATCTGTATTATGTATATGATCTCTTAAGGTATATACAATACAGTGTTTTATGTAGTAACTGTTACTCCTATCATAAATTCGCAATTATCACGCAAACAACTGATTTGCGAATCCGTATTTACTGAGATACATTTGCTTACTGTATACTTTCAAGCATTCCAGGAACCGCTATCAATTCTGAAAAATCCAATATCGTTGGTGAAACCAAATCCCGTGTGACAAGTAAAGATGGGAGATTTGCCCGGGATATGCAGAATGAGCCGAAGAAGTCCATGGTTGAATTTAGGGATGTTGAAACTCGATTACGAACAGCTGCAGTGGGAAAAACCAACTCCGACCCAACACATTTAAAATTTATTTCATGTTTTTCCTACAGTCGTTAATTAATTTTCTGCTAAAAGTGCTATTGACAAATAATCAAGATATTCTACTCCCCCGCTACCGTGGAGAAGATAATATCACAAAAAGGCATATACGAGTAAAGTGCACCCACGCTGTTTCATTTCACTTATCTGGCCACTTAATATGATGACGTAAAAACTGCAAAGAAAGTAACAAAGAAACAACAAATCTGCTGCTCCGCACTCATTATGGTAATAATGCTATAAACCACAAAAATAAATCTAGTTGTTAAACCTTATGACCGTCATTAGTTCCAGATAAGTCCAGAAACATATTCCAAAAACCCAGTTTTAATGCGACACTACTGTGACTGCACTTATTGAAAAATCTATTTAAATTGGTAGGTAATTCATGGCAAACGCTGAGCACACAGGTTTCATAATTCATGAACAATTTTGAGGGAGGGCACGTGACGTCACGCAAAGGTAATAATGCGATCAGTTTTATTCTTTAAACTTTGTGTTTATGATTATGGTGCAGTTGCATGACGCAGATCAATTCTGAATAGAGATAGCGCTCCTGTTGCAGGAAATGAGAACCACTTTCTGCAGTAAGAGAATAACTAAATTGCTGAGAATCCCAGTTAAAAAAATCTGATGTGTTACACTCACATGTCTTTCTCTACTCTTGTACAAACTATCTTTACAAACGCTTATTCTCCAAATGCTTCATGTTAATCGAGATATCGAGATGTTAATCTTGTTGCTAATTTTCTTGTAGATTCAAGGGGAACATGGTAGCTTTTAAGCGATAGTCAAATATTTTAACGCTGGTTGCTATGTGGCGCATTCCATTCTCTTTGCATGTCCAGGACATAAAAAACTGAATAACGAATTTGAGAAAAAGTATAAGTATTGGAAAATTTAAGGGAATAACAAGCAATATCTCGAAAATGGTTCACTCAACAAAAAAAATGTATATGACATAAATTATATATTTTAACGCGATATACATTTTTGTGCAGTAACATTTTGTCTATCTCTTATGGTTTACCAGTTATGCAAAAGTCGTTCACAATGAAGAATACTTTTGGAGACATTCCCAGAGAATTCGAGATATACATTTCATTTGTCATGAAAACATGTTAAACATATGATATTTTAATCAAAATCGTTAAAAATTAAAATTTTCGAAAAATGTTCCATGTAAAGTGTAATCTGGGGTGGGGGATTTTCTTGAAAACCTTCGTGTCGCATCTCTGGAAGATACTGAACCTAAATACCGAGTTTGGTGTTTATCCGACTGTTCGTTTCTGAGTTACACTGTTCACAGACAAACACACACACACGGACATGTTTCCAAAAATGCTTTTTTTTGGATTCAGGGGGTCTCAAAACATATATTTCGGTGAAATCTCGGTAGTAGGATATATAGAGGAATTCGAGGCCACTTTTTTGCGTTTATATGGGAAAGGATAGGGAAAACGAGGCTAGATGCGACGGTTCAAGGAGGAAAATGCGTTTATATGGGAGAGATAGGGAATACGAGGACTGACGCTAGGCTAGACAGTGGTAGGAGGGGGACTGTGCTTTATATGAGACAGATAGGGAATACGTGGAGAGGTGCTAGGCTAGACAGAGGTTGAGGAGTAGAGTATGGTTTATATGAGAGATATAGGAAAACGAGGAAAGGTGTTAGGCTAGACAGAAGTCGAGGAGTAGAGTATGGTTTATATGAGAAGTATAGGAAAACGAGGAGAGGTATTAGGTTAGGAGAATTGAGTATGTGCTTATAAGGAGAGACGAGAAAACGGAGAGAGATCCTATGCTAGGATAGACAGGTGTTAAAGTTAGGTTAGATAGGAAACCAAGGAGTGATACTCAGCTAGAGGGGGGGTAGGAGGGAATGCGCTTTATGAGAGGTAGGGGATCAGGGGAGTGGTGTTAGGCTAGACAGAGGTTGAGAGTAGAGTATGCGTTTATATGTATGGGAAGTATAGGAAAACGCGGAGAGGTGTTAGGCTAGACAGAGGTCGAGGAGTAGAGTATGGTTTATATGAGAGGTACAGGGAAACGAGGAGAGGAGTTAGGCTAGGCAGAAGTTGAGGAGTAGAGTATGGTTTATATGAGAGGTATAGGAACAGGAAGAGAGGTGTTAGGCTAGACAGATACTAAAGGAGTAGCAATATGGACTTATATACAGGAGAGATAGGGAATAGGAGGTGCTAGACTTGAAAGCAACTTTAGACGTGAACTTAGTGGAAAACTGTTTGATGTCAATGTTAGACCTCTAATTCTAGACATGCCCATCACGTAACCTATTCAGGGAAACGGTGAGTCGTTCAGGGGAAAAAGGTGACTGCTCAGGGAAAAAGGTGACCCACAAAGGGAAAAAGTCGACCAGTAAAGGGAAAAACGTGACCAGCAAAGGGAAAAAGGTGAGCAACAAAGGGAAAAAGGTGACCACCAAAGGAAAACGGTGAGCCATAAAGGGAAAAAGGTGACTGCTCAGGGAAAAAGACGACATGCAACGGGAAAAATGTCACCAGCAAAGGGAAAAAGGTGAGCAACAAAGGGAAAGAGGTGACTACCAAAGGGAAAACGGTGAGCCATAAAGGGAAAAAGGTGACCTGCAACGGGAAAAGCTAACCCACTAACACTAACAGGTAAGTAATTCAGCTAGTATTGCAAGAGGTTGACTGGATCATAGCAGTGTATGATTTCACAGGTAATTCAGCTAGTATCGTATGTATTTAGGCTAATTTAGCTAGTATCACAAGAGGATACATTCTAGGGTTGGGTATAGCATAGTTTCATATTTCACAGGTAATTCAGAGGGTATCGTAGGTATTTAGGATAATTCAAGTAACATAGGTGTTTAGAGTAATTAAGCAAGCATTACAGGAGGGTAGGTTACAGGAGTTGGGTATAACCTAGCTTCGTATTTCACAGATAGTTCAGGTAATATCGTAAGTATTTGAGGTAATCGACATAGCTTCACAGATATTATTGATAATTTCGATCAGAGATTTGTATCACAGCTATTTAAGGTAAATGCAGGTGATTCAGGTTGTATCAATGGTATCTGACTCATTTTAACAGGTAATTCAGGTAGTATCACGGGTGCTCGTGCTAATTTAGAGCAGGAATTCGTATCAGAGCTAGTTAAGGTAATTTCACATGATTCGGGTAGTATCACAGGTATTTAAATCATTTTCACAGCCAATTCAGCTAGTATCTTGAGCATTTAAGCTAATTCAGCTAGTATCACAGGAGGCTAGATTCCAGAGGCTAACTGCATCATAGCTATGCATGATTTCACAGCTAATTCAGCTAGTATCATAGGTATTTAGGCTAATTCAGCTAGTATCACAGGAGGTTAGATTCCAGGGTTGGGTATAGCATAGTTTCATATTTCACAGATAATTCAGAGGGTATCGTAAGTATTTAGGATAATTCAAGTAACATAGGTGTTTAGAGTAATTAAGCAAGCATTACAGGAGGGTAGGTTCCAGGGGTTGGTTATAGCCTAGTTTCGTATTTTACAGATAGTTCAGGTAATATCGTAAGTATTTGGGTAATCAGCATAGTTTCACAGATGCTCGTGATAATTTCGATCAGAGATTTGTATCGCAGCTATTTAAGGTAAATGCAGGTGATTCAGGTTGTATCAATGGTATTTGTGTCATTTTAACAGGTAATTCAGATAGTGTCTAGGTATTTGGGCGATTCAAGCATCATAGGTGTTTAGAGTAACTCAGCTAGCATCACAGGAGGCTAGATTCAATGATCAGGGTTTCGTATCAGAGCTATTTAATGTAATTTCACTTGATTCGAGTAGTTTCACAAGTATTTAAGTCATTTTAACGGGCAATTCAACTAGTATCACAGGTACTCATGGTAATATAGAGAGTAATTAAATTATAAAACATTTCTCATCCAACGTTACAACAATTTATATACTTTTTTCTAAATCTTACAAACTTATTATATGTTAAACAGTTATTGTACGATGCGGAGAGGGATAAACTGCATATTGGTTCACAAATTGAAAAGCTTTACGTCAACATACCTTTATTTTAGTTCGTGTAGATGTCTCTCCCCTTTTATCTAGGCTTGAGACTAGCACTAGGATTGCTCCTAATGGCAGGGTTACCACCTTCCCTTCCATCTTCTTCTTTCTTCATCAGGCGTCAGCTATCTGCATATACAGCACACAGATAACCTTCTTTTTAAGATTGTAGACTCACGATAAAATCTTTATCTTTAACTTACATTCTTTTAAGCACTGTTTGTAATGGCGTAATGTCCATACGCATATGTCGTTATCCCGTCCTCAGCAATAATTCTTTTATCATCAAACGGAGTCAATGCAATTTTATTCACTTGCACTGTAGCAAGAGCATGCTTTCGTGATAGGATCAGATTCATAGGTGTTCTGATGATTTCACAGGTTTTAAGACAGTCTGTATAGCTGTCAAACGAAATGTACTGCTTAATAGCGCTACGTTTTATACCTTTAATCTTTTTTATCATTGACCCTTGAATATCTAAGGCATACATCTTAGGACGTAGTCCAACAAAGCGTAGGATGATTTTGCTATTAGCCTCATCTTTAAATTTTCCCAATACCTTCTTGTTCTGAGTAGAGTAACATATATGGTTGGCAGGGTAATCAGCTGTATCGAGATGCTCAAGAAAACGTAGCTTGTCCTGGTACACATCTTCAGTTGTTACACGATGAATGAACGAATCAGTGTCCATATACATAAGCTTCAGGTTTTCAGCTCCATAATAAGGCAACAAAACGTCGTAATGATAGTTATACATTAATGTCTTGGAGATGTCCAACACACTCATACCAATGTATATAGGCTTGTTGAATATAATCTGACGAGAGGCCATATGTACAGCAGCTAGATTATCAGCATATATCGTCCTGTCGATAAACGTAGGCTTGGCGATCAGCTTCTCTAAAGTTTTTTCATTGGTCACCAGTCGTATATCCATACGGTTACGCAGGTTCTCCATAGTTTTTCCAAACATAGCGTTGTTAAAGAGCTTGTAGAGATCATTCTCGAAATCATTTGCAGCTTGTTGTCGTAGCCTGTTGTTAAATTCCACATAAGGTTTCAACCACTGAGACTGTCGGAATTGTAGCACACGATGGATTTTTGTTAGTCGTAGTCCATGACTAAGAGCTTGCTTCAAAGCCATGTAATGCACTACATACTTCTTTCGAGGTCCAAGATGAGGTATCAGTTTCTTTGTAGATGATTCCAATGGTTTCATACACTCTGGCAGGAAAGGTAGATCGTTGTGTAGATCGTGAAGTTCAGCAGGATACTCGATGTCGACTTCTAATATGTACCCACGAGGATCATCTTCTTGTAGTGTTTCTAAGTTGATTTCTTCAGGTGACACCCACTGAAATCCACCAAAAGGAAGAGCATGACACATTGCCCACCCATATTGGTTATTAGCGTCCTCGTATGTGATAAATTGGGTAGGTCTCGACGGATCAAACTTATCCATATAAGTGTTATTAGCCTCAGCATACCGATGGGAAACTTGGCATAAACCTCCTCTTATACCTGATTCCACCATGAGTAGTTGATCATAATCTTGTAACAGCTCTAACTTAATCCCAGTATACAGTAACATGGCGTCCCATGTAAGACCTGGAGAGGTAAAATAATGGGCCGGATCGACTTTATGTGTTTTGAGAGTTTGCTCTCTGAACGTCTCAAAGACGTCAGCTAGAAGAAGTACATCCGAAGTTAAGTAGAGATCGCTGTACTCTCCCAGGTTTCTCACATTGAACAGCTCCCATACATTTCTAGCATGATCGTAGTCAGTATCAGTAATTTCTTCTTCATTTAATCTATTGTAGAAGGAGTCCTTAGGAGGCAAGCAGGTCTCGTTCAGGGCATCCCATGACGTAACAAAATCATATGGAAATACACCCTTACGGGTCATCAACTTCAATTTGTCTTCTCCAAAGTACTTTAGCGTTTCAGGATACGAGGTTAGATTTGTTATCAACTTATCCAAGCTTGTACTGAGGAATCGAAAGCTATCCACAAATCGAAGCTTTATATCTCCTACATACTTGGTGAATGAGATATAGCTTTCTTCAGAGTTAGGAATTACCTCCACACGTTCACTTGTGCACCCCAACTCCTTTACAATGAAATGCGAGTCATATCCGCTAAGGTTATGCATGAAGACTGGTATATATTTAGGTGTTTTACAGGCTAAATTACATTCATTATGAAGACTTCCACGATATTCACCACTGATGTGATCATGGTCGCGTACTTTATAGTTCTCTTCTGTAAAGGGTTTTCCACACAAGTAGCATGCTGAAGAAGACTCAAAATCCTTTTGCTGTTGATCCGTAAGTTTCAGAGGCTTAGCAGATTTATATATATTACCAATCATTTCTGCAAGAGATGTAAGGTACAGCATAAACTTCTTAGCAGCATCAGCACCACGATACACATAGGGTTGCTTAGGAAGACCAGTTTCGAGATGTTCAACACTGGATGTAGGCTTCACGTAAACACAGAAGCTCATTGGTGTGTGCTCTTGATAAGGGGTTGTATAGGAAGTTTCAGGATTGGGTATACACGTATGGCATGGAGTGAGAATACTCTCAAAATCCGCATACATGACATAAGGTACTTTCAGCATCCTCTCAACATTTTTAAACTGTACAATTGCTTTCTCCTTGGTAGGCATAACAACCCTTGCAACACCATGTTGAATACAGACGGCTGCATGTTCTTGTAGTTTTTCCAGTCCACTTCGTCCATATCGATTATCAAAATGTGTAAAACAGCGCTTGCAGGTATAAACACGTTCATTACATTTAGTTTTCTGGCGTCGAACGAGCTTCTCAAAATTCTTTATATACACGTAGTGATGTTTTCCACTGCTGTCATTCAATAGTAGCAGGTCGCGATGTTCAGGTAGTTCAATGTCAGCAACCTTTATTGGATACACTTCATGCTTCTCATCCACCCCGAAAACGTTAATGGATATCTTGTTAAGCTTCTCAAATTTAGGTATTTGAGAAAGTGTTGTAGGATAGGAAACACAGCTGAAGTCGTACTTGTCTTGAAGTTTTTTGTATTTGCTGACGCGTTGAGGCTTGATGCTCACGAATTTGGCCAGTATAGAGTACATGAAACATTTCTCGTCGCTAAAGTTCTGGATGTTTATACACGCTTCTTTAGCTCCGACAGATGGTGGTAATGGTATGTAGCTACTTCCTCGCAATGGATTGTACTTGTTGATACGAAGTCGAACTCCTTCTACAGCAAGCAAAGCCCAGCTGCTACCCTTAAGCTGAGACTCCTCCATTTCAGTCACCAATTTCTTGAATTTCACTTCAATCGTTGACTCCAGATCTGTTTCTAGGAAAACAGGATGATTCCTTGTTTTAAATGTTTTGTCACAGGTTTCTCCAATACTGTTAACAAATCGACACTCAGCCAGCAGATTAATTTTAACACTCTTATGAATGCTAAGCTCTTTATGCACAGCCTGGATTATACGTTGTTTTGCCTCTTGCAGATACATATTTAGGTCCTTAGCTGATTCGCATCGTATAAAATACGATTTCAATCGTCCTTCGAATGAAGTTTCGTATTCTTTCATATCGCAGTCCTCCATTGTTGACAGCAACTGATGTTTAGTTGGCTCCAATCTTCTTTTCTTCTGAGGGCTGCTTATTTCACATATATCTTCGTGTCGCTGTCCCTTATAACAATCTTTGAAGGGTACATTACAATGTTTACATTTGAAGAGCTTCTTGCAGCTCATCTCGTGTCTTCTCTTGTCATAACCTCGGAGGAACTTCTTCCCACATTTTCCGCATGCATATCCAGTAGCGCTTGGAATAATATCCTTATACGCTGAGTTATTCATCTTTATTCTTGATGTAATAACGTATTAATCACTGATCAATGAAATGTAGACCTCTTCACCTTGACACCACTTTAGAAAGCTGATTATTCTTGGAGAGAACACGATGTTAACACCTCAAGACTAATTAGCACAATGAAGTCCAATGCCCTAGATCACCATATTTATAGAGGGAGCACGAACCTTTTAGATCAATCATAAACTCGCTCCATAACCACCTGTATATGATCGCTCAACGTGTACTAAACCCCCAGCCATATAACCTCAAGTCTAGAGACAGGATGTTTATGACGTCACACCCAGAGACAGGAGGTCTGGCAGCATCAAACACGTTTAAACTCGTCTCATAACTACCTGCTTATGCTGTCACACCAGCAAGAGAAGTATTCCCACACGCTCATTCAGACATATATTTCAAATTCAAGCCCACCACCACCATCACCACCTATTGTACCAAGGTTAATTCAAGCTTTATTATCACAATACTTAAAAGTAAAAGCTTAAAAGGAAACCTAGAAGATTTTCCCCCTCATTTACTTAATTATTTCATGTTTTTATTCCCTTTTCAATTCTTCCTTTCCATCTTCTCACAGAAAGACCATTACATTTCACTACAATCATGAGAAAAGCAATTTTTCCAGAGTTACACAGATTCTAAGCTTCTAAATCGAACCCGGTAATACTTTTAATAAATGTATTTTAGCTCCCCAATATCAGCATCTGCCATTTAATCTTTACTCGAACCTGATATGATCCATAAGCTTGAAGATATATGAAATCACCCTTCGGGATTCGATCTAAGTACTTTAAAGTAATTTTTGTCACGATAACGATATTTAAGGACTAGATACTCTGTTTACGTTTACCTTGACATGTCTATCTAAATTAAATTACGAGTTATTAAATGTTTGCAAGTAAATTTCATTGAATCGGTATTCGAACCCAGAACACCAGGAACAAAATAATTTATAATATTAGTCTGACATGTTAAACAAAGTTGTATGCAGTTACATCATCGATCTAGGTGATATATTCTAGTGTACAGAGGAAAATTAAGTAAGTGATTGAAAGATCGGGATTCGAAGTAAGGACAACTGATTGAAAATTATATACAGTATTAATTGCCCATCATAGGAGCCATCAATCATGCTTTGGTCAACTCCTCTACCTCTCTTAGTTTCTGAGATAATGACGATTTAAACATTAGGCTCGAACCCAGAACGTCAGGTATCTAATTACACATCCACAAGATACTACCTAATATCATAAACGCAATAAAGTTTATTTGGCGTCTTTATCTTAATTGGTTTAGGAGTTATTAAATTTATAAGTAAATTCCATCGAATCAGTATTCGAACCCAGAACACCAAGAACAAAATAATTGGGCGGGGCATGCCGGCATAGATCAAAGAACCTTTATCAGATGTCGGCATCTCTCTGTGCGCCAGAACATACCTTTTATTTCTACTGTTTAATCGCTTATATCTCCTGAATGAAAAGAGATAGAACTATGGGATAAAAACTAATCAATTCATTGGAATGCGCCGCGTCATTAGGACCTTGTTGCAAGTTGACCGGGATGCCTGGGTTCGAATCCTAGGAGTGAATGCAAATTCATCTTCTAATAACTCAGAGACTAATTAAGATAAAGACGCCAAATAAACTTTATTACATTAATGTCATTAGCTAGTTTCTTGTGGATGTATATTTTGGTACCTGGTGTCCTGGGTTCGATCCTTAATTTTAAAAACATCATTATCTCGGAAACTAAGAAAGCTAGAGGAATGGACCAAAGCATGTTTGATAGCTGTTATAATGTGTAAATAATACTGTATATAATTTTTAATCAGTTGTCTCTAGTTCGAATCCCGATTTTTTAATGACTTCCTTAATTTTACTCTATACTCTAGAAAATATCAGTTACATTGATGCTGTAACTACATACAGCACCTTTAAGCATACCAAACTCATATTATAAATTATTTTGTTCTTGGTGTTCTGGGTTCGAATACTGATTCGATGGAATTTACTTATAAATTTAATAACTCCTAAACCAATTAAGATAAAGACGCCAAATAAACTTTATTGCGTTTATGATATTAGGTAGTATCTTGTGGATGTGTAATTAGATACCTGACGTTCTGGGTTCGAGCCTAATGTTTAAATCGTCATTATCTCAGAAACTAAGAGAGGTAGAGGAGTTGACCAAAGCATGATTGATGGCTCCTATGATGGGCAATTAATACTGTATATAATTTTCAATCAGTTGTCCTTACTTCGAATCCCGATCTTTCAATCACTTACTTAATTTTCCTCTGTACACTAGAATATATCACCTAGATCGATGATGTAACTGCATACAACTTTGTTTAACATGTCAGACTAATATTATAAATTATTTTGTTCCTGGTGTTCTGGGTTCGAATACCGATTCAATGAAATTTACTTGCAAACATTTAATAACTCGTAATTTAATTTAGATAGACATGTCAAGGTAAACGTAAACAGAGTATCTAGTCCTTAAATATCGTTATCGTGACAAAAATTACTTTAAAGTACTTAGATCGAATCCCGAAGGGTGATTTCATATATCTTCAAGCTTATGGATCATATCAGGTTCGAGTAAAGATTAAATGGCAGATGCTGATATTGGGGAGCTAAAATACATTTATTAAAAGTATTACCGGGTTCGATTTAGAAGCTTAGAATCTGTGTAACTCTGGAAAAATTGCTTTTCTCATGATTGTAGTGAAATGTAATGGTCTTTCTGTGAGAAGATGGAAAGGAAGAATTGAAAAGGGAATAAAAACATGAAATAATTAAGTAAATGAGGGGGAAAATCTTCTAGGTTTCCTTTTAAGCTTTTACTTTTAAGTATTGTGATAATAAAGCTTGAATTAACCTTGGTACAATAGGTGGTGATGGTGGTGGTGGGCTTGAATTTGAAATATATGTCTGAATGAGCGTGTGGGAATACTTCTCTTGCTGGTGTGACAGCATAAGCAGGTAGTTATGAGACGAGTTTAAACGTGTTTGATGCTGCCAGACCTCCTGTCTCTGGGTGTGACGTCATAAACATCCTGTCTCTAGACTTGAGGTTATATGGCTGGGGGTTTAGTACACGTTGAGCGATCATATACAGGTGGTTATGGAGCGAGTTTATGATTGATCTAAAAGGTTCGTGCTCCCTCTATAAATATGGTGATCTAGGGCATTGGACTTCATTGTGCTAATTAGTCTTGAGGTGTTAACATCGTGTTCTCTCCAAGAATAATCAGCTTTCTAAAGTGGTGTCAAGGTGAAGAGGTCTACATTTCATTGATCAGTGATTAATACGTTATTACATCAAGAATAAAGATGAATAACTCAGCGTATAAGGATATTATTCCAAGCGCTACTGGATATGCATGCGGAAAATGTGGGAAGAAGTTCCTCCGAGGTTATGACAAGAGAAGACACGAGATGAGCTGCAAGAAGCTCTTCAAATGTAAACATTGTAATGTACCCTTCAAAGATTGTTATAAGGGACAGCGACACGAAGATATATGTGAAATAAGCAGCCCTCAGAAGAAAAGAAGATTGGAGCCAACTAAACATCAGTTGCTGTCAACAATGGAGGACTGCGATATGAAAGAATACGAAACTTCATTCGAAGGACGATTGAAATCGTATTTTATACGATGCGAATCAGCTAAGGACCTAAATATGTATCTGCAAGAGGCAAAACAACGTATAATCCAGGCTGTGCATAAAGAGCTTAGCATTCATAAGAGTGTTAAAATTAATCTGCTGGCTGAGTGTCGATTTGTTAACAGTATTGGAGAAACCTGTGACAAAACATTTAAAACAAGGAATCATCCTGTTTTCCTAGAAACAGATCTGGAGTCAACGATTGAAGTGAAATTCAAGAAATTGGTGACTGAAATGGAGGAGTCTCAGCTTAAGGGTAGCAGCTGGGCTTTGCTTGCTGTAGAAGGAGTTCGACTTCGTATCAACAAGTACAATCCATTGCGAGGAAGTAGCTACATACCATTACCACCATCTGTCGGAGCTAAAGAAGCGTGTATAAACATCCAGAACTTTAGCGACGAGAAATGTTTCATGTACTCTATACTGGCCAAATTCGTGAGCATCAAGCCTCAACGCGTCAGCAAATACAAAAAACTTCAAGACAAGTACGACTTCAGCTGTGTTTCCTATCCTACAACACTTTCTCAAATACCTAAATTTGAGAAGCTTAACAAGATATCCATTAACGTTTTCGGGGTGGATGAGAAGCATGAAGTGTATCCAATAAAGGTTGCTGACATTGAACTACCTGAACATCGCGACCTGCTACTATTGAATGACAGCAGTGGAAAACATCACTACGTGTATATAAAGAATTTTGAGAAGCTCGTTCGACGCCAGAAAACTAAATGTAATGAACGTGTTTATACCTGCAAGCGCTGTTTTACACATTTTGATAATCGATATGGACGAAGTGGACTGGAAAAACTACAAGAACATGCAGCCGTCTGTATTCAACATGGTGTTGCAAGGGTTGTTATGCCTACCAAGGAGAAAGCAATTGTACAGTTTAAAAATGTTGAGAGGATGCTGAAAGTACCTTATGTCATGTATGCGGATTTTGAGAGTATTCTCACTCCATGCCATACGTGTATACCCAATCCTGAAACTTCCTATACAACCCCTTATCAAGAGCACACACCAATGAGCTTCTGTGTTTACGTGAAGCCTACATCCAGTGTTGAACATCTCGAAACTGGTCTTCCTAAGCAACCCTATGTGTATCGTGGTGCTGATGCTGCTAAGAAGTTTATGCTGTACCTTACATCTCTTGCAGAAATGATTGGTAATATATATAAATCTGCTAAGCCTCTGAAACTTACGGATCAACAGCAAAAGGATTTTGAGTCTTCTTCAGCATGCTACTTGTGCGGAAAACCCTTTACAGAAGAGAACTATAAAGTACGCGACCATGATCACATCAGTGGTGAATATCGTGGAAGTCTTCATAATGAATGTAATTTAGCCTGTAAAACACCTAAATATATACCAGTCTTCATGCATAACCTTAGCGGATATGACTCGCATTTCATTGTAAAGGAGTTGGGGTGCACAAGTGAACGTGTGGAGGTAATTCCTAACTCTGAAGAAAGCTATATCTCATTCACCAAGTATGTAGGAGATATAAAGCTTCGATTTGTGGATAGCTTTCGATTCCTCAGTACAAGCTTGGATAAGTTGATAACAAATCTAACCTCGTATCCTGAAACGCTAAAGTACTTTGGAGAAGACAAATTGAAGTTGATGACCCGTAAGGGTGTATTTCCATATGATTTTGTTACGTCATGGGATGCCCTGAACGAGACCTGCTTGCCTCCTAAGGACTCCTTCTACAATAGATTAAATGAAGAAGAAATTACTGATACTGACTACGATCATGCTAGAAATGTATGGGAGCTGTTCAATGTGAGAAACCTGGGAGAGTACAGCGATCTCTACTTAACTTCGGATGTACTTCTTCTAGCTGACGTCTTTGAGACGTTCAGAGAGCAAACTCTCAAAACACATAAAGTCGATCCGGCCCATTATTTTACCTCTCCAGGTCTTACATGGGACGCCATGTTACTGTATACTGGGATTAAGTTAGAGCTGTTACAAGATTATGATCAACTACTCATGGTGGAATCAGGTATAAGAGGAGGTTTATGCCAAGTTTCCCATCGGTATGCTGAGGCTAATAACACTTATATGGATAAGTTTGATCCGTCGAGACCTACCCAATTTATCACATACGAGGACGCTAATAACCAATATGGGTGGGCAATGTGTCATGCTCTTCCTTTTGGTGGATTTCAGTGGGTGTCACCTGAAGAAATCAACTTAGAAACACTACAAGAAGATGATCCTCGTGGGTACATATTAGAAGTCGACATCGAGTATCCTGCTGAACTTCACGATCTACACAACGATCTACCTTTCCTGCCAGAGTGTATGAAACCATTGGAATCATCTACAAAGAAACTGATACCTCATCTTGGACCTCGAAAGAAGTATGTAGTGCATTACATGGCTTTGAAGCAAGCTCTTAGTCATGGACTACGACTAACAAAAATCCATCGTGTGCTACAATTCCGACAGTCTCAGTGGTTGAAACCTTATGTGGAATTTAACAACAGGCTACGACAACAAGCTGCAAATGATTTCGAGAAGGATCTCTACAAGCTCTTTAACAACGCTATGTTTGGAAAAACTATGGAGAACCTGCGTAACCGTATGGATATACGACTGGTGACCAATGAAAAAACTTTAGAGAAGCTGATCGCCAAGCCTACGTTTATCGACAGGACGATATATGCTGATAATCTAGCTGCTGTACATATGGCCTCTCGTCAGATTGTATTCAACAAGCCTATATACATTGGTATGAGTGTGTTGGACATCTCCAAGACATTAATGTATAACTTTCATTACGACGTTTTGTTGCCTTATTATGGAGCTGAAAACCTGAAGCTTATGTATATGGACACTGATTCGTTCATTCATCGTGTAACAACTGAAGATGTGTACCAGGACAAGCTACGTTTTCTTGAGCATCTCGATACAGCTGATTACCCTGCCAACCATATATGTTACTCTACTCAGAACAAGAAGGTATTGGGAAAATTTAAAGATGAGGCTAATAGCAAAATCATCCTACGCTTTGTTGGACTACGTCCTAAGATGTATGCCTTAGATATTCAAGGGTCAATGATAAAAAAGATTAAAGGTATAAAACGTAGCGCTATTAAGCAGTACATTTCGTTTGACAGCTATACAGACTGTCTTAAAACCTGTGAAATCATCAGAACACCTATGAATCTGATCCTATCACGAAAGCATGCTCTTGCTACAGTGCAAGTGAATAAAATTGCATTGACTCCGTTTGATGATAAAAGAATTATTGCTGAGGACGGGATAACGACATATGCGTATGGACATTACGCCATTACAAACAGTGCTTAAAAGAATGTAAGTTAAAGATAAAGATTTTATCGTGAGTCTACAATCTTAAAAAGAAGGTTATCTGTGTGCTGTATATGCAGATAGCTGACGCCTGATGAAGAAAGAAGAAGATGGAAGGGAAGGTGGTAACCCTGCCATTAGGAGCAATCCTAGTGCTAGTCTCAAGCCTAGATAAAAGGGGAGAGACATCTACACGAACTAAAATAAAGGTATGTTGACGTAAAGCTTTTCAATTTGTGAACCAATATGCAGTTTATCCCTCTCCGCATCGTACAATAACTGTTTAACATATAATAAGTTTGTAAGATTTAGAAAAAAGTATATAAATTGTTGTAACGTTGGATGAGAAATGTTTTATAATTTAATTACTCTCTATATTACCATGAGTACCTGTGATACTAGTTGAATTGCCCGTTAAAATGACTTAAATACTTGTGAAACTACTCGAATCAAGTGAAATTACATTAAATAGCTCTGATACGAAACCCTGATCATTGAATCTAGCCTCCTGTGATGCTAGCTGAGTTACTCTAAACACCTATGATGCTTGAATCGCCCAAATACCTAGACACTATCTGAATTACCTGTTAAAATGACACAAATACCATTGATACAACCTGAATCACCTGCATTTACCTTAAATAGCTGCGATACAAATCTCTGATCGAAATTATCACGAGCATCTGTGAAACTATGCTGATTACCCAAATACTTACGATATTACCTGAACTATCTGTAAAATACGAAACTAGGCTATAACCAACCCCTGGAACCTACCCTCCTGTAATGCTTGCTTAATTACTCTAAACACCTATGTTACTTGAATTATCCTAAATACTTACGATACCCTCTGAATTATCTGTGAAATATGAAACTATGCTATACCCAACCCTGGAATCTAACCTCCTGTGATACTAGCTGAATTAGCCTAAATACCTATGATACTAGCTGAATTAGCTGTGAAATCATGCATAGCTATGATGCAGTTAGCCTCTGGAATCTAGCCTCCTGTGATACTAGCTGAATTAGCTTAAATGCTCAAGATACTAGCTGAATTGGCTGTGAAAATGATTTAAATACCTGTGATACTACCCGAATCATGTGAAATTACCTTAACTAGCTCTGATACGAATTCCTGCTCTAAATTAGCACGAGCACCCGTGATACTACCTGAATTACCTGTTAAAATGAGTCAGATACCATTGATACAACCTGAATCACCTGCATTTACCTTAAATAGCTGTGATACAAATCTCTGATCGAAATTATCAATAATATCTGTGAAGCTATGTCGATTACCTCAAATACTTACGATATTACCTGAACTATCTGTGAAATACGAAGCTAGGTTATACCCAACTCCTGTAACCTACCCTCCTGTAATGCTTGCTTAATTACTCTAAACACCTATGTTACTTGAATTATCCTAAATACCTACGATACCCTCTGAATTACCTGTGAAATATGAAACTATGCTATACCCAACCCTAGAATGTATCCTCTTGTGATACTAGCTAAATTAGCCTAAATACATACGATACTAGCTGAATTACCTGTGAAATCATACACTGCTATGATCCAGTCAACCTCTTGCAATACTAGCTGAATTACTTACCTGTTAGTGTTAGTGGGTTAGCTTTTCCCGTTGCAGGTCACCTTTTTCCCTTTATGGCTCACCGTTTTCCCTTTGGTAGTCACCTCTTTCCCTTTGTTGCTCACCTTTTTCCCTTTGCTGGTGACATTTTTCCCGTTGCATGTCGTCTTTTTCCCTGAGCAGTCACCTTTTTCCCTTTATGGCTCACCGTTTTCCTTTGGTGGTCACCTTTTTCCCTTTGTTGCTCACCTTTTTCCCTTTGCTGGTCACGTTTTTCCCTTTACTGGTCGACTTTTTCCCTTTGTGGGTCACCTTTTTCCCTGAGCAGTCACCTTTTTCCCCTGAACGACTCACCGTTTCCCTGAATAGGTTACGTGATGGGCATGTCTAGAATTAGAGGTCTAACATTGACATCAAACAGTTTTCCACTAAGTTCACGTCTAAAGTTGCTTTCAAGTCTAGCACCTCCTATTCCCTATCTCTCCTGTATATAAGTCCATATTGCTACTCCTTTAGTATCTGTCTAGCCTAACACCTCTCTTCCTGTTCCTATACCTCTCATATAAACCATACTCTACTCCTCAACTTCTGCCTAGCCTAACTCCTCTCCTCGTTTCCCTGTACCTCTCATATAAACCATACTCTACTCCTCGACCTCTGTCTAGCCTAACACCTCTCCGCGTTTTCCTATACTTCCCATACATATAAACGCATACTCTACTCTCAACCTCTGTCTAGCCTAACACCACTCCCCTGATCCCCTACCTCTCATAAAGCGCATTCCCTCCTACCCCCCCTCTAGCTGAGTATCACTCCTTGGTTTCCTATCTAACCTAACTTTAACACCTGTCTATCCTAGCATAGGATCTCTCTCCGTTTTCTCGTCTCTCCTTATAAGCACATACTCAATTCTCCTAACCTAATACCTCTCCTCGTTTTCCTATACTTCTCATATAAACCATACTCTACTCCTCGACTTCTGTCTAGCCTAACACCTTTCCTCGTTTTCCTATATCTCTCATATAAACCATACTCTACTCCTCAACCTCTGTCTAGCCTAGCACCTCTCCACGTATTCCCTATCTGTCTCATATAAAGCACAGTCCCCCTCCTACCACTGTCTAGCCTAGCGTCAGTCCTCGTATTCCCTATCTCTCCCATATAAACGCATTTTCCTCCTTGAACCGTCGCATCTAGCCTCGTTTTCCCTATCCTTTCCCATATAAACGCAAAAAAGTGGCCTCGAATTCCTCTATATATCCTACTCTCGGTATCGAATTTTTGGGTGGAATACAATACTTCCCGTACTTACTATACGTATTAGAGAAAGTAAAAATACGAGGGGAATTTTCCTTTTCTCGACGTAACTATTAAACATCCTTCCAAAGCAATTTTATTGTTAGTGAAACAAATGTCCTGCCTTACAAAGAGATTTCAATCGTGAGCACAATAGCCAGGTACTTCTCCCATAATCCATAAGTATTTAAGTTTCGATGTCATTAATGAGCGTCAAAACATATTCCAAACAATAGAAAGCCAGCCAATCACAGAATAAAACAATCCACAACATGAGATCTACACCATAAAATAGAAAAATTGATGTGTTGCACTCACATAACGTTTTCTACTCTTGTACAAACTATTTCACTTGCTTATTCTCCATACACTTCGTGTTAATCGCGATAAACATTTGCATAATCTTATTGCCAATTTTCTTGTAGATGCAAGGGGAATATGGTAGGCTTTAAGCGATAGTCAAACATTTTAAGAGCTGGTTGCTATGTGGAGCATTCTATTCTCTTTGTGTGTCCAGGACATAAAAAAACGAATAACGAATTCCCATTTGAGAAAAAGTATTGGAAAATTCAAACAAATAACAAGGAATATGTGGGAAATGGTTCATTGAACAACAAAAAGTATATTACGAGGGGCGTCCAATAAGTAATTTCCCCATTTTACAAAAAACATTACACAGAATTGATTATGTTGAATTAATTTTATTTATATTGTACAATCCTTCTGTTACTTTTCTACATAGTCAATATGTCTTTCCAAGCAGTTTTGGGGAAGTGACACAGTTTTTCCAAGCCAGTGTTGTACCAGGTCAGGTCCTGTGCTCACAACCAGCTGTTACTGCTTTGACTTCATCATCGGCATTAAAAGTGCTTACCTTTGAGTTCGAGGAACATGTGAAAATTATTTGGGGCAAGCTCCAGTGAATATGGAGGATTTACCAGAAAACTTCCAAGTTAAATCTTGACCCAGGTAGGAGCTCAGAAGATTCAACTGGGAAGTTTTCTCGCTTCTTCCATATTCATCAGATCTTTTCCCAAGTGATTTTCACATGTCCCCTGACTCAAAGGTCATCTTGGAGGTAAGCACTTTAATACCGTGACGAAGATAAATCAGAAGTGAACTAGAAGTCGGGTCCTGTGTTCGTAACCAGCTGTTCACTTCTGATTGATTCTGGTTGATACACACACACAGACCTTTTTCTAAAAATAACTTTTTTATTCAGTGGCCTTAAAAAATATATTTCCGGTGAAATCTCGGTATCGAATTTTTGTGTGGAATGCAGTTCCTTCTCTACCTACTAGGTATGTGGTAGAGAAAGTAACCAGAAGATACATATTGTAACGGACCGTCCTCAATAAATCACGTAAGCATAAAAATAAACATTGAATTAACCATAAGCTTAGAAGTTGGCAAGCTCCAAGCTTTATGTCTACGTCAAATATAAGAAACTAGCCAATCAGAGAGGGATTCTTATCACGTGATTATTCTGCCATCTCACATCAGATTTTCCATCCCCATGAGTTCACTGACTGCCTTTCTGTGGAAGATTACGGGACAGGAATCACTGAGATATCTATAATAATTACAGAAAAAAACAAACAGCGATGGTAGCTCGTGCTTTTCTGTGAGCTTAACATTCTTTAACCGGAGCTAGCTCCTGTTCATTTTGATACATGCCAATAACCTCTTTTGTCGTGTGAGGCGGTGATAGTCGCTTCGCAGAACCCCGTATTAGCTCATCTGTTTCACGCTCACTTACAATTGATTGCTGTTTGTCCCCATTTGTGGATGTGAATGACAACATATCCCATTAAGTTTATGCTTAAGTTTTGCACCGTTATGTTAATGCTTAATTTTAATTGTGAATCGCCCCTAATTGCTCTGAGTCATCTCCCAGCCTCACATCTTTTCTAAATCTGTCTGGCTAGAAGTAGGATGTGTTTATCGGAGGGGGACACATCGCACATTGCAACCTCCTTGATTTATTGTGGCTACCCACCTCGGGTGGCAGGGATGAGGCAAATGAGCCGGAGGTGGTCCCAAGTCCGCAGGCAGATAGGCCTACAGAGGCGTAGAAGTCCCTAATATTTGAGCGAGGAATCCTCAAGAGGGCGAAGAATCACCCTAACTGGCGTACACGGAGAGAAATCTTTCCAATGCGCATGCATCCATGCCATCTGCCAGGCACCGCCGCACCGCAGGACCTGAAATGAGACCTTAAGCGTGAAGTGGAGATGAATTAAAGAAATGTAGGAAAGGAGAGATCGTGCAGAATACGCCACCCCGACATACTTCTTGGCGACTATGGGAAAACCACGAAAATCCCTATGGTCGCAGTGAGCGGTCACCAGGAATCGAACCTGGGACCGCCCGAATGCGGGCCACAGCTGTCTGTGTAGAGTTGGGAAGGTTTAGGTTACCCCGTCCGACTCTCAATGTTCCTGCTTGTACACGTAAGCTTTGCAACCCCAATTTTCCGCCCCAGGTAGGTATTCGTAAAGACAGGGAAAGGTAACGCAGCACCTCTAATTTCATGCGTGGCGTCACAAGCCCAAACATTCTTTCCAAGGCGCTTCCTCTATTGTTGAAGGTTGTCCCCAGGAAGCAGTGTTTGTTTGGACGTGTGTTGTCGCCACCTGCAGTATATACCATCCCCCCTCCATTCTTTGTTGTTGTACCGTGTCGGCGTAACTTTTCTCGACAGTCAGGGATCTGGGAACCAGCGCTTTTGGTGTCCACAATGGCACGTTTTCGTTGACAGTATTCATCATTTCCACGTGTTTATCAACAAACCTTCATACTGACGAAGATTATGGCTGTATTGGTGAATAAAGCCATTTACCCAAGTAGGTAGAGGAAGTATTGTACTCCAAGAAATTCGACGTCAAGACTTACTGAAAATACACGTTTTGAGATCCCTGAGTCCAAAAAAGCGTGTGTGAATATAACTTTGTATTTAAGTTCAGCACCTTCCGAAAATTTTCAAGAACATTCCCCCACCCCAAATTGAGGGACTTACATGGACTTCTTAAAAACAAATTTTCTAAAATGTCCTACGCTATTACTTCTAATGCTATATGTTAAAGATATTTACGTAAAAAATAAAAGGTTTATCTTGAGTTTTCTGGGGATGTTCTGTGAAGTCCTCATTCGCAGCACTTCGCAGAAAAAAACTTGACGCACAAAAAATTCAGATCTCTTGAAAAACACACAATTATATCGCATAACTTTTTTGTGGCATTAGACATTTGCAAGATATCCGTTATAATTGGTTTGAATTTTTAACACCTTGTAACTTATCTAAAGTTGCTGTCGCTGTTCACCTGTTTCTCGCGATATCATGAAAGAGCATGGAATTTCAAGGCCAGCATTTAGCCACTTGCTTTTAAACATCTGACCATCGGTTCCGTTTCCTCTTTCTTACTAAAGCTTTGTAGAAGGTATTTAAAATTAAACGTTAATAGGTAAAGAAAGTCATGTTATTGTAACATCAGATTTTTCAAATGCGCACAAGTGGCGCAGGACGTATCAAGGTAAGTTTATCAGCTGTCTTAGTCGTTGCTTTGTCCTCGTGTTGTAAAGTGTTTCGACAATACCTATCTTGTGTGTGATTTGCTTTGGAATGTTATTCTCTTATTAGTCCACGGAAATGACTGCCGCAAATTCACGCTTGAACAGCGTACTTTGGTGTACGATACGTACGTGAAAACTGAATCATGTAGACAGGTGAGCAGACAATTTCAGCAACAATTTCTTGGTTGCCCAGTTTCAGTAGAGACGCTGTGAGATGTTTGGTCAAATTTAGAAAACAACGGGATCGCTAAGCGCTAAAAATTAAATTTTATAGGAACCTTCCCCACACCAGATACCAACTTAAGGACAATATAAAAGCAGAAATTATGAACATTACGCAAGAAGAACTTATGCGTGTGAATGATAACTTCATTCGACGATGTCGAGAATGTCACCACTTTTAATAACACTTATAAGAAAGTTAGTACTCATTACTTATACGTTACTAACACTCGTGAGTAAGTAAAGCGGCAGTTACGGGACGGAAAACACCGCAGCGTAGTAGACTGTGTGCGGAGCACGCATTCTGTGATCCGCGGCCTTGGCATAAAACGAAGGCACTGTAGAAGAAACATATTTGTGATCATAATGTAGGCGTTGTTTACAAATAATCTAGAAGTCTGTGCTAAAATCTGGTACTGCAGCAACTTATGGTTCCCCGGCGACTCTATGGATTTTTCGTGGCTTCCCCGGATCGGCAGGCGAATGCTGACCACGACTCTCCTGCACCTCATTTCCTGTACCCAACATCTTTGTCATCTGTTTCAAGATTGTAGGACCAGGTTGTAGGGTAGGGACTGCTTAGTTAGGACTCTCCTCCGAGTGGGCCTCGCTCCGGAGGCACCGTCATGGGTTAGGTGGCTGGTGGATTGGCCCCGGTGGTGGCGAATACGTTTGATCTGGAATCGTTAGGGACCACGTCCATGTTTGCGCCTTCCTCATCCGTATCTGATCCATCCTAGGGGTTACGGTAGAAACAAAACTGGGCCGTTGGGCCTACATGCGATGCTCTACCCCGGTTATGGGAGCCCCACGTTTGTCCGTACTTCTGCCTTTTACGGTTTATTCTGAATGTTGCTACCTTACAACTGCACTTACACTGTCTTGTATTAGTGTTTCGTTTTCATTACTGGTACAAGTTCAACAATTTTAACTCGGTTACATGCATTATAGGCAATACATTGTATTATTTAAAAATCTGATGTGTTACACTCACATGACTTTCTCTACTCTTGTACAAACTATTTTTACAAACGCTTATTCTCCATATGCTTCACGTTAATCGAGATGTTAACCTTATTGCTAATTTTCTTGTAGATGCAAGGGGAATTGGCAGGCTTTAAGCGATAGTCAAATATTTTAAGAGCTGGTTGCTATGTGGAGTATTCCATTCTCTTTGCATTACCAGGACAAAAAAAATTGAATAACGAATTTGAGAAAACGTATAAGTATTGGAAAATTTAAGGGAATAAAAAGCAATATCTCGAAAATGGTTCACTCAACAAAAAAATGTATATGACATAAATTGTGTATTTTATCGCGATCTACATTTCTTGTATAGTAAAATTTTGTCTATCTCTTATGGTTTACCAGTTATGCAAAAGTCGTCCACAATGAAGAATTCTTTTGGAAACATTCCCAGAAAATTCGAGATATACATTTCATTTGTCATGAAAATATGTTAAACACATGATGTTTTAATCAAAATCGTTAAAGCCATTTTTGAGGAAATTAAAATGTTCGAAAAATGCCCCATGCAAAGGGTAATCTGGGGTGGGGGGATTTTCTTGAAAACCTTCGTGTCGCACCTCTGGAAGATACTGAAGCTAAATGCTAAGTTTGGTGTTGGTTTTTTTTTCTTTCTGAATTATGCTGTTCACAGATACACAGACCCACACAAACGACATGTTTCCAAAAATGCTTTTTTTGGATTTAGGGTGTCTCAAAACATGTATTTCCAGTAAAATTCGGTATCGAATTTTTGGGTGGAATGCAATACTTCTCCTACTTACTATACGTAGTAGAGACAGTAATATATATGCATTCTTAGCTTGAGAGGCCGTTTAAGCAAGTTTACTACTGCAGAGTGAGATTCGGCAGTGAGTCAGGAGATTGAGCACTGAAAGCTTTACGAGGCTGTAAAATAAATAATACTTGGGATGTACCTCTTGAAATGCTACATCGTATAGAAAACGGTTGAAGCGTGTTAGAGGTGTTGAAAAGAGCGTGTGTATCAAAGGACTTTGGTCCACAACTACTGAATGATAGGATTACTGGGAGCTTTGTAACTCATGTCTACATATCTCAGTTTGGGCTTTTCTTCTGGTTAAAAAAAGCTGGGGTTCTATTCAGAGTTGCGTTAAAAGTTAACAGAGACCTCGCACAAGTGCAAAATCTCTTTTGAATGTCTTCATACAAAATGTAGATGATCAGATCTGTGCGGAAGAAAGCGCAGGTTTTTACGAATTGTTGTTGAACCTTTGATGGAATACAGCTTGAATAGTTGTAACGTATTTTACCAAAAAATTCTAAATGAATTGTAAAGTACATTAAGCAAAAATTTTATATGGGGCAATTCTATTTCGTCATGGCCAGAAATCAAGAAATGCTTACAAATAATATATGTTAAATTCACACTACTTACTCCATCCAAACCACTACAAACTATTCTTAATAAGGTTTATTCTTCTATTTGCTTCATGTTATTTCAGACAATTGTTTGCAGAAAAGGTTTTATTACACATTCTGTTGTAAGTACAAGAGACATAAAAAATGAATAACGAATCCCCATTTGAGAAAAAGTATTCGAAAATTTAAGGGAATAACAAGCAATATCTCGAAAACGGTTCACTCAACAAAAACAAATGTATATGACATAAATTATGTATTTTAACGCGATCTACATTTTTTGTGTAGTAAAATTTTGTCTATCTCTTATGGTTTACCAGTTATGCAAAAGTCGTTCACAATGAAGAATACTTTTCGAGACATTCCCAGAAAACTCAAGATATACATTTCATTAATTGTCATGAAAATATCTTAAACTTATGGTATTTTAATCAAAATCGTAGGAGCCATTTTTGAGAAAATTAAACTTTTCGAAAAATGTTTCATGTAAAGTGTAATCTGATGTGGGAGTATTTTCTTGAAAACCTTCGTGTCGCATCTCTGGAAGATGCTGAACCTAAATGCCAAGTTTGGTGTTTATCTGACTGTTCGTTTCTGAGTTATGCTGTTCACAGACACACACTCACACAAGGACATGTTTCCAAAAATGCTTTTTTGGATTCAGGGGGGTATTTCCGGTAAAATCATGGATTCGAATTTTTGGGTGGAATAAATACTTCCCCTACTTACTATACGTAGTAGAGAAAGTAATTAAATGCGACTTAGCAGTTGAAAAAAGTACGAAGTGTTTGACAATTCAAGCTAATAATAACGGATATCTTGGAAAGGGCTGATGCCACAAGAAACGCTTATTTGAAATAAATTATAGTTTTCAAGAGATCTACAGTTTTTTTCAAGCAATTTTTTGCCTATGTCATATGGCTTACCAGTTATACAAAATTCCTTTCGGATGAAGATGATTTCACAGGCTATTTGGAGAAAATTCAAGATATACATTTTATTTGTATGTAAATGCATTAAAATGACATTTTATTCAAAATTATTGGAGCCATTATTTTAGGAAAAAAAATATTGAAGGATTTTTCATGTAAAGGGTAGTTTGAGGTGCAAGATTTTATTAAAAATCTTCGTGCGCTATCCCTGTAAAATATTGATACTAAATAGTAAGTTTGCTAATAGCAAGTTTCGTTTTTGAGTTATGTTGTTTTACACACATAGACACGGAGCGTGAATGTTTTTCTAAAAACGCTTTATTATTATTATTATTATTATTATTATTATTATTATTATTATTATTATTATTATTATTATTATTATTATTATTATCATCATCATCATCATCATCATCATCAACATTCATGGGACCTCTAAACTGCATTTCCCTGAAATCTCGATATAGAATTTTTGGGTGGAATACAATACTTCCTCTACTTAGAGAAAGAGAAAATATATTCAATATCAGTTGAATGATTTATAAACATGTGCTGGTAATTCATTTCAAAATTTCTCGATACAGTGAGGCGGAAGTTTAAAACCAGCGTCATTTACATGTTAAGGTGCACTTCGTTATACCCAGTCATCTCCATCTGGGATCTCAAATTAAATACCGAATTATCAAGATATTGAAATCTGAAAAAATATTGTGATGGTTAAAATTTTATTTTAAAATTGTAATAAATATGATTTTATAAAGTTTGAGAAATTCAGGGTAAGCCTAGTTTAAGTAAATCCAGGAAATTGGCATTAGATTTCTTGCGATTCATTTCCCGAATGTTGAAGTAAGCAGAGGTTTGGTAGCGCGGTATTTGGGATAAAGATTACTTCAGGTCCGACTCGAGGGTGAATTATATAATTTCTGTTGACATACGTTTGCGTCAGTTACTACCTAGGCACTAATCAGCATTTTGTCGGGTATTTAAACAGACCTTTTAACGGTGCTCTCTCGACCGACCACATCCCTAGCGGGACCCTGTGTTGGTTAGCTCCTTAAAAATTACTTAGTGTCAATTTGCAACCTTGACATAGGCTCCAGGCACGACGAAGATGGACCGCTGGGCTTCCTCCGCCAGTCAGGCAAGCCTACAAGCTAATAATTTCCTTCCGAAGTATAGTTTAGTTTATATTAAAAAGGTTAAAGATAAATTTTGGGAACAGAAATCACGTCTGATAATGACACTATTCATCACCATTCCAGCTACGCCACCTGTAACCCTCTCGATGTCATTTTGTGCTACGCTCTTTACGTGACGTCTGATGAAGACGCTGATGGCGTCGTCGCCACTCTTACCTCACAATTGGTGTAGGCGCCGTCACAATATTCAATTGCTGTATACTTGCCTTGCTTGTTTATACTGCTCGTACTTCATGGTAACCTATAACCGCGTAATTTCGAACACATACAGGATAACTGAGTTAATGACAGATGAAAAGCAGAAACCATTCCAGCTAGCTTCCTGTTCTTATTGAATTCATTTATTAAATTAAATATTCAAAATATTCTTCTTTATTGGCTAGATAATAACTTAGTCTATTTCTGAGCTCTCTGCCCTCAATGTTATAATGTTTATTGAGTTATATACTTACTTTCTTCGATTATTTAATTCACAAATAACTTCAAATATTTCCTTTCTCTTTTGAAATATCTCCACATATTCAAATAATGTTTTCTCAGACCAAATGTACAGTATTTGAATACAATAATAAAGAGCTGAGCAATGCTATCTAAAAATTTAAAAACAATAAATAAATTTTGTCAGAAATATCACATGACACGTCTCTTGGTTCAGTTCACAGAGTACTGCCTGCTATTCCAAGGGCCTCGGGCACTATTCCCGGATTGTGTTCCAGAAATTGTTCTTTATTATGGAAATTGTCACGAAATAATCAAAACTGGTGTGTAAATGTGCGTGCGTATTTGTGTATGTCCCTGTTATTTAATAACTATTTAGGCTACAACAGATCTGTCGCTGGGCAGATGCCTGAATACATGTTTCATAGTGATTTTATCTGCTATATTTATCACCATACTGAGCACAAATGGCATTACAATGTATGTTCCAAAGTTAGCGGATTATTAAAAGAAGTATCAGATACTATGTTTCTTTAGAAACAAAAGCAGAGGAACCTAATAAGGGATCACATTGTCTTTAACGTGCTCGTTTTTATTTGACCTTGTGCATTTAGGTCCCGAAGACCAGTTTCCACATCAAAAAACTTATCTACCATCTGTTTGTAGTTTAACACAATGTGTAGTAGTTTGTTGGGGTACATTCTACCGACATGTCCTTACCAGTCATTCCGTATTTGGTAAATAACCTTTACATTATATTAAATATATCCAAATCTTTCCATATATTATCGCTTCTGTTTTTATTCAAGATAACTATTCCTGGTGTGAGCTTAAAAATTTAATTTGTGTTGTTTCAATTTTTCTCTTGTTTGAACGGTCCAGCGTTTAATTTTCATTTGCCACTGACATCATTTTATAAACATTTAATCGTTTGGTTTTAAATGTTTTCCCACTCTTCAAGATAACATTGAGTTTTATATTTACATTTTCTTTCCGGCAGAAGAATTCTGAATAGTTAAGATTGTTGATCTGTTCTCTTATTATCTATTAACTTTCATTTTGCATCTCATGTGGCTTTTTCCTTGGAAAGCCATAACTCTACTTTTCATGCAAAAGATTTTCATATTGTATTTAATAACAATTTTGTTTAGCATAAATGCAGTTTACTCTCTCAATTCCTAAAGATCACGTGGATCTCTGCGAATAAAACAGTATTTAAAACTGTGTTTTTATATTCTCTACCTCGTATAGTAGGTAGAGGAAGTATTGCATTCCGCCCAAAAAAACGATACCGAGGTTTTACAGGAAATATATGTTTTGAGGTGCCCTGAATCCAAATAAAGCATTTTTGGAAACATGTCCGTGTGTGTGTGTGTGTGTGTGTGTGTGTCTGTGAACACAAAACTCAAAAACGATTTACTACACAAAAATGTGGATGTAGATCTCGTTAAAACGCACAATTTATGTAATAAACATTTTTTTTGTCCAGTGAACCATTTTCGGGATATTCCTTGTGATGTTTTTGAATTTTCCAATAGTTATACTTTTTCTCAACAGTTTTTAGCGTTTACCAGTTATACGAAAGTCATTCAGAATAAAGAGAATTTTTGGGGCCATTCCCAGAAAATTCAAGATATACTATTCATTTTCCATGAAAGTATCTTAAACATATGACATTTTAATCAAAATTGGAGTTATTTTTGAGAAAATCAAAATTTACCAAAAAATGTTCCATGTAAAGGGTAGTTTGAAGTAAGTGGATTTTTTTGAAAATCTTCATGTTACATCCTTGGAAGATACTAAACTCAAATACCAAGTTTCGTATTTATCCCTTTTCGTTTTTGAGTTATGCTGTTCACAGACAGACACACACGCGGACATGTTTCCAAAAATGATTTATTTGGATTCAGAGCACCTCAAAATAGGTATTTCCGTGAAATCTTGGTATAAATATTTGGGTGGAATGCAATACTTTCCCTCAGGGGCGTAGCGTCAATGGATGTGAGAGATGTATTACATATCCTATAGTTTTCCCCAAACTGGGGCAAAATTGGTGTTCATTATAATTTTGTGGTACACAATCGTTCTAATGCCATTAAAAATCGAGGTTTCTTAAATATTATGATTTTAATTCGCGCCATGCTGCGATAACTCGAACGCAGTCTGCATTGAAACAAAGTTTTGGTCAACGACACCTGCCGTCAGCTGGAGGAAACTGGTGTTGTGTGCTTTACCCATGGTATGTACCGAGTTGGAGTACATCTCGTGTTAAAAATCATGCTCATACTATTGCGCTTATAGACGTGAATAGAGAGTAAATCGCGAGTTTTTTGTTTCTTGTATGTGTGTTTTTTCAGTTGTGAAAATTTGAGTTTGCTTTGGACACTTGGTTACTCACTATCAAAGCAAACGTAGGTTAAGATTTGCGCGGGTTCTAGAAGAAAGGTATGTATACAGGCAGTGTACATCCGAGAGGTCACGGATAACAGCTACAATAGCAAACAATACATTGTTTCAGTGCGGTTGTGGCAGCGAAAATGGAAACAAACTTATGTGATCGGCAAACTCTAGCGAAGAAACTTTCAGTCATTAAATTTCTCTGAAAAGGAAGATGTAATTAAAACAGGTCCTTCAAAGCCCGCACTCAATATTACAACTAACATTAAAAAAATCTGATGTGTTACACTCACATGACTTTCTCTACTCTTGTACAATCTAATTTTACAAACGCCTATTCTCCATATGCTTCATGTTAATCGAGATATCGAGGATGTCAATCTTATTGGTAATTTTCTTGTAGATGCAAGGGAAATATGGTAGGTTTTAAGCGATAGTCAAATATTTTAACGCTGGTTGCTATGTGGCGCATTCCATTCTCTTTGCATGTCCAGGACATAAAAAAAAATGAATAACGCATGTGAGAAAAAATATAAGTATTGGAAAATTTAAGGAAATAGCAAGCAATATCTCGAAAACGGTTCACTCAACAAAAGAAATGTATATGACATAAGTTGTGTATTTTAACGCGATCTACATTCTTTGTGTAGTAAAATTTTGTCTATCTCTTATGGTTTACCAGTTATGCAAAAGTCGCTCACAATGAAGAATACTTTTGGAGACATTCCCCGAAAATTCGAGATATACATTTTATTTCTCATGACATTATCTTAAACATATGATATTTTCATCAAAATCGTTAGAGCTATTTTTGAGAAAATTAAAATTTTCGAAAAATCTTCCATGTAAAGGGTAATCTGGGGTGGGGGGATTTTCTTGAAAACCTTCGTGTCGCATCTCTGGAAGATACTGAACCTAAATACCAAGTTTGATGCTTATCCGACTGTTCATTTTTGAGTTATGCTGTTCACAGACACACAGACACACACAGACACACACACACACACACACACAGACACACACACACACACACACACAGACACACACACGGACATGTTTCCAAAAATGCTTTTTTTGGATTCAGGAGGTCTCAAAACATGTATTTCCGGCGAAATCTCGGTATCGAATTTTTGGGTGGAATGTAATACTTCCCCTACTTACTATACGTAGTAGAGAAAGTAAAAATGTGTAAGGCATTACAACATCAAAGTTTATAAAAGTGAGTTATGGCAGTGCGGTTGTAAAACCTTAAACAAGCTGTTTTGTTGATCATGTCTTTTTTTTTTTTTTTTTCAAATGAAAGGTGCATCTGGAATTCCAGTGGTTATAAAGATTTAAATAACATTTATAAGGCAACCAAAAAACACAACAATTCTTGTAATCATGTAATATGTGAAAAACAACTAAACATCTTCGGGAAAACTCCCAGAATAGGATTTTCATTGAATAGTCAGTATAAGCTCTCAGTTGAACAGCGTAACAGTGAAGTGAAAAAGAATAGAGCTTCACTTTCTCACTTTGTACAGGCCGTATGCTTTTTAGGAAAACAAGCACTTGCTCTTCGTGGTCACAATAAGAAATAAGGATCTTTAAACATAGGTAGCTATATTGAGTATTTAAATGGATTACCAGTATATGATACTTCTCTGAAAGAACATTGGAAAATCGACTGTTTATCGTGCAACTTCACCTGAAATTGAGAATGACTTAATTTCAAGTGTGATTGCCGTCATGATGTGTGAAATTAAGGACATTTCTGTTACCTTGTTTGTTTCACTGATATTAGATGAAACTCCTGACATAAGTAATAAACAGCAACTCTCCGCCGTTTTACAATACATAACTATTGACGGAAATGTTGGAGAGGTTTATTTGGTTTTCAGATGTAAGCTCTGGCAGAAAAGGAGATTTTCTCTTGAATCATGCTGTCTGTATTATTAACTTTTATTGTTCAAATAAACACAATAACAATGATAACATCATGATCCTAAATTATGTTATTAGACTACCTTCCAGTGTACCAAGAATGCGTTAATGAATTTACTTGGTAATAATTCTAAATTGTATAATGAACATCTTGTTTACACTACATATTGTCTAGCTGAGATTAAATATGCTGATATGGACAATTTGCTTAGTTTGGGTCACATTTTAACGAATTTTACAATATACGTTGAATTACATACCCAAGTCTGATAATCTGGCTACGCCACTGCTTCCCCTACTTACTATATGTAGTAGAGAAAGTAAAAATTTAAAAAAAACTACAATGATCTGAGAAGAAGAAATTATTAAAATTAATAATACACTATAAAGGGGAATATTTTCATTAAACATGAAAAAAAAGCATTTTAATAATAATTGGTTCTGCATTTTTGAAAAGCTCTGTCACACTGCTGGTGACAACAGGAAGCACAAAAGCAGCTCATCTCTGGAAAGTAATAACAGTAGAAGAGCATAAAAATGCGTGTAAACGAGGCACTGACAGGACGGAAGAATGCTTGGAAATAATCAGGGCGTCCACGGAATTGCTCGCTTCCTCAGCAACAATGACAAACGTCATCGTTACTTATGACGACCACGCTCCTCCCAACATGGCGGACATCATCTCGGCAGTCTTTTGTTACCGATAGAGCTGGGAAAAAACGCCACCTGGAGAAAAAGTAATTACCGGCAAGGTGGGGACGCAACAATCATATGGGTATTATCATTTCTGTTTCTTTCTTTGTTACGTTTTCTCGTGAATGGGATAGAGAAATGGAGGAGGGTCGATGTTTGTTTTATGCACCGAGTAGCTCATATATCACATGCTGGTGTAGGAGTACAGGCAATTTGTGTATATGGGCTGCCTTGGCATGATTTGTTGTCCAGAATCCCAAAGACGAGAGATACAGCTGCATACTCCTATGCCACATACTAGTTGTTAGGATGAATTGCATCGAGCATTACCAATTTAAACCCTAAAGGCATCATCTTTTTCTTTATTTTGTCTTTTAGAACTACATATATAGAATGCTTATAGTATGAACTATAATTAAATGCCTAAGGCAAAGCTTAACATATAAAGTCAATTTACTAAGGGTTGTTGTTAACTGTAAAACATGCAAACAAGCAATACACGTTTGATATTACTTTCTTTACAATTATAGTAAGTAGGGGAAGTATTGTATTCCACCCAAAAACTTGATACCGAAATTTCACCGCCTTTTAGAAAAAGGTCGTGTGTGTGTCTTTGTGTCTCTGAACAGCATAAGTCAAAAACAAAAGCTCGGAAAAATAGTAAAGTTGGTATTTAGGTTCAGTATAAATTCCCCGACCTAAGATTACCCTTCAGATGGAACATTTTTCGAAAATTTTGATTTTCTCAAAAATGGCTCTAACGATTATGATTAAAATATCATATATTTAAAATACTTTCATGACAAATAAAACGTATATCTTGAATTTTCTGCGAATGTCTCCAAAAGTCTTCTTCTTTCTGAACGGCTTTTGTATAACTGATAAACCGTAAGAGGTAGACAAAGTTTTTCTATACACAAAATGTAGATCGTGTTAAAATACACAATTTATGTCATATATACCATGTCATATGAACCATTTCCGAGATATTCCTTTTTATTTGTTTGCATTTTACAATATTTATATTTTTTTCAAATGGAAATTCATGATATGTTTTTTTTATGTCCTGGACATGCAAAGAGAATGGAATGCGCCACATAGCAACCAGCTCTTAAAATATTTGACTATCGCTTAAAATCAACCATATTCCCCTTGCACCTACAAGAAAATTAGCAATAAGATTTCTGCAAAGGTTTGTTTCGATTAACCTGAAATAGATGGAGAATAAGCGTTTGTAAAAATAATTTGCAAGAATAGAGAAAGACAGACAACACATCAATTCTTTTTTAACCTTTTCTACTTCTACTCTTAGGTAAAGAAAGTATTATACTCCATCGAAAAATTCGATACGAGATTTCATTGGAAATACCTGTTATGAGGCTCCCTGGATCCTAACATAATTAAACCAATTTAATTAATACAATGTTAAATCAGTACAATGAATTTAAAGTTTCTTTGTAGGTGCATTAGGTTTATCAGCTATAGTAGTACCAATAACGCAAACTCATGGAAATTATTTAATGCATTATTAGAAAACGATTGTCTGTGTGTGAGTGGTGTGTATATGCGCGTGTGTGTGTCTGTGTCTGTGAACCGCATACATACGCTCAAGGTATTCGTCTGTACTTTAAAAAATTCTAGCAGCCAAAGTAATAGAGGAAAAAATCTAATTTATTTTAGATAAAGATGAAATGCTAATACAGTTTACGTGTTTTAGTGGCTTTTCAGGTCGTTCATTTTATCATGTTTTACAATTTGTTTAAAAATATGTCAAAACTGCAACTTTTTTGTTCGTGGTGTTTTCAAAATTATCTTTCATGCAATGTATAGAGCATTTTTGTGCACACATCCATACACTTTCATCGAATGTGACTTAAACTGGTGGGGAAATATATTCGTGAAATCGTAAAAAGTGATCCGAAAATAAGGAATTATGGAAAAAATATTGACATTTTATCCTCCGTCAAATAAAATGCTATTTTCACCGCGAAACCAGGTAATACACAAGAAAAATTGCTCTATTTATGTAAAGTAATTTTGAAAGCTCCACGCACAAAGAGTTGTAATTTTGGCATATTTTTAGAAAAATTATAACACTTATAAAATGATCTGAAAAAAGGCCAAAACACGTAAAGTATATTACCGTTTGATTTTTATGTCCCCAAAAAAAAAATTTCTCCCTCCATTAATTTGGCTGCTAGAATTTTTTAAAGTGTAGACAATACTTGTTTGAGGGGGTATAACTCTAAAACGAAAAGTCTGATACACACCAAGTATTTAAGTTCCGTATCTTTCATAGATGCAACACGAAGATTTTCAAGAAAATTCCCAACCTTCAACTACCCTTTACATGGAACATTTTTCAACATTTTTATTTTCTCAAAAATGGTGTAACGTTTGTATCAAAATATCATACATTAAAGAATTTTACATGAAAACAAAATGTATATCTTGAATATCTCTGAACTAGCCTCTGAAGTCCTCTTTATTCGGAATTAATGTTGTAATCTTGTATAACTGGTAAACGTTAAGCGGTAGAGGAAAACGCAGTACGCAAAAGTGTAGATCTCTCTAAAACACAATTTATTTAAAAAAATAACTTTTTTATGCGATCGGCTATTTCTGAGAAATCGGTTATTAATGGTTTAAATTGTTCAATACTTTGTCAGTCTCTTCGTATCCTGTCGATTTTCAGTTGTTTCTCACAATGCCATGGAAACAACATGGAATTTTAACGCCAGCATACAGCGTCTAGTTCTTAAACATTTGATTACCGCTGTTCCCTATGTATCTATAATGAAACAGAAAAACAAGCTTTCGTAAAAATAGTTTGTATATCCATAATAGACATTAGAGGGTAGAGAAAGTCATGTGAGTATAACACATTAAGATTTTTAATAATAAGGGAACGCTACATTCAATGTTAATAAGGCCAGACATTCAATAACACGGAGATGCAGATTTATTAACAGCTCAGAGTTAGATTTTATCTGTTACATGTTCATTGTCATTTACATTGTTGACTTCAAGCTGAGCATTTAAGGTTGTTATGTATGTATATTTTTGACCACTAAATACATTTGTTCACTTACATATGTTTACTTTCTCTACTACGTAGAGTAAGTAGGGGAAGTATTGAATTCCACCCAAAAATTCGATACCGAGATTTCACCAGAAATACATGTTTTGAGACCCCCTGAATCCAAAAAAAGCATTTTTGGAAACATGTCTGTGTGTCTGTGTGTCTGTGAACAGCATAACTCAGAAACGAACAGTCGGGGAAACACCAAACTTGGTATTTAGGTTCAGTATCTTCCAGAGATACGACACGAAGGTTTTCAAGAAAATCCTCCCACCCCAGATTACCCTTTACATGGAACATTTTTCGAAAATTTTAATTTTCTCAAAAATAGCTCTAACGATTTTGATTAAAATATCATATGTTTAAGATATTTTCATGACAAATGAAATATATATCTCGAATTTTCTGGTATAATATCTCCTAAACTATTCTTCATTGTGAACGACTTTTGCATAACTGGTAAACCATAAGAGATAGACAATATTTTACTACACAAAAAATGTAGATCGTGTTAAAATACACAATTTATGTCATATACATTTTTTTGTTGAGTGAACCGTTTTCGAGATATTGCTTGTTATTCCCTTAAATTTTCCAATAGTTGTACTTTTTCTCAAATTCGTTATTCATTTTTTTTGTCCTGGCAATGCAAAAAAATCTGATGTGTTACACTCACATGAGTTTCTCTACTCTTGTACAAACTATTTATACAAACGCTTATTCTCCATCTACTTCATGTTAATCGAGATAAACATTTGCAGACTCTATCTTATTGCTCATTTTCTTGTAGATACAAGGGGAATATATATTTACAAGGGCAATATAGAAATACAGTAGCCTTTAAGCATAGACATATCTCTTAATAGCTGGTTGCTAGGTGCAGCACCTTTCCCTTTGCCACAGATTATAACTCTTTGCATATACAAGACAAAAAAATGAATAACGAATTCCCATTTGAGAAAATAAGTATTGAAAAATTTAAGGGAATAACAAGCAATATCTCGAAAATGGTTCACTCAACAAAAAAATGTATATGACATAAATTGTGTATTTTAACGCAATCTACATTTTTTGTGTAGTACAGATTTTGTCTATCTCTTATGGTTTACCAGTTATGCAAAAGTCGTTCACAATGAAGAATACTTTTGGAGACATTCCCAGGAACTTCATGATGTACATTTTATTTGTCATAAAAGTATCTTAAAGATATGATATTTTAATCAAAATCGTTTGAGCCATTTTTGAGAAAATTAAAATTTTCGAAAAATCTTCCATGTAAAGGGTACTCTGGGGTGAGGGGATTTTCTTGAAAACCTTCGTGTCGCATCCTTGGAAGATACTGAACCTAAATACCAAGTTTGGTGTTTATCCGACTGTTCGTTTCTGAGTTATGCTGTTCACAGTCACACAGACACACACACGGACATGTTTCCAAAAATGCTTTTTTTGGATTCAGGGGGTCTCAAAACATGTATTTCGGGTGAAATCTCGGTATCGAATTTTTGGGTGGAATACAATACTTCCCCTACTTACTATACGTAGTAGAGAAAGTAAAAATGGAATACTCCACCTCTTAAAATATTTGACTATCGCTTAAAGCCTAGCAATTCCCCTTGCATCTGCAAGAAAATTAGCAATAAGATTAACAACTCGATATCTCGATTAACATGAAGCACATGGAGAATAAGCGTTTGTAAAAACAGTTTGTACAAGAGTAGAGAATGTCATGTGAGTGTAAGACATCAGATTTTTCGTATTGCATAAAACCATTCTCCTCTGTACAGTAATTGTTCTTCCACTGTCTTCTCTTCTTCGCTTCCAAGTGCCCTTTGCATGCTGACGTTGGTTTATAACTTCTTTTTCTTGATGAATCCATTCATAATGCATATTGTTAATCTGTCTTCTTGCATGCTCGAAAAATGTTAATTATGTTCATACATCCTGTATTGTGTCGTTTTTAACTTTAATTCTTTGTTTTATTGAATTATTGTTGTTTCCATTCTCTTCCTGATACTGGTTCCCTTTAGTATTCCATTTCCATAGCTATAAGTTTGTTTTTAAAGATATTCTTGTTGCCAAGTTTCTGCAGAACACAATCTTGTGCCTGATATTACAGTTTATATCTGATTTCTGTCGTGAAGTTCTTATCCTATAATGTAAAACTTAGAACTGATGTTGCACATTTTCCTTTCTTGAAAGTTTCCTTTTCTCCTCTTCTAATAAAAAAAACTAGATTTTTCAAAATTAAGTTCAAGACTAACCTCTCATATATGTGGTAAATCTCCTGCACATACCTCCGTAACCATTGAAGAGATGCTCGGTGACTCGCATTCGGTGACTATGAGGTTCGCATTCGTGTGGTCTCGGGTTCGATTCCCGTCCAATCTGACCTTGGGGTTTTCATTATTTTCCCTGGTTGGTAGGCGAATGCTGGGGTGGTTTGTCATCTACCACGATTTCCCTTTCATTCCGTTTCCTTCTCATCTTTCTAGAGTATTTCTAGGTTTCGTGGCGTATGGAGGTGCCGGGCTGATGGCGCAGATGCTTGCTCAAAGGAAACGGTATTCCCCGTGGACACTAGAGAGCTGCTTGGTCGTCAGGTCGTTCATCGCCCTCTCCAGCAGTGGGACGGTCCTCGACCTGGAATTACAGGATCTCCGCGCGCCTCTGTTCCTATCTGCCTGCAGTCTGTAGCTTCCTGTGGTTCCCTCACTTCATCCCTCCCTCCTGGTGTGTGGTAATCAGAGTGACAAAAGTATCTGCCTTCACTTTAAGAAGATTCCAGTTGCCAAATTAATGGACCTAAAACTCTCTTAATACACAGAAAGAATAAATACTATTATATTTTATGTGTTTTTGCATCTTACAAGATATGCCATTTTATTAGTTTTGTGGTTTTTTGAAAATTGCATCTCTTTTAACCTTTTTATTCTTTCGTATTTACAAAATTATTTTATATGCACTTAGTAGTGCAATTTTTTGTATATAGCACCTGATATTTTCATCCAGTATGATTTAAACTAACAGGGAAATACCTGAAGTAAAATTTGAAGCGCTAATGAGGAAGTTTCGGAAAATCCCTGACTTTGACATTTTATTTTATTCTTTTTACAAATGAAAACCTATTTTCACCGCAAAATCAGGTAACGCAAAGAAACATTGCTCTATTTAAAGCATGAAAAATAATTCTGTAAAACCACGTATAAAATGTTGAACAATCTATATATTTTTCAAACAATTGTAAAAATAATAATATGCAAAATATTGAAAGCTGTAATATATTTGCTCTTTCTGTCAATTAAAAATGACAATTGTATCTACATTAATTTGGTTAATAGAAGTTTTAAAACTCTGTACGGATATTATGTCCGCCTCCGCATGTAGGCCGCAGTGCGCGAGAAAATCATGTGAATATTTCTAACATGATCTGTTTTCTCTCTTATTTATGTTTTCTAGTAATGAGTTAATGCTCTGGGCTTTAGCTTTACTATTGATAAGCTATGCTAGGGCTAGAATTCCAACAAAATTATATACCGTATTCTTACATATATTTATAAACATAATAAACAAAATATGCCGAGTTCCACACAAGTTTTAAAAATAGAATGAAAATGATGTAGCAAGGTCTTAAAACCCACATCATCTGGAGGTAATGCATTCCTAAACTTCCTGAACCCTTGTAATGGATGCTTTGTGTTTAACTGAAAGCTTCGTAATAACATACAGTGGGTCAAATTCCAGGGAAAGACGGCTATTACGTCATGTCAGGACTTCTGGGCGCGCCCCCACGATTTGTCCTGCTACCGCCTCAACAGCCCACTGTTATTAACGTTGCCAAGATAAGACTCAAAATCGACGTTCAGCCAAAATAAGTTCTATATTTATTTTCTCCGGAAAAACATCAGGAAGTTTTAGCACCCTCTGGCCAACATTTCTCAAACGATATGATTGAATTGTCACTTAGGAAACCAATCATGAATCTGTTTTAATGTAACCGGTACTTTGCCAAATAAACCATATGCTTCTCTTAAGATTATTTATGCCAGGTGAATCAACACTCACTAGATTTCTGTGTTTATGCAACACGCAGTTCATACTCCTGGTCGAGATCATCGACCCTTTTGTCAAGGAAATGCTTTCTTCTACAGTTATGCCTGTTATAACACATGTATTTGCTCCTGGACCTCATCGCCATAATTTATTAACTGCTGCAGAAACTTGAAAAAATGTGATCACATGACTTTCTCTACTCACTCTCCTACAGTCCAGATAAACTTTTAATTTAAATTTACAAATTTCGTTATACGATATAGTAGGTAAACGAAAGTCAGATTTTTAAAGAACGTGTTACTATATGATGGCTTTAAAATTCCATGCTCTTTACATGACAAGAGAAAAAACGAATACCGACTTACCATTTGAACAAGGTGTAAGTATTTCCAAATCCAAACCAGTAGAAAAAAATATTGCGAAAATGTTTAAAAATTAAGTTAAGGTACTTTCTGACACCGAATAAATTTAACGATACCACTCAGCTATTTACTCTCTTGGTACTCAGTGGCTTTTATATAGTTCTAGTGCATCTCTCTGCCTGGTGAATTCTTCTTACCACTTCGAAACTGATGCAGTAATTTGTATCATAAATTATTTAAATGTAAAAAATGATTATATTATGAATATGCATTATTATGTGACATTGATTTGAGATGTTTATTGATTGTAATTATTGTTGAGAAATAAGTTTATATGGCCTTACTGAAACTGACAATAATAGCGTGCAATAATGCAGCGAGGGGGTGAGCTGTTTATCATTATTAGAGACGAGGAAGTTACGTAATGTTGGCGCGTTTTCCTTTAGAATTTGCTGGAACATTATACCTAGAGCATATGTATTCATAATTTTCATTGGATATAAAAATAGACGCTAATGTTGGCGCGTTTTATTAGCCAATTGCAGCTCAGTTATAATCTTTAGGCATATCGGGGTGTAGGAGTATAAAAAGGGCTAGGTTAGAGATAGACCCCGTCAGTTCGTCGAAAATGTTTGTATGCTACACGTCGCCCTCAGTCCAGCAGAAATATTTGTAATGTATACGTCGGCTATCGATTCGCAAGTTACGCGTAGCAGAGTTAGGAAAATTCTCAAGTGTTGTAAAGTTAATTATACAAAAGGTTGAAGTACGTGAATTAAAAGTGATCAGTAAGAAGTTGTTATAACAGTTTCAGTTTGGCGAGTGTCTAGATCAATGTGTAAAGGTGATAGTGAATGTGTTCGACAATAAAAGTGTAAAACAAATTCTTTCATCAGTGTTATCTTTGGATAAAAGACTCCTTTCCGTTTACACAACCTGTATAAAGAGATGTGCTCGACCAAAAAGATCATAGCTAGCCGGAGGACAGTAAACAAAAATTAAATAAAATAACAGTCGCATTCCTTCAAACAAACACTAATACTACCGCAAATTGCTAACACCAGATGGAGCTACAAACCTAACAAAGAATCACATCACAAAATGGCTTCACCACGTGAAGTAAACACATATACACAAACATTCTAAGTATACCGCCGCAAATTGGCTCCCAAACGTGGGGCTCAACAAATTAAATAAATATGATAAGTAATACCGTCGCAAAACTTTCCTGGATTGTTAATGCATTTCAGCATTCTTTAGAGCCTACATTAAGCATTTAATCGTTATCTATTAAGGTCCCAAGCTATTATGTATGCTGCATCAAATGTCCTCTTCTTCCATGCCATGTTTAGGCCATTGACATTCCGAGGCTAATTTTTAAATTGATCTCTCCATTTTCTTCGGGTCATCCAATTCTTCTGTTTCCAAATGGTCTATAAAGCAATGCTTGCCTACGAAATCCTGAAGAAGTCATTCTTAGCAACACTTGTTTCCATTTTTACTTTCTCTACTACGTAGAGTAAGTAGGAGAAGTATTGTATTCCACCCAAAAAATCGATACCGAGATTTTACCGGAAATACATATTTTGAGACCCCGTGAATGCAAAAAAAGCATTTTTGGAAACATGTCCGTGTGTGTGTGTCTGTCTGTGAACAGCATAACTCAGAAACGAACAGTCGGATAAACACCAAACTTGGTATTTAGGTTCAGTATCTTCCAGACATGCAACACGAAGCTTTTCAAGAAAATCCCCTACCCAGATTATCCTTTACATGGAACATTTTCCGAAAATTTTAATTTTCTCAAAAATGGCTCTAACGATTTTGATTAAAATATCATATGTTTGAGATATTTTCTTGAAAAATAAAATTGTATATCTTGAATTTTCTGGAAATGTCCCCAAAAGTATTCTTCATTGTGAACAACTTTTGCATAACTTGTAAACCATAAGAGATAGACAAATGTTTACTACACAAAAAATGTAGATCGCGTTAAAATACACTCTTTATGTCCTATACAATTTTTTGTTACGTGAACCATTTTCGAGATATTGCTTGTTATTCCCTTAAATTTTTCAATACTTATTTTCTCAGATGGGAATTCGTTATTCATTTCTTTTTGTCTTGGATATGCAAAGAGTATTAATCTGTGGCAAAGAGAATGGTGCTGAACGTAGCAACCAGCTATTAAGAGATATGTCTATGCTTAAAGGCTACTGTATTTCTATATTGCCCTTGCAAATATATGTTCCCCTTACATCTACAAAAAAATTATCAATAAGATACAGTCTGCAAATGCTTATCTCGATTAACATGAAGTAGATGGAGAATAAGCGTTTGTAAAAATAGTTTGTACAAGAGTAGAGAAAGTCATGTGAGTGTAACACATCAGAGTAGCTGTTCTGTGTTACGCACATTTCTTAGTCTCTCTGATTTTGTTATTCCTGGTACGGGTCTTAAAATTTTCATGTGTGCCGCTTCCAACCTTAATTTTTCTCTGTTTTTAATACCCATATTTCACTTGCACGTTTTAATGCTGGCTTTGATGCTCAAATTTTTATCAAAATGTTTTTAATGCGTCCATTTATTTCACTGAATATATCAATTTTTTCTTCATTATCCTCATTTGTGCTATTTGTTGATAATGTGAAGTCCAGATATGTAAAGAAGACAGATGTTTGTTTCGGGATTTGTGTCCTCAATTATTTCGTCTTCAATGACGATCTTTACTCTCAGTTGGTCTTTTCCTTCTATTGCTATGGCTTTAGTCTTTTTACAGCGTATTTGCATATTATAGTCTTTAGTAATCGTATTTATATTATTAAATTGCATCAAATTTACCTCCGTAATTCACATCACATTCGAAATATTAACTTAAATCTTCTGTTTGAGATAGCAGTACATCACCCAAACAGTTTGCGTTTCTCTAGGTTTTTATATCTGTCATTTTTCTTAAATTTCTGTGATAAATGTTTCATTCATGAGTATTCAATGGTGAGTAGTGAAGTAGAATTTTTCTTTAGTTTTAACAGTTTACGTAGGAGTTACTGTTGTTGGAGGTTTTGCACCACGTTTTTGGGAGTTAATTTGAAGAAGATTGTTTGTTACGTAATATGCTGCTACGTATGTAAAGCTGATTTGAAGATGTATTTTTGTTGTTACACTCCAAGTTTAAATAAAAATATATATTAACTTTGTTATTAAACTGCTTCTATAGATAGTATTTATGTTTATGTTTTTGGCTCGGCTGCGTCAGTATTGTTTTAGAGACACGTTTCTCTTAATCAGGGCATGGTGCAGCAAGAATGTAGGCTTACACAGATTTCAAGTTTAAATTCAGTTCTTTTTATTAATCCATGATACAAATTAAATAGCACTACACTGATATCAAGATGTGAGACTCTTTAATTTAATACTTGCACTTTGTTAACGCGTATATATAATTTTCGTTTCACAGGAATACGTAATATTTCTTTAGAGAACACATCTTCCATCCGATCACTACCAAGGTCTGCAGGCAACTGAATATATTTCAACCGTCCATTCCCGTAAACCTCTGATTGGCTAATCCTAGTCCAATAGAATACCTGCATTTAGTTAAAGCTTTTTCTGGCTGTTGATTGGTTAATTTTAAACTGTCATAAAATTTACATTATTGCTGCCCTAATCATGTCTGGTAGCATTTAAACTCTCAAACTCATTATTGTCTCAAGGTTACCTCACTGTTACCTCATTGTTAGCAGCTTTAAACTTATTATTCTCACAGCTCTTACATTATTAAATTACGTAATGTGTTCACATAACATTATTAAACATGTTTACAATAATATAAGCATATGCAATGACTGTTACATACATTTTTTTAATTATTACATACATATTGCTTCAAGGCGGGCTGTTATTGAATTTACATATTATATAATTTAATTGAAATTATTCAAGTGTTAAAAATACTGCCTCAGTAGTAAGTACACTGTATGTAAAAGTTTACAAAGTTGGTTAGGAAACCCGTGTGACTATGTTTTTATGTGAGCCTTAACTCGAATCAATTTGTGTCCTTTAAACAGCTTTTGTATTAAGTGTAAGAACTTCATACGTTAATGCGCTCTAAAGCATGTGAGGAAGACGGGCCTAATGCATACCCACTGCTTAACAGATTTTATTACCTAGGATCCCAGGAGTAGGTGATTCATCTGGTATAAGACCTGAAACAGTTTTAACTCATATTTGCGGTTGAAGATGAGATACCGCAATAAGCAGTTTAAAAAAAGCCAGGTTAGTTTTATACCTAAGTGTTTTATATCATTCATGTGATGAAAAATCTTATTTTTTTTATGTACTGGTCATGCAAAGAGAATGGAATACTCCACATAGCAACCACCTCTTAAAATATTTGACTATTGCTTAAAGCCTACCAATTCCCCTTGCATCTACAAGAAAATTAGCAATAAGATTAACATCTCGATTAACATGAAGCATATGACGAATAAGCGTTTGCAAAAATAGTTTGTGCAAGGGTAGAGAAAGTCATGTGAGTGTAACACATCAGATTTTTTTCGCTAAGTACCTACTTCTAATGTTATTATTTCTGTTGCTTCTGTAATTTCAGTTCCATTTCTGCTTCTTTTGAATTTATAATTTCCGTCATTTAGTCTTTATATATGTTAGATAAAAGAGTAAAATTTTAGATCAAAGAGAGCTGCAACGATTTGTGTTGTGAACAGATAATGCGAATGCCCTCAAAAATTAATCATGTAAAAAGACACAATGAAAAGTAAAACCTAATCAGACCAAGTCCAGTTATTAAACATATGCAAATACAAAAGGCAATTGCCATGTGATTGGACTTGAAATCAAAGTTGGCCCACTCATGTGCTCTGACTTAGAAGTTCTATTTTCAGGCCATATTGTCTAAAAATGATATTATTTTTTCTCCCCACACTCCAGTTTTAGCAAAGTTTGTTTTCATTTTGTAACATTCAAACGTTGAATCTTATTTTTTATTAGCACAAAGAATCTAAAGTGATGGATTTACATGACTTTCTTCGTCCCTCTTCCACAAACTTCCTTACAAAAGCTGACTAATCCGGCTACTTCTTTTTAATACAGATAAACCGTCATCACTAATTTACACATTTCGTTGCAGCTATAAGAATACAGAAGCTGCCGATGGTCAGATCTTTCAAGCCCGTTTGCTATGTGAAATTCTATTATTTTTACATGAACATGAAAAAGAAAGTATAGCGATTTTCAGTTGGCAAAGGTATAAAGTATTTGAAAATTCGAACAATAACAAATAATATCTAGGAAATGGTTAACACCACAAACATTGTATTTGAGCTAATTATGTGCTTCGACGAGATTTACATTTTTTATGCAGTAATATTTTTTCTAGCTCATATGGTTTACCAGTTATACAAATGTTATTCAGAATACAGAGGAGCTCATAGGCTATTCCCATAAAATTCAATGTATATGTTTTATTTGTCACAAAATATCTTAAGCAAATGGGGGAGAGAGAGCCAATTTTAAAGCAAAAAGTTCCATGTAAAAGGTAGTTTGGATTGGTGGATTTTCTTCAAATCTTCGTGTCACATCCTTCAAAGGCCTTGAACTTAAATACTAACTTTGGTATTTAACTGAATTTTCGTTTTTAAGTTATGCTGTTCACAGACATGTACAGGACCTTTTTCTGAAGGGGCCTCAAAACATGTATTTCCGGTTAAATCTCGACATTGCATTTTGTATGGAATACAATACTTCTTCTACTTACGTTGAAAAAGTAACAATATTACTAATTGTTTTACTTATCTACGCAAGAAATTAGATCACGAAATTACATAAAATAAAACAAAATTCAGATGAGTAGACGGAAAACCCGTTTTAGCAGTCCGAAATAGTCTAATCTAAAAAAGAAACCCGTCTATCGATATATCTCGAGTTAGCAGCCACTGAAGCATGCGACAGATGGCACAAAAGCGCTCGATATATTTATCAAAATAATTACACGCCCTGTCCGCTATAGTGTGCCTGCCAATAAACATTCATGCAGATTCTTTGCCTGCTGACATCAAAGAGACCCCGACCTTAGCAAACCAATTTACATGATGGATTAAATAAAATCGCCGGATGCAGCATCATCAAGAGAGTGAGGCATGCTTTGTACCAGCCGAATTGCTTCGTATTATTTATGTGAGTTCTTTCATGAAAATTATGTCGTTCATTTTAACGGAAATTATTCCCTACACGTGTGTTCTGTATTTATACGCTTAGCCTAGAAAACCGAGGCTTTTGTAAAGACAGTATTCTAATAAAAGATACATAACTTAGTCTGTTTCACGTTCTGTTTCGGGACAGAATATGAAATTGCTTTGAAACAACCAATTTTATAAATAAAACTACTAATATTACATACATATCTAATAAAACAATAACGTTTCATTTTAATGCTTAAGAGCTTCAAAATATTGCAGTAAAGTTTTAATTTTGCATTTAATTAATGCTATTTTTTTGAAGTAAAGACTTACTCAAACACCTGCAATAGAAAAAGCTGATTTCTTACATTCACATGCCTTTCTTAACCCTTCTCGCTTATTAGTGGGTATACAAATTATTCTTACGAAAATTTATTTTCCTATCTACTTCATTTTAATCCAGATAAGCCTCTCTGGAAATAGCTACATTACATATTTCGTTATACAAAGGCAATCGTGATAGTCAAATGTTTTAGAACTGGACACTACACGCTGGCCTTAAAATTTCATACTCTTTCCACGATATCGCGAAAAAAACTGAAAATCGACAGGACTTTAAAAGAATGCATAAGTATTCAACAATTCCAACCATTAATAACGCATATTTCGGAAATGGTTGATACCAGAAAAAACTTATTAGAAATAAATTGTGTGTTTTAAAGAGATCTACATTTTTGTGCAGTGCATTTTCGTCTATCGTTTAACGTTTACCAGTTATACAAGTTATACAAAATTCCTACTGAATGAAAAGGACTTAACAGGTTATTTTCAGAAAATTCAAGTTATACATTTTTTTATGGTATTTTAATCAAAATCGACAGAGCCGTTTTTTAGAAAATAAACAATTTCGAAAAATGTTCCATGTAAAGGGTAGTTTGGGGTGAGGGGTTTTCTAAACCTTCGTGTAGCATCTTCGAAATGTGCTGAATCTAGATAATAAGTTTGGTATTTATCCAACTTTTCATTTTTGAGTTATGCCGTTCACAGACGTACAGACAGGCGCGCGCACACATACACACATGGATCTTGTTTTAAAAATACGTATTTTGTGTTCACGGGACCTAAAAACAAGTATTTACGGTGAAATATCTATATCGAATTTTTGGGTGGAGTGGAATACATCCCTACCTACTATATATGTGGTAGAGAAAGTAAAACTGAGCCTAAGGCCCAAAATACATCATCCAGTAATGAGAAATTCATTTTGTGTCAAAATGCCATTCATCGTTCGGGTTACTTGCTGGACCAACCTTAAAACATATCACCGTTTTACGGCTTATTACCGCTGTAAAATAGATAACTTCGTTGAAAAATATTTGTATGCGCGTGTGGCGTGCGTGCATTCTTTTACATTTAACGATAGCTATGACCGAAATATCATAAAAACGTGTTTAATGCTAAAAAATACTTTAATAATTCCTGAATCTGAAAAAGGTTTCATTCTTCCCCAGACGCCATTTTAAATGCCCCATTGCATGTTTAAATCTAGTAAACTCGGCAAGGAAAAATTCAATACAATACGAGATCTGTCTCGTTTCGTTCAAAGTAAGAAGCGAAGTTCTTCAGGTAAATAAAAGGAAATAAAAGGCAAGAAAAATTGCAATAGAGGAGATGGAAAAGGAAATCTGGAGGTTCGACCTAGGGTAAGTTTTCCGAAGAAATCCACAGTTTAGACATTCATAGAAAGATAAAACAGCCTGAGCTCGTATTAGACAAACAGAACCAGAGCTTCTAAACCGAGAAAAATTAGACAAGATAAGGGCTGTCATGGAACCAAGAAAATCGCTGCCGCATTTTAAAACGCGTTTTTTGATGACAGAATAATTGACTTGCCTGCTCGCTCTCCATATCCAATCCATGCATGTAACTATTATCTATAGAGAACGTAAAGATAAAGTTTATGCAAAAATTCCCATATGCTCGGCGAATTAGAAGACACTATCGAGTGTGGGTTTGTCTGCAAAAAAATCTGATGTGTTACACTCACATGACTTTCCCTACTCTTGTACAAACTATTTTACAAACCCTTATTCACCATATGCTTCATATTAATCGAGATATCGAGATGTTAATCTTATTGCTAATTTTCTTGTAGATGCAAGGGAATTGGTAGGCTTTAAGCGATAGTCAAATATTTTAATTGCTGGTTGCTATGTGGAGTATTCCATTCTCTTTGCATTACCAGGACAAAAAGAAAAATCTGATGTGTTACACTCGCATGACGTTTTCTACTCTTGTACAAACCCATATGCTTCATGTTAATCGAGATATTGAGATGTTAGTCTTATTGCTAATTTTCTTGTAGATGCAAGGGGAATTGGTAGGCTTTAAGCGATAGTCAAATATTTTAAGAGGTGGTTGCTATGTGGAGTATTCCATTCTGTTTGCATTACCAGGACAAAAAGAAAAATCTGATGTGTTACACTCGCATGACGTTTTCTACTCTTGTACAAACCCATATGCTTCATGTTAATCGAGATATTGAGATGTTAGTCTTATTGCTAATTTTCTTGTAGATGCAAGGGGAATTGGTAGGCTTTAAGCGATAGTCAAATATTTTAAGAGGTGGTTGCTATGTGGAGTATTCCATTCTCTTTGCATTACCAAGACAAAAAAATGAATAACGAATTTGATAAAAAGTGTAAGTATTGGAAAATTTAAGGGAATAACAAGCAATATCTCGAAAATGGTTCACTCAACAAAAAAATGTATATGACATAAATTGTGTATTTTAGCGCGATCTACATTTTTCGTGTGGTAAACTTTTGTCTATCTCTTATGGTTTACCAGTTATGCAAAAGTCATTCACAATGAAGAATACTTTTGGAGACATTCCCAGAAGATCCGAGATATACATTTCATTTGTCATGAAAATATCTTAAACATATGATATTTTAATCAAAATCGTTAGAGCCGTTTTTGAGAAAATTAAAATTTTCGAAAAATCTTCCATGTAAAGGGTAATCTGGGGTGGGGGGATTTTCTTAAAAACCTTCGTGTCGCATCTCTGGAAGATACTGAACCTAAATACCAAGTTTGGTGTTTATCCGACTGTTCGTTTCTGAGTTATGCTGTTCACAGACACACACACACACACATGTTTCCAAAAATGCTTTTTTTTTATTTAGGGGGCCTCAAAACATGTATTTCCGGTGAAATCTCGGTATCGAATTTTTGGGTGGAATACAATACTTCCCCTACTTATTATACGTAGTAGAGAAAGAAAAATACGTCGAGTCTTCAATATGTTCAGTAGGTGCCAGACTTGCATATACGCAGAGCGGCATTATTTAGTGCACTGTTTATAACGAAAGGTATAGGAGAAAAACGGCGAACCGGTCCGCCGCTAGTGTACGAACGGATTCGTATAGCAGCATCGTGGGAGCAGTGGGCTACCAGATGCGCCATTCGAGAGAAACCGGTAATAAAGGTGACTAAGGGGAACCCTAATTGGTGACATGCTGCGCTAAATGGCTTAAAATAAAAGTCAATAGTACAGAAAGAACTATGTATTATCACTGTGTATGTTGGTTTACTGCCTTACTACACTTTTTGCATTCAACGTATTAGTTTTAATAACAGAAGTTCTTACCTGAGGCAGTATTTTTAACACTTAAATGATTTCAGTCAAATTATATAATATATATATATATATATATATTCAATAACAGCCGGCCTTAAAGCACTATGTATTTGTAACAATATATAAAATGTGTATATTACAGTCATTATTTATGTTAATATTATTGTATACATGAGTAATAATATTACGTGAATGTATTACGTAATTTAATAATGTAGGGGCTGTGAGAATAATAGGTTAAAAGTTGCTAACAATGAGGTAACCTTGAGGCAATAATGAATTTGAAAGTTTAACAATACTACTTGTAATTCTTGGAAGCAATAATGTAATTTTAGTGACAGTTTATAAAATAGCCAATCAACAACCAGGAAAAAGCTTTAGTTAAATGAAGGTATTCCATTGGAATAGGATTAGCCAATCAGAAACTAAAATGAACCAAATTTACAAATTTAGAAGTCAGTTGCTTGTAGACAGCGCTCATAACTGGACGTGTTGGTTGTAGAGAGTGTTCCTAACCAGACGCGAGATGCGTCCTCGAGAAATTTAATACGTATTCGTGTGAGACAAAAATAGTTTACGTATTTAAAAAGTGCAAGTAATTAATAAAAGAATCTCACAGCTCTCTATATCAGTGAAGTGTTATTTAAATTGTGTCAAGAATTAATAAAAAGGAGTGAATTAAGAATTATAATTTGTGTAAGCCTACATTCTTCAGCCGCACCACACCTTGCAAAGAAATCCATGTGTCTAACAAACATAAATATATAATGTTTAAAGAAACAGTCAAAATTATAAAATTAATATTTTTAAACTTGGGGCAAAGTCCACCGGAAAGTACATTTGGGGCGAAGGCTACCGAAAACTTTTTACCATACGTGCGGTTGCAACTCTTCAAGTTCGGCTCCCCAACAGTCGAAATATAATACAACTCCTTCATACAACAAACAAACCTTCTTCAAAATGGCTCCCAAAGCGTGGGGCAAATAACGTAAAGACAATAACTACTTCATACCTCATAGTCAGGTTTGATTTTTTTAGACAGCGCACAAGCTAAAAGCTTTAGATTATCGCACCAGTGACCAACTTGGTTTCAAATCCAATCACATGGCAATTACCCTTTGTATTTGCACACGTTTAATAACTCGACTTTGTCTGATTAGGTTTTACTTTTCATGATGTCTTTTTACATGGTTAATTTCGCATGGCGCTCGCATTACCTATTCACAATACAAATCTTCGTACATCAATCTATCGTATTCGTTGTAGAGTTAAGCTATGGGTTATATCGACAGCCTTCTGCTTTCTATCTACGATAATCTACATAAAGATTCAATGCGGAATTTATGAATACAGAAGAAACTGAAATGGAAGTGAAATTATAGAAACAGCAGAAAGAGTAATACTAGAAGTACTTAACTCCCCCCCCCCTCAAAAAATAAAAACAGAAAGGAATATGATGTAGTATTTAATAGTTTAATTGTCTGGTGTAAGGTAAAACATGGCGAAAATAATCTCACTGAAAATGACTGCTAGTGAATCATAAAGACATATGACATCTCGCTTTTTAACGTCATTTTGCTTCAAGAACGCTTTCTAAACGTCATATCTGTTAGTTTCAGGAATTAATATTATAATATTGATATTTCACAAATTTGAGGGCTGTCTAAACTCGACCTACGGCCTTTGTTTTACCCCTTGTATAAAATCTATTATTAATTTAAGACGTGTAAAGTGCCTTAAATTATATTTAAGCTGATAATTTGTGTACAACAGTTAGGTTTTTAGCTTTGGAACTAAATTCATGTGCCATTCTGTAAATAATGCACATTTCATATTATAATCTAAAAATAACATTTGCTTTCATTTCAGCAGGTAGTTTATTCAAATGTCTTTTTAAAATATTATAAGTGTAAGTAAAACTAAAATATGCTGTGCATTTTTTATGCTGCATATCTACTATATAAAATTTCTTTAATATTTTAAAATGGACAGTTTTCTCACACCAATATCACTAGCAGAGTTTTATGTACTCATTTGTTTCTTTTTAACATTCCAAATTTCTTGTTGAATGACATTTTTGGTTGCTTTAAATTCGGTAAGCTATCAGAACTGCTTCAGATCATATTTTTGCTATAGGATATGTCTGCTGATGATTGCTAAAGAATATGGTTCACGTTTGTAATAGTGCATTCTCTTAAATCGCTCATATTCTCTGTATTTTATAATGAGAGAACCATCTATGGCTTGAAATGTCCGTAGAGATATTAATAACATGTTCAATAATTTAATTTATGAAATAATAAATGCGTAGGGCTCAAAAGAAACAAACCCAAACCACGTTTATTATCCATAAAATGGTTTAGACCTTATCAAATTTATAATTGTTTAAAATTTAGAAGTGGCTTTTGAAAATAGATGCATTACATGACGGGTCATTAATTAATTTACAGACTGAGAATACCTGAATAGATATTCTAGGAATTCTAGCGTTTTAAAGTGCTAAAAACGTAAAACAATGATCAGATGCCTGATAAATTGAGAATTAACGAACTTCAGCCGTTTCTCTGGTGACGTAAGCAAGCTAGTAAAGAAGCAGAAATGTCTGCCACTGGACCTTGAGGATGTCCGATGTTTTGGAGCGGTACTGTACCACGCCTGGATCATATCTCGGTCGACGCGGGTGGTCCGCGGTGAAGTTTCTACTGCAGAAACCTTCCAGCCGCAGTCGCCACGTGGAGATAGCCACTGTTTATGCGAATTGGTTACACCTTCTCCGCAAAGTGACACTCTTGCCTACTTGTCCTGAACGACATGGAAAAAGCAATGAAACTGAGCAGGTGACCACAATTGTTTTGCATCATCCCCTAACGATAATATTGAATCTGTGACAATACGGAGTGACACATGTACGGAGATGGTATTTATTGACGTTTATAGGAGCCCCAAAACATCCCACGACATGTCCTAAGCATTAAAAGTTTAGAAAGTTACACTTGCTGGTAAGTAATCTGGGGCTAGCCAGTATAATCCCGGCCTAATGCATGGCCTAATGATGACAACTAAAGTCCTCTCTGGCTTATGTGGCTTCCAGAAATTACGTGAAGAAAAAGCCTACTGCAGGACGACACAACCATTGCCAGTCATGTAAATATTATAAATACGTTTAACACTTAGTTAAAACAAAAAATAAACAAAATTAAAAATGGGGAATGAAAAGAGAATAGTTCTTGGTGGTGTTCCCCGGAAACGACACATTCAAATCAGAACCAAGGAAAATTACACATATTAACATAATTATAAATAAAATTCTTGATTGATGTGCTACACTCATATGACTTTCTCTACTCTTGCAGAAACTATTGTTACAAACGCTTATTCTCCGTCTACTTCATGTTAATCGAGATAAACGTTTCCTTTTATTGCTAATTGCTATGTGGTGTATTCCATTCTCTTTGCATGTCCAGGACATAAAAAGACGAATAGTGAATTGTCATTTGAGAAAAAAGTAAAGTATTTGAAAATTCAAACAAATGACAAGGAATATCTCGGTAATGGTTCACTCCACAAAAAATACATATGACACAAATTTTGTGTTTTAACGAGATCTACATTTTTTGTGTAGACAAATTTTGTCTCTCTCCTACGGTTTACCAGTTATGCAAATGCCATTCAAAATGAAGAGGACTTTTGGGGACCTTCCCAGAAAATTCATGATATACATTTCATTTGCCATGAAAATATCTTAAACATATATTTTAATCAAAATCGTTAGAGCAATTTTTGAGAAAATCAAATTTTCGGAAAATGTTCCACGTAATGGGTAGTCTGGGGTGGGGGATTTTCTTTAAAGTCTTTGTGTCGCATCCTTGGAAGATACTAAAGTCAGATACCAAGATGGTATTTATCCGACTTTTCGTTTTTGAGTTATGCTGTTCACTGACACATGGTCATGTTTCCAAAATATGCTTTTGGATTCAGGGCACCTTAAAACATGTAATTCCGGTGAAATCTCGGTATAGAATTTTTGGGTGGAATGCAATACTTCGCCTGCTTACTTTACGTAGTAGAGATAGTAAAAATACCACAATTTCACCCTATACGATATCTTTATAGCTTTTCTCTTAATCTACTAATTTCCAAAGCCGTTTGAGTTTCTCTGATAAGGTTCTGTGATATTGTTGTAGAGTATATGTAAAGTTGGAATTGAATTTGACGACACCGATTAATTCTGAGAACTTAGCGTGCAAGAAAAGCTGAATCATCTTTGGAAACGCAAGATATATACAACATTTGTATCGCTTCATTCGGACCCACCGTTAATACATTCTAAGAGGTGTGAAAAGTAATGTGAAACGGGGAGAAAATACCAATGAAGTCTGATGTGACCAAAATGCCTTTAATTTCTCCCTAAAAAGAGGCAGATACTACAGTACTTACTGGAATCACGCCTGAATAAGTACTTTGAGGCCATATTTTATATCATAATGCCAGAGTAATTGTAGTGTAAATTAATATTATTGTATATACAGGATTTTGGATGTTTGTTAGCCATAAGTATTGTTAGGATATAAGTTTACACGGCCTTACTGAAACTGACAATAGAAGTGGTTAACAATAAACCGAGGGGGCTGAGTTGTTTATCACTAAGAAGAGGCAAACAAATGACGTCAGGGTAGCGTGCCTTTTTTTAGAAATGGAGGGAATATCTTCCCTAGAGCATATATGTTAGTAGTAGTGATTGGCTGACCAAAACAGACGCTAAAGTTGTCACGATTTGGTAACCAATAGCAGCTATATTATAATGTTCAGGCAATTCGAGGTGCATGAGTATATATTCTTGAGTGTCACACAGTGTCGCACAGTTCGGAAGAATCTCTCACGAGGTGCACGTCGCAGAATTAGTTACAAAAATATAAAGTACACGAAGTAATTGGTGCGCGACAACTAAAACGACTGTAGTTACATTCAGAAATATCACAGTTTCAGTCAGGCGTGTATAAAATTAAATATGTCAATTATTAATTAAGCGTGACGGCAATAAAAGTCAAGATTCAAAGTTTTTTATCAGCGTTTTCTTTTAGTAACAATTTCTTTCCGTTTGCACATCCTGCTTAGAGACACTTGCTCGACTGAGTTATAAAAGCTAGTCGGAGGACAAAGAACCCAAATTTAAAAATAATTAAACAATAAGCGCCCAACAAATAAGATAACACAAGATATTGAGAACTGCGACAACTTCTCAGTCAATGCAATCAGCTTCCAAGATGTGAAGAAATAGTGAAGAGATGTGAAGTCACAATATCATAAGTTCAAAGAAAGGCAATGAGCATTTTTCAGAAACCAGAAAGAAGAGAACAGCTGGGAAAAAGACCATAGATAAGCAGTGAAAAAGTAAAATTCAAACAGTCGTTCTCTTTCCCAATGTTCTATATGACAGATTGTACTCTAAAGAATTTAAGGTTTACTTGTTCCATGTTCTAGTTATTCATTTTGATTTACATCTCCTTTAAATGACATAAATTTAATGCCACAATGTATTATTATATCTGCTCATAGCCATTAGAGGCGAAAAGTTTCTGTTCTCCACTGTAGATAACCTCCGATCTCTTTCAGAAACGAGAAAGACAACCAAATTTCCACTTCAAAGCTTTGAGTATCTTCATTACTGCGTGAAAGCCCATAACATTCAGAAATACCTAACCAGGTCACCCTACAGTCTCACAGTATCATGTTACAAGCTTAGGATGATCCAGCATATAATGAACTTGATCCAAAGATGAAGTGGGAAGCATATGTTAGCCTTGTTGGGAATGAAACCACAGCTGAGAGCGTATGTATGTACAGCAGTTCAAATAGGCACGTGGCAAGTCGTAACCTCCATCCCTCCCCCTTCTAATCTTACAGCCCAGACCCTCTTTAATGCTATAAACGTTAGACCTATCTGCATTCGTAACGTCCGCCGTGAAAACATTAGACTCTGAAGATGAGAGATCAATTGAACTCAGAGAAATAAAGGCAACCTAATGGAACTTGGAGAATTTGGCAAAGAATTGCTTCTAGAACAAGCGAGGGATATTGATATGGGGAAGAAAAATAAACTGCATAAGGTTTGCTGATCAGGAAGAGGCAGCAGGGAAGGAAAAACATTATTATAGGTGCAGTATGCAGCGCAATCGTTCTAGTATTTTATACTAGAAACCTCCAATCTAAAGAATATAGTGCATTACAATACAGCAACTAGATTCTCATTTTCTCAAGATTTAACGAGTTTTATTAAAAATACATATGAGATATTAACGCATGTCTTGAATGTTCTGTGAATACACTCTAAATCCGTCTTGATATGGACCGAACTTTGTAAAAGCTTGTATAACTGGAAAACCATAAGATACAAACGAAAACTTACTGAAATAACAATGTATATCTCATATCACACAATTTGAGTTAGCCGCTTTTGAAATATTCCATACTGTACGTTTACACTTTCCCAAGTACTTCAACTGGCTGATGTGCTTGAAATTTTGCAACTCTTATTTCTTCTTTGCACCAAAAGAGCTCGTTACCAAGGCTTAACATTTGAACGCTATTTCCGCATATAACTAAGCACTTATTGCTTCACTCACATGACCTTCTCTACCCACTTTTATCCGAACTACTCTTACAAAGTTTGAATTCTTCTATTTGCTTCAAGTTCATCGAGATAATCATTTCCAGAAATAATGTTATTACATATTTCTTTATAGGTACACAGGGAATACAGTAGACGATAATCAAAATAAGAGTGTCTCGGAAATGATTAATGTCTCAAAAAATTTATATAAACTATGAGATTTACGATATCTAAATTTTTATGTAGTAAGATTTTGGCTATACCTTACGATTGATCAAATATACAAAAGTCATTCAAATAATCAAAGCATGGGTACGTGTTATTTGCCATGCAAATATCTAAAGCATACAGTGTTTTACTAAAAATGGTTAGACACATTTTTGAGAAAATAAAAAGTAATGAACAATTTTCAGTGTGAGGGAAATGTTTTTTTTTTGGGCGGGGTGGGGTCTTTTAAAACCTTCGTATCGCATTGAATACGCTGAATTTAAGTATCCAAGTTTGGTGTTTAGTAGACTTTTCGTTTCTTAGTTTAGCTGTAGGCGGACACCCACACCCCACATACTCACGCTCGCGGACATTCTATATTCAGGGAGTGCCACAATGTTTATTTCCGAGGAAATATCGGTATTGAGTTTTTGGTGAGATGTAATGCTTCCTTTGCTATCATAGGTAAGTAGTCGAGAAAGTAGAATCTTTGCTTTCTCTACTACGTATAGTAAGTAGGGGAAGTATTGTATTCCACCCAAAAATTCGATACCGGGATTTCACCGGAAATATATGTTTTGAGACCCTCTGAATCCAAAAAAAGCATTTTTAGAAACATGTCCGTGTGTGTGTCTGTGTGTCTGTGAACAGCATAAGTCAGAAACGAACAGTCGAATAAACACCAAACTTAGTATTTAGGTTCAGTATCTTCCAGAGATGCAACACCCCAGATTACCCTTTACATGGAACATTTTTCGAAAATTTTAATTTTCTCAAAAATGGCTCTAACTATTTTGATTAAAATATCATATGTTTAAGATATTTTCATGACAAATGAAATGTATATCTCGAATTTTCTGGGAATGTCTCCAAAAGTATTCTTCATTGTGAACGACTTTTGCATAACTGGTAAACCATAAGAGATAGGCAAAATTTTACTACACAAAAAATGTAGATCGCGTTAAAATACACAATTTTTGCCGTATACATTTTTTTTTGTTGAGTGAACCATTTTCGAGATATTGCTTGTTATTCCCTTAAATTTTCCAATAATTATACTTTTTCTCAAATGGGAATTCGTTATTAATTTTTTTGTCCTGGTAATGCAAAGAGAATGGAATGCGCCACATAGCAACCAGCTCTTAAAATATTTGACTATCGCTTAAAACCTACCAATTCCCCTTGCATCTACAAGAAAATTAGCAATAAGATTAACATCTCGATTAACATGAAGCATATGGAGAATAAGCGTTTGTAAAAATAGTTTGTACAGGAGTAGAGAAAGTCATGTGAGTATAACACATCAGATTTTTTCTAATATCAATTTTACAGCTCTGAATATCATTAAGCATGTGCGATTTAAATGATTCGTTGTGGCAAGAGGCTCAGTAATGGTAGAATGCGGAGGACTATCTTGATGTGTGTAGAATCAATGGTACTCTAACTGTCCACTTTTCATTGTCACTTCACTAACGGATGTAGTGCAGTTTTCCCTGTCACTTCACTTTTTTTCGCGACATAGCCGAGTAATGAAATACGCATGAAGCACACTCTTTTTGGTCCAGTTCCTCGCTGGATAATTGAACACAAGCGGTCTCTAATCCATCGCGGTAGCAGCACTCACTGTAATCACAAACTCACTTATAGTACCGCACTTGTCGCATCAGAAACGTACCCACCAGCTCACTAACTTAATAACTAGCTCACTTATGAGAACGCTCGCTCATATCCGCTGGAATCCGCTATCTATAATGTTGGAAAGACGGGGAGAAGCGAAAGTTACAGAAGATTCTGGTTTTCTCTCCATAGCGTTTCTGGTGTTTGCGCTGGGCGAGAGCGCCACTGCGTCTACTTATCCCTATTTATCTCTTCAACTGCCTGGTCGGTCAGCGCCATTCTCCCAATAATCTTGGGACATAGTCGCTGCGTTAGACGTATATATTACGTCTAGGTTAAATGGGGCACTGTTACCACATGTACTATACGTACGCTCACAAATTTGGCGCCGAATTGCGATCAATCTACCAATACAATGTCATCTTGTGAATGATATATCACCAAATAATGAAATATCCACACTGCTATTTAAGGTAATTTTAAGACATTTCATTTTTACCCGCACATTATATCCCTTCTTTGTATATTTAGCACTTCGAAGTACGATTTTGCAAGCATAAAGATGTATATTATCAAAGAAATCTATAATTTGCTAGGTTATCATTACTGTTTAGCCTTGACAAAATTGCATTCAACGTGGGTGAAATGTTTTCAAAGAGCAAAGAATGAACGAGTGCCACATGCCACATTGCGCTATTCCATTATATTGCGTTAACCTAACGTGCTTTTGTTTACCCAATTCGTTTTTGCATTATTTTTGTTGGATCCTTAGAGGCCCTTTCATTCGTTTCTCTTTTATCCTATACACTACTATTTCTGAACTCCTGAATATCCTTAACTGTTTCTTTTGCTGCCTTACTAACGCTCATTTTACTTTAATAATCTAACACATTCATTATTACTCTTCATAGTTTACCAGCATTTCGTCTATTCCTAGCTTCTCCTTCTATAAACATAAATATTTACGTAAAATGTTGTGTAAATAACCTACATAATACTTCACACTATAAACGTAACGACGTCCTTAAAACTGATGTTAACCTTCACTGACTTCTAAGTCGCGCCTGGCTAGTTAGCTGAATAGATGGATGACTTTGTATGTCATACATGCACAATGACGTTACAGAATTCCGGCTTCTTTAAAAACTGTCTCCAACTTTCCTCAACATTTTCTCTCGCTTGGTCTCCGTTGTAAACGCAATAACAACAAAGTTTCTCGCTGGATGACGTTTCTACTGCATAGGTATAAAATGTTCGGAAATATTTAATTTAAAAATTTGACGGATATACTCACATGACTTTCTCTAACCCTTTATCGTTTATCAGTAAGTATACAGATTATTCTTACCAAAGTTTATTTTTATATATACTATGCTTTAATCCAAATAAACGTTTGCAAAAGTAGCTACATGACACATTTCGTTATAGATACAAAAAGAATAGCGATAGTCAAGTGTTTCAGAACTGAACGCTATACGCTGGCCATAAAGTTCCATACTCTTTCCATGCAATCACGAGAAATAACTGAATGTTAAGAGGACTTTAAAGAATGACCAAAAAATTAACATTTCGAACCATTAATGACGGATATCTCATAAATGGCGTATGCCACACAATAAATGGTAATTTAAAGAGATCTACATTTTTTGTATAGTACGTTTTCGACTATCGCTTAACGTTTACCATTTATTATACAAAATTCCTTCCGAATGAAGATGACTTCAAAGGCTGTTCCCAGAAAATTCAAGAAATAAGTTTTATTTATCATGTAAATATCTTGAATATATGGTGTTTTAATAAAAATCGTTATCCCTTTTTCTTTAAAAAATCAAAATTTTCGAAGAATGTTCTATATATAGGGTACCTGAGGGAGGGAGGAGGATATTTTTGAAAATCTTTGTGTCACATCCTTGGAAGGTTTTAAACTTAAATACCAAGTTTGGTACTTATCCGAAGTTTCGATTTTAAGTCATGCTGTTCACAGGCACACCTTTTTCTAAAATTGCTTTTTTTGGATTTAGGGGGCCTCAAAACTTCTATTTCCGGTGAAATCTCGGTATTTAATTTTTGGATAGAATGCAAATCCTGCTCTATCATGCACGTGGTAGAGAAGGTAATAAAAATCTATGTGACACATTGACATGACCTCTATCGTTTATTAGTGGATATAAAAACTATTATTACTAAGCTTATTTTTCTATCTGCTACATTTTAATCTGAGTAAACCTTTACAGAAATAGCTACATTACACATTTGGTTATAGATACAAAGGGAACAGAGATAATCAAATGTTTAACAACTGGACGCTATACGCTGGTCTTAAGATTACATCCTTGCAATCGTGAGAAACAAGCGAATGTTGACAGGACTTTAAAGAATGACCAAGAAATGGACCACTCGAACCATTAATAAGGGATATCTCATAAAGGGCATATGCCACAAAAAATTAGTTCAAATAACTTGTGTGTTTTAAAGATATCTATTTTTTTTTTTTTTTTTTTTTTTAGTAATACGTTTTAGCCTATCGCTTAACCTTTACCAGCTATTATGCAAATTTGCTTCCGAATGAAGAGCACTTCAAAGGCCGTTCCCAGAAAATTTAAGACATAAATTTTATTTATCATGTAAATAGCTTTAATATACCTATGTTATTTTAATCAAAATCATTACCTATGCCTTTTTTTTTTAGAAAATGATAACTTGTTCCTTGCGAGTGGAAGGATTCTCTTGAAAATCTCAAATTTGGTACATATTCGAGTTTTCGTTTTTGAGCTATGTTCTTCACAAACACACACGCGGACCTTTTTATAAAATAGCTTTTTTTGGATTTAGGGGCCTCAAAACATGTGTTTCCGGTGAAATCTGGTATCGAATTTTTGGGTGGAATGCGATACATTCTCTACCTACTATGTATGTGGTAGAGAAGGTAACAAATCTGATGTGTTACACTCACATGACTTTCTCTACTCTTGTACAAACTATTTTTACAAACGCTTATTCTCCGTATGCTTCATGTTAATCGAGATGTTAATCTTATTGCTAATTTTCTTGTAGATGCAAGGGGAAATGGTAGGCTTTAAGCGATAGTCAAATATTTTAAGAGCTGGTTGCTATATGGAGTATTCCATTCTCTTTGCATTACCAGGACAAAAAAATGAATAACGAATTTGAGAAAAAGTACAACTATTGGAAAATTTAAGGGAATAACAAGCAATATCTCAACATAAAAATGTATATGACATAAATTGTGTATTTTAACGCGATCTACATTTTTTGTGTAGTAAAATTTTCTCTATCTCTTATGGTTTACCAGTTATGCAAAAGTCGTTCACAATGAAGAATACTTTTGGAGACCTTCCCAGAAAATTCGAGACATACATTTCAGTTGTCATGAAAATATCTTAAACATATGATATTTTAATCAAAATCGTTAGAGCCAGTTTTGAGAAAATTAAAATTTTCGAAAAATGCTTCATGTAAAGGGTAATCTGGGGTGGGGGATTTTCTTGAAAACCTTTGTGTCGCATCTCTGGAAGATACTGAACCTAAATACCAAGTTTGGTGTTTATGCGACTGTTCGTTTCTGAGTTATGTTGTTTACAGACACACAGATATGTTTCCAAAAATACTTTTTTTGGATTCAATGTACTTCAAAACATGTATTTCCGGTCAAATCTTGGTATTGAAGTTTTGGGTGGAATGCGATACTTCCCCTACTTACTATACGTAGTAGAGAAAGTAAAAATATTCTGCATAGGATAATGCGTACTAAGCTGGAATTTGTAACAAATGAATATCTACAGTATATTATTACTTTCTAGCAACTTGGTGATGGCGCGAGGGTAGGAAAGAATGAAGCTAATGGCAACACGTATACATTAGAGAGAGAGAGAGAGAGAGAGAGAGGGAGAGAGAGAGAGGTGTACTATTTGCCCCCATACTGTGTTTTAGGAATATGTATTCTGAATATAAGTAGGTATTGTAGTTAGTTAAAACTCATTTTATTTAAAAGCAAACTAATTACCTCAGGACATAATCAAAACAATCGATTGGATAGTGTCGCTTTTTTTTCCAGAACAAGGTTTTCTTGAGGAAATGCTCTGCTCCTCATGAGCATGCAGTACGGACTGAAATGAGCCATAACTTTAAAATGTTTCATTCCTTCATTTTATGGATGCATTTTCAATGGAATAAGAATTCTGATTATACACTATAACTTTATAGCAGCTGAGCGTCCTCAAGTAAAAACATAGCTTTCACACTATTACTGCCTTACTGCCAAGTTTTATTGGATGCACGTGAGCTCACATTCAGATAAAGTAAACGACTCTCGTCCTTATACTCTTTATATCTTGCTTCATGTAGCTTCGTAACCTCTTGAGTTACGGAACAACTTTAGGTGAAACCATCGACGTAATAAACCTGATGGTTGCACTCACATGACTTTCTCTACTCACTTCTACAAACTATTCTTACAAACGCTTATTCTTCTACCTACATCGAGATAAATGTTTGCAGAAATTGTCTTATTGCATACTTTTTGTAGGTGCAAGGTATAATTATTTTAAAATTCAAACCACTAACAAAGAATATCTCAGAACTGGTTAACTTTGCAAAAAACGAAATAATTATTTGACATAGACTCTGTGTTTTAGCAAGGTCTACATTTTGTATGTAGTAAGATTTTGTCTCTCTCTTGCGATTTACTAGTTATGTAAAAGCCATTCAGAATGAAGAGGGCTTCAAAGACTATTTTCAGAAAATTCAAGATGTACATTTTATAGATAGTATCTCATAAATAATGTCGACTTTTAAGCAAAACTTTATTTTCTGACAAAAATTGAACTACTCTTCAAAGTAGTGACCATCAGATTCTATGGTCTTTAGCCATCTTTCAGTGAGGTTTATTATCCCGCGATGGTACCAGTCTCTGGTTTTTGATGCGAAGAATTCGGGAGATCCACTTCTACAACTTCAATGTTTTCGAAATTTCTTCCACGCAAGAAATTGTCTATGGATCGAACTGGATAATAATCTGAAGGCGCACGATCAGGTGGATGCTGGGTGCGGTATCAGTTCGACTGCTTCCAATTTCTGAATTTTTTCATGGTTGTTCGTGCAGTATTGCGGTGTCCTACTGCAAGAGAACTCCTTCCAGTTATTGAGAATTAAGATCCGCACTGACTGCACGCCTGTTTTGAAGTAGGCAATAATCTACGTTATTTGCACCACGCTTTGGGCAAATTTGAAGCAGGTTTGTATTATATTTCGACTGTTGGGAGCCGAACTTGAAGTAGTTGCAACCGCACGTATTGTAAAAAGTTTCCGGTAGCCTTCACCCCAAATGTACTTTCCGGTAGTCTTTGCTCCAATTTAAAAAAATATTAACTTTGTAATTTGACTGTTTCTTTAAATATATGTTTATGTTTGCCTCGGCTGCGTCAGTATTATTGTTAGAGACATGTTTCTCTTTGAAGGGTGGTGGTGCGACTGAAGAATGTAGGCTTACACAGATTATAATTTTTACATCACTCCTTTTATTAATGCTTGACACGATTTAAATAACACTTCACTGATATAGAGAGAGTGAGCTGTGAGATTTTTTATTAATTACATGCACTTTTTAACACGTAAACCATTTTCTTCTCATACAAATACGAATTAAATTTCTCGAGGACGCATCTGCAACCAACACGTCCAGTTATGAGCACTGTCTATAAGCAACTGGCTTGGTTTCTACCGCTTAAATTTGTAAATTTCTGTATTTTAAGTCTCTGATTGGCTATTCCCAATCCAATAGAATACTTTTATTTAACTAAAGCTTTTTCTGGTTGTTGATTGGCTATTTTATAAACTGTCACAAAAATTACATTATTGTTACTCCAAGAATCACAAGTAGTATTGTTAAACTTTCTTACTCATTATTGATTCGTAGGTTAAAAGTTGCTTAAAATGAGGTAACCTTTATTCTCACAGCCCCTACATTATTAAATTACGTAATACATTCAGATAACATTATTACATTATATAACAATATAAACATATACAGTGACTGTAATATACACTTTTTATATATTGTTACATACACATGTTGCTTTAAGGTTGGCTGATATTGAATTTATATTATATAATTTGACTGAAATCATTTAAGTGTTAAAAATACTGCCTCAGGTTGGAACAACTCCCAGTGAATCAATCACTCCTTTAAAACTGCATCACACACACATTACTTTGGGATCGAACTGATTTTTTTAACGATGACTTTAGCAGGTTGACGGGGACTGAGCCACTGTTTGGAGACGGCAGGTTGCGGCAATAGACCCATTTTTCATCACGTCTAACAATTCTCCTGATAAATCTATCATCCACAGGATTACCGATAAGCTGACGACAGATATCCAATCTACGTTGAGCCTGTTGAGGTGTCAGTTCATGAGGCACAGATCTACTGCTTCTGTTTGATTTTCCAAGTTTCTCAATTTGGCGATGTATAGTATCTTTTGATAAACCAAGTTCTTCTTACAGACTGCGGGTACATTTTGGGGGAGGATTTTCTTCCAAAACTCTGCGTGTATTCTCAATATTCCACAATTTAGGTCTCCAGAACGTGGTAAATCTTTAGTGTTTTCTTCTCCAGTGTTGAAACGTTGGAACCATCGTTGTGCACACCCTTCGACTTCACATATTTTCTGAACCACGACAACAATCTTGTTTCCAGTAGTGCTTTGTAACCTCTATTTTGTGATTTTGTATTGACAACTGACACATTCTCGCAATATACGCAATACTAGCCCTGGCATCCTGTAAATAGAAAACCAATTCTATCTTATAAAACACCAAACTCAAAAGCCAACATTCCTTATGAGACAACCTAATAGTTGTTATGAAAGTATCTTACACATATGGCATTTTAATCAAAATCGTTAAGGCCATTTTTGAGAAAATCAAAATTTTCGAAAAATTATGCGGTGTGTGTCATTTTCTTGTAAAGCTTCGAGTCGTATTCTTAGTAGATGGAGAACTAAATATCAAGTTTGGTATTTATAAGAATTTTCGTTTTTAAATTATGCTCTTTACAGACGTACACATACACGGATCTTTTTTTAAAGCTGCGTTTTGAAATCAGGGGATCTCATAACATATTCCGTTGAAATCTTGACATCGAATTTTTGGGTGAAATACAACACTATACATAGTAGAGAAATTAAAAATACATTGTTGTGCTTTTAAGTTTATGTCAATATTTTTGGTAGTACAGAGTGTACTACTAGTATTGTATACAGTCGCCAGTAACTCTTCAATAAAATTTGTCAAAAATGAAGAAAATTAATTTTTATTATCCCATATTTTCCTGCAATAATATTTGTTCTTAATATCAATCATTTGCCACTTAAATAACCTGTGCCATTTAGGTAAAAAACATGGACATCAAATTCATTTTTCTCAGTCCCCCTTCACATTTCACTGTTCAAAACATTCTGCATATCACGGTTATTATTGTACTTATTTAAACTTAAGGGTTAAACAGTATTGTACAAATATAAACAAATATTAAGTTCAAAATTTGCAATAACATAACTGTATAACTCATATCCGTGAAATTAAAAAACTCAGTACCGCATGCACAAAGTGTTTTTCTAGTGTATTAATTAAAATTAATCTAAACTGCATAACAGTTTCTTTAGATTGGGTCTTAGCTTAAAATAAAAAATAGGATGTATTTAGTAAAATGTTTGTACAATAATTATTTTGCATAAACATATCATAAGTTATTTATTAAAAATAAAAAAATGTCTAAAAGAACAGAAAGACTGGATACAGATGAGTAAAGCTTGAACTTTCGGTTTGTTAAGACATTTTAAAATGTTCAAATTAATCAAAAGAACGTAGCGTATTTTTTGTCTTAAAATATATTTATCTAAATTGGAATTTAATTTCCAGGTAACAAACTTTCGAAGAGATTATTCAGGTTTATTGCTACCTTGAAAAAACTAAAGAAAGAGAAAACCAAACGCTGTCTTTGAAAGTCAAACCTTAAGTATATTTGAATAAATGTACAGCATTAAAACCTATATAGAGTTTTTGTATTGGTAAAATAACTTATGGTTTTAATTCCGAATCTACAACGTATGTCGTGTTAATTACTGCTAGCGCTGAAAAGAGCTATTTTCTCATAATAAAATGCTAGTCTAAATATCAGTACAGGGAAATGTTTGCCTTATAATAGAGTGCACAGAACTCAACACATTTAATGGTAAATCAAAGTATGCTAAACTATTATAGTTATGTTACTATGAAAATTAGTTTGTATTTATTATCGTTATCCTGGAAGAAAATTATAATATATTCCCTAAAATTACGGAAAGAAATTCTTACAATCTATTACTTTCTCTACTACGTAAAGCAAGTAGGGGAAGTATTGTATTCCACCCAAAAACTCGATACCGAGATTTCACCGGAAATATATGTTTTGAGACCCCCTGAATCCAAAAAAAGCATTTTTGGAAACATGTCCGTGTGTGTGTCTGTGAACAGCATAACTCAGAAACGAACAGTCGAATAAACACCAAACTTGGTATTTAGGTTCAGTATCTTCCAGAGATGCGACACGAAGGTTTTCAAGAAAATCCCACACCCCAGATTACCCTTTACATGGTACATTTTTCGAATTTTTTAATTTTATCAAAAATGGCTCTAACGATTTTGATTAAAGTAAAATATGTTTAGGATATTTTCATGTCATATAAAATATATATCTTGAATTTTCTGGGAATGTTTCCAAAAGTATTCTTCATTGTGAACGACTTTTGCATAACTGGTAAATCATAAGAGATAGACTAAATTTTACTACACAAAAAATGAAGATCGCGTTAAAATATACAATTTAGGTCATATACATTTTTGTTGTTGAGTGAACCATTTTCGAAATATTGCTTGTTATTCCCTTAAATTTTCCAATACTTATACTTTTTCTCAAATTCGTTATTCAATTCTTTTTGTCCTGGTAATGCAAAGAAAATGGAATACTCCACGTAGCAACCAGCTCTTAAAATATTTGACTATAGCTTAAAGTATACCAACTTCCCTTGCATCTACAAGAAAATTAGCAGTAAGATTAACGATATCTCGATTAACATGAAGCATATGGAGAATAAGCGTTTGTAAAAATAGTTTGTACAAGAGTAGAGAAAGTCATCAGATTTTTTATATTATGTTTAGTTTTCTTCTTTTCTTCTTTCTTCGTCGTTATTATTGTAAAACGACGAATAAATTATCAACAAATGGAAAATTATCCGAAGAATTTATAATTAATAAAGACATTAGACAAAGATGTAGTCTCTCTCTAAGTCGTTTAATGCAATGCGTTCGTTTTATACCAAAGCCGCAGATCGTCTGCTGCACTGTAGGGTTTTCCGTTCTGTAACTCCCGCGTTACCTACTCATGAGTATTAGTAACATATATGTAATGACTACTAACATTGTTATAAGTGTTGAGAATCTGCGGGTAGACATTCTTGACATCGTCGGATGAAATTACCATTCACACCAATCACTTGCTCTTCTTGCGTAATGTTCATAGTTTTTGCTTTTACATTGTTCTTAAGTTCGTCTATGGTTGGAGAATGTTCCTATCAACTTTATTTTTTAGCGTTTAGCGATCTTATTTATTGACCGAACATCTCACAGTGTCTCTACCTGGAACTGAGTAACCAGGAAATTGCTGCTGAAATTGTCTACACCTTTCTATATGACACACGTGTGTATCGTGTGTGTCATACATCAAAATACGCTGTTCAAGCGTGAATTTGTTGGCAGGCATTTCCGTGGACTAGTAAGAGAATAACATTTCTAAGGAAATCACATACAACACATATATTGCCGAAACACTTCACAACACAAAGACAAAGCAACGACCAAGACAGTTCAAGCTGATAAACGTACCCTCACGTCCTGCGCCGCTTGTGCACAGTGGCATAATACCGAGCTCACTGCCGTCTCGGCCGATACATATATATATATATATATATATATATATATATATATATGGCGTTTGTGGTCTTGGCATAAAATGAAGGCACTGTATATATAGGCGACATTCTTAGAGAACGGAAGAAGCGTATTACGGACGGAGTTGGTAAATCCACAAAGTAAAATAGGTACATGCTCTTTTATTTGCGGATGACCAGATAATTATCCAGAAAGCGTAGACTGTTTGCAAAAGGCCATGCATGAACTATATATATATATAAATTAAAGAACTCACTACAGAAGTCGTAAGTTATGGCTTTCATAGGTAATAATTCAATCAGAAGCAAATTAATAATAAATAACATCGTGAGGCATTGTGTTACATTAATAAAAATGACTATCTTGTATATGCTTCACTAGTAAATACTCCGTTTGGTAATCATAAAACCTTTCAAGTACGTAACTCATTTTGAGAACATACTCAAGTAATGGAAGCAGAGTAAAACCTACTCAGGCATCCATCTTACAAGAGTATGTACTCATATTTGGTATGAATAAAAATTAGTATATTCTCAGTTTTGTGAGTTCATTCTCCTCTCATGTTGAGCATGGTTAGATGCATACTAACTTCTGAGTATACATTGATTTTTTCTACTTAAAACTAAATATAAAGAGAATGGAACAATTTATGAGCTGTATGGTATTCATGGAAAAGTTACAAACACAGCCATGGGCATTAAAGAATTTTCAAAATCCTACATTGTTTAATAAAAACATAACTTCGAAGTGTCTCTGAAAGTCAGATTTATTAATTAAGCTTACTACGTAAAATTCTAACCCCAAAATTCAGTTGCTTAAGAAGTTAGGTTACTTATTACAAAACTGTTTCGTAGAAAAATAGTGTAAACATCCGTGATTCTAGAAACAGTCTGATTTGAATCTCCATCCGGGACCTTATAATTATAATTTAGAATCTGTGAATACTTTCTTTTTGTCTGATTTATTGATATTGCCTTTTTCATTTTATATATCGTTTTTTAATTTAATTTACAGCTATGTTTCTGTTCAAGTCCTTCAATTAATTTTTCATTTCTTGAACGACTTATATTTCTCTAACATGTCTGCCAAACTTGTTATGCAATACACGATACTTCCTGAGCAGTTTTGATGGGACAGAACAAAATACAACAAAATATGTTCCTCTAATTCAGAATGCCAAACAACATAACACAACACAATCAACGAAGCTAGTATATGGTCAAAGCGGGAGGTAGTAGGCTGTTATCTTATGAAAACGACTATGTTCTCATTGAGCTGAGTATATAATCACAGAAAGTGTTCACACTCATGATTATAAACTTTGAGAAAGTACTTGCTTTTTATTCATGTGACCCATTAAAAATATTGAGGCAGTATTTTTAACACTTGAATGACTTCAGTCAAATTATATAAGTATAAATTCAATAGCAGCCCGCCTTAAAGCAATATGTGTATGTAATAAATTGTAAAATGTATGTAACAGTCATTGCATATGCTTATATTATTGTAAACATGTTCGATAATGTTATGTGAATGCATTACGTAATTTAATAATGTAGGAGCTGTGAGAATAATAAGTTAAAAGTTGCTAACAATGAGGTAATCTTGAGGCAGTAATGAGTAAGGAAGTTTAAATGCTACTAGTCAGTATTAGAGCGGCAATAATGTAATTTTGAGACAGTTTAAAAATAGCCAATCAACAACCAGAAAAACATTTAGTTAAATGAAGGTATTCTATTGCAGTAGGATTAGCCAATCAGAGACTTGAAATTCAGAAATTTACAAGTTCAGACGGTTGAAATCAATTCAGTTTGCCTGCAGACAGTGCTCATAACTGGATGCGTTGCTTGTGCGTCCTCAAGAATAATAATATGTATTCATGTGAGACGAAAAATAAGTTTACTGTTAAAAAGTGTAATTAATTAATAAAAAGATTCCCACAGGTCTCTATATCAGTGAAGTGTTACTTAAATCGTATAAGTATTAATAAAAGGAGTGAAGTAAAAATTATAATCTGTGTAAGCCTACATCCTTGTCGCACCAAAACCCTGCTAAGAGAAACGTGTTTCTAACAAATACTGACGCAGCCGAGGCAAACATAAATATAGTATCTAAAGAAACAATCAAATTACAAAGTTAATATTTTTTTAAACTTGGGGCAAAGGCCACCGGAAACTGTTTAGTATACGTGCGGTTGCAACTACTACTAGTTTGGCTCCCCAACAGTTGAAATATAATACAACTCCTACAATACAAATATCTTTCTCAAATTGGCAAAAAAGTAAAGAAAACACCTACTTCAAATTTATGCCCAAAGCATGTTGCAAACAAGTTACAATACCAACAAAACTTCTTAAAATTCACGCCCAAAGCGTGGTGCAAATAACGCAAAGATACCATCCGCTTCAAACTGGGTTTCCATAAGTGAAACAATATCTTTCTTCAATATTTAGGTTGTCACATTACCTATGACTATTATAAAGACATTAATATCCAAAACATTTCAGAATCCTATGATAAAAGTGTCAGGAGCCTAAAAAAAACAAGAAAAGAAATTTTATAAGACGATGGTTGTATGGATGCGAAATTGGACCCTATAGAAAAATTATTTTAAGAGAATAGAGTCAGCGGAAATAAAATTTCTTAGAAGGGTAAAAGGATGTACAAAATTGGATAAATATACAAACGAGGACATAAGAAATGAACTAAACTTACTTCCAGTTATAGAAAAGATGAAAGAATACAGGGCTCGTTGGTTAAACCATCTGAAAAAAATCCGATGTGTTACACTCACATGACTTTCTCTACTCTTGTACAAACTATTTGTACAAACGCTTATTCTCCATATGCTTCATGTTAATCGAGATATCGAGTTGTGAATCTTATTGCTAATTTTCTTGTAGATGCAAGGGGAATATGGTAGGTTATAAGCGACAGTCAAATCTTTTAAGTGCTGGTTGCTATGTGGCGCATTCCATTCTCTTTGCATGTCCAGGACATAAAAAAATGAATAACGAATTTGAGAAAAAGTAAGTATTGCAAAATTTAAGGGAATAACAAGCAATATCTCGAAAACGGTTCACTCAACAAAAACAAAGTACACGACATAAATTGTGTTTTTTAACGTGATCTACATTTTTGTGTAGTAAAATTTTGTCTATCTCTTATGGTTTACCAGTTATGCAAAAGTCGTTCACAATGAAGAATACTTTTGGAGACATTCCCAGAAAATTCGAGATATACATGTCATTTCTTATGACAATATCTTAAACATATGATATTTTAATCAAAATCGTTAGAGCCATTTTTGAGAAAATTAAAATTTTCGAAAAATGTTCCATGTAAGGGTAGTCTGGGGTGGGGGGATTTTCTTGAAAACCTTCGTGTCGCATCTCTGGAAGATACTGAACCTAAATACCAAGTTTGGTGTTTATCCGTTTGTTCGTTTTTGAGTTATGCTTTTCACAGACACACAGACATACACACACAGACACACACACGGACATGTTTCCAAAAATACTTTTTTTGGATTCAGGGGGTCACAAAACATATATTTCCGGTGAAATCTTGGTATCAAATTTTTGGGTGGAATGCAATACTTACTATGCTTACTATACGTAGTAGAGAAAGTAAAAATTAATAAGGAACGACGCCCGAAACAGGCGCTGATTTACAGTACGAGAGGAAGAACAGACGTTGGTCAACTAAGAGTAAGATGGCGAGATTCTTCTACTCCATGAAGAGAGGAAGAGAAAATTATCTGAAGACGTTTCAATTTTATTGCTCTATGGATAAAATGGAATCACATTTGTAGCATACTTTAACAAAGTCATTTGAGCATATACAATATATTTCAACAAAAGCTAAACCGCAATTCAGTGAATTCATCACCTTATTTTATATAATTTTGCAATATACAGTCTTTAGCTATTCTTACTCCTAAGAAAAAACATCTGATGTGTTACACTCACATGACTTTCTCCACTCTTGTACAAACTATTTTTACAAACGCTTACTCTCCATCTACTTCATGTTAATCCAGATGTTAATCCTATTGCTAATTTTCTTGTAGGTGCAAGGGGAATATGGTAGGCTTTAAACGATAGTCAACTCTTTTAAGAGCTGGTTGCCATGTGGAGCATTCCATTCTCTTTGCATGTCCAGGACGTACCGAATTCCCATTTGAGAAAAAGTATCAAGTATTGGAAAATTCAAACAAATAACAAGGAATATCTCGAAATGGTTCATTCGCAAAAATAACATACATGACAAAAATTGCGTGTTTTAACGAGCTGTACATTTTTTGTATAGTAAAATTTTGTCTAGCTCTTACGGTTTACGAGTTATGCAAAAGTCATTCAGAATGAAGAGAACATTACAGAAAATTCTAAATATACATTTTATTTGCCATGAAAATATCTTAAGCATATGATATTTTAATCAAAATCATTAGACCATTTTTGAGGAAATAAAAATTTTCGAAAAAATGTTTCATGTAAAGGGTAGTCTGGGGTGGGTAGAGTTTCTTGAAAATGTTCGTGTCACATCTTTGAAAGATACTGAAGCTAAGTACCAAGTCCGGTATTTATTCGACTTTTCGTTTTTGAGCTATGCTGTTCACAGTCACACAGACACACACACACACACACACACACACACACACACACACACACATGGACTTTCTTTTAAATGCATTTTTTAGGTTCAGGTCTCAAAACATGTATTTCCGATGAAATCTCGGTATCGAATTTTTGGGTGGAATCCAATACTTCCCCTACTTACTATACGAGTAGTGAAAGTAGTACTTCTTCATTTTCTCCTGATATATATATATATATATATATATATAATAAATTGACCTTAAACTATTCTTAAACGCGCATGAAATGTTAAGATTTTCTGTGAAAGATGTGTGATACACCCACATTAAGATTAGCGCACCCTCATGGGATTGTTTTTAAGCTCTCGATATACTCACAGAATTACTTTCATCAAAAACAGAAAATCTAAAAATTATTTAATTATATTATTGTTAACACCATTAGGACTAGCGAAGTTACTGCCTGAAGAAGAATGTAAGACAAGTGACAAGCAGAGACAGATGTTGCGTTCTCTCAAGCTAATAACATTCATCGTAAAAGTTGTGACCAGGTACCGCGTTTTTTGTGTTGGCGCTGCTAATTATACGCTACCAGACAAACATAACCTCAACCTCCGTCATTACTTGATTGTACGAACAGTGTAACAGCGTATCACCAAAACACTGTCAACTAGAAAGAGCTTTAACTTCGTGCAACTTGTTTCAAAACCCTTCCACCTCGTCCTTCTTGCTGTTTTTTAATTGCTTTGTTTCTTAATCCTAACCTCAGATGTCGTTTCCAAATGCACAGATCATGAATTTTAACTGAAGATCTATGAATACTATTCTATAATTCCGTTAATGATAGGGTTTCTTCTGTGAATCGTTTACTATAAAAAATATCTGATCTGTTACACTCACATGACTTTCTCTACTCTTGTACAAACTATTTTTACAAACGCTTATTCTCCATATGCTTCATGTTAATCGAGATATCGAAATGTTAATCTTATTGCTAATTTTCTTGTAGATGCAAGGGGAATTGGTAGGCTTTAAGCGATAGTCAAATATTTTAAGAGCTGGCTGCTATGTGCAATATTCTATTCTCTTTGCATTACCAGGACAAAAAGAAACGAATAACGAATTTCCATTTGAGAAAAAGTATAAGTATTGGAAAATTTAAGGGAACAACAAGAATATCTCGAAAATTGTTCACTCAACAACAAAAATGTATATGACATAAATTGTGTATTTTAACGCGATCTACATCTTTTGTGTAGCACAATTTTGTCTATCTCTTATGGTTTACCAGTTATGCAAAAGTCGTTCACAATGAAAAATACTTTTGGAGACCTTCCCAGAAAATTCAAGATATACATTTTATTTGTCATGACAGTATCTTCAATATATGATATTTTAATCAAAATCGTTAGAGCCATTTCTGAGAAAATTAAAATTTTCGAAAAATGTTCCATGTAGAGTAATCTGGGGTGGGGGATTTTCTTGAAAAACTTTGTGTCGCATCCCTGGAAGATACTGAACCTAAATACCAAGTTAGGTGTTTAACCGACTGTTCGTTTCTGAGTTATGCTGTTCACAGACAGACACACACACAGACACACACACGGACATGTTTCCAAAAATGCTTTTTTTTATTCAGGGGCCCTCAAACATATATTTCCGGTGAAATCGTGGTAATAATAGGATTTGTTTCCTATTATATGACATTATAAGAACTCTTCAGCTACTGTAATTGTGGTTTAGTTTAATGAAAATAACTACGAAGCGAAATAAACAACAGTTATGCTTTCAGCTGATAGAAATTACTTATAGATTCACCAACCGAAAACGAGATGACTGCATGGTAATGCGTGAGGCTCTCGTTTGGGAGATCCCGAGTTCGATTCCAGAAACGGCCAACTCTGAGCTGGGTTTTTCGTTGCTTCTCTGGGTCGGTAGGCGAATGCTGGTGTGGTTACTCTTCTGTCATGACTCTCCTGTCCCTTGTTTCCTGTACCCATAATTCCCTTCATTATGATCTGTTTCAGGGTTGAAGGATCAGGCGACGGTGTTCGGCGAGTTGCGGTTGGGCGGTGGAGTTGCGCTTTGTGAAGGTTTCTTCCTAAATAGATCCCGCCTCCGGGTTCTCTCGGAGGATTAGGTGCTTCTGGGTGGGTTTGCGCGAACTGGAAACGTTAGAGACCCCGTCCATGCTTTGGCACGTCGTCACAAGAATCTGGTCGCTCTTAGAGTCTCTCCCCTCATCTCTCTCTCCCAAGTAGTCACGGTAGAAACATGCGGTGCTCTGCCCCAGTATATACCTTTACGTTTTAGAAATTCACTAAAGAAATCGGTTATTTGTTGAAATTCAAAAATTGGGACGTATTTTTAACAAAGTCATCATGTCATAATATGCGCCATACGGTGCAAATATCCCGAGAAGGAATAATAATCCTTTTAGAATTTTGCAATTTTCTGTATTTATACACATTAAGAGAAAAGGGGAAAGTGAAAAGGGAAAAGTGTTATGTGGAACAAGGAAATAAGGTTTATTGACCATAATATACATTAATGAAAAAGATATTCACTCAAGTAGGCATCTCCCTATGCCTATAGAGACTATATATTATAAATCTACAACCCCCCAAAGACACTGATTAATATAAAATGTTCCAGGGTATACAAGTTTTATATAACACATTAGCCAAGAATATAAAAGGATGTGTACTGGGTTTTTAAAGAGCATAACACTGTATTGCATTGCAATAGTTAACCTATAACATTCTCATAACATAGTACCTAGCCAAGGTTATTTATCTCAGGATTTGTTTTAAAAGCCTGAAGATATTTATTAGCCCCACGTATGGACGCCAATTTGAAGAAGGTGTTTTGTTGTATTGAAGGAGTTTGCACCACCCTTTGGGCGTCAATTTTAAGTAGGTTGTATTGAAGGTGTTGTATTATATTTCAACTGGTGGGGAGTCGAACTTGTAGTAGTTGCAACCACACGCATAGTACCCGCTTTCCGGTAGCCTTCGCCCCAAATGTACTTTCACCTGGCCTTTGCCCTAAGTTTATAAAAAATATTAACTCTATTTTTTTTTACTGTTTCTTTAAATATTATATATTTATGTTTGCCTCGGCTGCAACAATTATTGTTAGAGACACGTTTCTCTTAGCAGGGTTCTTGTGTGACTAAGAATGTAGGCTTACACAGATTATAATTTTACTTCACTCCTTTTATTAATGCTTGATACGATTTATATAACACTTCACTGATAGAGAGCTGTGAGATTCTTTTATTAATTATTTGCACTCTTTAACAAGTAAACTATTTTTCGTCTCACACGAATACGTATTAAATATCTCGAGGACGCATCTCGCATCCGGTTACAATCACTGTCTACAGGCAACGCGTCCAGTTATGAGCACTATGTACAAGTAACTGACATCTAGATTTGTAAATTTTGCTATTTCAAGTCTCTGATTGGCTATTCCTAATCCAAGAGAATACCTTCATTTAACTAAAGCTTTTTCTGGTTGTTGATTGGCTCATTTTACATACTGTCACTAAAATTACACTTTTGCTTCCAAGAATCACAAGTAACATTTAAACTTTCTAATTCATTATTGCCTCATTGTTACCTCATTCTTAGCAACCTTTAATCTATTATTCTCACTGCTCCTACATTATTAAATTACGTAATACATTCACATAACATTATTAAACATGGATACATTAATATAAACATATACAATGACTGTAATATACACTTTTTACTTTCTCTACTACGTATAGTAAGTAGGGGAAGTATTGCATTCCACCCAAAAATTCGATACCGAGATTTCACCGGAAATACATGTTTTGAGACCTCCTGAATCCAAAAAAAGCATTTTTGGAAACATGTCCGTGTGTGTGTCTGTGTGTGTGTGTGAGTGTGTGTGTGTGTGTGTCTGTGTGTGTGTGTGTGTGTCTGTGTGTCTGTGAACAGCATAACTCAAAAACGAACAGTCGGATAAGCACCAAACTTGGTATTTAGGTTCAGTATCTTCCAGAGATGCGACACGAAGATTTTCAAGAAAATCCCCCCACCCCAGACTACCCTTTACATGGAAGATTTTTCGAAAATTTTAATTTTCTCAAAAATGGCTCTAACGATTTAGATGAAAATATCATATGTTTAAGATAATGACATGAGAAATGAAATGTATATCTGGAATTTTCTGGGAATGTCTCCAAAAGTATTCTTCATTGTGAACGACTTTTGCATAACTGGTAAACTATAAGAGATAGACAAAATATTACTACACAAAAAATGTAGATCGCGTTAAAATACACAACTTATGTTATATACATTTCTTTTGTTGAGTGAACCGTTTTCGAGATATTGCTTGTTATTTCCTTAAACTTTCCAATACTTACACTTTTTCTCAAATTCGTTATTCATTTTTTTTATGTCCTGGAAATGCAAAGAGAATGGAATGCGCCACATAGCAACCAGCGTTAAAATATTTGACTATCGCTTAAAAGCTCCATATTCCCCTTGCATCTACGTGAATATTACCAATAAGATTGACATCTCGATATCTCGATTAACATGAAGCATATGGAGAATAAGCGTTTGTAAAATTAGATTGTACAAGAGTAGAGAAAGTCATGTAAGTGTAACACATCAGATTTTTTTATATATATTGTTAAATACACATATTGCTTTAAGGCGGGCTGTTATTGAATTTACATATTATATAATTAGACTGATATCATTTAAGTGTTAAAAATACTACCTCAAGCCTCAGAATATATTCAAGTGCCTTTAAGATTGTGTTAAACATTAGCTGTAAACGCTGTAAAATAGGTAAGAGACAGTAGTCTTTTCTATAATAATATAATGGAGAGCTTCATAATTTATCCAGAAAGACTACAAAACTCAATTCTATTTATTTTGATTATTTTAGGGATACAATTTATAAAAATGAAATACTATAAACATGCCTAGAGTATAAATAGTAACAAAGACAAAATTACAGCTATGAGTTTTCCCCGCGGCATTTCAATTTCCACTTATAGACGAATAGATGAAAATCGAGAAAAAAAACTGACAGGACGGACAGCTGTGATTACTTCGATTTGAAAACATTTCTTTTCCCTGTTGGCCGCTTTATATGTGAATTAGATGTAAAATAAATTTGAAAGTAACAACGTTTTTGTTTTCCTTTAAAAGTTAACCGTTGTAATAAAGAATTAATGTATAGTGGTATTTAGACTTGAACAAGACCTGTTCTGAACATAATCTATCACTTAAATAAACCGCTCTGAAGTCGATGACACCTACCGACAGAAAAGTGAATACTTTTATCTACTGGTAGTCGTGAGCATCAATGCGGGCAGCCTTATTTAATTTAATTACAAGTGAAATGAGGCCTTGTTTTCTATATCCAACATAGATCTAAATTTGCTGCAACATGCGGCAATTAGCATGGATGTTGGAAGTAGTGCAGCAAGCATAGGTATAAGGAGCATGCTTTAGGTTCAAATCCCGTGGGCCGACCACTCTGACTGGCTTTTTTACCTTCTCTATAGTAAGTAGGGGAAGTATTGCATTCCACCCAAAAATTCAATATCGAGATTTCACCGGAAATACATGTTTTGAGATCCCCTGAATCCAAAAAACAAAACATTTTTGGAAACATGTCCGTATGTGTGTCTGTGTGAGTGTGTGTGTGTGTGTGTGTGTGAACAGCATAACTCAGAAACGAACAGTCGCATAAACACCAAACTTGGTATTTAGGTTCAGTATCTTCCAGAGATGCGACACGAAGTTTTTCAACAAAATCCCCCCACCCCAGATTACCCTTTACATGGAACATTTTTCGAAAATTTTAATTTTCTCAAAAATGGCACTAACGATTTTTATTAAAATATCATACGTTTAAGATATTTTCATGACAAATGAACTGTATATCTCGAATTTTCTGGGAATGCCTCCAAAAGTATTCTTTATTGTGAACGACTTTTGCATAATTGGTAAACCATAAGAGATAGACAAAATTTTACTGCACAAAAATGTAGATCGCGTTAAAATACACAATTTATGTCATATACATTTTTTTGTTGAGTGAACCATTTTCGAGATATTGCTTGTTATTCCCTTAAATTTTCCAATACTTATACTTTTTCTCAAATTCGTTATTCATTTTTTTGACCTGGTAATGCAAAGAGAATGGAATACTCCACATAGCAACCAGCTCTTAAAATATTTGACTACCGCTTAAAGCCTAACAATTCCCCTTGCATCTAAAAGAAAATTAGCAATAAGATTAGCATCTCGATTAACATGAAGCATATGGAGAATAAGCATTTGTAAAAATAGTTTGTACAAGAGTAGAGAAATTCATGTGAGTGTAACACATCAGATTTGTTTTAATTTTTGACAATACCATCTGTTTCTCAATATCTCGTTCAAGTCCAAATAAAAGTTCAATCATTTGTGGCTGACCACGTGCAAATGCATAATTCTCCAATTCCTTAATGCACTCAACAGCTCGTTGGTGTGTGGAGGGATTTTCAGGATCACAAATCTCATCATTTTCATTGTTGTTATCAGCTGATAAAATATTCTCTATCACTTCTTGAGTGGTAGCAGGAACATGAATGTATGGTTGAATATCGCAACCCTAACAGGTACACACAAAGCAGAAATACCCAATAGGACTAAAGAATTGTCCAAGATAAAATCATGGGAGTGTTCAGCTTCCAAGATTCAGGGGTGTCTGCAAGGTCTATTTGGTAGTTTGTCCGGTTCCAAGGAAATATGCCCAACATAATGAGGTGTCTAGAATACAGAGGTTTTACTATGCTTGACAATTCAAAACAATAATAAAGAATATCTTGGAAATACTTAATATCACAAATTGTTATTTGAACTGAGAATACATTGTTTATGTACCAGGCTTGTATTTAAAGCAAGTACCAATATTTTTTAAAAATTAACAGAACATTATTTTCTAAATACTTTATTATCACTCATTACCTTATAAATTAAATTATTTCTCCACATAGTTACAGCCGTTATTCAGGCACTTTTAACTTTGTATGCCTTCGTCAAAGAATGATGCCGCCAGTGATGAAAGCCAAGTCTGCTCATCTGATTTCATATCACCGAGGAATTTCTTCAGATGTAGAAACAGATGAAAATTGCTTGGTGACAAATCCGGAGAGCGTAGTCGAATTATTCCCGACCAAATGATGTGACCAGATTTTGAGCTTGTTTGGCTGTGTGTCTAACCCACTTACTCACCATTCCATCACTCATTATTCCCCATAAACCTCATACAATTGGCGACGAATTTTCCTAACATTTCTCGCATTCAAAAAACGAATCACTGAACTGACTTCACAGTCTGCGGGTCTTTCGATTGTTTTGAACATTACGAAACGCTCTAACAACAGGAAAGCTCTAAGTGACGATCGCTCACAGCTGCGCCTGGCTTCGTAATGAATCGAGGAAGTGATCGCGAATGCTTAAAATCGCGTCTACAGCTTCAGCGGCAAAATATTAAAACGGCACTTACTTTAAGAACAAGCCTCATAGGTTCTTGTTTACCTATTGCGGTTGTACAGAACCTATACGTAACGATCATTTAGAGTGAAGAAGAAGAAGAAGACAAAGAAATTGCAGGGTATTCGCAAAAAATTTAAGATATACATTTTATTTCCAATGCAAGTATCTTAAACACACGATATTTTAATCAAAATCGTTTTAGCTATTTTTGAGAAAATAAAAAATAACAAAAGCCTTTCCATGTACCTATAGAACAGTTACGGAGGGAGATTTTCTTAGAAATATTCGTGTCACATCCTTGGAAGGTGCTTAGCTTAAATATCAAGCTTGGTATTTATCCGAGATTTCGTTTTTGAGTTGTTCACAGCTATATATACACGAACATACACATATGCTTTTTTGGATTCAGGGAGTTTCAAAACGTGTATTTACGCTAATATCTTGATATAGAATACAATACTTTCTCTATTAAGTAAAGATAAGTAGCGTAGAAAGTAAAAACAAGTTGTAGTTTATCAGAAGAGGGTAGTACTTGGAGGGTTTATATGTCAATCTGAAATAAGTATAGTCATAGCGTGTTAATTATAATATTGACTCTTGTTTTCGAAGTTCTTACGCAACGTGTAAACAATTCTATTTAACTTTTGTAAATTACATTTTTATTTCTTCTAATTTATTAGCAAAGCGAATTTTATGACCAGAGCTTGGTATGAAAATACGAACAATATCAGCGGAGTGTATGATAAAGATACATTAATCAATTTTATGACAACTCTCACGCTTTCCTGTATAGTGTCCATCACAGGAAAGTTGATAAAGAAAATACTTATTGACTCCAGTTCTGCTAGAACTGGTGTTAATCAAAGAAATCTTATTTGTTTCTCTATGTACTATAATTTACTTACATAGCTGCTCTGCAAATTATTCATAAAAAGGAATTTGTTCTCTCTGCATTTCCCGGCGACAAACAAAAGAACAGATATAACATTTCAGAAGAGTATAGCTTTAAAACTACGGCCAACAGGAAATATATCGTAAACGCTAATGCTACAAAATAAGCGATTTAACACAAATAGTTTATTTCAACATTCTCTACGGTTTTTCTGAAATAGGTTTTTATCCATCCCCAAGTTACATAATTATATAAAATCCACTCCGAATGAAGGAGTCCTTATACGATTTACACAGAAAATGTAAGACATACACTTTATTTTTGATGTTAATATATAAGATATTTTAATCAAAATTGTTAGACTCGTTTACTTATTTTGACAAAATAAAAAACAATGAAATGTCTTCCATATAAAGGGTAGTTTTGGATAGGCGAACTGTTGGATATGCTTGCATCCTATCATTGGAAGGTTATAATTCCGTCATTCATTAGACTTTTTGATTATGAGTTATGCTGTTCACACACACACACACACACACACACACACACACTGGCACGCACATGCGCCCACATGGAGCTGTTTCTAAACTAAAACCCTTTTGTGGATTCAGTGAACTGCAAATCGTGTATTTCTGGTGAAGTAACGATAACGATATTAAATGTTTGGGTGAACTGTAATACTTCATCTAGCTACTATGGGCAGGTGGTAGAGAAAGTAAAAACTTCCCTAGTTCCTTAGGGAAAAAGCAAAGTTAAAAATTAAATAATTAAAGGAATGGAAAAACCTACCACCTAATTTGACATTAATGGATTACTTCGATTTTTCATTCTTTGTAATTTAAATCCATTTATATGGAAGAACAGAAATTCACGTGAGGATATTATTAGAAGCCTTTTAAAATCCGGAGCATGAATCAAAAGTTCAAACACACGCGGTTGTGATTGAGTACGCCTTTTAGACGCTTCCGTTTCCATGCTTTAAATATTTGTTTTTGTATAATTTCACTCATTACACTGAAACATGCATTTACTCTATTGTCATCCTATCCATTGTGGTTCTTAAACTGTTGGTATGAGCAGAATGTTTAAAGTGTTTGTTGACAAAGGTTTATCGACTGCCTCTGTGGTCTGGTGGCTAGCATGCTAACCTCCAAATCTAGAGGTTCCATGTACGATACCCAAATGGAGGGTGGGAATTTTTCTTTAGCCAGGATTATGCTCCCTATAGTCTGGAAGTATGAATGAGAGAATGAATGTGTGTGTGTGTATAAATTTAATACAATAACCAAAAGTGATACCAACCCAAATGTTAATACCTCTGTATGGGAGTGAACCTCATTGCTGATGAGCAATAATTGTCCCAAATGTAAAAAGCCACCGATATGGCTTTTTACATCTAAGGTGATGATGAGATGGGGTTTAAGGGCGCTAAACATTGAAGTAGATAGTATCTTTACGATATTTGTACCACGCTTTGGGCGTCAATTTGAAGAAATATTTTATTAGCTCCACGTATGGACGCCAATTTGAAGAAGCTATTTTGTTGTAGGAGTTTGCCCCATGCTGGGCGCCAATTTGAAGAAAGTGTATTGTCTTTATTTTTACCATTGTTTTTAATTCTTCACCCTGTTTATCTAACTTGTAACAAATACCCTGTTTAGTATTAGTGAGTTTTAACTCCATTTCAGTTAAATTTTTATTAATATGACTTGACAATTTCTGTTCTAGCTGTTTACAACCTTTGTTTCCTCAACATCTAGGGTCATAGGCGCCGATGGCTTTAGATGTTAAGGCGGCATATAAATGGAACATTAAACAAAGTGTATCAACTTTGTAGATAAATGCTTTAATTAATATTACTATAACTTAGGGTATAAGAGATTAAAATAAGACTTTAATACTGAAAAATCTAACAGCCGAGGGGTGATAGATAATCTTCACGAAATTTTAAAAATATTTTAATCCCGTGAGGCATACAATATTGTGACGGAGCTACGTGCCGAGCTATCAGTTAGACGGCGCTGACCGGCCGGCCGGTGAAGAAATACGGAGAGGTAAGTAGCGCCCTCGCCCAGCGTAAACACTGGAAAGCTATCAGAGATAACCAGAATTGTTTGAAAGCTTCCCGTCTCTCGAACATTCTATAACTCTGTGGAAAATTCCAGAGAGTGCTCACTTGAGTGAGTTAGTAGTGGGATAGTACGTTAGTGAGTTGGTGTCTCCGCTTCTGATGCGACAAGTGCGGTTCTACAAGTGAGTTTGTGGCGACAGTGAGTACTACTACCGCAAGAGATTAGAGATGTTCGATCCCCCATCGAGTGAAGTACACTATAGAAAACGCTATTTCGCGCGTATTTCATCACGCGGCTATGTCGTGAAAAAAGTGAAGAGCCAGGGAACGATGAACTAGATCACATTAGTGAAACTGGAAGGCTGGACAAAAAGCACAATATTTTATCCGTAAAACGTAAACCTAAGAAATTATTTTAATTAAATATGCAGATTTATTGTTATTGGATGGGAGGCATCAATTGAGGACAGGTACATAATCTTAAATTGAAACGTGTATGGAAAAGAGAGATATTTATTCAGGAAGACTTTCTAATTGATGCTCAGTAAATTCATTGGTCCCTAAAAAAATCTGCTTTGATATACGATAAAGTGTACAAGCCATTATTTATTTCGGTTAATTAAATAAAAAGATTGTAGCGGTGGATTAAAACGTTTTATGTCACTGTTGTGATTATAACCAGTGTTAGGTTGATAGGAACGACGAACAACCGAGCGAAATGGCTCAGGCGTGGCCATATTGAGGCAGTATTTTATATCATAACACTGTGAATGCCAGAGTGATTGTAGTGTAAATTAACATTATTGTATGACAATGATTTCAGATGTTTATTAGCTATAAGCATTGTTAGGAAATAAGTTTACACGGCCTCACTGAAACTGACAATAGGAGTGGGTAACAATGAAGTGATGGGGTGAGTTGTTTATCACTTAGAAGAGACAAACAAATGACGTCAGGGTAGCATGCCTTTCTTTAGAAATGGAGGGAATAGCTTTCCTTGAGCATATGTGTTAGTAATTATGATTGGCTGATAAAATAGACGCTAATGTTGGCGCGATTTAGTAACCAATAGCAGCTCTATTATAATGTTTAGGCATATCGGGGTGAGGGAGTATAAATTCTTGAGCCAAAGGCAAGTATCGCGCAGTTCTATGAAATCTCCCTCGCGAGGTACACGTCAGGCAGTTCAAAAGAATCATTCGCGAGGTACACATCACACAGTTCTCAGCAATCTCTCGCGTCGTAAAGTTAGTTACCAAATCTGAAGTACGCGACAACTATTACGACAGTAATTACATTCGGAAATATAACAGTTTCAGTCAGGCGTGTATAAAGATTACAGATGTGAACTATTAATTAAGTGTGACGGCAATAAAAGTGTAAAAACAAATTATTTTATCAGTGTTATCTTTTAGTAACAACTCCTTTCCGTTTACACGCCCTGCTTAGAGATAATTGCTCAACTGAGTAATAATAGCTAGCCGGAGGACAAAGAACCCAAAATTCAAAATAGTAAAATAATAACAGGCGCCAAATAAAAAAATATAACACGACAGATTACTGCGACAATATTCGGGAGGTCTGTGATCGAAATCCTGTAGGCCGATCAATCTAGCTGGGGATTTTTCGTAATTTCTCTCAATCTCCTGATTGGATATTTAATACCATGACCCAAAGTTCCACCTCAAGCCTAAAACAATAGTAAACATGAAAACAAGTGGTAATAGCAAATGGTCTGTCATCTATCCTCAATGATTCTGGTGGGATTTGAACTGCAGACCTCTCCTTCACGGTTGTGTATCTTAACGACCTCGGCTGCCCGTTTCGGTAATTTTTCCTTGTGAAGAAAAGTTTGGGGTGCAGGAATTTTCTTGTAAATCTTTGTGCTCCTTTTCGAACGATGCTAACTTGCACACCAAGTTTGACATTTATCCGAAAAAGAAAACAAACAAACAAACAAATACACAAATACATTCTTTCTAACTTTTTATTCAGGTGTCCTCAAAATATATACCTTCTTCTTCTCCTACAGAGTTTACAGAATTTGGTATTCCGTTTTGGATTACCATAGTTCTTGGTTTGTCCAGTCTCCTTTTGTTAAGTCCTTCTTCTTACTATGGTTCCCACGTCAGCTTTGTTGCTTTGAGACAGCATTCCAGCATCTTCTAGGCCATCTCGTCCTGCTTGGTATAGTGGTTACAGTGCTAGCCTCTAGTTCTAGAGGTCGCGGAATCAAACCCGGCGGAGTGCGATGGATTTTTTTCGGGCGTAGAATCCTGAGCATGGCTTCCTACGGAAGGGAAGTAAGGCCGATGGTTCCGTGTCATAGATTTACAGCACGTAAAAGAACTACAAGCATAATAAAGAGGCCAATGAGCAAAACCACCGGTATTTCACACCCAATATAGAATGGAACGCTAAGGACCACAGCAGTTAAAGAGCGTCCATAAATAAAACACAATTTAATTTAATCTATCCACAGATAATGAAAGCAGGTAGGCTGGACGGCACCCTAATACCATCTGCCTGGCACATGTAGAAGTATAGATACAGTTGCCAACCACCGAGGTTTCTGAGGATACGTGTTGAGGCTGCTATCTGCCCGCCACGGAAGCAGAGGTACAGTTTCAATGCACTAAGACCTTTGTGGACACGTGTCGAGGCTACCATCTGCCAGTCACAGAAGCGGAGGTACAGTTTCTATGCACCAAGATCTTTGTGGATACGTATCGAGGTTGCCATTTGCCAGTCACAGAAGCAGAGGTACAGCTTTAATGCACTAAGGCCTTTGTGGTCACGTGTCGAGGCTACCATCTGCCCGTCACAGAAGCAGAGGTACAGTTTCAATGTACTAAGACCTTTGTGGACGCGTGTCGAGGCTGCCATCTGTTCGCCACACACTGATCCAGTACGTGTCTTCTAAACAATCCGCTGCGATAATTAAAATAAACAGAGAGAAAACGTCGAAAAAATGATAGTTTTTATAGCTATAGGGAATACAATATCTCCGTGCTACGATCTGCTACCATAGATGCTCAATAAAGGCAGTGTATGAGGAAGGAAGAAGCAAACAGTTCATTGCTACATTGCTGCAGTTGCTGTTTGAACGAGATGATGACGATGATGAATGTTTCGCAACTTCTGGTCTCATAAACACCCCAGCGTTTCTATCTATTTTGAGATGACCGCGCCGTCACATTAACGAGCTCATGGCTGCGATCTGCGGCGCAGAAGTGAAACTATAGAAAGCAAGCGATTAAATTATGAAATGATTGATGGCATACCCCGCTGCCTGGCAACTTTAATGCTTTCTTAATCAAAAGCTTCCGACTTGGCTTGCGGTATATGGCAGAGTCGTGAATCTTAGACGGCTTTTGCTTCGTCTTCACCGCTCCTCTTCTTGTTTGCACAATACTGACATCCAGTACTTTGCAATGGAATCTGCTACAAGAGAAGAATAGGACTTACTCCAGCCAAAATGGTATTTAGACTAGAAATATGATGACAGGTCAAGGATAATTATTCTCCCAAGCTTACAGGTAAGTGAAAGAAGAAAATAAACCTCGAATGAATTTTTCTGCGCAAATCATTCCTCTGCAGAGTAGAATATAAAATTTCCTTAAGCAATTTGTGTTTTCGTGCTTAGAAAATACAACAAATTCCTATCTCATAACCTGAAAGAAGATTTGGGTGGCTCCAGCCAAGCAAAGTAGAAAGAAAACCAAAGTATCCCAGAATCATATCAGTAAAGGTAAAAAGTACGTATCACGGAGGGGCCCCCCGAACTGGGCAGAGCACCGCACGCAGGCCATTGTGCTTCCAACGTGACGTTTGCGAGGGAAGGATGATGGGAGAGACGGGCGCAATGAACGGGGTCCCTAACGCTTCCAGTTGATTAGATCTACGCCGCACGCTCCCTACCCATAAGCCACCAAACTCCAAGGTTCCCCCGGAGCGGAGCCCCACGGTGAGGAGAGATCTAACTTAGCGGTACCGCAGCGACGCCAGGGAAGAACCCTTTACAGAGCGCAAGCCACCGCCCAGCCGCAACCCACCGAACACCGTCGTCTGACCCTACAACCTGAAACAGGTGACAAGGAAGTTGATAGGTACAGGAAATGAAAGAAAGAAGAGTCATGGTAGAAGATGATTTATCCCAGCATTCACCTGGTGACCCGAGAAAACCACGAAAAACCCATCGGTTAGAGTGGGCGGTCGCCGGGATTGAGCTGGCAAGTTTGGACATGGACGTTTTACTTTCTCCATGTCCGTGTGTGTGTGTATGTGTCTGTGAACAGCATAACTCAGAAACGAAAAGTCGGATAAACACCAAACTTGGTATTTAGGTTCAGTATCTTCCAGAGATGCGACACGAAGGTTTTCAAGAAAATTCCCCAACCCAGATTACCCTTTACATGGAACTTTTTCGAAAATTTTAATTTTCTCAAAAATGGCTCTTACGATTTTGATTAAAATATCATATGTTTAAGATTTTTCATGGCAAATGAAATCCACATCTCGAATTTTCTGGGAATGTCTCCAAAAGTATTCTTCATTGTGAACGACTTTTGCATAACTGGTAAACCATGAGAAATATACAAAAGTTTACTACACAAAAATGTAGATCGCGTTAAAATACACAATTTATGCCATATACATTTTTGTTGTAGAGTGAACCATTTTCGATATATTGCTTGTTATTCCCTTAAATGTTTCAATACTTATACTTTTTCTCAAATTCGTTATTCATTTTTTTATATCCTGGACATGCAAAGAGAATGGGATACTCCACACAGCAACCAGCTCTTAAAATATTTGACTATAACTTAAAACCTACCAATTCCCCTTGCATCTACAAGAAAATTAGCAATAAGATTAACATCTCGATTAACATGAAGCATATGGAGGACAAGCGTTTGTAAAAATAGTTTGTACAAGAGTAGAGAAAGTCATGTGAGTGTAACACATCAGATTTTTTTATTTAGGTACCTCCACTTAAATCTCGGCAATACTTCCTCTGCATACTATAGTTAGGCAGTAGAGAAAGTAAAAAGAGATAGGGTATATGTTTAAACAATGCCAGTCACAGCCTATCGGCAGCTTTCCAAAACTGTACAACGTTTCATTGCTATTTGTAATAAACATCTGCGTTCTAAACATGGAGGCAAGGCTGTCGTTTGACCATTTCAGCCACTTTCATTTACGAGCCTGTCATCTCAGCGCGTGCACAGAATTGCCTTCGTGAAACACAAAAACCACAGTCACCATATTCTGAAACGTAGCTTTGGAGTTTAAAAGCAAACTGGAAGCCTTTCTGGGAGCTCAGATTACATGACCTTTGAGGCAACTTCTGTTTGGTCATAAAATATAGAGAATTCTTACCAACGAGCAGAACCTTTTATTTTCTCTAGCACCTACGTATATATGGTGCTTTCCCCTCAAAAATCATTTCATGATTACGCCGGAAATATATATTTTGAGGACTCTGAATAAAAATTCCGTGATACATTCACATGACTTTCTCTACGCACCATTGTTTATTAGTGGCTATACAAACTATTCTTAATAAAGCTTATTCTTCTGGCTACTACATTTTAATCTATATACACCTTTCAGAAGTAGCTACATTACACACTTTCTTATACTTACAAAGGGAACAGCGATAGTCAAATGTTTAAGAACTGGACGCCCTTGCGCTGGCCTTAAAATTCCATACTGTTTCAATGCAATCAAGGAAACAACTCAATGTTGAAATGACTTAAGAGAATGACCAAGAAATTATCAATTCGAATCTTTAATAACGGATATCTCAAAAATGGCTTACGACACAAAAAAACTATTTGAAATAAATTCTGGGTTTTAAGGGTAGGAGAATTTCTTGAAAATCTTTGTGACGCATCTTTGAGAGGTACTGAAACTAAATACCAAGTTTGGTATTTATCCGACTATTCGTTTTTGAGTTATGCTGTTTACAGACACACCATACACGGACCTTTTAAAAATGTTTTCTTATGATTCAGGGTGTCTCAATATGTATTTCCGATGAAATCTCGATATCAAATTTTTGGGTGAAATACAGTACCTCTCCTTCTTACTATATATATATATATATATATATATATATATATATATATATATATCAGAGAGTAAAAAGTTAGAAAAAATCTGCATATGTTTTTTTTCAGATTAATATCCAACTTGGTGCTTAATTTCAGCATCATGGTAAACGGAGACTTTCAAGAAAATCCCTCCACGCTAAACTTTCCTTCACATGGACAAATTACCGACACGCTTAGCCGTTGACGTTAATGCATGGTATCGTGAACGGGAAGTCTGGGGTTCAAATCCTACCAGGACCACCGAAGATTTTTCCAGGTTTTCCTCAGTCCTCATAACTGGTATATGCCGGGGAGGTACCCTAAACATAGGCCTGGAACGTTTCGCAATTATCAAGAAACGTAAGAACAGGAGTTTAACACTACAAAGAAGAAAAGCTTTCGTTGTTTTTATTTTCCTCAAAAAAGATGCTGATTAAAGTATCATATGTTTATATCTTCCTGATTAAAAAAAACATCTGAAATTTCTGCAGCTAGGTCCTCTTCGTTCGAAATTAACTTTGTATAATTTTATTATGGGGCGCCGTGGCCGAGTGGTTAGACCGCTCGCCTTCCACCGAGGCGGCCCGGGTTCAATCCCAGGGACCTGCATGTGGGATTTGTGGTCAACGAAGCGGCGTCTGGGCGGGTTTTCTCCGGGTTCTCCGGTTTCCCCCGCCATTCATTCCACCAACTGCTCCATCATCACCTTTCCTTTCATCCATTTCACCAACATTTCGTTTCATCTACTTCCTTCATCCCATACCAGGCATCGGGCTGATCCCCAATCCTGGCTGTTCTGTCTGATCCATGAGTGTCTGCTCCTCGACGGGCCTCTGACCCAGGCACCCGCCTGTAAGTCCTGGGGGTGTAAGTCCTACATAAGAGGAGGGTAAACAGATAATGAATGAATGAATGAATAATTTTATTATATCTGGTAAACGATAAGAAATAGACAAACGCTAACTACTTAAAAATGTAGAACTTAGTAGAAAGGTTGGTTTACAGGCTTGTGGGCCGTGGAATAACATTATTTCGGCATGTTCTAGTAGCCTCCCTTTCTAGAACATTCCGCTTTGTATGCGAGGCTGAAAGCTGCTCTTACACGGCAGTTGACTTATTCTTGAAGTTACGAAGTTAAAAGTGGATAATGAAAGTAGACACTGACAGTTCATTTGTGAGTTGTGATTCTACGGATCAGTTAAGTTTTGTTCAAAAAGTGACTCGAGTGTAACGCTTGTGTTACGCTGAGTGCCTAAGTCATAAATAAAGTGTGTTTCGCAGTAATTGTGGTCTTCATTTGTTACAACGGGATGATTTTCTGTATGCATGAATTTAAGTTAAACATACTATCCAAGCAAATTGCTTTTTCGTCATTCCAAATACTGCAAACATAGGTGTGCTATGGTTACAGTGCGCCTGCTTGATGTAAACGTCGCGTGCTTAGAATATTTCACACTTCAAAACAGATATTATTCTAGCGTCATTTGAATGCTTACACTTGAAGACACACTGTATGGCTTACAGTACAGCTGAATACGGCGACATGCTGTTTGTATTGGGAGAAGCTGGAAGTCTTTCTATTGTCTTTACTCGGATCTCAAATGACTTTATATGACTTCTGGGTACAACCACCTTTATCTTTCTAAAAATGCGTTTCTTTTGCATTCAGGGGACCTCAAAACCAGTATTCCTGTGAAATTTCGTATCGAATTTTTGGGTGGAATGTAACAAATAGATCCTCTCCTAAGTATCTATTTAAATCGTGGAGAAACTAAAATGTGCATCCTAAATATCTCACTCATTGGGATTGATTTGTTGCTTCTCTTAGCAATTAGAAAGGAGAGATTAAGTCAGAATACAATGCTCTGTTTTTACACAACAGATATTTCATTAGTGCAGTTAACTACTAAATTAATGAGCAAATTTAATTATTTAATTAAAGATTCAGAGAGCCCTCCATTTAAAATATGATAATGTCTAAAGAGCTTCATAGATTCCCCTTGAATATCTCCTATAACTCCTGGGGATGGGTTTCTACATCCCTTCTTTATTCGGGCCTTCAACTTTTCGTGTGACTAAGCTTCATAGGAAAGAACAAACATTTTAGATATCCCCATAAAAATATCGGGTAATCTTGGAGGCCATTCCAGGCGTCCTCTTCTTCCGATCCATAACTTTTTGATTTATGTCAACCGCTACTTTTGCAATACCCTGTATAAACTGGACTTTATACAAACAAATATCTGATGATTAATATCATTCTTTTACTAATAAGATAATAGCTTCGGTGGTTGACTATAGAACACGATCTTGGCTAGAAGTTGCACGTTTGCAGCACACCTAGGGTCTTATCTTCGTATCTAGCGCGCTAAATTGCTCCGAGGTTTATGATGAATGACCTACGTGGCATCGAAGTGATTTACGGTGTGTGCTGCCTTTTTTAACACAGGATTTTCCTCACGGACCTTCACCAGCTCCCATGGGCTGAGCGCAGAGCAGGATGTAATTAGTTTCTTTGTTGTTAGACTATCCAAAATCGCTACAGGAGGAAATATTTCCGCGCTCGAAAATGTTTCATTGTATGATGATTTAATACATTTGCATATATCCAAAAGGTATGCAGAATTTGTCTCTAAATTCTCTATTTTGTACAAATAACCAATGTCAAGACGTATATTGGATAAACCTGAAACTTATTGGGGAAATCACATTTGGATACAAAGCCAAACACATTAAATACCTCACTTATTATTTAGTTTCTTTAAACATTATAAATAGAATGTTTAATACGCATAACTGTCTAAATAACTTTATTATTTACAAAACAAATTAGTTTTATGGTTTTTTGTTTACCGTGGGAAGTAAGGTAGTTCGAAGGTCTAAAAACCCTAAGGTTCTTCATTCGTTTGCTGGTCCAACTTCGACTCCCAGTTTGTCAACCTATCTGGACCTCAAATTGTTTATTCGGGATTGTTATTTTGTCCCCAGGTTGCATATATGGTAGCTTTTGGTAGTCTGTTGTGACTCTTTTGGTTCAAGCAATTTAACATACAAAAGAGAGAGATAGCACGCAAGGAATAGGCAGATATCTTTGCTAAATAAAAGAGAAGATTAAATCTCTGGATGTTTCAGTTTGAGAAAGTTAATATCTAAGCAAAATGAGCATATCTCTTGCACGCTATACAGAGTGGATCATTTAAGTTGAGACTGTGCAGTATCTACAAGAAAGAAATGTATTTAATAAAAGTTGCTTGATATTAATTGTGTTTTATTTGGAGGACGTTGTGATGATTATTTTAGGGTCAATTGAACTTTTTTAAATGGGAACTTTTTTTTGTATGTTGTTTTTTCACTCCTTATAAGAAACTAAACAACATTTCTATAAAGCATTTTGCAATTGTGCTTACACCAACGTAAATAACAACGAAAATTCTGAATGGCTGAGTACGAAGAGCGCGATGGATGGTCATTTGAGGGTCAAGTTACGTTTTGAATTTGGGAACCCACATTTTTTACTTTGTTTCCTTATTCCTCATCACAAAATAATCAGCTTCTTATAAATCATTTTCTAATGAGAAAACACATAAAATGTAGGTTCCCATTTAAAAAAATTAAATTGGCCCTAAAATCACCATCAAAACGTCCTCCAAACAAAACACAACTAGTGGCATTTACTTTCGCCCATAATATCAAGCAACTTTTAATAAAGACATTTCTTTCTACAACGCTTAGTTTTGGAGATATTGTACAGTCTCAACTTAAATGGTCCACTCTGTATATACTATTCTCTGTAGACGGTAATCATTTTTTCCTCTTTGTTTAACTTTTGTCAGCATTAAAATATATATTTAATATTTTATTATACTTAACGTTTTACAGTATCTATGCCAGAAAAGCTTAGTGGTATTATCAGACATGATGCAGAACGGATAGAGAGGAGAGGGAGAGAGAGATCAGGAAATACGAGATAACGCAAGCATAGCTGAGGTTTCTGTTAACTTCTAATTGTTTCAGGATAATCCCTGATATAATTCAGAGTTGTGTATTTCACAAATTGTTTTTTGTTTCCAATCTCTTTCTTTCTCCTTCGTTTAAAATAATATTTTGTCTTTCCTTTTTCTATTATCGTTTCGTTGACTGCCTCCATGGTCGAATGGTCAGCGAGCTCGCTTCTCACCCTGAGTTCCCAGATTTGTTTTCCAACCGGGGTAGGAATTTTTCTTTAATTAGGATTATCCTTACTCACTATAGATTCTGGGAGTTAGGATGTGAGGATAAATTCGCGTACGAAAATAAGTTAAGAACTGCAAAAACCTACAGTACGTAACCAGAAAGTTCAAAGAGTAAAAATTCCATCAAATATTTCAGCCATAGCCCTCAATATGACCATAGCAGTTAAAGGGTGCTATAGAAATGAACCAAAACACAATTGTTTCATAGTTATAGTCACCTTTAACTTCTAAGACATGCCGGGGACTTTGACTTATGAACAACTCGTTGTGCTGGTTATTTTAAAGTTGGATTTTAATCATTATTACCATCATCATTACTAATTTGAAATCTTTACTACCATATGCACACTTCAGACTCTACGGAGGGTAGAAAGAGATTCTAATTAAATAAAAATCTCCCCGCCTCAGTCGGAAATCGAACCCGGAACCTCTCAGTCTAGAAACCAGAAGCTAACCATTTGGTTACAGAGACAGTCAGTAACTTTTGTTAAATACTGCCCAGCGGTGATTTTCAGATCGGCCTTGCTTGAAGTATGGAAATTTTTCTGAAAATATTTGTCTTATATCCTTAGTAGAAGGAAACTCGGATTTGAAAAATTCAGTGCCATGGCCTGGACTTGGACCACGCATCTTCCTTAGGCTTTCATTGAAAGTCATCACTAAGGTGTGTTCTTCGGAGTATTTCAGAGGGTCTTGATGTTCACCAGAATACATGCACAGATAAGAGAGTTCAATATACGTTCCGGCATCTCGCTCAAAGGGTAGAGCATCGGCACGAAAAACCAAAGATTCTGGTTCGAAGGCTGGTACTGAATGTTACATACAGATTAAACTATACAGCTACTAGTTCACACACAGGTATAAATTTTATATTTGTAGTAAGAGTTTTCATTTTAAGGAATTTTGCTAAAGCTACTTATTTAGAGGGACTCAAGATATTAATTTTATAACGAAACATTCCAATTAATGATTCCAAAGCAGCGCTTTACTACTTCCACAAACTATTTATACAAAAACTTAATTTCTCTATCTCCTTCATGTTAATCAAGAGAAATGTTTCCAGTTTCATTCCATATTTTATAGGTACAAGTAGGATACAGGAGACTGAAGCAATAATTAGATGTTTAAAATAACAGGTCTATGCTAGCCTTGAAATTCCATACTCTTTACATGCCACAAAAACAAACCAATGCCGATTTAGTATTTTAAAATAAAATTATAAATGCAAACCAATAACAACAGATCTCGGAAACAGTTAGTGTCACGAAAAAAAAATTATTTTACAGAAATAGTGTTTTAGCGAAATCTACATTTTTATGCAGTACTTTTGTATTATCTCTTACATTTTCTATTACAGAAAAGTATACATAACTCATTCAGAAATAAGTAGATTTAACAGGATATTCTCAGAAAATTCAAGATATACATGTCATTAGTCGTAAATATTTTAAAGATATGGCTTTAATCAAAATCGGTACAGCTATTTTTGGGGAAAGAAAAACAACCTTGTAAAGGGTAATTTGGGTTGGGAAATATTTTTTAAATATTTATGTAGCATTATTGGAAGATATTGAGCGTGAATGCAAATTTTGGTTTCTATAGGATATTTCGTTTTTGAGTTATACTATTCACACACACGCAACCCCAATTTATTTACACGAACTACTTTTTGAGTTTGGGAGACCTCCGTTGAAATTTTTATACCAAATTTGAGTAGGATGCAGTATTTCTTTGTCGACCCCACTATAATACACAGCTCGTCCATACCTTTTGAACCATCAAAGTAGCAGTCCACTGGGATCCATTCTACAGATAATGAAATAGTGTATTTAAAATAAAATAAATTCTGTCCATTGTAGTTTTAATATTCTAATAATTGTATTTCCTTTACTTCAGTATGTATTGCTTTCACGTTACCTGCAAAATCGATAAATACGGATGGACTCAACAGTACTGGCATACACTACGTGATCAAAAGTATCCGGACACCTGGCTGAAAATGACGTACAAGTTCGTGGCGCCCTCCATCGGTAATGCTGGAAGTCAATATGGTATTGGCCCACCCTTAGCCTTGATGACATCGCTCACTCTCGCAGGCATATTTTCAATCAGGTGCTGGAAGGTTTCTTGGGGAATGGGGAGTGCGGAACTGAGGAGAGGTATCGATGTAGGGCAGTGAGGCCTGGCACGAAGTCGGCGTTCCAAAACATCCCAAAGGTGTTCTATAGGATTCAATTCAGGACTCTGTGCAGGCCAGTCCATTACAGGGATGATATTGTCGTGTACACACTCCGCCATAGCCCGTGCAGTATAAAAGGTGCTCGATCGTGTTGAAAGATGCAATCGCAATCCCCGAATTGCCCTTCAACAGTGGCAAGCAAGAAGGTGCTTAAAATATCAATGTAGGTCTGCGCTGTGATCGTGCCACGCAAAACAACAAGGGGTGCAAGCCCACTCCAGGAAAAACACGACCACACCATAACACCACCACCTCCGAATTTCACTGTTGGCACTACACAGGCTGGCAGATGACGTTCACCGGGCATTCGTCATACCCACATCCTGCCATCGGATTGCCACATTGTGCACCGTGATTCGTCACTCCACACAACGTTTTGCCACTGTTCAATCGTGTAATGTTGACGCTCCTTACACCAAAAGAGGCGTCGTTTGGCATTTTCCTGCGTGATGTGTGGCTTATGAGCAGCCGCTCGACCATGGAATCCAAGTACTTGGAGTGGATCCTGATACAGTTTGGAATTCCTTTGTGATGGTCTGGATAGATGTCTGCCTATTACTCTTTACGACCCTCTTCAAATGTCGGCGGTCTCTGTCAGTCAACAGACGAGGTCGGCCTGTACGCTTTTGTGCTGTACATGTCCCTTCACGTTTCCACTTCACTATCACATCAGAAACAGTGGACCTAGGGATGTTTAGGAGTGTGGAAATCTCGCGTACAGACTTCTGACACAAGTAACCCCCAATCACCTGACCACGTTCGAAGACCGTGAGTTCCACGGAGCGTCCCATTCTGCTGTTTCACGATGTCTAATGACTACTGAGGTCGCGGATAATGAGTACCAGGCAGTAGGTGACAGCACAATGCACCTAAGATGAACAACTTATCTTTGCGGGGGTGTCCGGATACTTTTGATCACATAATGTATGTTGCCCTAGACGCAAACACGGTCAAGATCCTGCCACCAGTGCACAGTAATATCTTTTTGTAAAAATTCAAATTTTGAAATTGTGGTGCGGTCGATCAAAAACTGTCGTGTGTAGCTTGAATATAATGGTAATTAAGACGCTCTTGTGAAAATTATGAAACTGTTTTCTTAATTTCTACCATTATGGTCTTATTTCAAACTATACCACTCTGTGTGCTAAAGCAAAAGGCCCTCTTATGTTTTCATTATATCCCTACAGGAGTGTTGACAGAATATGGGTCGAAGAGTTTGTGCTACAAGAAGTCAGATTTGAGTTTTGGGGTTTGTATCGACCCAAGGAGAATCACCCTCCTCCAGCTCGTGTCAGTAACTTGAGGAAGGAGCGAGGAATTTTCCCAGATTAATGACTTGAGAACAAACAGTGCAATGCTAGGTCGATAGAGGGGGTTAGCAGCGCTACATCATTTATCACCTCCTCTGCTTAATTATCTCTTCCACTTAAGGAGGAAACCATTAAGAGGAGGGCTCTAGTTCAAATTATTTCACTTTGCATCAGCCAGGAAGAGTAACTGCTCCGGAACTTGGCTAAGGGCTAATACTGCCAAGCTAAGAAAATGCGAGTCTTGTTCCAAGTAGGGCAATCTTACACAAGGCGCTCAAAATGTTCCTTAGCCATGTATAGGCCGGTTTGAACACTTGTAAATGTTCACATGACTTTCTCTACCCACTATCACTTATTAGTGTGTACACAAATTATTCTCACAAAAGTTTATTTTGCTATATACTTCGTTTTAATCGAGATAAACCCTTCCGGAAATAGCTTCATTACACATTTCGTTATAGACACAGAGAGAATAGCGATAGTCAAATGTTTTAGTTCTGGACGCTATGCTGGCCATAAAATTCCATGCTCTGCATGCAATCGCGATAAACAATTGAATATCGAAATGACTTGTAAAGAATAACAAAGTATTGAGAAATTCGAAGCATTACTAACGGATATCTCGGAAATGGTTAATGCTACAAAAAGGTTCTTGAAATGAGTAAGCAGAAAGGTTTTTCTTTTAAAATAAATATTATTACCTTCTTTTTTTCTTCCTAGCTGCTAATCTAGGATTTATTCTTGGTTTTTACACTAAAATTTGGAATTTTTAAAATATAATTAAGCTTTCATATAAATGAAAAATTCAAAGTAAGTGATTTTACACTCCTTACACTTCGCTTTATAGGAACGCAGTATAGGAACATTTAATTATACTTTCAGATTGTTTCTTATGTCATTTTATGCACTTGTGCGTTATTATAAGACTATTGTATAAGCTGAGGTCTTTAAATACAAAGTAATACTTTTTTTTGGTTGGTGCTCTGAAATGTTTTCACTGATGTTACAAAATAAAACATAATAGGTTAGCATTAATGTTGCAAAATCGACATCGATCGTGAGTGGGTGAGGAATGAACGATCGAAAGCTTTAGAAATTAATTCACGATGGTGTAATTTATGGTTGATAGAGTAAGGCATGATAAACACACACAGTTTTGCAATAAATAATTCAAGTCGTCCATTAATTATCATAATATTTGCACTGCTTTAAATTTAAATCACATTTATTTCTAAATGCTGAGGGCACGAATTATATATAATTCACGACATTTACTACTTTGCTTTGTTGGTTTACGTTTGCTACAAACTTACATTAAAACATATTTTATTCATACAGATTTGAATGAAAAAAAATAAACGACAAATTACAGAGTATGAACATCTGACTGTTTATTATCAGTCATTTGCAAGTTATTATTTTGTTTTTCTCACTGTTTCTGTGGAGCGGATTCACATTATAGTTCCTTGGCCTGGCGGCAGATGGCTGTTACTTACTTCTTCCTAGGATAAAACAGAGAAAAACAAAAATTACGTTAGTTGTAACCTAAAAGCATAAATGACATTCATAATTAATGAAAACAGAAACCGGATTCTTAGATGCAGTAAAGGAATATAAAAGGAACAGAACACTTCTTTCTTCAGCTATTGGTAAATACTTTAACGTCATAAGCTGCAGTCCATGTTTAATTTGGGCTACGGCTTGCAGTAACGTTAATAAGTAAAACATTAAAATGTGCGATGTTCATGAAGATCAAGTATTCTGAAAAAAATATATATTGGAATGGAAAAAAATAAAACTCTGTAGCTGATAACTGTAATAGCAGGGATATGAAATATTGACTTTGGAACATGATGAAGCATGACCATTCCTCAGAGTGCAGACAAAATCGCTTTAATATTTCGATATCACGACCAAAGGTTTCACTTAGATTAAAGATTGTATAGGAAAAATACTACGCTTTCGCTCATAGTTATAAACTAAGTAAACAGCAATTCCACCTTCAAATTAATTGATTAAACAGAAATAAGATATATGGTACAGGAAGGGGACTATACAACAGAAGCAGGTATTAGTAAGTTGCTTAAGCAGATGGTTTAGGAAAGTCATTGCCAAGAAGGCCATATATCTAGCACATGCCGACTTATATGTACCAAATATCCTCCAGTAAAACTGTCGCGATATGATCTCGCAGTCAAAGCTATATTAATAATAATGGTAATGATTATTACATTGAAGAAATACTACAAACCTAATAAATTGTAACTTTTGAAACTCTAGGGACATGATGATTTTACTTTCTCTAGAACACACCTATTGTATGTACAAAAAGTATGTATTCTACCAAAAAAAAACCTGGTATGTTGCATTCACATGACTTTCTCTGCCCTCTATCGCTTATTCCTGGTATACAAATTATTCTTACCAAACTTTATTTTCCTGTTTGAATCCAGATAAACATTTCCGGAAACAGCTGCATTACACATTTCATTATAGATACACAGGGAATAACAATAGTCAAATGTTTTAGAACTGGACGCTATTTGCTGGCCTTAAAATTCATTACTCTTTGCATGGCATCACGAGAAACAATCCAAAATCGATGAACAATTCGAAGCATTAATAACGAATATCTCGGAAATGGCTAATGTCACAAAAATATATTTGAAATAAGTTGTGTTTCATAAAGAGCACTACATTTTTTGTGCAGTACGTTTTCGTCTATCACTTAACATTTACCAGTTTTGTAAGGCTATATAAATATCCTTCCGAATGAAGACTTCACAAGCTATTCTCTAATTATAATCGTTAGAGCTATTTTTCAAAAATCAAAAAATTCGAAAAATATTCCATGTAAGGGTAGTTTGGGGTCAGGGATTTTCTTTAGAAAAATTGTGTGGCATTTTTGACATATTGAACGATATTTCGTTTCTGAGTTGTGTTGTCCACAGAAACACACACACGCGCATGAAAATTTTTCTAAAAATGTTTTTTATAGATTCAGGGAGTCTCAAAACATGTATTTCCGTGAAATCTCAGGATCGAGGTTTTGGATGGAATACAATACTTAACTACCTATTATGTATGTGGTAGAGAAGGTAAAAATTTCATATTAAAATGTCACAGCAAATAGGTGCTTTGAGGTACACTAAGCCTAATAAAAAAATTCCGCGCGCGCGTATGTAATGTTTGTCTTTGAATACCAACTCAAAAACGAAGAGGGTGGATAAATACAAAGCTTGAAATCAAGTTTATAAAGAAAGTGCCTTTACCGAAACCACTCTTTACACGGAAGTATTGTATTGCACCCAAAAATTCGATACCGAGACTTCACCGGAAATACATGTTTTAAGACCCCCTGAATCCAAAAAAAAGCATTTTTGGAAACATGTCCGTGTGTGTGTGCGTGAACAGCATAACTCAGAAACGAACAGTCGGATAAACACCAAACTTGGTATTTAGGTTCAGTATCTTCCAGAGATGCGACACGAAGGTTTTCAAGAAAATCCCCCCACCCCGGATTATCCTTTAAATGGAACATTTTTCGAAAATTTTAATTTTCTCAAAAATGGCTGTAACTATTTTGATTAAAATATCATATATTTAAGATACTTTCATGACAAATACAATGTATATCTTGAATTTTCTGCGAATGTCTCCAAAAGTGTTCTTCATCGTGAACGACTTTTGCATAACTGGTAAACTATAAGAGATAGACAAACTTTTACTGCACAAAAAATGTAGATCGCGTTAAAATACACAATTTATGTCTTATGCATTTTTTTTGTTGAGTGAACCATTTTCGAGATATTGCTTGTTATTCCCTTAAATTTTCCAATACTTGTACTTTTTCTCAAATGGGAATTCGTTGTTCAGTTTTTTATGTCCTGGACATGCATATTTCCCTTGCATATACAAGAAAATTAGCAATAAGATTAACATCTTGATTAATATAAAGCATATGGAGAATAAGCGTTTGTAAAAATAGTTTGTACAAGAGTAGGGAAAGTCATGTGATTGTAACACATCAGATTTTTTTTCTTTCTTTCTTAATAATGCATCTAACCGTCTAATTAAAATAGGATGTATGAAATACTTTCATACTGATAGGTATACTAGCTTAAATTTTGTATAATTTTGTGTAACTAAGAAACGTCAAAAGATAGACAAAAACTTCTACAGAGAAAATGCACGAGTTCTCAAAGTACACAATTTGTGTAAAATAAAGTTCTACTTATTGTTGGTGATTTTCGAAGTATTCCGTGTTGCAAGTTTAGACCTTTCCTAAGAATCATCAAACAGAAAGTGCTACTTTTATATCCGCCCCTCCTGCCCTAATGCTACCATTGCAAGAGCTTGTCACCACAAATGCTGTTTTCGTATTTTTAACCATTGTAACATCTATGGTTATAACTAAGCACTTTTACTTAATTTGAAATCTATCATAGGCAAAACGTTTAGGGGCTAAAACCTCATTGCATGTGATTTCATATCGTACGATATGACGCGACGCGGCATAAGTTAAAATGGTCAATTTATGCATGCGATGTGTCGGTATTCTAGAAAATCGGATGTACCAATCCATTGGAGCTATCGTAAAGGTGTGGGACAAGCGCTGCTTGTTTTCGTTCGGTCTGTTCCGTGAAGTCACCTTCACTACAATTTGCCGATGACTGCGGCGAGGACATTAACACAGTTGTGACAGCACTGACTTATCTTAATGCGGCGATGCGACGTGTATAAACATACCCATATATTCACCCATGTATTACTCGCGCAAAAACTTCTGGACTCTTGACCTTGATTGCTACCCCAGCTGCCGAGCCTAGGAATGGTTTATGTTTAGCTTACTCAACGAAAGCGATATAATACATTTGCTTACTCACAGTGCGTAACACATACAGTCTGCATAGAAGGTGTCTGCATCTGGTTGTAATTTTAAAGAGAGCTGAAGTATCTAAATAGTACTTATTTCATATTTGTTATATTTATAACCATGGCTCCTATGTTTTCAAAGTTAAGTGGTAAGGTGTTACATAGTCAAAGTAGGGAAATAATTGCAAATGTCCTCGACTTCATGAAGCAAGAAGCAGAGATGAAGGAAGAAAATATATGTTCATCCGATTTCCACAAAAGCCTTAAGAGAATGAAAGAAAGAGTAGTCAAAGCAACTGGTGTCTCACCGAGTTCCGATTCCAGAGTTCTCAAAGATAAGAAAAAAAACATATCGATGAAAGGGTACCATTTGACACACCTGGGAAGAAACATAAGGTCCCTAAACGTATTACAGAAATAGACGATTTCGAATGCGTCATTCGGCGCACGATTCACAATTCCTATGTGGAAGAAAAAACTGTGCTAACAATAAGCAGATTGCTCATCCAGCTGAAGCACAGCAGAAACTTACAAGGTTGTGCTACAAATCTCAGAAAAATTATTAGAGATTTAGGGTTCAAGTGGAAGAAACCGAAATCAAATAGAACTCTAACAGAAAAGCAAAATAAATAAATAAAATAAAAAAAATAAAAAGTAAATGTTGCCATGATAGCTTAGTCGGTTAGACCAACGGCACGGAAAGCTATGGCTATGGCATTGAATTTTTCAGTCTGATTCTACCTTTCCAAATGAGTATAATTTTATATGTACTTATATCAGTGAGTACTTATATCAGTTAAGTTATTAATTTTTAAGGTGGTGCTACAAATTTCAGAAAACTACTATAGTGTATTAAGATCAGTCATACATACACAGCAGTCCTACAGCATCTAAAAGTTGGAGTGACGATAGCGAATTAGGTTGCAGGTTCCTGTTGCTAAAGGACAAATACTTATTATCGTTCATGCTGTTGGAGAGATCGGCTTCGTTCCAAATGCCCTTCTTTTACAAGTTGCAAAAACAACAGGAGATTTTCATCAAGAAATGAATACAGAAAAGTACATGAAGTGAATCAACGCCATGTTGAGACCTAATATGCCTGCTGGGTCTGTTCTGGTCATCGACAATGCTTCACAATGCGTCAACACTCAATTGACAAACCACCTACCTCAAATTCATTGAAAGAAGAAATGAGAGCTTGATTACTTAGACATAATATAGCTTTAGATGAAAACATGAGTAAAACAAAGCTATATACCTTAATTAAAACCAACAAACAACTTCAGACGTCATACATACTTGACCAGATAGTAATACAACATCGCCATAATGTACTTAGACTCCCATCGCATCACCCAGATCTAAACCCAATCGAATTAATCTGGGCTGATATCAAAAATCGGGTGGCATGCAGAAATATGACTTTTAAATTAAAATATGTGGAGCAGTTATAACGCCAGCAATTTGCTGAAATTGGAAGGCCAGAATGGGAAAATGTATGTCGACATTTTGAATAAATTAAGAATCATTATTCCGAAAAATACGGAATTGCAGAAAATCAAATAGAAATAATTCTCATCCAGGATAATGGTGCAGAACGTAGTGACAGCAGTGATGACGGCAATAATGTGAGTGATTCCGCAGAAGAGGAAGGGTTGTTAGGTGTGGAAAAATTGGAGGCAATGATTGACAACGTTTTTTATATTAAGCGCTTTTTGCAGCGTGGATTTTAATATACTGTATATAACTAAGTTTATCAGCGCAAAGCAGTGCATAACCGGTGTGGATATTTGACGATGACTGTCCTACGCACTCCTGCAGTATGCAGTCCACCGGTCACCACCTGATCTGGTAAGCAACTCGCATCATAGCTCTCATTAAGATTTTCACGTGTCTAGAATTGTTGCGCCGATTATACCGATCGTATGATTCGTCGTGAAAAGGCAGAAACGCAGAGGAGGAGAAGGTAGTCTAGGGTGGGGGAGAACGGCTGGCAGTATTCCCCTTGCGTGGAACAAACACTCATTCGGAACTGTGGTGATGTCACCCTTTCTCCCGTTGTGTACGCGCCTGCTGCACTGTTACAACTGAACCAACACTCCTCCCAGAAGATAAATGGACTTGTCCAACTACTGCGCATACACATAAGCTTGTCATGATGAAAAAATCTCATATGTTACACTCACATGACTTTCTCTACTCTTGGACAAACTATTTTTACAAACTTTTATTCTCCATATGCTTCATGTTAATCGAGATATCGAGATGTTAATCTTATTGCTAATTTTCTTGTAGATGCAAGGGGAATTGGTAAGCTTTAAGCGATAGTCAAATCTTTTAAAAGCTGGTTGCTATGTGGCGCATTTCTTTCTCTTTGTATGTCCAGGACATAAAAAAAAATCTGATGTGTTACACTCACATGACTTTCTCTACTCTTGTACAAACTATTCTTACAAACGCTTAATCTCCATATGCTTCATGTTAATCGAGATATCGAGATGTCAATCTTATTGGTAATATTCATGTAGATGCAAGGGGAATATGGTAGCTTTTAAGCGATAGTCAAATATTTTAACGCTGGTTGCTATGTGGCGCATTCCATTCTCTTTGCATGTCCATAAAAAAATGAATAACGAATTTGAGAAAAAGTATAAGTATTGGAAAATTTAAGGGAATAACAAGCAATATCTCGCAAACGGTTCACTCAACAAAAGAAATGTATGTGACATAAATTGTGTATTTTAACGCGATCTACATTTTTCGTTTAGTAAAATTTTGTCCATCACTTATGGTTTACCAGTTATGCAAAAGTCGTTCACAATGAAGAATACTTTTGGAGACATTCCCAGAAAATTCGAGATATACATTTTATTTGTCATGACAATATCTTAAACATATGATATTTTAATCAAAATCGTTAGAGCCGTTTTTGAGAAAATTAAAATTTTCGAAAAATGTTCCATGTAAAGGGTAGTCTGGGGTAGGGGGATTTTCTTGAAAACCTTCGTGTCGCATCTCTGAAAGATACTGAACCTAAATACCAAGTTTGGCGTTTATCCGACTCTTCGTTTTTGAGTTATGCTGTTCACAGACACACAGACACACAGACAGACACAGACACACAGACACACAGACACACAGACAGACACACACACGGACATGTTTCCAAAAATGCTTTTTTTGGATTCAGGGAGTCTCAAAACATGTATTTCCGGTGAAATCTCGGTATCGAATTTTTGGATGGAATGCAATACTTCCCCTACTTACTATACGTAGTAGAGAAAGTAAAAATGAATAACGAATTCCCATTTGAGAAAAAGTATTGGAAAATTTAAGGAAATAACAAGCATGTATATGACATAAGTTGTGTATTTTAACGCGATCTACATTTTGTCTATCTCTTAAGGTTTACCAGTTATGCAAAAGTCGTTCACAATGAAAAATACTTTTGGAGACATTCCCAGAAAATTCGAGATATACATTTCATTTATCATGAAAATATCATAAACATGTATTATTTTAATCAAAATCGTTAGAGCCATTTTTGAGAAAATTAAAATTTTCGAAAAATGTTCCATGTAAAGGGTAATCTGGAGTGGAGGGATTTTCTTGAAAACCTTCGTGTTGCATCTCTGGAAGATACTGAACCTAAATACCAAGTTTGGTGTTTATCCGACTGTTCGTTTCTGAGTTATGCTGTTCACAGACACATACACAAACACACACACGGACATGTTTCCAAAAATGCTTTTATTTTTGGATTCAAGGGATCTCAAAACATATATTTTCGGTGAAATCTCGGTATCGAATTTTTGGGTGGAATACACTACTTCCCCTACTTACCATACGTAGTAGAGAAAGTAAAAATAGGACTATATATTGAGGTCATGCAACTGTCGCATATGCCATGCGAGCTGAAAGACCATGCGACGAATTTTTACTTTCTCTACTACGTATAGTAAGTAGGGGAAGTATTGTATTCCACCCAAAAATTGGATACCGAGATTTCACCGGAAATATATGTTTTGAGACACCCTGAATCCAAAAAAGCATTTTTGGAAACATGTCCGTGTGTGTGTGTATGTGAACAGCATAACTCAGAAACGAACAGTCGGTAAACACCAAACTTGGTATTTAGGTTCAGTATCTTCCAGAGATGCGACACGAAGTTTTTCAACAAAATCCCCCCACCCCAGAGTACCCTTTACATGGAAGATTTTTCGAAAATTTTAATTTTCTCAAAAATGGCTCTAACGATTTTGATTAAAATATCATATGTTTAAGATATTTTTATGACAAATAAAATGTATATCATGAATTTCTTGGGAATGTCTCCAAACGTTTCTTTATTGTGAACGACTTTTGCATAACTCGTAAACTATAAGAGATGGACAAACTTTTACTACACAAAAAATGTAGATCGCGCTAAAATATACATTTTATGTCATATACATTTTTTTGTCGAGTGAACCATTTTCGAGATATTACTTGTTATTCCCTTAAAGTTTTCAATACTTATTTTCTCAAATGGGAATTCGTTATTCATTTTTTTGTCTTGGATATGCAAAGAGTATTAATCTGTGGGAAAGGGAATGGTGCTGCACCTAGCAACCAGCTATTAAGAGATATGTCTATGCTTAAAGGCTACTGTATTTCGATACTGCCCTTGTAAATATATATTCCCCTTACATCTACAAGAAAATTAGCAATAAGATAGAGTCTGCAAATGTTTATCTCGATTAACATGAAGTAGATGGAGAGTAAGCGTTTGTAAAAATAAGTTGTACAAGAGTAGAGAAAGTCATGCGAGTGTAACACATCAGTTTTTCAGGTCGTGCGGTACGTCGCATTGCATAAATGCTTCCATTTAACTCAATGCCTTTCAGATCGCGTTGCACATGTCACACGGCAGGAAATCGCATGCATAAATGAGGCCTAACATAATTAGATGGAAGACTCGATTTATATAAGAGTAGTATGATGTGTAATAGTTATATGTGGATTTGCCAGAAGGTTCTTTAGATGTATCACATCCGATTTTTTCTAGCAATAACAAGTTGATTTATTGTTACGTACATAACAAATCAATGATTAAAATCTATCGTGTAAACCTGATCCAATGTTTGATTTCTGATATGGAAACATTTACCATTTATAAACAGTTTATCATAAAAGCGGCGGCGCCGTGGCCGGGTGGTTAGACCGCTCGCCTCCCACCGAGGCGGACCGGGTTCAACCCAGGGACCTGCATGTGGGATTTGTGGTGGACGAAGCGGCGTCTGGGCGGGTTTTCTCCGGATTCTCCGGTTTCCCCCGCCATTCATTCCACCAACTGCTCCATCATCACCTTTCCTTTCATCCATTTCACCGACATTTCGCTTCATCCTATACCAGGCATCGGGCTGATCACCCATGCTGGATGTTGTGTCTGCTCCTCGACGGGCCTCTGACCCCAGGCACCCGCTTGTAAGTCCTGGGGGGTGCAAGTCCTACATAAGAGGAGGCTAAAGAGATAATGAATGAATGAATGATTATTATAAAAGCAGAAATCATTTGATATATTTATTTTTACTTTCTCTACTACGTATAGTAAGTAGGGGAAGTATTGCATTCCACCCAAAAATTCGATACCGAGATTTCACCGGAAATATGTTTTGAGACCTCCTGAATCCAAAAAAAGAATTTTTGGAAACATGTCCGTGTGTGTGTCTGTGTGTGTGTGTGTGTGTGTGTGTGTGTCTGTGTGTCTGTGTGTGTGTGTGTCTGTGAACAGCATAACTCAAAAACTAACAGTCGGATAAACACCAAACGTGGTATTTACGTTCAGTATCTTCCAGAGATGCGACACGAAGATTTTCAAGAATATCCCCTCACCCCAGACTACCCTTTACATGGAACATTTTTTGAAAAGTTTAATTTTCTCAAAAATGGCTCTAACGATTTTGATGAAAATATCATATGTTTAAGATAATGTCATGAGAAATGAAATGTATATCTCGAAATTTCTGGGAATGTCTCCAAAAGTATTCTTCATTATGAACGACTTTTGCATAACTGGTAAACCATAAGAGATAGACAAAATTTTACTACACAAAAAATGTAGATCCCGTTAAAATACACAACTTATATTATATACATTTTTTTTGTTGAGTGAACCGTTTTCGAGATATTGCTTATTGAATATATTGCTCTTAAATTGCTCTTAAATTTTCCAATACTTATACTTTTTCTCAAATTCGTTATTCATTTTTTTATGTCCTGGACATGCAAAGAGAATGGAATGCACCACATAGCAACCAGCGATAAAATATTTGACTATCGCTTAAAAGCTACCATATTCTCCTTGCATCTACAAGAAAATTACAAATAAGATTGACATCTCGATATCTCGATTAATATGAAGCATATGGAGAATAGGCGTTTGTAAAAATAGATTGTACAAGAGTAGAGAAAGTCATGTGAGTGTAACACATCAGATTTTTTAATTAATATTGAGGCAATATTTTTAACACTTAAATAATTTCAGTCTAATTATATAATATGTAAATTCAATAACAGACCGCCTTGAAGCAATATGTGTATGTAATAATTTGTAAAATGTATGTAACAGTCATTGCATATGCTTATATTATTGTATACATGTTCAATACTGTTATATGAATGTATTACGTAATTTAATAATGTAGGAGCTGTGAGAAATAGGTCAAAAGTTGCTAACAATGGGGTAATAATGAGGTAACCTTGAGGCAATAATGAATTTTAAAGTTTAAATGCTACTAGTCATTATTGGATCAACAATAATGTAAATTTTGAGACAGTTTAAAAATAGCCAATCAACAACCAGAAAAAGGTTTAGTTAAATGAAGTTAGTCTATTGGATTAGGAATAGCCATTGAGAGACTTGAAATGCAAAAATTTACAAGTTTAGACGGTTGAACCTGCAAACAGTGTTCCTATCCGGATGCGAGACACGTCCTCGAGAAGTATAATACGTATTCGTGCGAGACAAAAATAGTTTACGTGTTAAAAAGTGCAAGTATTTAATAAAAACATCTCACAGCTCTCTCTCTCTCTCTCTCTCTCTCTCTCTCTCTCTCTCTGTATCAGTGAAGTGTTGTTTAAATCGTATCAAGAATTAATAAAAGGAGTGAAGTAAAATTATAATCTGTGTAAGCCTACATTCTTGTCGCTCACAACTCTACTAAGAGAAACGGGTCTCTAAAATAAATACTGACGCAGCCGAGGCAAACATAAATATTTATTACTTAAAGAAACAGTTAAATTACAAAGTTAATATTTTAAAAATTGGGGCAAAGGCTACCGGGTACCATACGTGCGGTTGCAAATACTTTAAGTTCGGCTCCCCAACAGTTGAAATATAATACATCATCTTCAAACTGGCTTTTCATACGTGAAACAATAAAATCTTTTCTCAAATTGGCGTCCATACGTAGCAGCAACACTCATTTTCTCAATATTTACTTTAGCTTTTACAGTATTTCTATTAAGTACTGCAATTACTTCCAAATGCAAGTCACAAATGAGTTTAAGAGCTGAAATTTAAAACGAAAATCCTGGTTGTGTATTATTTTAAATAGGCAATCTAAAGGACATCATTTACACCATTGTAATGAGATAGATGATACGTTCTTGTAGATTGATTTAAGTAATCCTTAAAAAAAATATGGGTAGGTTATTGCCACTGAAGGTATCAAATGGTTATATTTTGGGGGAAATACGTAAAAACCTAGAAAGCATAAATAAAACTCTGGAATGAAATACTTTATTGCAATAAATATATAATGATTATATATTCCATGATTATTCCCCTTTTTCTTACTTTCTCTACCACGTTACATAATGGGCGGAGAAGATTCGACCGAGATTTCATCGAGAATACAAGTTTTCACCAAATTAGCTCCGTTATTCCTTTAGGTAGTTCATGGAGCCAAGTCAATTCACTAGCTCAGTGATGACACAAGCCAGAGATAACATCTCGCTAAGCCGCAGCAATAGGTTGCGGGCGAATTGTACATAGGAGTTCAACTCTCGAAAATGGCACGGCAGGACGTCACCGATCACGTGAAGATTGTGATATACAGCCTTATGGTTGGATGGGTTACGACTGCAATGTGTCAGTCGGTATAGAGTGGTAAACCTGCATGGAGAGGTGGCAAGTTAGAAATCGCACGACTGCTATAACATATCGTGTTAACTTCACATATAGTGAGTTCATTAACTCTGATTTTTGCAGCGATATTTTCTGCCAGCAGTGGGGGATCGTTATGTGGATTAAAAATAATTTCCGTTCACCGATCATCTTTTAAAATTTACTATTTCCATGTTTTCACTCAGCACTTAGAGGTGGATTTCAAGGGTATAAATATTTTGACCGTGAATAATTAAAGAACTGGTAATTGTATTGTGAGATAGAACAAATTAATGTCGAACATCACTATAATTGAGTGCAAATCTTGTGAACAAAGTCTAATTTGTTTCCTCAAAAACCATAAATGTCGCCAGGTTCTACGAGAAAGTTTTGAGAAAATGTTTGTATTGGAATTCTAATAATAATATGGAATTCTAATTGTTTATATCTTGAAGAAAAGAAAATTTGCTTCGAAAGATATTTTGAGGATACGTTTGTAAAACGGAACCTTATTAATGCATTCGTGTGAGCCACTTACTGTTCCTTGTCAGGCAAAACATTATTAATCTTACCTGGACATTTAGTCTGGGAGTTTGGCACTGCAAATACCGAAGGTTTCGTAGAATTATCTTAAAGAAAAAGCACTGAATTTGAGTAATTGTCGAGTAATGTTCCTTATGTACGCAATTATCCCTAGTAAAGGAAGTGAAACATTAATAACGTTCCGTGTAAGGATCGTTGTTGTTAATACATTAAAAGCTATTTGTAATTTTCTCAGGAGAAATTCTATTTATCTCGCGTGAAATATTTTATTAATCATGCATCCAACATATTACGAGCTTAATTGTATCAGCTCGAGAGAATATATCATGTTATCTGGTAAATTCATTAGAGGAAATAAATTTGTAATCTTTTTTAATATGGTATTCCTAGTTGTTCATTTCCTACCAGTCTGGGAAATTTTCTGGGAGTATTAAATTAGTGATATTTTTGAGGGTCCCTGAACCCCCCCCAAAAGAAATTTAGAAACATGTCTGTGGGTGTGTAACTTTGATCAGCATAACTCAAAAACGAAAACTCGAATAAATATTAAACTTGTATTTAGTTTCAGTACCTTCCAAAGACGCTGCACAAAGTTTTACAAGAAATTTCCCACCCCAAACTACCATTTGCAGGAAGATTTTTTTATTTGTTTTTATTTTCTGAAAAATAGCTGTAACTATTTTGATTAAAATACCAAATATTAAAAATATATGCATGAACAATTCAGCGTATATCTCGAATTTTTGGGGAGTAGCCTGTGAAGTGAGGGAAACATTTTATATAATCTTGTATAACTAGTAAACGTTGAGTGATAGACGAAAGCGCACTACAAAATAGATTTCCTTAAAACATACAATTTACTTCAAATAAGCTTTTTTTGGCGTAAGCCACAACTCTGCTACCAGGTTATGCCCATTTGCAGTGAATACATACATTTCCAAGATATCCGTTATTAATGTTTCGCATTGTTTAAGGCGTCATTCTTTAAAGCCCAGTCGACATTCAACTCTTTCACTATTCCCTTTGCATCTATAAAGAGATGTGTGATGTAGCTGGTTTTGCTAGGTTTATCTCGATTAAAATGAAGTAGAGAGAAAAAATAAGCTTTCGTAAAAACAATTAAATATATCCATTAATAAACGATAAAGGGTAGAGAAAGGCATGTGAATATAACACTACAGGATATTTTATCAGCATTACTGATACGTGTTGCTATAATTTTCTTATTATTTGCAAAGAGAAATATTCCAAGGAAGTTCGTAACTTCTTCTTAAATACTATTCAACCATAAATGATTAACCAAGGTATCAGAATGGAGATGTGCATTCTAAAGTGAAATCGGAGAATTATTACGTTCATGCCTTGACCTACAAATTAGAAGGATATTAATAACAAATTGCGTTAAGAAGAAAATGTACAAGTAGATCAAGAAGAAAGCATCTGAAATATTTCTATTTGTGGTGAATATACGCACAAACAGGAAAAACCAGTCTGACAAAAAGTGAGAACATTCACATAGTAAAATAAAATAATACAAAATGTTCGGTACCAGTAGAATATATTTTTAATTTACCATTTAAACCATCATTTTCATATTGGAAGCAGCAGAATATTGTATTACATCAAAAAGTTCAAGGACCCTTCCCTTAAGAAAAATCGAATATGTTCTTAACTACAAATACAAATTTGGGATTCACCATGAATGATAAAATTAGATGTTGTTAAGAAGTGAAGCAGAAGAATGGAGAATTATGCAAAAGTTTAACGAAGTCTGTTATATAAAGAGGATAATTTGACGTTGCGATGAAACGACGAAAAATACTGGTGGGATTTTAAATGTGTTTATGGAAAACAATGGACAGCAAAAATAAGCTATGGAAAGAGAGATAAATGGAAGAAACTGCTTGAAATGAAAATGAAGCCAAATACAATGGATGAGAGTAATGGTGCATTGAAAAAGGGTCTGGAGACAAAAAGATGTCAGATGGGATATGATATTAAAATAACTAATTAATCTGCGGAGACGGTGAGGAAGGTAAAATGAGGCAAGCTAGGTTTGCAGCGAAAGATCTGTCCTTGGGCAGAAAAACTCATTGACTAATGGATTGGTTGACTGGTTAATTCATCACATACTGACGATAACGGACTCGTTTAAAATTCCTGAAGCATAATGATTACATAAAACTCCAACATCCTGCATTAAAGTTTGCCGGCCCTCGTAGCCGTGGTCGCTGGAGCGTATAGCTTCGGCGCTCCGCCAAGCTGAGGATCGTGGTTTTGAGTCCCGCCATGGGCATGCGTGTTGTGTTTTATATGTGTAATTGCGGTAATAAGCGGTAAAGCAAACAGTAAATCACAGTACTCATACACTGGGTAAACAAGGAAACTTTTAAAAAAGAGATTTAGTGCATGGAAGTCATAAAAGGTGTTCTCAGATGCTAACAAATACCTACATCGGCTACATTTGAATCATTTCTCGCAAGGAACTAGAAAACACTGCACAGGTAATATCACCAAATTTCCTTTTTGTTGTCCTTATTCAAAGCCACAAATTCACGATCGATACGGAAGAACGTATATCGATTAACAATTCTGAGGGAAGTCCACGAGGCTATTGACTAAAGCTGCATGATGTCTCACTGTTGTAATTAATTATTTTGCAACGCGACGACTGAAAATGACGTGGCACATTTTAACAATGGTCTAGCCAGGGGACATGCACATGGCAACATCTACTGTGTTCTTGGGTGCTGTTGTGTTTTGTAGACTGGGAAGTGTTATTAGCTTGCAGTTTTGTAAATAAATTGTCAAAATAAAAGGCACTAATATACTACAATTTCAACAAATATAGTTAGTAGGGGTACTCTAGGTGACGCCGTGGTAACATAAGACTCGCATTCGGGAGGTCACGGGTTGACCCATGGGTTTCTTTTCATCATTTTCCTTTCATTCCGTTTCCTTCTCTCTTTCACGTGTGTTTCTAAATTCCATGGTGTATGACGGTGCCGGACAGATGGCGCGGGTGCATGCTCAATGGAAAGAGTAATCACCGTGGACACCAGAGGGCTGCTTGATTGGTAGGTGGCTCCAATAGTGGGACTGGACTACGAGACGGAAATATTAGTGACTTCCGCGCGTCTCCATGTCCTGTCTGCCTACGACCTATAGACTCCTGTGGTACCTTCACCTCCTCCCTTCCTCCTGGGGATGGTAGCCACAATAAATCTCTATAGGTCGCAACGCGAGTTATCCCCTTCCGTTGAATAAACTATACCTGTAAGTATACACATTCCTTCAGCCTTTTTTGCTTCTTAGTACTGTTAAACTTGACAGCTTCTATGTACCTTTCCTGAGAAATTATATGTGCCAGATCTTCTGACTCTTTCGTGCTCAGAATTGTTCAAGCTCTGTTTAACTTCTATCTAGAGTAAATTATAGGTTACATGTGAACCGTTTTTAAGCATAATTTCGTTCAGAAAGGTCTACTTTAAAGCAGTTGGCAATATTGTTAATCTCAACTTCAGCCGTTAACTTCCGCATCCTAGATGGCGCCCATGCTTTCCATGTTTTACTTATTAGACGTTTGCGTCATAAGATTTAGTTGCAGAAAATAAAAACACATATTCTGTAATAAATAAATAGCTGGAGTAATTGAAAATGTGAATAAAATTTGAAAAGTTAAATTATTTCTGATATTTGTATCTACTTTCTTACCAAAATGCTTGAATTCGTCCAGTTTTACAACTGTCACTTCTCTAAGTTCTGAATATCACTTCACCGTTTTTATCTAGTTCAACTTTCACTGGGAATTCACTTAGTTCACATTGTCAGTTCACTTTTTTTCTTGACGTAGCCACTTTTTCTGGACGATTCACTCATTGGGGAGTCGAACACAATAGTCTCTGTTGCTGCAGCAGCACTCATGTCGTTGCAAAGTCATTTGTAGAACTGCACTGATGTCGCACCTGAAACGTATTCGCTAACTCGCCCACTAAGTTGCGAGAACGCTCGCTTATATAAAGCCGTTGGAAATTTCCACAGAGTTCTAGAACGTTCGAGAAGGAGAAATATCCAGAAGATTCTGGTTATCTGAAGTAGCGTTTCCGGTGTTTATGCTGGCGAGCGCCAATTATCTTTGTTTGTCTCCAACTAGCCGGTGCCGACCTCCCGATAACCTTGGGCCGTAGCTACTGCATCACAATACAGACTTAATTTAATTGGAATATTTATTCATATTGTCAATTTATATCTGGAAGACGTTCCACAATATTACTACCAAACCTATTAGTTGGAAAGGTAGAATCACACGACTGAAATATTCAATGCCATAGTCGGAATTTGAACCACAGATATTCCGGTTTTCGTCTGGTTGCTCTAACCAACTGAGCTACCATGGCAACATGCCGGTAGGACATTAAATTCCCCAGCTAATTCTCGTGTTTCCTGGTAAGCCACAAAGAGATCTAAAATTGTTGTGAGATAACACCTCAATGGCGACTTACAATACTGTAAGTACTTTAAGCCCAGGCTTCATAGTTAAACCATGATTAGGCCAATTAATTCCAAACTTATTACTGTTTATACTCCCAAGCTTTCTACTGCGATACGAATCGTTTTACTCCCCAAAAATAGGCCGAATGTTCTCCTCTTACCTTAAACACCCGTGAAGTATTTCTGAGAAAGTTCAATGACTCACCTCAGCATGTTCCATTTTGTGGATGATTACGTTAAAGGAAATACACTTGGAAACACAAATAAAACCTCACAGCAGTTCACGATCAACAAGAGGAAAAACTGGCCAAAAAAAAAGTTTGACACTTCGTGGATTGCGGTAACTTTCAGTGACTGAAATAAGAAAACACTATGCCTAAAACAAACATGGCTGCTTAGGCCAATTACAGCTTATTACGAACGCTACACTAAGATTCATTTTTAAGGTCAATTATGCTGACCAATATATCATGTGCCAGATATAAAGAGTATGCATAACTTTCTTTAGACAGTGCCATAAATGAGAAGTAATTTGTATTAGTAGACGTCTTTGAATGTCGTAAACCTTATATGCCGGAGTCAAATGACGGAAAATAGGAGCCATTTGAGATGTAGCCATAAAAATAACTGGTAAACACTTTGTATATTTAGGATCTTAAATAATTTTAAGGAGACGCTGTACTGAAATGAAGTAACGGGAATTTGGGTTTAAAGATAACTTTTTAATGCTGCTTGACTTGTTTGATTGATTTTATCAGTTAAGCATCACATTTTTCGAACAATCAAAATAATTTTTATAACTGCCTTATTTCCTAATATAATGAAGCTATAAAAGTGTAGGAAAGTCCAAAGAAGCCAGATGCCATAAAACAGAGGTAGGCAAAAGGTGACACATAATTATATGCGTAATCAATAACCGGAGTGAACTCTCTTATGAACAAGCCCAACCTCTTCTGTTTTGCTTTTTCCTATTCGCTTCTACCATGTAATGGCCCGCAAATAACAAACTAGTGTGCAATTGCAGAGACTGTTTCCAGATGTAACTATGTATATTTGCAACGAAAATCTAATCTTCTAAAAGCTTAACGTTCTACTTAACGAACAGTACCGGCTAAATCTCCTCCCAATGCGGCAATAATTCATATTTCAAATGTATCACGGGTTGCATACTGCAAACGTAATCGCATGAGGATCGAACTTCAATTTTTCTATTGAATGCAATTCCTCTTCTAGAAGGAGAGAGGGGCGTATAAAAATGCTACGACTAGTTTCGGTGAATTTATCTGCAAACTATAGATTATCTTAAATTACTATACGAATGCATCTAGATAGACAGTACTGATGAAAATAGATAAACATTTTGTAACACACAAGTTATAGTAATATTTTAATTTTGTAGCACTCTTCTTTAAAAAAAATCTGATGTGTTACACTCATATGACTTTCTCTACTCTTGTACAAACTATTTTTACAAACGCTTATTCTCCATCTACTTCATGTTAATCGAGATAAACATTTGCAAACTCTATCTTATTCCTAATTTTCTTGTAGATGTAAGGGGAATATATATTTACAACGGCAATATAGAAATACAGTAGCCTTTTAGCACATACATATCTCTTAATAGCTGGTTGCTAGCTGTAGCACCATTCCATTTGCCACAGATTAATACTCTTTGCATATCCAAGATAAAAAAATGAATAACGAATTCCCATTTGAGAAAATAAGTATTGAAAAATTTAAGGGAATAACAAGCAATATCTCGAAAATGGTTCACTCAACAAAAAAAAATGTATATGACATAAATTGTGTATTTTAACGCGATCTACATCTTTTGTGCAGCAAAAGTTTGTCTATCTCTTATGGTTTACCAGTTATGCAAAAGTCGTTCACAATGAAGAATAGTTTAGGAGATATTATACCAGAAAATTCGAGATATACATTTCATTTGTCATGAAAATATCTTAAACACAAGATGTTTTAATCAAAATCGTTAGAGCCATGTTTGAGAAAATTAAAATTTTCGAAAAATGTTCCATGTAAAGGGTAATCTGGGGTGGGAGGATTTTCTTGAAAAACTTCGTGTCGCATCTCTGGAAGATACTGAACCTAAATACCAAGTTTGGTGTTTATCCGACTGTTCGTTTCTGAGTTATGCTGTTCACATACACACACGGACATGTTTCCAAAAATGCTTTTTTGGATTCAGGGTGTCTCAAACATATATTTCCGGTGAAATCTCGGTATCGAATTTTTGGGTGGAATACCATACTTCCCCTACTTACTATACGTAGTAGAGAAGGTAAAAATGAAACAAACGCTTGCATTTAAACACTTTTTAATGCTTATAGTAATTTAAGATTTCTTGTATAAAATGGCTTTTCAGATATCTATACTTGGGATTGTTCTTTTAAATGTTGGTGATAAAGTGGTATAAACTACTCTCAACACCGATTTTTACTTTCTCTGCTACGTAAAGTAGGGGAAGTATTGCATTCCACCCAAAAACATGTACGTGTGTGTGTGTCTGTCTGTCTGTGAACAGCATAACTCAAAAACGAAAATTCCGTTAAATACCAAACTTGGTATTTGAGTTTAGAATCTTCCAGGGATGCGAAATGAAGATTTTCAAGAAAATCCCCCCACCCCAGACCACCCATTGAAAAATTTCCTTATGGCATCTTTGGAAAGTACTGAACCTAAATACCAAGTTTGGTATTTATCCTACTTTTCGTTTTTGAGCTATGCTGTTCAGAGACACACACACGTGAGCGCGTATGTGCAATTTTCTCTAAAAATGCTCTATTTGGATTCAGGGAGCCTCAAAACATGTATTTTGGTGAAATCTCGCTATCAAATTTTTGGTGGAATTAAATACTTCATCTGCCTACTATGTGCGTAGTAGAGAAAGTAAAAACTGGAATGAAAGACAAAAACAATGGAATAGACAATTTTAGCAGATTAAGTTTTTCCTGGAATCAAGGAGTACAACCTATATCCTAGGAAATAATTATACTTAAAATTCAGGGCGTATTCGATTACTACGATTTTTCTGATCCTGACGGTCACAGCTCTTCAGCGGAAGTCAAATAAACCTTTGCCCACAAAGAGATAGAATTATTGCTTCACATAAACTGTGAAGGCTATCAATTGAATTATTACGTCCATAAACCAAGCACAATAACGCACTCTGTCGGCTTGAAACAAAAAGGGGAACTCTCCGCTGGTATAAAAATAATCCAAAACACTTTTATTGCGGGATGAGATTGTCTCTGAATCTTCCTCCTGTATGCGACTTTACGACCCGCGTTTTTAGGTCGCGTCTTTCGAGCTCATGTCACAACTTTATTGGATGAAAAACGATAAGTAAACGAGTCCGAAGACCTTTGTAAAATCTGATGTGATGCAAGTATATGACTTTCCCTATTCATTTGTCTACAAGCTATTATTATAAACGCTAGTTTTTCCATCTGCTTCTTGGTGGTCCAGAAAAACTTCCATTACACATTTACTTATTTATTTTAGGTATAAGTAGGTTGCAATAGGCTAAATTTATTGAAAATTCGAACCAATAAAAAATATCTGATGTGTTACACTCACATGACTTTCTCTACTCTTGTACAAACTATTTTTACAAACGCTTATTCTCCATATGCTTCATGTTATTCGAGATATCGAGATGTTAATCTTATTGCTAATTTTGTTGTAGATGCAAGGGGAATCGCTAGACTTTAAGCGATAGTCAAATATTTTAAGAGGTGGTTGCTATGTGGAGTATTCCATTCTCTTTGTATTACCAGACAAAAAAATGAATAATGAATTTGAAAAAAAGTATAAGTATTGGAAAATTTTAGGGAATGACAAGCAATATCTCGAAAATGATTCACTCAACCAAAACAGTGTATATGACATAAATTGTGTATTTTAACGCGATCTACATTTTTAGTAGTAAAATTTTGTCTATCTCTTATAGTTTACCAGTTATGCAAAAGTCATTAACAATGAAGAATAGTTTAGGAGACATTATACCAGAAAATTCGAGATATACATTTCATTTGTCATGAAAATATCTTAAACATATGATATTTTAATCAAAATTGTTAGAACCATTTTGAGAAAGTTAAAATTTTCGAAAAATGCTCATGTAAAGGGTAATCTGGGGTGGGGGTATTTTCTTGAAAACCTTCGTGTCGCATATCTGGAAGATATTGAACCTAAATACCAAGTTTGGTGTTTATCCGACTGTTCGTTTCTGAGTTATGCTGTTCACAGACGCACACACGGACATGTTTCCAAAAATGCTTTTTTTGGATTCAGGGGGTCTCAAAACATGTGTTTTCGGTGAAATCTCGGTATTGAATTTTTGGGTGGAATATAATACTTCTCCTACTTACTATACGTAGTAGAGAAAGTAAAAAATCTGATGCGATGCATTCATATAACTTTCTGTACCCCCTATCGTTTGTTATTGATATTATAGATCCTACTTACTAAAGCTTATTTTTCTATCTGCTTCATTTTAATCCAAACAAACCTCTGCAGAAACAGCTACATTACACATTTCTTATAGATACAAGGAAACAGCGACAGCCAAATGTTTAATAACTGGACGCTATACGCTGGCCCAGATCAGACTGGGGTGGCTGGAGGGCACAGAAAATGACTGACGATTCTGGCAGCAGAATCTGCACATTCTGTCATTTGGATGAGGACTGGGTACATACATTTTGGCGGAATGCACTCAGTGGGAGAACCAGCGAAAAATTAAACTCAAAGAAAAATTCTTAAGTGATTGGCATGTTGGGATCTATTGGCTGACCAAGGAACTGGTAAAACATGGGCAATCTCTTGGCTAAAGTGCGCGAAGCTAGGTCATATTTGTTCAGTTAGACAAAGGTAATTTATCTCTATTTTCTTTTTTTTTTTTTTTTGTTTTGTTTCTTCCTTTTTCTGTTGTTTATTTTGCCACCATACATTTTAACCTAAATATGCATGTACGGTCAATGACCCATGCACTAAATACTTGTGTAATAACTTCAATAATTTGAAGCCAATAAAGATACCTTATCTAGCTATTTATATCACCATTTCAGCAACAAACAGTTGGTGTATGACCTATGACCAGTGAACGGAGAGGACAGCTTGCATCTCGATCCAACACCCCCAGGAGGAACGGATGAAATGAAGACACCGCAGGGCACCATAGGCCGCAGGGAGGCCAAGATCGACTGATACGCGCAGGGGTCCCTAACAATTCCCTCCGGTGGAACAGGGGGAAACTTGACCCACCGAAGGTGGCTCAGAGAAGGCTATTAGCAGGGCTAAGAAAACTTTCCAACGAACAAACAACTACGCAATCTACCCGACACCGACCGATTCTGCACAGCCCCTAAGCATACCTTAAACATGAAAGGGGAAGCGAAACGATAGGAAAAACAGGTGGTCAAGTGTTCAGGAATTGATCCCAGCGCCTCCCGAATACGATCCAGAAGTAAGTAAATCTGGAGGAAGAAATGCTAAACTCGTGAACAGGATATACCGAAATTACACGGCTAGTTTTGCAGTTTCCCTTGGTATTACCAACGCCTCTACTATGTGTTTGTTTTAATAACAGAGCTCGATAATTACAGCGAGTGTTTCAAAATAGTAGTTACTTGCATTTAAACGAGAACTGTAGAAAATGCTACATAATAGCAATCATGAAGTTAGGACCAGTCAGTGCTAATGTATACTATTTAAGGAATTTTAGGGCGTGAAGAGAGAGGGGAAGGGTTACACTAGTATTTTTGTTTTTCTCTCCCTCAGGCATGTGACACTGTAATAACGCATTTCCATTTATAATGACCCCTTCCCTAAAGAAAAAAACCAAAGTTTGCCACAGTCTTTCTATACAATGGGCAGAAAATTTTATGACGCAACGTCTATGCCCAAGCTTATCTAGAGGTTTACACTGGGCAGTTGCAGAGATAAGTAGACGCGGTAGCGTTCTCGGCCAACGGAAACACCAGAAACGCTATTGAAGATAACCAGAATATTCTAGAATCCCTGTTGAAAATTCCAGCGGCTATATAAGTCAGTGTGTTAATGAGTGAGTTAACGGGTGGTGTTCCATGCCACATAAAGTGCGATCTTTAAGTGAGGCTGTGACCAACTTCGGCGTACAAGTGCTGCTATTGTGAGAGATTATTATTATCATTATTATTATTGTTATTTATTTCATTACGCCACTACGTCGCGAGGAAAAATGAAATGACATTGAAAATTGAACTGGATCATATTATTGAAGTAATAGTGAGAAATTATGAAGTGACAGTTAAGAGCTGTATAAAGTCACACTACATACCTATTGCTAATTATTATTATTATTATTATTATTATTATTATTATTATTATATTGAGGTAATATATCAAATGAATGTCCATAGCATTCCTTTCTTGGAAAATGAGATGATCATTTTAGAATTGGAAGGTTACAGAAAATAGTACAAGTGTGTTCTCTTTGGAAATACGCAACAGAAGCGGAGAATAGAAACTGCAGAAATGAGATTTCTAAGACCGTTGGTGGGATATGCTCTATTAGTCCATCAGTGAATAACCAATGAGAATGAAACCTTGCCATATACTCTTTAAAATATTACAGTACAATCCAAGTGGCCGATGAAATTCAGGTAGACCTAGGGAAAGATGGAGATACCGATTTCGATCTGGAAACGGAACAGGCCAGTAATAAACCTAGATGTTTAAGAAGAAGAAATTCTCTTCGGATAATTAACTACAATTAAAACAAGATAGTAAATGTACGTAAATTAAATTGAGTTTTTATTTATGGATGCCCTGTAACTGTTATGGTTTTTAGCTTCCCATTCTATATTGGGAATTATGGACCGGTAATTTTGCTCCGAGGCCTCTATATCAGGCTTGAGGTTCTTTTACGTGCCGTAAATCTACGACACGGGACCACCGCTTTACATCCCTTCCGAAGGAAGCCATGCTAAGATTTTTACGCCCGAAAATACTCATCGCCCTCCACCGGGTTTGAACCCGCGACCTCGGGAACTAGAGTAAATGTACGTACTGCAAATTTTGGATGCCGTGATTTTGTGGACAAAATAATGCTGTAGCAGTTGTAAAATTTAATATTATAAAGTGCTTTTGTTAGTGCTTAAGTTCATACATTCTTTAATCTTAACGAATTTGATGTCCAGTTCTGGAATGGTTTTAGCTTTTATGTAGCACAAATGAGATTGATATTTTTTTTTCTTTTTCCTCTCAAAGAGCTCATTGCTATGACCTACACAGTAAATATGCGAATGCTGCTTCCGCATGTTGTATGTACCAAGAGCATACTGCTTAATTGAAATACTATTTGGGCAACATTTATCATGAGTAGCATAATGTGGTTAGAAGAATCGCCTATTGCATAAATAGTGTAATATATGAATGCACTTTTAATAGGTAGAGGTAGTCGTATGAACATTGCGTATTAAGATTTTCGACATAGGACATGAATGTTATTCAACTTCTCCGCGTTTTAGGAACCAGTTTCCTTTGTTGTGGCCTCATTTATTTTCTGGAAACACTTCTGCAGTATAAACCCCCCCACATAGGCCATTGTTTCCGGAGAAAGGGTGTTATTAAGTTGGGTGCATTCCTCACAGCATTCCTAATGTGCCTAATATCTCCCTTAACCTTTTCCACCAAACGAGCACAGGGGTTTTGGTCATAAAACCCTCGCCATCATCCTCCCTAATAGACAAATCTAGTGCCAAAGAGATTATTGATGTTTAACGTTCCTTTATGCCTTTATTGGGATGAAAATGAGAGATCCAATCTGGAATACCTGTTGTAAAGTTAACACTAGGGCGCTAATGTAAACTTACAGTTGAGGGTTGATAACGATGTTATGTAAACAGAAACTGGCATTAAAGAAATATAAAAAAATATATAGCTTATTACTGTCATCGTAAATATCACCAAAATTGAATATCTGGAAAATATGAAACTAAAATTAAGAATAAGTACACTATCACGTGAATTAGCAAGCTTTGATGAACATTTGAAAAGATTGCATTAATTTTTTTAAGACCGACGGGCCATTACAGCTTCATTAAGAAAAAATTTCTAGATAATATAAATTACGAAATATACCAGGTGGCCTAACCGCACCTGTATCAACACCGAAGTAGTATTGTTTCTGCTCCACGCTTGGGAAGCCAACTTGAGAAAGTATTGTTCTTCAACTGTTTGTTTATTGTTGTTGAAGTTAACACCACGCTTTGGGCGTCAATTTGAAGAAGATTGTTTGTTAAGTAATATGCTGCTACGTATGTAAAGCCGATTTGAAGATGTATTTATGTTGTTACGCTCAAAGCTTAAAAAATATTAATTTTGTTATTAAACTGCTTATATAGATAGTATTTATGTTTATGTTTGTCTCGGCTGCGTCAGTCTTACTTTAGAGACACGTTTCTCTTAATCAGGGCGTGGTGCGACAAGAATGTAGGCTTACACAGATTTTAAGTTTAAATTCACTTCTTTTTATTAATCCTTGACACAAATTAAATAGCACTACACTGATATCAAGAGCTGTGAGATTCTTTTCTTTAATACTTGCACTTTGTTAACGCGTATACATAATTTTCGTTTCACATGAATACGTAATATTTCTTTAGAGAACACATCTTCCATCCGGTCACTACCAAGGTCTGCAGGCAACTGAACATATTTCAACCGTCCAAACCCGTAAGCTTCTGTATTTCAAGTCTCTGATTGGCTAATCCTAGTCCAATGGAATACCTGGATTTAATTAAAGCTTTTTCTGGCTGTTGATTGGCCAATTTTAAACTGTTACAAAATTTACATTATCGTTGCTCTAGTCATGACTATACCCCCGCCGCTATAACGTTGCACTTGACAGCTAGCGTTTAAGTTGGTACACTCGCGAAAAAACAGATGAAAAGCTTCAACCGTTTGACTTCCTAAGCCAATCACAAGGCAGCATTCCGGATGGTCGATGACAAAGCGGAACCGGATCTAGAATCGGCTCTGTTGCCGGATGTAACTATTCCCAACCATGTGCTTCAGTTTGTGAATCTCTAGCAGAGCGTCGAGTTGTTCTTTGCAAGCTACATATTGTTCATTGTTATTTGTTATTTAGATTTGTGGTTATTGTTTGATAGTTTTGTTATTGTTCGTTTATACATTTATTTATATTTATCTATTTTATATATATTTCATTCATATTATTTATTTAAACAAAACTTAAGTGCGACAATGTCGGAAAAACGACGCCGATCGCCGAGTGATGATTCACGAAGTGAAAATCCTTTGTGCCGAGGTGTGCCACTTAATAGTCAGGCATTGGAACTATTATGGAGAACCCGGGAGTTCTTTGAACAGGAAAAGGAGTACGTGAAGCTTCACGGAAATCCCTCTATTCCTGCTGATAAAGCCGTACAACGAACTGCAGCAGCTCTTGGTTTAAGCAAGAGAACTGTTGTTCACAAAGGAGTGAAACTACAAGAGAAAGAGGACAAAATTCCTGAACCATCTGGAACACAACAGGTATTTCTATCAACTCCAGGGAAGAAAAAAAAGAAGCCTCGTCCAGTCACAAATATTGATGCTTTCCAATTAGACGCCATACGTTGACACATTTATGCCTATTATCATAGAAAGGAGTATCCGACCATACCAAAGCTGCTTATATCGCTTATTTTCAATTAACAATAATAATACGAAATAGTTATTATTCAGTGATGTTCGCTACTTACGTACACTTTTTTGTATGCGGCTTAGACACGATAGAAAGGAGAACAATCAGCTGTTGTTGTTTACAAGCCACTCTGGCAACGTCGCAACCACGATGTAGCCAACCTTACGCGAAGCCACACGAACTGTCAAGTGCAACGTTATAGCGGCGGGGGTATAGTAGCATTTAAACTCTCAAACACATTATTGCCTCAAGGTTACTTCATTGTTTCCTCATTGTTAGCAACTTTAAACTTATTATTCTCACAGCTCTTACATTATTAAATTACCTAATGCATTCACATAACATTTTTGAACATGTTTACAATAATATAAGCATTTGCAATGACTGTTACATACATTTTTTACGAATTATTACATACATATTCTTTAAGGCGGGCTGTTATTGAATTTACATATTGTATAATTTAATTGAAATTATTCAAGTGTTAAAAATACTGCCTCAACACCTGACTGTTTTTTTTTCAACATTTTCCGTAATGCCTAATTTGAAAGAATTTCTAGCAAACATATTTAGTGATTACAAGGGTATAAGAATCATTTGTTATGAATTTTGTACTATAAAAGGTACGTGCGAAATGAAATAGAGTAGAGAAAGTTATGTGAGTGTAACACATTGGACATTCATACAGGTATCAGTCACTTATTTAAATCTCACTTTTTTGTTTCATATTTTTAAAATTTCAGCAAACTTAGTGTACCATCTTAGTGTCACTTGACGATAAGTGTATCATACAGAATGGCCGTATCAGGCCCCTGCCCAGAGACGATCCTGATGTAAGCACCCTCACACTCACATACAAGACTCTAGACGAGTCCTTTATCAATGAAACATTTCTAGAGTATAGCCGGAAATCGAACCTAGGACTCTTGTAAGAGCAGGCAGGGGCAGTACCAACTGAGCCACTAATTCATTTCTTGTATCGCACCATAATGATTCAAAGTTCTGGTGATAGAAATTTTTATTGCAGAGTGATTGAAGTCTTACAATATACTTATCCTACTATTCCGGTAGTTCTTATCACAAAAGGAAATAAGCATATCTTTGTAAACTCGTATGTTTTCATCTACGATCTTAGTGCAACATCTGGGTTGCAGTTTTAGTTTTTTTACTTTCTCTATTTCGTAGAATAAGCAGGGGAAGTATTGCATTCCACCCAAAAATTCGATACCGAGATTTAACCGGAAATACATGTTTTGAGGTATTTTTGGAAACATGTGAACAGCATAACTCAGAAACGAATGGTCGGATAAACACCAAACTTGGTATTTAGGTTTAGTATCTTCCAGAGATGCGACACGAAGGTTTTCAAGAAAATTCCCACACCCCAGATTACCCTTTACATAGAGCATTTTTCGAAAATTTTAATTTTTTCATAAATGGCCATAACGATTTTGATTAAAATATCATATGTTTAAGATATTTTCATGAAAAATAAAATGTATATCTGGAATGTCTTCAAAATTGTTCTTCATTGTGAACGACTTTTGCATAACTGGTAAACCATAAGAGATAGACAAAATTTTACTACACAAAAAGTGTAGATCGCGTTAAAATACACAATTTATGCCATATACATTTTTTTTGTTGAGTGAACCATTTTCAAGATATTGCTTGTTATTCCCTTAAATTTTCCAATACTTATACTTTTTCTCAAAAGCGCATTCCTTAATCATTTGTTTTATGTCCTGGACATGCAAAGAGAATGGAATGTCCCACATAGCAACCAGCTCTTAAAAGATTTGACTATCGCTTAAAGCCTACCATGCTCACGTTGCATCTACAAGAAAATTAGCAATAAGATTAACATCTCGATTAACATGAAGCATATGGAGAATAAGCGTTTGTAAAAATGGTTTGTATAAGAGTAGAGAAAGTCATGTGAGTGTAACATATCAGATTTTTTTATTTTGGTTTATTTATTTTTGAATTGAGAATATTTACCTGAATTCTGATTGGATTTCAGATGGTACAGTTTGTCAAGTATGTTGAACAAAGAACACTTCGTCTGACGGTGTACTTGGTCCGTGAGAAGACTGTGAAAATCAAATTCGTTGAAGTGCGACACATTTTTCTAAAGTTTTGCATCTACTGAACTGTAAAACTTATTATGAAATTTCATCACAAGGAGAGAGAAGAAATAAAACAAAAAATCTTATGTATTGCACTCACATGGCTTTCTCTACTCTTGTACAAACTATTTTTACAAACCTTAATCTCCATCTATTTCATGTTAATCGAGATAAACATTTGCAGTAACTATCTTATTGCTAATTTCCCTGTAAGTGCAAGGGGAATGTGGTAGGCTTTAAGTGATAATCAAATGTTTTAAGAGCTGGTTGTTATGTGGAGCATTCCATTCTCTTTGCATGTCCGGGACATAAAAAAAACGAATAACGAATTCGCATTTGAGAAAAACTGTTAAGTATTGGAAAATTCAAACAAATAACAAGGATATCTCGAAAATGGTTTAGTTCACAAAATAAATGTATATGACATAAATTGTGTGTCTTAAAGAGATCTACATTTTTTATGTAGTAAAATTTTGTCTATCTCTTAGATTCACCAGTTATGCGAAATTGATTGAGAATAAAGAGGACTTTTGTGGATATTCCCAGAAAATTTAAGATATACATTTCATTTGCCATGAAAATATTTTAAATATATGATATTTTAATCACAATCGTCAGAACCATTTTTGAGAAAATCAACATTTTCTAAAAATGTTCCCATGTAAACGGTAGTCTGGCATGGGGGAATTTTGTAGAAAATCTTCGTGTCTATACTTTTTTTTCAAATTTTCCTTGTTTTACCCAGTTTATACTGTGTTTTACTGTTTTCGTTACCGCTTATCACCGCAATTATACAACACATAGACACACAAACACCCATCCTCAGGCAGGACTCGAACACGCAACCCTCAGTTTGTCGGAGCGCCGGAGCTATACACGCTAGCGACCATGGCTACGAGGGCCGGCCAATATTTGAAAGATACTGAATCTAAATACCAAGTTTGGTATTTGTCTAACTTTTTGTTTTTGAGTTATGCTGTTTACAGACACGGACACACATCCACAAAGACACACTCACGGACCTTTTTCTAAAAATGTTTTTTTTTTATTCAGGAGGTCTCAAAATAAATAAATTTCCGGTGAAATGCAATACTTCCCCTACTTACTATACGTAGTAGAGAAAGTAAAAGGAAAGTTGAAAGTCCCTCTGCCGCAGAAGAGAATACTAATTTTAGACAGGTAAAATAAATGTATATTATTATTTAACCCCAATAAGAGTTCAAGTGTATAATTTATGGTCATTAAAACAAACACGTAATAAAAACAGAGAACTGACGAAAAAATTATATATCTAAGTTATCTATCCATGCGATCTGTCGTTACTTCCAATTCTCGACACGGTGGTGGCCCGGAAGGAGTATTAAAATGTTATATGTTCCCCAAAAAGCGAATGTGACAGCGTAAACGGTTAGGCCATGTATCGTCTGAAGTGCGTCCACTAATAACGTGAAAACAAAAGAACTGCATTACGTCATCACTAATTAAGATAGTACTAATGAGAAAACTTCAGCAGGTGTTGCTGATAAATCCACACCACGCACAGCCATGCATGGACCTTATCACTTAGTATTAATAATTATAATTAGGTATAAACAAGGAGGAAACTGGTTCCCATTAGTGGAACCCTTGACTGGGACAGGAACTGGATTTTGTTTATCTGAAGTCTCTTGATATGACGGACAGATAACATGTGTCGCATGGCTTACCTGGACTTCCAAGCAGTCTGTGCTGGTAAACATTGTTTTTTTAATTTTTGTCTAACTTTTCTTTCTTTCTTTTCTTGTCTGTCCTTTTTACTTTCATTTTTCTGTGTCACTTTTTTCCTTTATTTTCCTTCATGCGTTTCTATTTTTTTCCTTCCTTCTTCAATAAAAGCGTTTTCCAAAATAAGCAAGATCAAAACGTTTAGCCAAAATGAATGAGTTTAGTGATGCACAAAGGTTACAAGCACTTGACTATTCAGAGAGTTCAAGGTTCAGAAGAAGTCAGATAAGAATATCCAAGCGGTGAGAGACTTCAAGGCAAGCTGATCACCTCAATAGCAGCCTAAGTATTGCTGAACTATGTCTAACTGAACACCCAAAAAGCTACCATCGGGTTTATGGACAATAGTAATCAAGAAAACCTTTGCAGATGCAGTGCTTCTTTTGGTAAAACAAATATTACCTACTTGAAAAGTTCAAGAAAATGATATAGTTCATTTTAATAAATTACGCAGCCAAATACGAGGAGCGTCCAATAAGAAAGTTTCCCTATTTTATAAAAAACAACCTTCTTGTCACATAGATGCTAAAGCTTCCAAAATGGCGTGGCTCGTAAATTGAACCACTATTTGAACCCTATATTGAACTGGTCCAATTTAGGAAACCTATTGAAGTTCTAGGATTGCTCAACTGCAAATAGTATATCGTGTGAATAAATATCCACATAATATGCTAAGTTAAAAAAATCATGTTAAAATCAATGGATGACATGAATATGCTAATTATCTGAAATGATGGACATGATCCAGTGTGTGAGTTGTAGCATATGGCTTCACCAAAAGTGTGCAAAAGTTGGTGACAAGAAGAAGGTGTTTTATTTTGAAGAGTGTGTATAATTGGACTCTTCTGTATGAGATTAAAAATTAGTAAAAACTCTTATATTTGCAAATAATACCTATTCCAAAAACCAAGTGATTGCCATTATACAAAAATTCAAAATGTTCAAGGAAATTGCTATTCGTATCACAATTTTGGACCCTACTTTTGTTGCTGATAGCACATTTGTTTTGAATGTACAATAAAATATGTGTATCTTGTATCAATAAAAATACTTTTAAACTTAAAAGTATGTGGTTCATTTTAAGATACGGGTGGTTCAATTTGAACCGATTTACACCACCTCACTTTTTAAATGTTATTTACTTGATAATTGTATTACTTTTAAATTGTGTTGAGGATATTTATAGCGCAAGAATTTTTCACTTTAACGCTTGTGTTTCTGGAAAGTTTGATTTGAAAATATAATATTATTTACTAATTAGGCTCAAGTGGTTCAATATAAGAACCTTTCCCCTAGATATTCCAAATGTTATAAACGAAGATCACTCGAACGATACTATTTTTTCCCACTTATTTAATTTCATGTATCATCAGTGGCCATCTCCTATGGTGCAGTTTGAAATAAGCATGGGTCTAAATACGTCACTGAAAGAATTCTAAGGATTCGATCCTCATGGAATATCGCAGATTTTAATTGCATCTTTTTTCATGTTAACAGTGATATATGTCAGCATTATGAACTTATAGATTCGTAAATTTTACTTGCGATTATTTTCTTACATTCACTTATAATCCTCAAATCTTTCCTGCTCTGTCAACCATAATAGTTCGGTTATGATGGCTGGTCTGCGGGATGCATAACCAATAGAAGTAGGGGACGAAAACGTCCTTGCCAACATAACCGACATGCCAGGAAAAGACGGTAGGCTATATATTACTGTTTGCGTAATGTAAGATATCTTTTGTGCTTCTCTTGTTAGCAATAGAAATTACTGGAAGTAATAGGTGATCATAACAGAAGCAAATTGAAATAAGGCAAATAAGAGTAAAATCATCCCATATACTTAAAGGAGAATACTGTAAAGGTAATGCTTTGAAAATTAAGTAAGCACAATGGTAATCGAATGCAATTTTCTAACAAATCACCGAACAATAGACAATAAATTTGACAATAAAATGCACTTAGTACGTAAGTATCCAGTCATAAACTCAAACAATTTGTGTATCCTTCTTCTTTCTCATTGGTAGATAACAAGTAGTGAAAAGCCAAATTAAGCTATTGGTATTTTGCAAATGAGTGTGTACACGCAATATACATACACGGCATGCTGTAACCTGAAGTTATAAAAGCAACAGACTTTTGTGATTCAAGTCCTAGTTCCTTGGATTTTACACTTAAAATGCCTGACAAGAGAAAGCGAAATATAAGTGCATCCAGTCTTAAAATAAATGAAATTGTTTTGATAAACATGTTGAGATCCTATGTCGACAACATCGAGATGCTGAATCGATGCAATCAACGTTATTATTATCACAATTCGATTTATATTGCTGAAATATTCTCGAAAGAAAATCGGACACCTAAGGGTATAATATGTTTTGAAATAGACTAAAATACCATACTAGCATAGGCTGCTATTGAGAAATTATTTGATTTAATGCTATCTACACATTTAATAAATTTTAACTAAATTGTGGATTAATATTTTATATGCATAATGGGCTTACTTGAAACTGGAGAATTAACTTTAAAAATCTGATGTATTACACTCGCATGACTTTCTCTACTCTTGCGCAAAGTATTTTTACAAACGCTTATTCGCCATCTACTTCATGTTAGCAATCTTATTGCTAATTTTGTTGTAGGTGCAGGAGGGATGTGGTAGGATTTAAGCGATAGTCAAATCTTTTAAGAGTTGGTTGCTATGTGGAGCATTCCATTCTCTTTGTATGTACAGGACATAAAAAAAACGAATAACGAATCCCCATTTGAGAAAAAGTATAAGTATTGGAAAATTCAAACAAATAATAAGGAATACCTCGGAAATGGTTCATTCCACAAAAGTGTATATGATATAAATTGTGTGTTTTAACAAGCTCTACATTTTTTGGGTAGAAAAATCTTGTTTATCTCTTATGGCTTACCAGGTATGAAAAAACCATTCAGAATGAAGAGAACTTTTGGGGAATTTCCATAATATTCAAAACGTACATTTTATTTTTCATTAAAATATCTTAAATATGGATATTTTAAACAAAATCGTTAGTCAGTTTTGAGAAAATCTAAATTTTCGAAAAATGTCCTATGTAAAGGATAGTCTGTGTTGGGGAATTTTTTTGAAAATCTTTGTGTCGCATCTTTGAAAGATACTGAACCTAAATACCAAGTTTGCTATTCATCCGACTTTTCGTTTTTAAGTTATGCTGTTCACAGACACACACACACACACGGACCTTTTTCTAAAAAAATTATTTTCGGTGAAATCTCGGTATCGAATTTTTGAGTGGAATACAATACTTCCCCTACTTACTATACGTAGTAGAGAAATTAAAAATATCTTTATGTGGGTTAATTTCATAACCGATTGTTTAAATTTTTGTATTTAACATTGTTTAAGACCTTTTAAAAATTTCGTCGTGGATTTTAAAATTGTGAACACACAAAATATCATTTTATGATAGAGCAATAATTTTTTTGTCAAATCTCTGAAATCTAAATCTGAAATTGCCCTAATGTGGAGTGTAATGAGCAACTTAGAAATACACAAACGATGACAAATGATGAAAAGGACACAGAAACGAATGAAAGGAAATTATGATAAAAAGAGAGAAGTATAAGGAAGAAATGGAGCCTCAACATAAACATGGTGAAAACAGAATACCTGAAATAGGATAAGGATAAGAAGACTTAGAATTGTACATACATACAGGGAATGTAATGAGCTTAAATATCTGGGAAGCATTACATCAGCAGAAGGAACAACCCAAAAGGACATTCACAATCGAGCACAACAATGGAAGAAAGCTATTTATCTTTTAAACAGGTTGTTATGGTCGAACAGAAAATGAAAATAAATACAAAGATGAGGATATACAGTGCTGTGGTGAAACGATATTCTCTTACAGGTATGAATATTGGCAAACATCGGAGAAAGATAAAAGGGTAATTGAAACAATGGAAGTGGACTTCTTAAGAAGAGCATTCAGAATTTCTAAATTACAACATTTAAATGTAGAAATTCGAAGACGAACCGAAAGGATTTTTATTATGGTATGGTCATGTGAAAAGAATGGAAGATGGCCAAAAAGAATTATAATGCAGGGAATAGAAGGAGAAGGGGATGCAAAGCGATGGAGATGAAAGGGGATATACTATACATATATAAGAGTTGTGCAGTAAGAATATAATTCACCAAGAAACATGTTACAATATTCAACATCCAACATTTGTACAGAGCAAATTGCAAGAAGCGGGCGAGCTAGCAAAGTTCCAGGTAAAACAGAATTCTAAGTAGAGCACACCTTTCACCAAGCCAACGAAAAGGGAACCGGTAACGGTCAGAAGAAATAGAAAGAGACAGATAGAGAAAAGAAAGAGACAGAGATATTGAACCGGCTTCACAACGCGCCAGGGTGACGCGTAAGCGCACGAGCTTGGAGTAACATAGTTTCATACATGTTAAGGTAAACGCGGTCTGAGGACCAATTAGAAACGTCGTTACATTTTAAACGCAGAGGTGAGCGCCACTAGGCTCAGATATATAAGGGCAGACAAGGCACCAGAGCTCTCTCTCTCTCTCTCTATCTTCAAGAATTCAAGAATTCAGCACGAAGTGCTACGCTCTTAGCGACAGATGCATGTGCATATGGGTGGGAGTGCGTGTACAGATAGTTAGACTCCTGACTTATTTAAAGTGGTGCGATTAGAAAATGGGAAAAGCTAGCCGCCCATGAATATTTAAATGGTTAATATACTATCCTGATTAAGGGAAATGCCGTTTATTTTTAATTTGCCTCACCCACAATAACCTGAGAACCAAGATTTATATTTATAGGGAAAAGTTAGGAATGGAAAACGCACCAGCCCACGATCATGCATAGCCGAGGAACAACGCTGCAGCAGATAGCATCAACCCAAGGACCGACGATTTCACGCTACAAATAGAGCCCAGCAACCGTTTCCCCTACAGAGAGGAGGAGTTAGAACGGCTATGCTCGATAGATTGTTTAAGAAGATAGAGTAATAGAGAGACATGGGATGCGGCAAAGATTGTAGGATCCTCTCAATAAAAAAGCAAAAGAAAGAAAAATTAAAAAGAATACATAGGAAAATAAGGGGTGAAAGGGCATATATTATACATACATATAAGAATTGTACAGTAATAATTTAATTCACCAACATGTTAAAATATTCAACATCTAACATTTGTACAGAGCTGATTGTAAGAAACGGGCGAGCTAGCAGAATTCCAAGAAATCATAAAGACCGTACCTGTCGCCGAGCGGTACAACGTTACATGATGGCGCCTAAGCGCACGGATCTGAAGCCACACATTCTCATACATGTCAGGGTAACGCGGCCTGAGGGGCCAGTAGGAAACGTCGTTACATTTTCAAATGCAGAGGTGAGCGTCACTAGGCTCCCGTATATAAGGGCAAGCAAAGCCTCAGAGCCCGCTCTTATTCTAAATCTAACTCATCGAGAAGTCACGTCAACATGAGGTGCTATAGATGCACGTGGTGCACAAGGGTAGGGTGCGTGTGAATATAGCTAGGCTCCTGACTAACTTAAAGTGGTGGGATTATTATTATAATAATGGGAAAAGCTAGCCGCCCATAACTATTCAACGTGTGAAATAAACTTCAATGATTAAGGAAACTCGCAGTGTATTTTTACCTTGCCTCACCCACTAGAACCTGAGAGTTAATTTTTAGATATAGTTAGGAATGGAATACGCAACGACCAACGAGCACCAATAGCGAGGAAGATGAATACTGCAAGAGGCGACAACAACCCAAAGGATCATTGATTTCCAGCTACAAATGTCGCCCAACGACTATTTCCCGCTACAGGGGTTAATAATAGAAAAGCGAAGACAGAAAAGGATTCAGAAGAAGTATCTACTCATATGGTTATTTGTCTCGCAGGAGTTGAAGAAGACAAGGAGAAATGAATAGTGGTACGAGTAAGGGCGATGGCTGTAATTGTTAGAAATAATATGCCAAGTAATATTCTTAACTTGTCTTGTCATCTTCATCACCACCACCATCACTGATGCGGTCGCCGTGATACCAATGTGCCCTAACACACTATAATATTCGTTGCAGGCTAAGTAAGGTCATCTTTCTTCTTGAAGCATCATTACAAATTACAAGTATCCTTTTTTATTCGAAACTCAAAAATAAATTGCTTAGAAAAGAACTATCACATAAACTCGTGCCACGATATTCCTCTGGGAACCGGAATTTCGTAACTTCTCTTCTTGAGCGCGTGAATTGCAAGTTAAATACCCGTAAGCTGGTGGACCACACAAATTCATGGAGACCATTACTTAATACCAGAGGCAGCATTATCCCATGTAATGGCCAGTTCCACTTTTGCCACTAAGACTGACACCGTCTGTTTGTTTTCCGCTCCTGTTCGACAGAGATGAAGATACGGACGGGAAGAAGATGCTCTGGACCACCCAAGGAGAGAACGTTTCATCAGGAAGAAAATTTGCAACTTTAGATCTCCATCCTGTCGCCCTTACTTCCTGTTTCACATGTATAAATACATTCTACACACAAAAAGTTGTTACATCTGCTACACTTGGTAACTGGCAGCACCGTAGCGTAACGAGGAGTGTCAAATTAACATGATGGACTTTGTCTTCCACAAATGTTTCACATACCTCGTAACAACTCCCCTGTGTTGCCTAATTATTAGAAATATATTCAGTGTGGCTGTCCGAGTAATTAATATACATATATAAGAATTATTTGTATTAAGGATGGAAATACGTAATTAATTTCAAAAACACAGAAGAGTAATTCAGAGTCACAGATGTAACGTCACTAAAATTTTATTGGTTTATACCTGTGGAACCAACAGCTCGCTCGCATTGTCACTTCAACCGCAAATACCTCTCTTTTTCCCTCTTTTTCTCTGCTTTTCTCCCCCCCCCCTCCCTCACCCTGCCATAAGGAAGCGAGGCATAGTGATCTTATGCATTTTAGGTTTTCGGAACTTTCTTACGAAGTTTATCTTTTTATCTTCATTTTAATCGAGGTACAACTTTCTGGAAATGGCTGCACATTTTGTTATAGATACAAAGGGAATAGCGATAGTCAAATGTTTAAGAACTGGACACTATGTACTGGACTTAAAATTTCATGCTCTTTGTGTGCAATTCGAAAAACAACTGAACATCGAAAGAACTTGAAAAGAATGACAGTATGGAACAACTCGAATCGCTAATGGCTGATGCCACAGAGTGTTATTTGAAGTAAATTATGTGTTTTAAGGAAGTCTAGTTTTTTTTGTGTAGCACGTTTTGGTCTATTGCTTAACATTTACCTGTTATACAAGATTATAGAAACTTTCTTCCGAATGAAGTGGACTTCACAGGTTATTCCCAGAAAATTCAAGATATACATTTTATTTGTAATGTAAATATCTTTAATACAGGTAGGGCGGGGGAATTCGGATAGGGGGCTTTTTGGATAATGTTAAGTTCTCACGTATGCGCTGCCACTACTAAACACATCATATTGAAGTTTCCAGTCTCACAGTTAAAGGACGGAATCTTATCAACGTCTTATCAAGCTTAATAGATTCTGCTATTAAGAGAGACGCTACATCAGTTTTTCTAATCAAAGGTAAGGAAGGAATACCTGTACAACGTAGCATGTAATATTTTGGTCAGAAAACTTAAGCTTTAGCTGGTCTTGTGTACTAGTTTTCGTACTGCTTTAAGGAGTGAACGCTTGCTTGTTATTTTGCAAACCATTTTAGTATACGGTGGCGCTGTCTATTGCACAGTCTAAGACTTACGCGTGACCGATAACGTGTGTTGTGGGGCTATTTTGATAACAATCGGTGGGTTAAATGGATATCATGCATATTTGTTTCTCTGATATGTAATTTATTTCCATTGGGGCCTATGCTTTAAAGTAATTTTTATTATACTGATTATTAATTATTCCGTACAAATTTTCAAATGGTACGACATTACAAAAGGAAGAATTTACGGCTACAATGGGACAAAGAAGCTATGGAACAGGCAGTCTCATCTGTAATAGAGGGTAATCTGTCATTACTGGGTGCAAGTCAAGTTTTCAAGGTACCATACGACCCTGTATACAAAAGTTAAATTAACATTAAATGAACTGAATCCAGTGTTCAAAGAAGCATGGATGGTAACAGACCTGTTGGATTAGCAGTGAAAGCATTTTCATATACAGTAATATTTACCTTTAGGCCTCAAGCAATCGAGGACTTTCGTTATCTAGCTTCCGAAACATACGAGGGTAATCCAGAAAGCCCCAACGTTTTGAAATAAACAATTAACAAAATGCAAATATCAACGTTTATTATCTACATTTGAAAGGTACACTCTTAAGCTATTTTTCTACATAATTGCCATTCAATTTGAGGCATTTATCATACCGTGCCACAAGTTTTCCAATACCCTCTCTGTAGAAATCTGCCGCCTGCGACTTTTTTTTTTTTTTTTTTTAGTTTTTATTTGCGGAAGTCCCTAATATTTCCAAGCTTGCACATCTTCCCACTTCTGGAGCCGCCGAGAGAGGGCGACGGACCATCCACCAATCAGTCATCCGCTGGTGTCCACGGGGAGTACCTACTCTTTACCTTTTTTTTTTTTTTTTACAGTGTTTTTCCTTTATAATTTTTTCTCATAAAGCGCTTCATTCTTTTTTTTTCATTTTTTTTTGTTTTTTATTTTTTTTGTTTTTTTTATATTTTTTATTTTTTGCTATGTGGCCCATTCCATTCTCTTTTTTATTTTATTTTTTTATTTTTTTTATTTTTTTTTATTTTTTTTTATTTGTTTACAATTATTTAAGCAAGGAAGAACAGGATCCTAACAAAAAGGGAAAAGGGTATTACTTTGCTAGTGGAGCTTAAATCTGAATATCCAAGGCTGGAATGGCCCTGTTCTGTGTTGCCGAATCATCTGCCATCTCTCAGCACGTAAAAATTGTCGTAGATGAGGCAGTACACAATCAGCTGGATCGTCCAACGTTTGTAGCCAAGTAAAGGTGCCCATAATCAGCCAGAGTAGGGAATTATACAATGGGGGGCTTACTTTAGGAAGGTTCAAATGCAAAATATCAGAGGGTTGAGGAATCCATCCGGTAGGTATCCAAGTACGAAAATATCCTAAAACCCAAGTCCAGACCACCGTTTTACCGGAACATTCCATCAGTCGATGAGGAAGGGAATCTGCGGCATTACAAAGTGGGCAGTTGTGGGAAATAGCCATCCGGTGGCGATAGAGTTTGTCTGCCGTTGGAAGGATTTCGTTTACCACCGCATACGTTACTGCCATCCAATCGAAGTTAATCTGTGGCAGGCTAAAACATCTCCAAATGCGCCTCCAGGGCAGTTGTGGGTATTTCAGCTGGACATGAGGGATAATAGGAGTAGCTTGAACAAGAAAGGTGTAAATCTTCTTCACCGTACTAAAGTCACCATTCCCCACTTTCTCCGGTGGTAACTTCTCCAAGACCTGATAAACTTCACGTAACATTTGGGGAACCTTGTCACGCTCGCACCGATTAAAAAAGGATGAGTATTGTCGTTGTAGCGCAATATCCACGGGGTCACCCTGGTTATTCATGGCAAGCAAGAGCATTCGAATCATCAAGGCCTGAGACTGACGAACCACCTCTAATAATCCCCAGCCACCTTCACCTTTAGGGAGACGGAGTTGCGTACGCGCAATGCGATAAAGCTTTCCTGTCCAGATAAAATAACCTAATATCTGTTCTATTCTCTGGCAATGGCGTTTTGAGGGCGGAAGAACAGATGCAAGGAACCAATTTCTGCTGAGCGCAAAGCTATTACAGCGACTTCAACCACTGGTTTACACCGGCATGCAATTCAGCGTCAATATCAAAGCATCAATGTGATGCACCAAACTCCGTGAAATTTGGTGAAAATGTTCCAAATGTTCTGTAATCGTGAAACCACGATTTTCACAATTTTTGTCATTGATTTGCATTGACAGTCATAAGGCTATGCCTACCACTGCGATCCTCGTCGTGAACATTGGTACGGCCATTTTTAAAATTAATGCACCATTGCCTAACTCGGCTTTCACTCATTATTCCCTGCTCGTAAACATCACAAAGTTGACGATAAATTTCAATTGGTCTGTTCACAAATGGCGGGATTTTCTATTGCAGCGCACATTTTAACAACTCACAGAGATCTCAGTAAAAAAGGCACAATCCTCACGCTACCACAGCTGGATGCGTACTGAATGTAGGAACGTTCTGACAACAAGATGGCGGCTCTAGCCCTACTCATCGCCACGATAGGCCAAAACGTCTGGGAGTTTCTGGACTGCCCTCGTACATTGTACTAATTCTAACAGTAATGGAGCACATCATGAAGAAGGAATTGATGCCGAACAGCCCAGCACTTCGCAATCCCCTGTGGGTGTGATGCATGAAAGAACTGTTCGAGAGGTCCTTCTTAGTCCTGTAAAGAGCGTGATCAAGAGAAGAGTTCAAACTAAGAAAGGAGCATGCCACAGCACATCACCAGAAAATGTAGCAGTTGTAAGGCAAAGAGAGAGATGAAATTTCGTGGGAAACAAATTCAGTTAAAAAAATCTGATGTGTTACACTCGCAAGACTTTGTCTACTCTTGTACAAACTATTTTTACAAACGCTTATTCTCCATATGCTTCATGTTAATCAAGATATCGAAATGTTAATCTTATTGCTAATTTTCTTGTAGATACAAGGGGAATTGGTAGGCTTTAAGCGTTTAAGAGTGGTTGCTATGTGGAGCATTCCATTCTCTTTGCATTACCAGGACAAAAAAAAGGAATAACGAATTCCCATTTGAGAAAAAGTATTGGAAAATTTAAGGGACTAACAAGCAATATCTCGAAAATGGTTCACTCAACAAAAATAACGTATATGCCATAAATTTGTATTTTAACGCGATCTACATTTTTTGTGTAGTAAAATTTTGTCTATCTCTTATGGTTTACCAGTTATGCAAAAGTCGTTCACAATGAAGAATACTTTTGGAGCCATTCCCAGAAAACTCGAGATATACATTTCATTTGTTATGAAAATATCTTAAATATATAATATTTTAATCAAAATCGTTAGAGCCATTTCTGAGAAAATTAAAATTTTCGAAAAGTGTTCCATGAAAGGGTAATCTGGGGTGGGGGATTTTCTTAAAAACCTTCGTGTCGCATCTCTGGAAGATACTGAACCTAAATACCAAGTTTGGTGTTTATCCGACTGTTCGTTTCTGAGTTATGCTATTCACAGACAGACACACACACACGGACATGTTTCCAAAAATGCTTTTTTTGGATTCAGGGGGTCTCAAAACATGTATTTCCGGTTAAATCTCTGTATCGAATTTTTGGGTGGAATACAATACTTCCCCTACTTACTATACGTAGTAGAGAAAGTAAAAAGAAGAAAGACAACATTTCAAAGAAAAAGAAGCTAAACAATCAAAGAAATTCATTGACTTTTCATCTAGTGAAGACGATACTGCTAATGATTCCAACGTAGATGACTACAAATGTGGATTCTGCAGCGTCAGTTACTACTCGAACTCTAAAAGGTGACTGGACTCGCTGCCAGAAATGCCAGGTTTGGTTCCATGAAGAATGCATGGGAGCTGAAGGAAGGAAACAATTTATTTGTGGCAAATGCTTCTAAATAGCATTCAGAATTCAAGAATTGTTAATGATTCCTTATATTTCTTAATTTTTCCAATGTTTCACATTTCATAAGAGTTGTTAACTCTTCATAATTCCACATTAATATATTATAATATAACCATATATATAATTTCTAGAATAGATTTGTTTCAGAATCCAAAAGCAGAGCTATTATTTACTGGATTCATTGTTATCCAAATTGCCCCACAAATATATCCAGTTAGCCCGTCAGAATTTCTCCATTTCCAATTCGGCGGGCAATTCTGATAGCTTTATTTCAGCATTAGTATTGTCATTAATGATAGTGATATTATGCCCACCTGAACCACAATAGTGTACTACTTGTGTGCTTACTTGATAGCTCGGTACATTGTAACATTTTATTTTCAATCAAGAAATTACGCTGACCTATCGGAATTACCCTGCCCTACCTTATCGTATTTTAATAAAAACCGTTACAGCCAGTTTTAGAAAATCAAAAATGTCGAAAACATCTTCCATGTAAAGGGTAGTTTATGATGGGGGATTTTCTTGAAAACCTTCGTGTCGAATCTTAGAAAGACACTGAACCTAAATACAAAATTTGGCACATATCCGACGTTTCGTTTTTTACTTATGCTGTTCACAGACACAGGCACATGAATATTTCCTAAAAAGCTATTTTTGGATTCAGAGGGTCTCAAAATATGTATTTCTGGTAAAATCTCCGTATCAAACTTTTTTTGGTCTCTACCTTCTATGTACGTGGTAGAGAAATAAATAATTAAGTTTAAACAACGTCCGCATTGTATACCTGAATAATACCTGACTGCTTAGATATTCATATTATCTTCTTAGAAAAAGGTACGCATATTTTCAACCAAATATTTTTACAGAATTCAAAAGCAAAAAAAAAAAATATTTGAGATTTCGGCATGGTGTCCTAATATATCAACCTTGTCCCTTTAGGGGATTACAATTAGGATTACATATAGCATATTCTCCGAGTGGTAATGACCCGGTAGTAACAATTCAGCCGTCCCTGAGTGAAAATGTAACATAGCCACAGAGAAACGACATTGCTTTTACAAATTACCATGTTTGTACTTAACATCAGTTCAATCTGTGCCACGACAGCTCTTGTGCGTTGTCCTACCAGCACGGTTGCCGATCTCACTACGACAAGCGTGGGGAAATGATGTGATTAACACCATGCTTCCCACAGCTTAACATCGGTTATTTCTCCAAAATCGAAATTAGTGCAAAAAATCTGATATGTTACACTCACATGACTTTCTCTACTCTTGTACAGACTATTTTTACAAACGCTTATTCTCCATATGCTTCATGTTAATCGAGATATCGAGATGTTAATCTTATTGCTAATTTTCTTGTAGATGCAAGGGGAATTGGTAGGCTTTAAGCGATAGTCAAATATTTTAAGAGCTGGTTGCTATGTGGAGTATTCCATTCTCTTTGCATTACCAGGACAAAAAAAATGAATAACGAATTTCCATTTGAGAAAAGTATAAGTATTGGAAAATTTAAGGGAATAACAAGCAATACCTCGAAAATGGTTCACTCAACAACAAAAATGTATATGACATAAATTGTGTATTTTAACGCGATCTACATTTTTTGTGTAGTAAAATTTTGTCTACCTCTTATGGTTTACCAGTTATGCAAACGTCGTTCACAACGAAGAATACTTTTGGAGACATTCCCAGAAAATTCGAGATATACATTTCATTTATCATAAAAATATCTTAAACGTATGATATTTTAATCAAAATCGTTAGAGCCATGTTTGAGAAAATTAAAATTTTCGAAAAATGTTCCATGTAAAGGGTAATCTGGGGTGGGGGGATTTTCTTGAATACCTTCGTGTCGCATCTCTGGAAGATACTGAACCTAAATACCAAGTTTAGTGTTTATCCGACTGTTCGTTTCTGAGTTACGCTGTTCACAGACACACACGGACATGTTTCCAAAAAAGTTATTACAACATTATTATACCTACTAATTGTATAATAAATATGTAATAAGCGTAGGTAACTAAGCGATTGAAAATAAGGATAGGGGTAGCTTTTGAAGTCATGAGTAGGCTATAATTTTCTCTCGTATCTAAGGCGTAATTTTCCAAAGTTTTGGTCAAAGAGCTTATCGAGGTTTCAAGGTATCCTATAAGTTTCAAAAAGTCCTATAGCTAAAGTGCACAAAATTGTGCCCTGAGTGGCCAAACAGTATAGTTTTGTTAATAAAGGGTTGAAATTAAAGTATAAGAATAGTTTTCAAAACGTTCGAGGAACCCCCTATGTGATAGAAAACAAGAATAGGTAATTTTTGTAAGTTATAAAGTAATCTATGAATTTTGTTGTGTCCTAGTAGTTTATTTACCGCTAAACCGTACAGATTTCTACGTAAGGTGTTGAAAATATCGTGAGCATAATTTTTAAGAGCTCTTAATAGTGCACAAAGCTTTGTCGATGGGCGAATTGCTGATTTGTACTTTAGGGAGCGATAAAAGGGATTGAAAATAAGGGTACGGAAGACTTTGAAGGTAGAATCTAACAAAACTCACAGCTTATTCTAAATCTCAAGCGTATCATGTTTTGTCGAAATCGTTTCAAAAATGCTTCTTGGTAACAAAACCAGAGAACATTTTCTGATATGATCGCGAAATCTAACTCCTCTAGTAACTCGGTTTCAAAAGGCCTTCCCCTTGGACTGTAAGCCAATAACAAACAATAGAATGCCAAAAATATTCTCTGATTTCGTATTCAACGAAATGGATTGAAATTGAATGACATAAATATGAACCCCCAGTTTTATCTCTGGAAATATTTTATAAGCAATGTCCGTAGGGAAGAACGGTGCTGCTTCTCAATGGTGAATGGTTTACGAGATTGCTCTTAGTACAAACACACATTTTTTTGGTGAATGGAATAAATAAACTATATTAACCCTTGAGGCAATATTTTATATCACAACACTGTGAATGCCAGAGTGATTGTAGTGTAATTAATATTATTGTATGACAATAATTTTAGATGTTTGTTAGCTGTAAGCATTGTTAGGAAATAAGTTTACACGGCCTCACTGAAATTGACAATAGAAGTGTGTAACAATGATCCGAGGGGATGAATTGTTTATCACTAAGAAGAGACAAACAAATGACGTCAGGGTAGCGTGCCTTTCTTTATAAATGGAGGGAATATCTTCCATAGAGCATATGTGTTAGTAATTGTGATTGGCTGACAAAACATGTTGGCGGGATTTGGTAACCAATAGCAGCTCTATTATAATGTTTAGGCATTTCGAGTTGAAGGAGTATAAATTCTCGAGCCATAAGCATGTTTCACGCAGTCTTGAAGAGTCTTTCGCGAGGTATATGTCATGCAGTCTTGAAGAATCTCTCGTGAAGTGCACGTCATACAGTTTGGAAGAATCTCTCGCATCGTAAAGTTAGTTACAAAATGTGAAGTACGCGGCAACTAATACGATAGTAATTACATTCGGAAATATAACAGTTTGTCAGGCGTGTATAAAGATTAAAGATGTGAACTATTAATTAAGTGTGACGGCATTAAAAGTGTGAAAATAAATTCTTTTATCATTGTTATCTTTTAGTAACAACTCCTTTCCGTTTACACGCCCTGCTCGGAGATATTTGCTCGACTAAGTAATAATAGCTAGCTGGAGGACAAAGAACCCAAATCTTAAAATAATAAAACAATAACAGGCACCCAGCAAATTAGATAACAGGAAGATATTACTGCGACACCCTAATTCAATCATTTTTTAGTTTAATTTACCTGCCTATCTAATGTTAGACTTGGGAACGAATTTTCCTTGATTTTAGTTTGCTTACTGTCTAAGCACAATTGAAAATCATACGCAAAAATGTCCTAGAAAGCTGAGTATCATGCGTTCATTTCGATAATTTTACATCGATATGCGGTCGTGATTAGTTGAAATTGAAGCCACTTCTATATTGGTTTGGAATATGAAATTTTTGATGCAATACTCAAATAAACTCGGTTCCAGTCTTAACATGTGGATAAAAGAATAGAACTCATCATTGTGTTTCTTCTGGTAACAAAATCTGTGCTCTTAACATTTCCAGTAACAGCTCAGTTTGTTTGACGCAATGTGCTTCGTGTTATATGCTTCTTCTGTTCTTTTGCGGTAAACTTGCAACTCACTCACTGAACTCGACACAATATTAATGCTACAACTCAATAATCGCTAGTTCCAAATCGGACGATAGCCTTATATAGGAGGGTAATCCAGATAGTAACGACCGTTTGCGCATTCCCGCTGCGCAGATACGTGTAGAGCTTCTACATAGATCGACATATTTTCCCAACGTTGTGCGAGTGCCAGTCGAAACAAGTTGTTATTGTGCATTCTGTGATTGATCAAAATGAACTGTGTGATAGAAAGTGCCACCAACTGTGGGGAGAGAGGTGTTATTCGACGTTTGAATGTTGAAACCTGCAAAAATTTACCGTGAACGAACAAAATGTGCATGACGAACTTCGCTCGTATGTCCGTCACTCATCACTGATAATTTGAAGAAACGAGTGAACAACAAAATCGTGCATTGTAACCACAGACAAGTTACAGATTTCCTTCCCAAACATTTCTCGTTCTTTGTTCGGTGCAATTGTATCCGAAGATCTAGGCTTGATGGCATTAGCTGACTACAACAGGGAAACTTTAAAGCTCGTGAGCAGATATGACAAATGCTTAAATAACAAAGGGGATTATGTGGAGAAAAAAAGTAAGCTTCATTTTTGATATGTTTACTTTTTAAATACCTACATTAAGTAGGGAAAGTATTGCATTCCACCCAAAATTTCGATACCGAGATTTCACCAGAAATTCATGTTCTGAAGTCCCTCGAATCCAAATAAAACATTTTTGGAAACATGTCCGTGCATATGTCTGTGTAGGATAAACACTAAACTTGGTATTTGGGTTCAATATCTTCCAATGATGCGACACGAAGGTTCTCAACACAATCCCACCATCCCAAATTACCCTTTACATTGGACATTTTTAGAGTTTTTTGATTTACTAAAAAATGGCTCTACTGATTTTGATTAAAGTACCATATAATAATGATATTTACATTACAAATAAAATGTATATCTTGAATTTCCGAGGAATAACTGAAGTCCTCTTCATTCGGAAGGAATTTTGTATAATCTTGTATAACTTGTAAACGTTATGCGATAGACGAAAACATACTACACAAAATGTAGAACTCGTTAAAGCACATAGTTTATTTCAAATTGGTTTTTTCGTAGCATAAGCCGTTTCTGAGATATCCGTTATTAGAGGTTCGAATTGTTCATTTCTTGGTTTATTCTCTTCAACTCCTGTCAACATTCAGTTGTTTCTAGCGATTGCATGGAAACAGTATGGAATTTTAAGGCCAGCGTATAGTGTCCAGTTCTTAAACGTTTGACTATCACTGTTCCGTTTTTATCTATAATCAAATGTGTAAATGAAATGTTACATCAGGTTTTTTATTGTTTCTTTTTTAATTAATAAAGCCAAAGTGTCGATACTTCCTGGATTGCCCCTCGAAGATGTTCTGTATCTCTTTGGAATGTCATTTACTCGGTATTTTGAAGCGCAGTGGTCAACTAAGGGCCTCTCGAACGTTACAGGTTTAGAAAACGCACCGCAACTGGCTCTGTTATTGACGTCTAAACATGGCAAGTGAAAATAAGGGAGTGCTTAATACACCAACACCATAACATGCAGCGAATCTTGTGTAACTACAAACAGAAATCTGATATGTTACATTCACTTGACTTTCTCTATCTTCTATTGTTTACTAGTTGGTATACAAGCTATTCTTACTAAAGCTTCTGTGTTTGTCCACTTCATTTTAATCGAGACAAACCTTTGCAGAAATAGCTGCATTAGCATTTTGTTATACATACAAAGGGAACAGCGATAGCCAAATGTTTAGAATGTCGTCAGGACTTTGTATTGAACAATCTAAACCATTAGTAATGGATATCTCGGAAATGACTAATGCCACAAGAAAGGTTATATGTAAAAAGTTGTGTGCTTTAAAGAGATCTACATTTTTTCTGCAGTACGTTTTTATCTGTCGTTTAACGTTTACCATTTATAGAAGATTATACAACATTGCTTCCAAATGAAAAGGGCTTCAAAAGCTATTCCCCAAAAATTCAAGATGTGCGTTATATTTGTCATGTAAATATATTTAGTATATGGTATTTTAATCGAAACCTTACAGCCATTTTTCGGAAAATAAAAAATTTCGAAAAATCTTTCATCTAAAAGGGATAGGGGAATTTTCTTGAAAACCTACATGTTATATTTTTGGAAGATACTGAAGTTTGGTATGTTGTTCACAAACACACACAGGGAGCTTTTTATATAAATTCTTGTTTTATTCAGGGCACGTCAAAGCATGTATTTCCGATGAAATGTCGATATCTAATTTTTGGGTGAAATGTAAAATTGGCAGAGATGTGTTACCTCTGGAAATGTTAATAGACTTCAGGTTTTGTGTTCTAAAAATTAAATTATAGCTACCTAAAGTAGGCTAAATCATATTTTTAAACGGGCTCTGAAGTTTAGAAACAGTCTCAAAAATCCATGAAACAAACACAACCATTGAAAAATGAGAGCTTTCGTTCTTTCTTTCTTTCTTTCTTTCTTCAAAAAGTAGGATATTTCTCACCAGACATTATTTTAATCAAATTAAGAATACTACAGAAACGAATTTTCAGTACGCGCAGAAAAGAGTAGTCACCGGGGTTCGAACACCACACCTATCATCCCCATGGTGTCCGCTAAACTCCATAAGAGGAGACAGTAAACTAGCAACTCATCTAAAAGCCATTTTGATACTTTCGGGGTGGTCTCCCAATCTTCTCTCGCTCCGTCTCTTTCTGCGTAGCGTGTGTGAGTTCGAATCTCGCCCGGGGCTAGCCTAAACCCTCCGAGATAAAGCTTCACCCTGGGCGGGATCCTCGTCCTCCCTACCGGTTATTTATGTTACCGACCGGGCGCAATGTTTCTCCAGGCCACATCGCTTTAATAGCCTCACATTCCTGCCTTCCTGGGCGTGGGACAGACCGCTTACTTTCCCAAACTTTGGGTGCTGCAAATAAACTCATTAAGAAATTAAAACATGTCATTATATCTGAACCAGGTATGCAATGATAACTAAAATAAGAGCGGAGAAAACAAGCATTGCAAATACTCTCACGAGTTTTCTACGCAATACATATTCATAGTATTATTAAATACTATACGTAATACTCATATAAAAGTGATTATTCTATCCACATTGCCTTATTTAACACAAATATCTGTCTAGAAGTGATTTCAATCTCAGCGTATCGACTTAACTACATGTAACACACAGAAACAACACTTAGCTGCTTGTATCACACACAAGTTTTTGTTAGAACACGCTTGTAGGAAGAAAGAATAAAAAAGAAGAACCCAGATTAACAAATCGTTTGTCAAATGATGCCCTTCGACATAGGAGAAGATTAACATAGAAAATGAATACCTCGAAAAATACTAATGCTACAAATGTATGTTTAATACAAATTGCATATTTTAATGGGTTCTGCATTTTTTCCTTAGTAATTTTGTCTGTCTCTTGTGGATTTTTAGGTATTAAAAAAGATGTGAAGAGTCAAATTTACATAACTTTCTCTACCTTCTATCGTTTATTAGTGGGTATACAAATTATTCTTACGAAAGTTTATTTCTCTGTCTACTTAATTTTAATCGAGATAAAACTTTGCCGAAATAACTACACTATATATTTCGTTATAGATACAAAGGGAACGGCGAGAGTCAAGTGTTTAAGAACCGGACACTATACGCTGGCCTTAAAATTCCATTCTGTTTCCATGCAATCACCACAAACAACTGTAATTCTTTTTAATTCCTGTCGATTTTCAAAGTATTGAAAAATCGAACCATTAATAACGAATGTCTCGGAAACGGTTTATGCTACGAAAACTTATCTATAATAAAATGTTTGTTTTAAAGAAATCTACTTTTTGTGTAGTATGTTTTCGTCTATCACTTAGCGTTTAGGAGTTTACAAGAGTATACAAAATTCCTTCCGAATGAAGAGGACTTCACAACTATTTCCAAGAAATTCAAGATACACATTTTATTCATCATATTAGAGCCACTTTTTCGAAAATCAAAAATGTTGAAGAATGTTCCATGTATAGAATAGTTGGATAGGGGGAATTTCTTAATAATCTTCGTGTCGTAACTTTGGAAGATAGTGAATTAAATACCAAGTTTGGTATCTATCCGAATTCTATTCGATAGATACCTCACATAGACACACAGACACATTTCTCTAAAAATGCCTTTTTGGATTCAGGAGACCTCAAAACATATATTTTCGGTGAAATCTCGGTATCGAATTTTTGGTTGGAATCCAATACCTACCTACTATGTATATCGTATAGAAAGTAATTGTGCAAAACTTAATAAGAATGAAGAGCGGTTCAAAGGCTATTGACAGAAAATTTAGAACACACATTTTATTTATGTCATTATGTCAAACATACTACATTCTAATCGTTGGAATCACTCTGAAAAAAAAGCAGTAAAACAATTTTTCCATACTATAACAGTTGTTTGAAATGGGGAGAACGTTATGAAAACCTATGCCCCGTATCCTAGTACACAAGAACCTCGTTTATCCGACCCTCATTAATCCAGATCTCCGGTTTATCTGGATTCATCTTTGTTTCCTTTTCCTTTCCTTAACACGAAAATGTGCGGTATATAGTTAGTACGGTATATGTACAGTTGTTATGTTGACATCGCAGGTAGCGTAGAGATCACCGGTCCCATGCTTCCAGCTATCATTACTACGGTCAGTGTGGATCTGTTCCTTACAGAGTGTACCGGTACTGTTCTTTTGTTCCCGTGTTTTGAGTGTGCGTGAGTGAAATAATGCCTCATGCGGAGGTAACGTCACAGCTGGAGAAACTAATGGTTTACCTAGAACGTCAGCCGGGACGCCTGTCCAACCGAATTGATGTTAGTAAAACATCTTCGCGATCGTGCTACTCTCAAACGCCGCACACGTTTGAAACAAAAGAAACGTATAAATTACATATTTCAGTAAATAAGCGTGAATGGACTACAGTAAATATAGGGTTTAAGTGTAAAAAAAGTGTTTCTTGTTAGTGCCAAAATACATAATGATTTGTATATTGTAGTACACATTAGAATTTTTGCATTTTGTAGAATGTTTCCCGATTACCTCCGGTTCCACCTAGTCCGGATAAACGAAGTTCTTGTGTATTTAAATGCCAAGTTAGTATCTAGCCGACTTTTCCATTCTATATACAGTAGGGCGCGTTTCTTAAAACCCTAGTTTGGATTCAGAAGACCTCAAAACCTGTATTTTCAAGGAAATCTTGATATCAGATTTTTGGGAAAAGCACAATATTTCCCTGCCTACCTATCTGTAGGTCATTACAACAACTGCACTTCATACAAAACGTGCATATATTCATCGGATAAAATGCCCATGAACGCGTAAAAGGTTGGTATATTGAGGCAGTATTTTTAACACTTAAATGATTTCAGTCAAATTATATAATATGTAAATGCAATAACAGCCCGCCTTGAAGCAATATGTGTATGTAATAATTTGTAAAATGTATGTAACAGTCATTGCATATGCTTATATTATTGTAAACATGTTCAATATTGTTATGTGAATGCATTACGTAATTTAATAATGTAGGAGCTGTGAGATTAATAAGTTAAAATTTGGTAACAATGAGGTAACAATGAGGCAATAATGAGTATGAAAGTTTAACAGTACTACTTCTGATTCTTGGAAGCAATAATGTAATTTTAGTAACAGTTTATAAACTAGCCAATCAACAACCAGGAAAAGCTTTAGTTAAATAAAGGTATTCTATTGGATTAGGATTAACCAACCAGAAACTAAAAAGGAGAAAACATTTACAAATTCAAGTCAGTTGCTTCTAGGCAGCGCTCATAACTGGACGTGTTGCCTGCAGACAGCGTTAGTAACCAGACCCAAAAACTGTCCTCAAGAAATATAATATGTATTCGTGTGAGACGAAAAGTAAGTTTACGTGTTAAAAAGTGTAATTAATTAATAAACAGAATCTCACAGCTCTCTATCAGTGGTGTTATATAAATCTTATCAAGCATTAATAAATGTAGTGAAGTAAAAGTATAATCTGTGTAAGCCTACATTCTTGTCGCATCACAACCATGCTAAGAGAAACGTGTCTCTAACAATAATACTGACGCAGACGAGGCAAACATTAAATATATAATATTTAAAGAAACAATAAATTACAAAGTTAATATATTTTTTTAAACTTGGGGCAAAGGCCAACTGAAAGTACATTTGGGGCGAAGGCTACCGTAAAGTGGGTACTATACGTGCGGTTGCAACTACTACAAGTTCGGCTCCCCAACAGTTTAAATACAATGCAACACCTTCAATACAACCTACTTAAAATTGACGCCCAAAGCGTGGTGCAAATAACGTAAAAAAAACGAACAATCCTCTACAAATTCACGCCAAAACGTAGTGCTAATAAATAACGTAACAACCGTCTTTAAATTGGCTTCCATACGTAAAGACAATACTTACTTCAATATCTAGAGTGGTTAAGTTTAAAGAATTTTAGGAATGTTAAGTAAATCAGCTAAAGGCAATGATTGTTCAGGGTATCACAATACATTTCTCGTTACAGATGCGTTGCATCAAAAGTGTAATACATAAATATTTAACATGATTTGTTTGTAATAATCGGTGTACTTGCTATATAAAATGTGTAAAATTGAAGAAAATGGGCAGTGCAAAATTAATATACAAAGCGTTATGAAAAATATTTTTGTAATATTAAGTTTTATTACATAACAAGTGAATAAATTATATATTGCGCATGATTTAACCCAAGAATCATTCATTCATCGTTTTATACTAAACTGAAATTTGTTACAGGTGAAAGTTGTAGCAAATTTGTGATTCCTCTGGTGTTTTAAAAATATTGATGTTGGATTAAAAAAAGAAATGCTTTTTGTCTCGAGGAAAACCAATAGACTTTTCTAGAATACAAATACAGATATTTTTAAGCATTATTGAAATTAAAAATTTCAGATTCTGGTCCTCAGATTTGAGGCAGTATTTTTAACACTTAAATGATTTCAGTCAAATTATATAATATAAAATATAATAACAGCCCGCCTTAAAGCAATATGTGTATAATATAATATATAAAATGTATATAACAGTCATTGTATTAATTTTTATATTATTGTATACATATGTAATAATATTATGTGAATATATTACGAAATTTAATAATGTAGGAGCTGTGAGAATAATAGGTTAAAAGTTGCTAACAATGAGGTAACAATGAGGTAGCCTGAGGCAATAATGAATTAGAATGTTTAATAATGCTACTGGTAATTCTTGGAGCAGCAATAATATAATTATTGAGACAGTTTATAAATAGCCAATCATCAACCAGAAAAAGCTTAAGTTAAATAAAAGTATTCTATTGGAGTAGGATTAGCCAATCAGAAACTGAAATGAGCAAAATTTACAAATTCAGAAGTCAGTTGCTTGTAGACTGTGTTACTAACCGGACGCGAGAAGTTTAATACATATTCAGTATGAGACGAAGATAATTTAAAAAAATCTGATGTGTTACACTCACATGACTTTCCCTACTCTTATACAAACTATTTTTACAAACGCCTATTCTCCATATGCTTCATGTTAATCGAGATATCGAGATGTCAATCTTATTGGTAATTTTCTTGTAGGTGCAAGGGGAATATGGTAGGTTTTAAGCGATAGTCAAATACTTTAACGCTGGTTGCTATGTGGTGCATTCCATTCTCTTTGCATGTCCAGGACATAAAAAAAATGAATAAAGAACTTGAGAAAAAGTATAAGTATTGGAAAATTTAAGGGAATAACAAGCAATATCTCGAAAACGGTTCACTCAACAAAAGAAATGTATATGACATAAATTGTGTATTTTAACGCGATCTACATTTTTTGTGTAGTAACATTTTGTGTATCTCTTATGGTTTACCAGCTATGCAAAAGTCGTTCAGAATGAAGAACACTTTTGGAGACATTTCCAGAAAATTCGACATATACATTTCATTTGTCATAAAAATACCTTAAACATATGATATTTTAAACAAAATCGTTAGAGCCATTTTTGAGAAAATTAAAATTTTCGAAAAATGTTCCATGTAAAGGGTACTCTGGGGTGGGGGGATTTTCTTGAAAACCTTCGTGTCGCATCTCTGGAAGTTACTGAACCTAAATACCAAGTTTGGTGTTTATCCGACTGTTCGTTTTGGAGTTATGCAGTTCACAGACACACACACACACAGACACACACACACACACACACACACACAGACACACACACGGACATGTTTCCAAAAATGCTTTTTTTGGATTCAGGGAGTCTCAAAACATGTATTTCCGGTGAAATCTCGGTATCGAATTTTTGGGTGGAATACAATACTTCCCCTACTTACTATACGTAGTAGAGAAAGTAAAAAATGCAAGTAATTAATAAACAATCTCACAGCTCTCTATATCAGTGAAGCGTTATTTTAACCGTTTAAAGAATTGATAAATGGAGTCAAGTACAAATTATAATCTGCGTAAGCCTACATTCTTAGCCGCACTACCCCCTGCTTAAGAAATCCATGTCTCTAACAATAATGCATAAATATATAATATTTAAAGAAACAGTCCAAATTACAAAGTTAATATTTTTACACTTGGGGCGAAGGCTACCGGAAACATTGTACCATTGGTGGTCTAACAATACAACTCCTTCCTTCAAATTGGCTTCCATAAATGGGGCAAAACTACCTTCCTCAGATTAACTTTAATGTTTCTAGAAGTATGTTTTGTGGCAGTTGCCGTTTTCTTGCATCAAGCCAAGGATTTGCATGCCACTTTAATCATGCCTCATTATTTTGCACATTAATAATGCCGTTCATTGTGATTATCAGCGGAAATAAAACGAAGGAAAACTGTTTGGGTAATGATGCTTGTTGTGGGAGAGTCTCTCTATGAACCTTGAAATAATTAAAATAAAGGATAAAAAAAAGTAATTGAGCGTTTTCTTCTAAAATACACACAGGCCACCAATTAGAAGGGCTGGCCGTTCGGTTAGTGTTTGTTTCTGTGCAAGACCGGACCACCCAAGTAGTCTCAAGCACTCTACATTTGTAGATTCGTCACGCCAAAATTTGCAACTCTTTTTATTTTCCTTACTCTTCCCAAGCTCTTCATCCATCTCAGCGCCTCACCCCCCTCCCCTGTCGCTATAAGGAACAGCGATTACACTGTCATCTGTTGATAAAGCAAGCTATGAGTCCAAAAAAATCCAGTTGAACGATTAGCTGCTTCTAAAAGCCACTTCTATTCCACTCAGGGACCAGGAAAGAGAGTTCTCAGTAAACACTTACTTCTAATGCAATATAAACAAAACACTGTATTGTGTAGGTGTTTCATTAGCTCCACGTACGGATGCCAATTTGAGAAGATGTTTTGTTATGTTATTTATTAGCACCACGCTTTGGGCGTCAATTTGAAGTAGTTTGTATTGAAGGAGTTGTATTATATTTCAACTGTTGGGGAGCCGAACACTTGAAGTAGTTGCAACCGCACGTATGGTAAACATTTTCCGGTAGCCTTCGCCCCAAATGTACTTTCAGGTGGCCTTTGCCTCAAGTTTACAAAAATATTAACTTTGTAATTAAACTGTTTCTTTAAATATTTAATATATATGTTTGCCTCGGCTGCGTCAGTATTTATTTTAGAGACATGGATATTTTGGCAGGGTTGTGATGCAACAAGAATGTAGGCTTACACAGATTATAATTTTTCTTCACTCCTTGACACGATTTAAATAACACTTCACTGATAGAGAGAGAGCTGTGAGATGTTGTTATTAAATACTTGCAGTTTTTAACACGTAAACTATTTTTCGTCTCACACGAATACGTATTAAATCTCTCGAGGACGCACAAGCAACGCATCCAGTTATGAGCACTGTCTGCAGGCAACTGAATTGATTTCAACCGTCTAAACTTGTAAATTTCTGTATTTCAAGTCTGTGATTGGCTAATCCTACTCCAATATAATATCTTCATTTAACTAAAGCTTTTTCTGATTTTTGATTGGCTATTTTATAAACTGTCACTAAAATTACGTTATTGTTGCTCCAATAATGACTAGTAGCATTTAAACTTTCAAATTCATTATTGCCTCAAGGTTACCTCATTGTTACCTCATTGTTAGCAACTTTTAACTTATTATTCTCACAGCTCCTACATTGTTAAATTACGTAATATATTCCATAACATTATTACACATGGATACAATAATATAAGCATATGCAATGACTGTTACATACATTTTACAAATTATTACATACACATATTGCTTCAAGGCAGGCTGTTATTGAATTTACATATTATATAATTAGACTGAAATTATTTAAGTGTTAAAAATACTGCCTCAACTGTACATTCACAATCGATCATAGATCGATAGCTTTTGAATAAGTTTTCAAACCAAAGTTGGTGTTATACATCCCACGCATTAAATTACCGAATTTTGGAATGAAAAGAGGGGCATTAGGATGGAAAGAAACCTTATGTATTACATTAAAATGAATTTCTTTACCCGTATATTCCATTTGGCTTCTACAAATTATTTTTTCCAGAAATAGTTTCAATACTGCATTCGGATTTGTATACAAATGATATTTAGTTTGTATTTATTTGTGATATGGAATTAATATTTGCAATTTGTACTTCAGTGCTTATATGTTAAGTTTTATAGTGTATATTCGTAATGCGACCTCGATACCATCGATACCTCGATACTCTCGATACTCGGTGGTATCGAAGTATGTCCAATAGTTTGAATAAACCTTCGATACTTTTAAAGTTTTAAATCTTTCATTATTGAAAGTTGTTACATTTAACTCCATGCCAGATAAGGAATGAAAGGAATCGAGACTACACGTTATTGCTTCTCACGTGTCTCCAAAGTGTAGCTGGACAATAGTTCTTGATAGAGCTTGACTGCGTTTCCTGTGGATGAATCAATGCAACATCCCACAGAATCATAGAAAACATACAAAACAATGGGGGAAGGAGTAGAGGCACTAATGTAACATGCAGCATTAACTGAGTTGTTAATAAAGTGATTTAGTATATGCACTAACTCACGTTTCTGCAATAGTCTGGCTTAGTGACTCACTCTCGGCCTACTCCAGTGACCAAATCCTTGAATCCAGTAGATACAAATCAGAACTTAAGACGTGAAATAATAAAGCGCATGGAAACATGCTCGTGTACGTAAACAAAAATTTTGATTCCTTTACATCTCTGCATTTCATATACATACTTCCTTGATTTTTTTCTTCAAATGTTTAATTGTGTCTAATTTGCCGTTGTATTAAGCACGTATATGCTACTCTATGAGGGTCAGTAGTAGAGAGGCTTAATCCACAAACTTACTATGTTTCCGCGCGTTATATGACTAATTACTTATTACCGGACGAAAAAATATACACTATTATGTATTTGTTGTGAATAGTAGTAGAATTGTGTAATACACAACTATTTTGAGTTATTTGAGCTTCGTGTAAAATATATATTGGTTTATATTTTCAATACTGCAGAATAAAGGAGAATTGCTGGTATTTGTTTTCCTATGGATAGAACATCTTTTGTGGCGGCACCCTGGCCGAATTGTTAAACAGCTGGTATCCCACCAATGTTAAATCCCAGGGACAAACATGTGGGATCTGTGGTGCACAATGCGTCGCCTGGACGGGTTTTCCGGTTTCCCCCGCCAAGATTCATTCCACCGGTACTCCATCATTACATTCCTATCATTCATCTCTCATCTGCATCTATCTCTACTTCCTCGTTCTTATCCTAGCATCCACTCTGGTCTCTCACTCTTTGATCAACGCCCCGTCAGGCGACCCCGCGGGCTTGTCATTCGTCCTGGAAAGTTGTCATTCGCCCTCGGTTTGGGAGGGCATTAAGGATGACAGGCTCTTACCCACTTGGACTGTAAGTTTTAGAACATCGTTTAAAAGAAAGTTAGCAGCACAAATTATAGTTACATAAAAAGGGAGTTTTATTATGGACGCTCTTTAACTGCTATGGTTCTTAGGGTCCCATTCTATATTGGGCGTGAAAGATCGGAAATTTTGCTCAGAGGCCTCTTTATCGGGCTTGAGATTCCTTTACGTGCTGTAAATCTACGACACGAGCCCACCGGCTTTACTTCCCTTCCGAAGGGTGCCATGCTAAGCATTTTTACGCCCGAAAAATTCCATCGCCCTCTGCGGATTTGAACCCGCGACTCTGGGAATAGCATGGTACCCCTAGACCACGGAGGACGACTCTTAAAAAGGTAAGCAAATAAATTATTATTATTTTTATTATTATTTATTATTAGAATTAGAGTTCACTAACAATAAGTGTTATAAAACATGTGGTATTATCACGATAAAAAGTCTGATGTGTTACACTCACATGACTTTCTCTACTCTTGTACAAACTATTTTTACAAACGCTTACTCTCCATATGCTTCATGTTAATCGAGATATCAAGATGTTAATTTTATTGCTAATTTTCTTGTAGATGCAAGGTGAATTGGTAGGCTTTAAGCGATAGTCAAATATTTTAAGAGCTGGTTGCTATGTGGAGTGTTCCATTCATTACCAGGACAAAAAAAATTACTAACGAATTGTTACTTGGAGTGGATCCTGATGCAGTTTGGAATTCCTGTGTGATGGTCTGGATAGATGTCCGCCTATTACTCTTTACGACCCTCTTCAAATGTCGGCGGTCTCTGTCAGTCAACAGACGAGGTCGGCCTGTACGCTTTTGCGCTGTACATGTCCCTTCACGTTTCCACTTCACTATCACATCAGAAACAGTGGACCTGGAGATGTTTAGGAGTGTGGAAATCTCGCGTACAGACTTCTGACACAAGTGACACCCAATCACCTGACCACGTTCGAAGTCCGTGAGTTCCACGGAGCGCCCTATTCTGCTGTTTCACGATGTCTAATGCCTACTGAAGTCACGGATAAGGAGTACCAGGCTGTAGATGGCAGTACCATGCACCTAAGATGAAAAACGTATGTTTGTGGGCTGTCCGGATACTTTTGATCACATAGAGTATATTGAAAAGGATCTTTCCACGTCTACAGATGTTAGTGGACATAGTTTGAAAGCTAACTCTGGGGAAATTTCTTCAGGAAACATTACGTTTTCACCTTCAAGATATTTATCCACAAAACACAAAGGTTTAATGCCAGGATTTTGCTCTAAAACACTGCTCAATTTACCGTTCAATTTTTCTGCATACTTTAAAGGAATGCCCTCATATTTAATTTGAACCTCACTGAGAAAATGTGTTTTCATTGCAAGGACTTTATACAGTTGTCACTAATATGTTAAATACTAAATTTAAAATTGAAAAACAATATGCGTATTATATGCTCGATGCATGGAAAAAAGATTAAATATGCAGAAACATCAGAAATAGTAATTATATGCACTATAAAACGTAAATATAAACGAAGAAGAACACAAAACTTATTGCAAAACTCAAGAAAAACAAAAACAAAAAAACAAAAACAGAACTAAATATGAAGTACAGAAATCCGATTTCTAGTAATGAAACTATTTCTGGAAAGAGTTATCTCAACTAAAATGAAATGTAGTTTATAACAGATATATAGAATATATTGGTAGAGAAACTCATTTTAATGTAAACATTAGGGATTTTTAACGATGGGACGATACCACTATTTCACGATACTCGATACCAATACTGATTTTTGAGCACCGACACTTGATAATCGCTTTGTGAAATACTGTAAAGATCATATCTTGTTCCTGAGTTATGTTATTATTAGTAGTTTTCTGTATATGTATATACATGTAACCAATTTTGTAGTGTACGCTAATACCAAAATGATTCCTGTATGACATTCTCCAATTGGCAGCAACTTTTTACTTTCTCTACTACGTATAAGTAGGGGAAGTATTGTATTCCACCCAAAAATTCGATACCGAGATTTCACCGGAAATACATGTTTTGAGGCCCCCTGAATCCAAAAAAAGCATTTTGGAAACATGTCCATGTGTGTGTCTGTCTGTCTGTCTGTGTGTGTGTGTGTGTGTGTGTGTGTGTGTGTGTGTGTGTGTGTGTGTGTGTGTGTGTCTGTGAGCAGCATAACTCAGAAACGAACAGTCGGTAACACCAAACTTGGTATTTAGGTTCAGTATCTTCCAGAGATGCGACACGAAGGTTTTCAAGAAAATCCCCCCACCCCAGAGTACCCTTTACATGGAACATTTTTCGAAAATTTTAATTTTCTCAAAAATGGCTCCAACGATTTTGATTAAAATGTCATACGTTTAAGATATTTTCATGACAAATGAAATGTATATCTCGAATTTTCTGGGAATGTCTCCAAAAGTATTCTTCATTGTGAACGACTTTTGCATAACTGGTAAACCATAAGAGATAGACAGAATTTTACTACACAAAAAATGTAGATCGCGTTAAAATACAGAATTTATATATAGTTTTTTGGTTGAGTGAACCATTTTCGAGATATTGCTTGTTATTCCCTTAGATTTTCCAATACACTTTTTCTCAAATAGAAATTCGTTATTCATTTTTTTGGTCTTGGATATGCAAAGAGTATTAATCTGTGGCAAAGGAAATGGTGCTGCACCTAGCAACCAGCTATTAAGAGATATGTATGTGCTTAAGGCTACTGTATTTCTATATTGCCCTTGTAAACATATATTCCCCTTACATCTACAAGAAAATTAGCAATCAGATTTTTTTGGGATTCAGGGGGTCTCAAAACATTTATCTCGGTATCGTATTTTTGGGTGGAATACAATACAATTACTATTACGTAGTAGAGAAAGTAAACACTAACTACACTCGTATGGGCAAGTAGAATCAAGAGAAAAAACGCTATTGTCTTTTCAATTCCGGTTACTTTTCTTTCCATTCCGCTTCCGCGTTGCATACATTGTTGCTCCAAAATAATTTATATCATTCTACTTTGGTTTATAATTATTACAGACCATTTCTATTTATGGACGCACATATATTCTTTGAATTCGTTAAGCGAGAAAATTTACAAGCAATTCATAGTGTCAAAAATAGTCGACCGAGAAAAGTATTCTCACTGTTTGTCCGGCACTCAACCGGTGAAACGAGTACCTGACCTTAAGGAAGTAAATAATGATTTAAACAGTGCGCTTAACTACTCAGTAGATAATGAGAGATTATAATATTTCTCATTATATTTCTTGCAGAGATTCATATTACGATTTTCCTTCATTCCTACTTGTTAAGGGAACTAACTCGTGAACTTTGGAAACTTTGCATTTCTTAAGCCATTAACTACATGTTTACCATACATTTGTGATACGTTCTGTAACAAGCTTTCAGATTTTCAGACCCATTCCTTGAGTATTTCTATAGGATTAACTATATTTTCTGCTTTTCTTAAATGATCTAAGCGAAATCTCCTTGCGGTGCAGTATTCAAAATGCTGAAATCAAATTACAATGTTGTGTTCCATTAAATCTGTCACACAAACTTAAACTGATTTAGAAAATAAATTTCAAAGTATATACTTTTTTATTAATACAATTTATTTCCTCATCATTTTTACTTTCCTGAACATTCTCATAATAACCTTTATTGTTTATCATTTCAAGACCATTTGGCCAATTTTTCAAATTAATTGGCGAAAGTTTGAGCGACAGAGGCACTGAAAAAAGTTCTGATGCATTACATTCTCATAAATTTCTCTACCCTTATCGTGTATTAGTAGATATACAAATTATTATTATGGAAGTTTATTACTTTCTCTACTACGTATAGTAAGTAGGGGAAGTATTGTATTCCACCCAAAAATTCGATACCGAGATTTCACCGGAAATATATGTTTTGAGAGCCCCTGAATCCAAAAAGAGCATTTTTGGAAACATGTCCGTGTGTGTGTCCGTGTGTGTGTCTGTCTGTATGTCTGTGTGTGTGTCTGTGTGTCTGTGAACAGCATAACTCAGAAACGAACAGTGGGATAAACACCAAACTTGGTATTTAGGTTCAGTATCTTCCAGAGATGCGACACGAAGGTTTTCAAGAAAATCCCCCCACCCCAGACTACCCATTACATGGAACATTTTTCGAAACTTTTAATTTTCTCAAAAACGGCTCTAACGATTTTGATTAAAATATCATATGTTTAAGATATTGTCATGACAAATAAAATGTATATCTCGAATTTTCTGGCAATGTCTCCAAAAGTGTTCTTCATTATGAACGACTTTTTCATAACTGGTAAACCATAAGAGATAGACAAACGTTTACTACACGAAAAATGTAGATCGCGTTAAAATACACAATTTATGTCATATACATTTCTTTTGTTGAGTGAACCGTTTGCGAGATATTGCTTGTTATTACCTTAAATTTTCCAATACTTATACTTTTTCTCAAATTCGTTATTCATTTTTTTATGTCCTGGACATGCAAAGAGAATGGAATGCGCCACATAGCAACCAGCGTTAAAATATTTGACCATCGCTTAAAACTTACCATATTCCCCTTGCATCTACAAGAAAATTATCAATAAGATTGACATCTCGATATCCCGATTAACATGAAGCATATGGAGATTAAGCGTTTGTAAAAATAGTTTGTACAAGAGCAGAGAAATTCATGTGAGTGTAACACATCAGATTTTTTTTTATGTCCTGGACATGCAAAGAGAATGGAATGCGCCACATAGCAACCAGCGTTAAAATATTTGACCATTGCTTAAAGCCTACCATATTCCCCTTGCATCTACAAGAAAATTAGCAATAAGATTAACATTTCGATTAACATGAAACATATGGAGAATAAGCGTTTGTAAAAATAGTTTGTACAAGAGTAGAGAAAGTCATGTGAGTGTAACACATCAGATTTTGTATCTATCTACTTCATTTTAATTGAGACAAACCTTTGTAGAAATAGTTGCATTACACATTTTATTCGGGTACAAACGGAACAGCGATAGACAAATTTTAAGAACCGGATGCTATATGCTGGCCTTCTATTTTCCAATTCGAGTAACAACTGAAAATCGACGGAACTAAGAAACAATGTATTGAAGAAATTGAATCATTTATTACGAATATCTCGGAAACGGCTGAGGTCACAGTGTTTTTTAGAGATCTGCTTTTTTGTATTATAAGTTTTCGCTATCGCTTAAGGTTACCAGTTATATAGATTGTACAAAATTCCTTCCGAAATAAGAGGCCTTCACAGGCTGTTATCAGAAAATTCAAGGTATACGTTTTATTTTTCATCTAAGTTTCTTTAATTTATGGTATTAAATAAAAACGTTAAGAGCCATTTTTAGAAAATTAATATCTTCAAAAAATGTTCATGTAAAGGGTATTTTGGGGTCGAGGAATTTCTTGAAAATCCTCGTGTCGCAACTTTTGAGGATACTAAACCTAACTACCTAGTTTGGTGTTTTGAGACTTTTCATTTTTTGAGTTATGCTGTTTACAGATACACACAGACAGGCAGACACACACACACACACACACATACAAGCATCCTCTTCTAAAAATGCCTTTTTTTTATTCAAGGGGCCTGAAAGCATGCATTTCCAATGAAATCTCGGTATCGAATTTTTGGATAGAATGCAATACTTTCTCTAATTAGTATGTACGTGGTAGACAAAGTAAAAATGAAATAAATAAATTTTATTTTTGGGTAGAGGGATGGTTTTAGACTTCTTAACTGTATTTTGTGTCGACTGACACTTAAATTATTTGGTAGCTGCAGCATTATATACCCATTTTAAAGTATACCCATAGATATTATTGTCGAATTTATTAATTTATTAAATATTAACCTCCATTTCTTATTAAATGTGATAAGTATATAGTTTTTCACTTTTGAGTAAACCAAAGAATTAAGCGTAACGTTTAATTCAAATTCATAAAATTAAACGTGAAATAGTTTCTTATCTCAGAAATCAGTTCTAAGAACTCTACCAATTTTGATGTTTATTCAACTTTCGTTCTTGAATTATGCTGTTCTCTGACACACGCACACGGACGTTTGCTAAAGCTTTTTTTTTATTCAGGGTGCCTCAAAACATGTATTTCCGGTGAAAACTCGGTGTGAAATTTTTGGATGGAATGCAATACTTCCTCTACTTACCTAACGTAGTAGAGAAAGTAAAAATGAGAACTTTAGCTTTTCGTGGAGGCTTATTAATTGGAAATTCCTCTTTAATTTGATATATAGTTAACCATTGTAGGCACAATGCCTATATTGTGTACTGCCGTAATTTGTGCACCACTTCACAGAAAAACGACCATAACTCCTATATTCTTTAGAGAGGAGAGGTTTAACCCATTAAGGAGACATTCTGGTACCACTGCTCCACAAATTGCTACTACGGTTAAAGTATGACAGCTTCTGTGTGCTGAAACCATGTGTTTTCTTTCTTTGTAAATATATGCTAGTTTTTTTTTTTCATTTTTACTTTATCTACTACGTATAGTAAGTAGGGGAAGTATTGTATTCCGGAAATATATGTTTTGAGACCCCCTTAATCCAAAAAAATCATTTTTGGAAACATGTCCTTGTGTGTGTGTCTGTGAACACAAAACTCAGAAACGAACAGTCGGATAAACACCAAACTCGGTATTTAGGTTCAGTAACTTCCAGGGATGCGACACGAAGGTTTTCAACAAAATCCCCCAACCCAGATTACCCTTTACATGGAACATTTTTCGAAAATATTAATTTTCTCAAAAATGGATCTAACGATTTTAATTAAAATATCGTATGTTTAAGATATTTTCATGACAAATGAAATGTATATCTCAAATTTTCTGGGAATGTCTCCAAAAGTAATCTTCATTGTGAACGACTTTTGCATAACTGGTAAACCATAAGAGATAGACAAGATTTTACTACACAAAAAATGTAGATCGCGTTAAAATACACAATTTATGTCATTTACATTTTTTTTGTTGAGTGAACCAATTTCGAGATATTGCTTGTTATTCCCTTAAATTTTTCAATACTTATTTTCTCAAATGGGAATTCGTTATTAATTTTTTTGTCTTGGATATGCAAAGAGTATTAATCTGTGGGAAAGGGAATGGTGCTGCACCTAGCAACCAGCTATTAAGAGATATGTATGTGCTTTCTATATTGCCCTTGTAAATATATATTCCCCTTACATCTACAAGAAAATTAGCAATAAGATAGAGTCTGCAAATGTTGATCTCGATTAACATGAAGTAGATGGAGAATAAGCGTTTGTAAAAATAGTTTGCAAAAGAGTAGAGAAAGTCATGTGAGTGTAACACATCAGATTTTTTTGTTGAGTGAACCATTTTCGAGATATTGCTTGTTGTTCCCTTAAATTTTCCAATACTTAAACTTCGTTATTCATTTTTTTATGTCCTGGACATGCAAAGAGTGGAATGCGTCACATAGCAACCAGTTCTTAAAACATTTGACACTCGCTTAAATCCTACCATATTTCCCTTGCATTTACCCGAAAATTAGCAATAATATTAACATTTCGATATCCCGATTAACATGAAGCATATGGAGAATAAGCGTTTGTAAAAATAATTTGTACAATAGTAGAGAAACTCATGTGAGTGTAACACATCAAATTTTTTAACTTTGAGCTCGCTTCGCTCGCGTGCTTATTTGTAGTCACCAGTACCTAATTAAGGTAACCTTATATAAAAAAACTAACTCTAACCTAACCTCCCGTGAATCAGTACCCTAAGCTTATAAAAATGTCGTCCTCGTGGTGTAGTGATTAGCATGCTAGTCACTAGTTCCCGAGGTCGCGGGTTCAAACCCGGCGGAGGGGATGGATTTTTTCGGGCGTAAAAATCCTTAGTACGGCTTCCTTTGGAAGGGAAGTAAAGCCGGTGGTCCCATGTTGTAGATTTATGGCACGTAAAAGAACCTCAAGCTGATACACGCCTCTGAGGAAATTTACTGGTATTTCACGCCCAGTATAGAATGGGACGCTAAGAACCATAGCAGTTAAAGTGCATAAATAAAACTCAATTTCAATTTAATACATAAAAACTAAACCTAACCTAACCTCCCGTGAATCAGAAACTTAAGCTTAGGAACACACGCTCGCTTCGCTCGCGTGCTTTTGTGTAACCACTAGTAACTAATTAAAGTGAGCTTATATACAAAATTAACCCTAACTTAACTGATCGTGAATCAATAATAAAGCTAATGTTAAAAAAAACTAAACTTATCCTAAACTTCCGTGAATCAGAAACTAAGCTTATATAAAAAGGAAATACGAAACCTAACCTAACCTTCCGTAAACCAGAACGTAAAAAACTAATAAACCTAAAATAAAAAGTAATTAGTAACGTATGCTGCAAGCGTTAATATCTTACTGGCTTTGACGGTATTTGTTATTAATATGTCGCCAGCATTGGAGCTAGAGATGACATAGTACGACATCTGTACGAGATGTAGAACATCACTTTTATCGCTTCTGAAGACCAACATAATGCAACTTACCCATTATTTTAATTAAAGAGTTTCTTCTCATAAATTAAACAATTAAGTTATGAAAAAGGATATCTTTTCGGCAGAAGATGACTACCACGCAGATACATAACATCTATAACTCTGGATGCTCAAGTCTATAATCTCAATAAAACCTAGCGATTTTAACCGAGAGCATAAGGAATTTCAGTTAAAACCTCTGAGATCCTCAACGTTTCCCGGAACCCCTTTTCTCTATACTAAAATGTGCATTCTTTACACATATTTCCACTGTGGCGGAGTTAAAGGACGTCGGTACGTCGCTAATAATGGGAAGGTATAATTTGGAAGGGCAGACAAATTACTGGATATAAACAAACATCTACCGCAGGGCTGACGGGCAGTAGCTGCGTTTTTGTTTTTCGTGTTCTCTTTCCCCTACAGCCAGCGCTCATGTCGATAATGTGGTTTGAAATCCCAGCGTGTCTCGTTGACAAGTGAAGGGAGCTGTTTAATAGCGTCAAAAGCTAACACAGGATCAATACGATACCCTGCCACCTGAAACGAATTAGACATGAGTGGATCATAGGACAATTTTTTCTCCCCTTTTACATGTTTTACACTCATTAGATGAAGCCAGTAGTGTGACTCAAGGATTGCTTAGCGAGAAACACGCGAGAAGTTTCCTGTATTTTAGGAAACTCTTTAGCTGCTAATTTAAAGGAAGATACTCAAAGATTGTTTTAAAAAATCTGATGTGTTACACTCACATGACTTTCTCTACTCTTGTACAAACTATTTTTACAAACGTTTATTCTCTATATGCTTCATGTTACTCGAGATATCGAGATGTCAATCTTATTGCTAATTTTCTTGTAGATGCAAGGGGAACATGGTAGGTTATAAGCGATAGTCAAATCTTTTAAGCGCTGGTTGCTATGTGGCGCATTCTATTCTGTTTGCATATCCAGGACAAAAAATTGAATAACGAATTTGAGAAAAAGTATAAGTACTGGAAAATTTAAGGAAATAACAAGCAATATCTCGAAGATGGTTCACTCAACTAAAAAAATGTATATGACATAAATTGTGTATTTTAACGCGATCTACATTTTTTGTGTAGTAACATTTTGTATATCTCTTATGGTTTACCAGTTATGCAAAAGTCGTTCACAATAAAGAATACTTTTGGAGACATTCCCAGGAAATTCAAGATATACATTTCATTTGTCATAAAAATATCTTAAACATGTGATATTTTAATCAAAATTGTTAGAGCCATTTTTGAGAAAATTAAAATTTTCGAAAAATCTTCCATGTAAAGGGTACTCTGGAGTGGGGGGATTTTCTTGAAAACCTTCGTGTCGCATCCTTGGAAGATACTGAACCCAAATACCAAGTTTGGTGTTAATCCAACTGTTCGTTTCTGAGTTATGCTGTTCACAGACACACACAGACAGACACACACACACAGACACACACACGGACATGTTTCAAAAAATGCTTTTTTTTGGCTTCAGGGGTCTCAAAACATGTATTTCCGGTGAAATCTCGGTATCCAATTTTTGGGTGGAATACAATACTTCCTCTACTTACTATACGTAGTAGAGAAAGTAAAAATTGAGTCATTTCATTTATGAATTCACGTTTGAGGTATGCATTTCAATCGTTGAGTATAAAAGAGGTTATTATACGTTGCAAAAACTGTAAAGCCTGTAATATTAAGAAATGTATAGCATATATAAAGCTTATATAGAACACTTACTGAAAACATTAAAGCTTTTAAGTTTATTATAATAGTTAATTTTGGTAAAATATTGTGTAGAGAGTGTATGCTATTTTAAAAATTATTTCATTTTCTTGTGTTCAAAACGTATCTGTAATGTAAAATCGGTAAATCGATATTCAAATAGTTACGAGTTTACATCGATTATGTGAGGTATAGCAGGCTGACTCACATTTAAGAAATCCCGAATTCGAATCTCGACTAAAACGCATCTTATTCTCATAAAACCAATATCGGGAAGCTCGAAGCTCTATGGACCCCGGGCTCATTTAAGGATAATTTACCCATTTCATTCATTTACCGTCCGACGTAGCCTATTCAGTTAAAGGTAAAACACTAAAAAAGTAAAGAAATAAACGTGCTTCTTTATTATTATTTTACCTAAACGTTTTCTAATCTAAATGCCTTAAAATTTCCATTTTTAGTGGAAATAATATACCAGTTTTTTTGTTCATTGTTTCTGTATGCATTTAAAATTTAGTCAAAATTAGGCTGAAATCTTCCCAATCTTGAAACATGATTGAACAAAATGATAAAACAAGCACTTAAGATTTGCTTTAACAATAATAATTCACATTATTTTCATGCAGTTAATATTCCAATTAAATTTTCCCGAACACGATTTTCAAAGTATGCTTCGAAATAAAGAATTCAAAAGCTGTAGTAGGACAAAAATGCTTTTTTTTTAAATATTGAACATTATTATATAAATTTTACCTTCAGTTACCCAGGTATCTATGCTGTAGGTATGTATCTCTTTTGTGTTGCTACATACCTTCATTCTAACATTTTCCGTTGCAGGTATATTTGAAGTTGCCGCATCATTTTATAGCCTTAGGACTGCTTAATGTAAATAATGGACATCTTTTTGTGAGTAACGCACTTTAAATTTTGAAAAACTTATGTAATAAGGAAATTGCTGTGTGTACAAATTCATACAAAGTTGTCCTTCATAGCTACAACGTATCTCAAAGTATCTTCTTTGGAGTAAAACAGTGTCATTACAAAACTTTGTAAACAGAGGAACTATAAACTTTTATATTTATTATTTATAAATGAAGGCGATTATTTATATAGCGCATCTTTAAATTATACCCGTTTCCATAAATTGTAACTAAACACTGTAATTCCAAATAACTACGCAAAAATTAAAATATGCAATAAAACAAAAATAGATTTTTTGGCTATTTTAAGCTTCTTTCTCCTTTTTCGTTTTAATCCATAATATTTATAGCTTTATAATGTTTTATTCTACAAAATTGTATTATTTACTATTTAAGAGGCTCTGTATTTTCGGGAGAATACATGATTTTTATGTTCTGTTATCTAAATTTCCAAATTATAATTAATCATATGTTTACAGATGAGATTAATCTTGCTTTATTCAATATCAGTTGCAAAAATTCTACTAGATACATGCATTAAACATTGACATTTTCTTAAGTTTTTCTTATATTTTAAGAAAAAATACAGTATCGATTTTATTTATATCCTTTTAAAACGTTTCACGATTTGATAATAACTTGATTTATCACACTTTTTAGTGATGCTTCCAACTCCCTTTTAAAAATACCTCTGTCATCAACCAGACTTGTGTCGTTCTCCGTGGTCTAAGGGTGCCATGCCTGTCTCTAGTTCCCGAGGTCGCGGGCTCAAACCCGAAGGAGGTCGATGAATTTTCTCTGACGTAAAAATCCTTAGCATGGCTTCCTTCGGAAGTAAAGCCGGTGGTCCCGTGTCGTAGATTTACGGCACGTAAAGAGCCTCAAGACTGATAAAGGGGCCTCTGAGCAAACTTTCCGTTCTTGCACGCCCAATATAAAATAGAAGGCTAAGAACTATAGTGTTAAAGAGCGTCCAAAATAAAACTCAATTTCATTTTGACCAAACTTGTGAGCGATGTAATCTAGCAACGGTTAACGTGAGAAAAGAGGCAACGTTTTTCAACAACAGCTATTCTTATGATACAATACGTATATTCCCGGAATCTGCTTTGCTATTACACCACTGGTGAATGATTAATCCGGGTGTTAATCCCACACAATAGGTTAGAACTCTGGACCACCGTGTTTTCTGTAGTAGCATGGCGACTTGGTCCGGGAGATGCGAAGAATGGAAAACAAGTGAAGCGTGTGTTCCGTGTGACGAATGAGGTATTTAATTACCTCGCCCCTCCTTTGGCTTACAGTTTACTTGGAGAAACCTCGCGTTCATGTAAAACGTAAAGGAAAGCAACATAACTAGCGCCAGTTTAATCATATATTACGCCTAAAATTTCCTTTCAATTTTTTCGGGAGCTCACGGTATAAATAAATTGAAAGAAAAACGCACCACTGTAAATGGTATTTTATAAAATTTTCGGTCAATTTGGACTGAAAATTTCATGTGAAGAAATCTTACGTGAACATTGAGCGGTTTTAAACTTACTTTCGATATATGTTTTTAGTTTTCATGGTAATGAGTGTCAAAATGGGTTTTTATTGACCCATGTCAAATGTTCAACACTCTGAACTTTCAAAAATATTTTTTCTTTTAAACAACCATAGGGTTTATGTGTTCATAGCGCCAGTTATATCGTATAATGTCCTAATGACGGTTTTAGTCAAGAAGTTTTAGAAAAATAACATTTTCAAAAACTTATTGTAAATTTATATTTTTACTTTCTCTACTAGGAATAGTAAGTAGGGGAAGTATTGCATTTCCACCCAAAAATTCTATATTGAGATTTCACCGGAAATACATGTTTTTAAGTGCCCTGAATCCAAATAAAGCATTTATGGAAACTTACCCGTGTGTGTGTGTCTGTCAGTCTGTGAACAGCATAACTCAAAAACGGAAAGTCGGATAAATACCAAATTTGGCACTTGAGTTTACTATCCTCCAAGGATGCGACACGAAGATTTTCAAGAAAATACCTCAACCTAGACTACTCTTTATATGGAATACTTTTAGAAAATTTTGATTTTCAAAAACGGCTCTAACGATTTTGATTAAGATATATGTTTAAGATATTTTTATGGCAAATGAAATGTATATCCTAAATTTTCTGGGAATGTCCCCAAAAGTTCTCTTTATTCTAAACGACTTTCGCACAACTGGTAAACCGTAAGAGATAACAAAATTTTACTGCACAAAAAATGTAGAACTCGTTAAAACACATGATTTATGTCATATATACTTTTTGTTGTGGAGTGAACCATTTCTGAGATATTCTTGCTAATTTTTTAATTTTCCAATACTTATACTTTTTTCCAAGTGGGAATTCGTTATTTGTAATTTTTGTTTATGTACTGGACATACAAAGAGAATAGAATGCTCCACACAGCAACCACTTCTTAAAATATTTGATTATCGCTTAAAGCCTACCAATTCCCCTTGCACCTACAAGAAAATTAGTAATAAGATGAACATCGCCATATCTCCATTAACTTGAATAGATGGAGAATAAGCGTTTGTAAAAAATAGTTTATACAAGAGTAGTGCAATCAACACATAAGATTTTTTAAATCTTATTTTTGTTTTAAAAATTAATAACTCAGAAACTCGTTACATGATAGAAAATGTATGAAATACTTTCAGATAAATGCATGGATATTTAAAAGACAGATTATTTTTAAAATGCCATACGGTAACACGAAATTTAAACCTGGCGCAGTGTTTACATAAGACAAAATTAAACTAATGATAGATTTCCAGTCTTATTTGCTCAAAACTTCCGAATATATATTCTCACTGGTGCCTTGCCTTAAGGGAATAAAAGTGTAACAATTACAAAATTGTTTTCAGATACCGTACAAGTCTTATGATCGTCCGATATGACCTACTAGGTTAAAGGACGTAAAAAAACTTTAAAAAAGGGTCTGATTATTTTATTATCTACTGCGAAAATGCAGTATCAATTATACTGGCTATTAAAAAAAAGTATTCCATATTTTGAGAGCTCGAAGGATGTCCAGTAAATATGGGCTCTAAAATGCATACCTTAAGAGCTATGAGCATTTTTTCATATTCACTACTGTGAGATATTCATGAGGACATATTACTCTGTTATTGTAAAACAGCATAGCTGCTTGCGATTACATACGACCTGCACTTGTGAGCCATTGCTAAAGGTGTTGCTCATTAATAGTAAGGCGTGCTTCTGTTTTCGCTCTCTGAAAGACTTCAGGTTGGTCACGGATGCTCTGGCAGACATTGATGAAGCCTTCCTGTAGTGTTTGTACATCTTTAATTGAGGTTGCATACACCAAAGATTTCAAGATAAACCTGCAATGTTATAAACATTTCACAAACTTATCAAAACACAAACTGATTCCATTAGAACAAATAAGAATATGCCCTACGCTTACCCAGAACTATGTATACCGTTTACAGTAACAACACTAACTGATGCTTGCTGCATGCTGTATTCATCCATGGGCAATAAGAGAATAATACTTCCTCATTTGTTTACTGCTGCTGTAGGTCGTACGTAATAGCAAAGAGGTGTTTACAGTAGCGAAAATGAACAAGTGCTCATAGCCCTTTACGCATGCATTTTAGAACACATGTTTACTGGCTGTTTTTTCTTGCTTTAGTTCACACTACTACCTCTCAAAATATGGAATACTTTTTTAACACCTGGTATAATTAACCTAAATTTTAATTTGAATAAGGAAGTGTATCCCAAGTATGTATCGAATAGTAAAAGCTAAATATCTTTGTTTTAACCCCTAATGACCAATAAACCTGAAAATTTAACAAAAATAGTTGCGAAAATTCTGTACGATAAATATTTAAGGGACTGCACAGATTTTAACTGCTATCAAAGTTTGATACAATATAATTTTCTGGCTGTTATGGGAAATGGCAGCCCTCCAACATTCGCAAGTTTATGTAAAACAAAATTATTACATATGTTTTAATTTTCACCATCGTCTCAGAAACGTTTTATTGTCGCTTTTGAAAACATTCATGAACATGTCCGTTACAGGGAAAGAGTGATGAGACATGCCGAGAAAGGAGAATGAGAGAGGAGGAGAGTTTGTGGTATGATTGATAAGAGCTCATTAAAAAGAGAGGGAGGGAGAAATGAGATGGGAGATACGGTGACCGCGCGGTCATATACGTGTATTATTTACCTATTTTAAGGAACGTAAAAAAGAACATTTAAAGGTTTAAAAAGATGGTTTTATTTATAAAATAAAATATATATAACATGCTGTAGTAGAAACCACTATTCATTGAAAACATATTTGTTTGTTGTTGTTGTGATTGAAACCAATGACCCCTTAAAATCCTTTTAAAAATCTAATGTGTTACTTTCACATTAATTTCTCTCTCCACCGTGGTTCATTTTTATCTCTTCTACACATTATTTCTCTGTCTACCTCATGCTAGTAAAATGAACGTTTACAGAAATAGTTTCATTACATATTTTCCTATAGGTATAAAGGGAATATACGAGGGGTGATCAGAAACTAAGGTTACAAGGCCCGTATTCCTGGAGTTTTGTCCTTATAGAGAAACTAGTAGTGTGCGGTAATTATAATACATGCGGTTGACAACTGTGCAGAGTTTCAGCCATCTTCAGCGCTAGTTGTAGGTAAACACAAGTGGCGACTCGTTTGGAAAACTGGTCTCGCAAAGAAATCCGCTCCGTTATTCGATATCTGTGGACGTAACATGTAGCCGCGGCTGAAATTCACCAGTAGCTGGTAGAATTTTACGCAGAGATTGTAATGTCTCGTCAACATGTCGCAGAATGGTATCAAAAGTTTGCGGCCGGTAGAGAAAACGTCACCGACAAGGATCGCAGTGGCCGACCCAGTTCGGCATCAACAGATTTGAACACATTTCGCATGGAGGAGCTCATTCAGGACAATAGGAGAACCTCGTTACGGCATATGACAGTAGAATTGAGAATGACGCTCGGAAGCGTTCGTCACATTGCTCAGATATTCTGCAGAACTGCAATTTTTTTCAGGATGTGTTCCACGAAATCTGTCCAACTAACACAAGAGAAGCGCATGGGGGCAAGTGCGCAACTTTTGCTACCGTTCTCCACGGAAGGGAACAGTTTTCTTCACCACATGTCACTGGTGACGAAACATGTATGCACCACTACATCGTCGTCCTCCGTGGTGTAGTGGTTACAATGCCACCCTTTAGTTTCCGGGGTCACGGGTTCAAGGAGGAAATCGATGGACTTTTAAGCCGTAAAAATCCTTAACTGGCTTCCTGCGGAAGCCGGTGGTACCGTGTGGTAGATTTATGGCGCGTAAAAGAGCATCAAACCTGATAAAGATGCCTCTGAGCAAACATTTCCGGTCTTTCACGCCCAGTATAGAATGGGAAGCTAAGAGCCGGAGTAGTTGAAGAGCGTCCATAAATAAAACTCAGTTCCGTGCTTTTCTTAAATAATTAGTGATTGCTCCTAAAATATATGTTGGTTTACCATCAGTAATTACTAACTGACTAGCATTTGGTCTCCATTACAGTGTAAATAAATCAATGTAATTATCAACTTTTGCTGGGTGTATAATAAATTATTACAATTACAAACAATGCAGCCAGGAGAAATCTCAACAGTGCGAGAGATTAAATTGCGAGAAAACGCTAATGATACGCCTCATAATTACCTAAGATTTTAATCTTGCTTTATTAGGCAATAAAGGCGTAGAGAAACTCATTTTGCGCTGAAATTATTAATCTCTTTGCTTGCAGATTTATATACATTTGAACTATCGTTTCCTTTGTTATTTGGAGAATGTAGCGTTAACTATTCAGTTTCGGTATGATAATGAATTAAAGCGTATCATTGAGAGTACTTTGCAATCCACTATCATGTATGCTAGAGCAGTATAAACCATTTAAAACTATAACAGTAACACTAGTTCAAAAGAACATTGCAGTTCACAAACTTCTCCAATCCTGTTAGAAATGACCGTGCGCGGCTCTCCATGATCTTAATTCAATTATAATATACCGAATTTGTCCATAAATTCGTGCACTGACTCCATAATTATACTCTACAAACAATTCAGAGACAAAATACTTTTAAAAATAACCTTCTAAGTGTAACCATTCTCATTTTAAAGTCTTAGAGAGTTAATCCATCAGAATGTATCAAACCCACTGCAAATTAAGGCCAGCAATTTAACAGACTGCCTCAGTTTACATCTATGTCCAAAGAGCAGCTTAAAGTAGCTTGCCATAGAGTCCCTCAGGTTGACGAAATGAACGAGGAAGCGACAATTGTACCTTCAACCTGATCGCTGTAACAGTGTGAAAATCAGCAGCAGGCAAGGAAGTGCCCGCGCGAACATGCGATGGTATTGGCGCCTTCTGATTGGTTAAGGTTTTACGAATATAACACCAGAATTGTTGTATTTAGAAAATAATTTCTATAACATTTTTGTTTCTTAGCTATCTATGGAATACGACTGTGAGAATAAGTGTGCAAATTCATGGATAATTATATTTGAGTAGCTACATGCTTGATTTAAATGCGCTTTAATTTTTACTTTCTCTGCTATGCATAGTAAATAGGGGAAGTATTGCATCCACCCAAAAATTTGATACCGATATTTCACCAAAAATGCATGTTTCGAGGCCCCTATATCCAAAAAAATCATTTTTAGAAAAAGGTCCGTGTGTGTCTGTCTGTCTGTCTGTGTTTCTATATGGATGTGTGTCTGTGTCGATGTAAACAGCATAACCCAAAAACGAAAAGTCGGATAAATAGCAAACTTGGTATTTAGGTTCAGTATCTTTCAAAGATGCGACACGAAGATTTTCAAGAATATTCTCGTACCCCAGATTACATGGAACATTTTTTGAAAATTGTTATTCTCTAAAATCGCTCTAACAATTTTGATTAAAATATCATATGTTCAATATATTTTTATGACAAATGAAATGTATACCATGAATATTCTGAGAATGTCCCCAAAAGTCCCCTGTATTCTAAATGACTTTTGCACTGAAAACCATAAGAGAGAGACAAAATTTTACTATATCTTGTTACAGCACACAGTTTATGTCGTACACATTTTCTTTTGTATAATTAACCATTTCCGAGATATTTCCTGTTGTTTGTTTCAATCTTCTAACACTTGCTGTTTTTCGCAAATGGGAATTCGTTATTTGTTTCTTTATTTCTTGGACATGCAAAGAGAATGGAATACTCCACGTAGCAACCAGCTCTTAAAAGATTTGCCTATCACTTAAAGCCTACCAATTCCCCCTTGCTTCTACAAGAAAATTAGCAATAAACTTGTTTCTGCAAATGTTTATATCGATTAACATGAAGTAGAAGGAGAATAAGCGCTTGTAAAAATAGTGTGTACAAGAGTAGAGAAAGTCAAATGGGTGTAGCAAATCAGATGTTTAAAAAGGCTGTTCTATTCTTTATGCATTCAATTAATGCGAAAATTTAGTGATTTAAATGTGCAAACAACAACAACATTTTAAAAATTCCAATGTTTTACATTCATATGACTTTCTCTTCCACTGTAGTTAATTTTTATATAAGTATATGCCACAAAATATTCTTACAAAACCTTAATTTTTCTAAAGCTTAATTCATTTCATGTGAATACAGCCAAATGTTTTGCAGAAATGGCAGGAGAGGCACGCAATAGTCAAATATCTAAAAAGTAGGTCGCTACGTGCTAGTTTAAAATTCAATACCCATTGTATATCACACGAAGGAAAATAACGGTGGCTTCATACATAAATGTGATAAAATACTGTAAAATTCAATCCAATACGAACGAATATTTCGGAAATGGTTAATGCCACAAAAATGGTGTGTATTAACAAGTCTACACTTTCCGTACAGTATGTTTTGCCTATCTCATATCATATGATTTACCATACATGCAGGAATATAAAAAATAAATTTTCAATGAAGAGAACTTCAATTGCCATTTCCCATTATTTTCGTTTTAACTGTATCTACGCTAATAATGAGATTGTTGTACTCTCACTTCTGCAGGGATGGCAAAAAGTCTTCATTCGCCGAATCAACAAATGTGCAACACGCAAAATTCCACCTAGCAGCATTACATTCAGGCGGAGAGCCAGCGAGAAGGGAAGCGATAGTGGAAATCCAAGCTGATTGTGAATAATTTTACTTTCTCTACTACGTATAGTAAGTAGGGAAAGTATTGTATTCCTCCCAAAAATTCGATATCAAGATTTCACCGGAAATACATGTTTTGATACCCCCTGAATCCAAAAAACACATTTTTGGAAACATGTCCGTGTGTGTGTCTGTGAACAGCATAACTCAGAAACGAACAGTCGGATAAACACCAAACTTGGTATTTAGGTTCAGTATCTTCCTGAGATGCGACACGAAGGTTTTCAAGAAAATCCCCCCACCCAAGATTACCCTTTACATGGAAGATTTTTCGAAAATTTTAATTTTCTCAGAAATAACTCTAACGATTTTGATTAAAATATCATATGTTTAAGATATTTTCATGACAAATAAAATGTATATCTTGAATTTTCTGGGAATGTCTCCAAAAGTATTCTTCATTGTGAACGACTTTTGCATAACTGGTAAACCATAAGAGATTTTTACTACACAAAAAATGTAGATCGCGTTAAAATACACAATTTATGTCGTATACATTTTTGTTGTTGAGTGAACCATTTTGAGATATTGCTTGTTATTCCTTTAAATTTTTCAATACTTATTTTCTCAAATGGGAATCCGTTATTCATTTTTTGTCTTGGATATGCAAAGAGTATTAATTTGTGGCATAGGGAATGGTGCTGCACCTAGCGACCAGCTATTAAGAGTAATATCTATGTTTAAAGGCTACTGTATTTCTATATTGCCCTTATAAATATATATTTCCCTTACATCTACAAGAAAATTAGCAATAAGATAGAGTCTGGAAATGTTTACCTCGATTAACAGGAAGCATATGGAGAATAAGCGTTTGTAAAAATAGTTTGTACAAGAGTAGAGAAAGTCATGTGAGTGTAACACATCAGATTTCTTTTTCTTGTTCTTAAAGTGAATTATTTTATCCGAACATCGTATGTATGTTTACAATAATTTATTTTTTCTTCCCTCGTTTCTGATCAGTGACGTCTAGATTATAAAGTAACAGGTTTTACGTATAGAAATGAAGTTAAGAACAGTTGCTATCATGCCTAATTAGTAATTATACAGCTTTTTGTTTCCTACTGAAGACAGGTGCTGATATTTCTAGATGGGAAACGATTTGTCTTGTTTCTATTGTCTCATAGTCAACACGTAGCTCCACCCAAACCCTGTAACCATCAGAGATGCTTCTTCGACCATCCATAAAGTTCCTTAAACCCACGTTTGGTCACTATCTTATTTACAGTCCAAATCCAAAGATCACGTACACCAGTTTTGTGATGTAGCCTCTAGAGTGATATGACTGCTGCACAAGGCGTGGAACAAGAGATTAGGGGAAAAAAAATATTGTTAAAATAAAATGGAGAAAATGTTAGTTTAAAAATCTGATACGTTAGACTCACATGACTTTCTCTGGGCTCTATTCGTTCTTTTTATCTCTTCTACAAACCAGATATTCTTGTAAATGCTTATTACTTTCTCTATTAGGTGTAGTAGGTAGGGGAAGTGTTGAATCCACCCAAAAATTCGATGTTTTGTGGTCCCCTGAACCCCCAAAAAAAGCATTTTTAGAAAAAGGTCCGTGTATGTGTGTGTCAATAAACAGGATAACTCAAAAATAAAAGGTAGAATAAACACCACACTGATAGTGCGACTCGCATTAGGGAGGTTCCGGTTTCGATCTCCGGCAATCGCCCACTCCGACACGTGTGTTTTTCGTTGTTTTCCCAGGCTCGGCAGGCAAATGCTGGGTTGGTTTCTCATCTACCACGATTTCCTTTCCTCATTTTCCTTTCATTCTTTTTCCTTCTCATCTTTCATGTGAAAAAAAAAATTGAGTTTTATTTATGGACGCTCTTTAACTACTATGGTTCTTAGCGTCCCATTCTATATTGGGCGTGAAACACCTGTAATTTTGCTCAGAGGCCTCATTATCAGGCTTGAGGTTCTTTTACGTGCCGTAAATCTACGACACGGGACCACCGGCTTTACTTCCCTTCCGAAGGAAGCCGTGCTAACGATTTTTACGCCCGAAAAAATCCATCGCCCTCCGCCGGGTTTGAACCCGCGACCTTGGGAACTAGAGGCTAGCACGGTACCACTAGTCCACGGAGGACGACAAATTTCAGGTGTGCTTCTAGGTTGCGCGGAGTATGGCGGTGCCGGACAGATGGCGCGGATGTATGCTCAAATGAAAGAGTACTTCCCGTGGACACCAGAGGGTTCCTTGATTGGTGGTTCGTTCATCGCCCTCTCTCGACGGCTTCAGCGCTGGAACAAGTCTGCGAGCTTGGAAATGTTGGGACTTTAGCGCGTCTCTGCGGCCTGTCTGCCTATGGCCTGTACCTCCTATGGCTCCTTCATTTCATCCTTTCCTCCCGGGGGGTAGTAGCCACAATAGATCTCAGTGCGAGATGTCCTTATCCTATACCAAACTTGGTATTTAGGTGCAGTATCTTCCAAAGATACGACAAGAAGATTTTCAAGAAAATCACCCCATCCCCAACTACAATTTACATGGAAAATTTTTCGAAACTTTCGATTTTCTCAAAAATGGCTCTAACAATTTTGATTAAACTACTACATATTAAAGACATTTACATGACAAATAAAATATATATCTTGAATTTTCTGGAAACGCCTATGAAGTCCTCTTCATTCGGAAGGATTTTCTATAACCTTGTATAACTGGTAAACCTTAAGCGATAGGCGCAAACCACTATACAAAAAATGTAGGTCTCTTTAAAAGTATTATTCCCAATAATTTTTTTTGTAGCGTAAGCCATTTCCAGTAATGGTTTGAATTGCTAATAGAGTCCTGTCGACATTTAATTGTTTCTTGCGATTGCACAGAAGGAGTGTGAATTTTAAGGCTAGCATATGGCATCTAGTTATTAAATATTTGACTCTCGTTATTCCCTTTGCATTCATAACGAAATGTATAATGTAAGTATTTCTGCAAAGGTTTATCACGAATAAAATGAAGTAGACAGAAAAATAAGATTTTGTTAGAAAATAAGCTTTCGTAAGATAAGTCTTTATACCCATTAAAAAACCATATTTGGAAGAGAAAATCGTGTGAATCAGAAACCTTTTTTTTTCTGTTTTCTTTTTCTTGTTTTTTCATATTATTCATGTTTAACAGATGGAACCCTTTGCAGAAATGATTTCGTATATTAGGTAGCCCACACAAGACGTCTTTAGTCAAAGCTAAGTTATACCAGATAACACGGATGCCAAAAGGTTTGCCTAAGCAGAACTGCAAAGGGGAATCTATACTGACAGGGAGGAGATCGCTATATGAAAGAAATGCTTGAAAACGAACACTTTAACTGCTCATTCGGTAGGGAAACTGCTGCTAAATGAGGCGTTTAGGATTCGATTCCCAGCAGGGCTCCAGAAAGTTGTATTTAAATAAAAACATTTCACGGTATGCCCAGAGTCTGGTGTTTGAATATGAGAGCACTTATGTATGTGAGGGGGGTGTTATCGGTTAATTAATACCAATTCGCTCATTAACAAGAATTCGGATTTCCGCTTGATGCAAATCTGACCACACGTGTTAAGTCATTTAGTTCCATGACAGTTAATCTACAATCAGTACAACTATATGCCATCAATTGGTGTCGCAAAGTTAACAAGACTAAACAAAATTCTACTTGTATTTATTTTTGCATTCTTGAATGTACGTTAGAATTAAATTGTTTTCTGTTAGTGCATTGTTCATAATAAGCCTGCCAGCCTTTATGGACAAATTGATGTAAGACCCAAGTTCTAGCTGGAATGATACAACATTTCTTAATATTATTTCTGTACGTCAAAGTAAAAAAAAATCTGCGCAGAAGACAGATTACGCATTTGAAAATATTCAGAACACAGCTCCAACGCGCTGAGGAGCTGCATTTTAGTGCGTCACCGCACAGATCGTAGCCATATCCGTTACCTTTTAGTCTGAATGATCTGACTCGATTTGCATGCAGGCGACACGCGCCGCATGTCCGTACGAAACTACACGTATACACCTGCAGACAGTAGCACTATCTCAGTGATCTTACGCTTTGTACCTGCACTGCCCCTTTGAACCACAGTGAGGCGGCAACTTCTTTTGCATCTATGTATACGGGAAACATAAAACTACAAAGGACGGCTTGTTTGGGCCATCTGGTACATTTCGTTATAGGTACAAGAGGGGTGCAGGAAATTGAAGCGACAGTCAAATGTTTAAAAGCCGGTAACTATAAGCTGGCCTAGAAATTCCATGCTCTTTCCCAGACATCGCGAGAAACTGAATGGTGACAGCGTTTCAAAGAATGACAAACCATTGAAAAATTCTAACCAATAACAACGGATATCTTGAAAATGACTGTTGCCACAGAAAGCTTATTTTAAATAGATCTACATTTTTATCGTAAGTTTCTGTGTCTCTAGTAGTTTGCCAGATATATAAAACTCATTCCAAATGAAGAGAACTTCATACGCTATTCCCAGCAAATTCAAAATACCTACATATTTTATTTGTGCTGGAAATGCCTTAAACATATGGTTTTTAATCACAATCATTAGAGCCATTTTTTTCTAACGAAAAGTACTTCATGTAAAGAGTACTTTGGAGTGAAGATATTTTCTTGAAAATCTTCGTGTCAAATCCTTGGACTTAAGTACCAAGTTTGATATTTATCCGATTTTTCGTTTTGAGCTATGCTGTTCGCAGAAATACACACCGATGGACACACCGCACATACAATGCACAAATACCGGACATTTTGCTATTTTATTTTTTTGGGGGGGGCTTTCAGGGGATTACACCATGATTTCGGCTGTTATCTCGATATAGAGTTTTTGGGTAGAGTACAGTAATTCCTTTTACCTACTCAAGGTAGGTTGTAGAGAAAGTAAACATAAGGGGAACACTTTGCACCCTACGACTTGCATAGATCTATTGTGACTATCACCCCAGGAGGAAGTTAAGGAACCAATGAGGCTATAGGCAGCAGGCAGAAGGCTACAGAGACACGCGGGAGTCCCTAACAGTTCCAGGCTCAAGACCGTTCCACTGCTAGGGCTACCTAGAGATGGTGATGAAGTTGATCAAGTTTCAACGGGGAGTACTCTTTCCTTAAGCAAGCATCTGGCACCACCATACGCCACGAAAAGCACACCTGAAAGATGAGAAGGAAACGGAATGAAAGGGAAATGATGGAAAGGAAATCGTGATAGATTGTAAACCACCCCAGCATTCGCCTACCGACAGCGAATACCACAAAAAGAAACCAAGATCAGTGCGGTTGACGGAAATCGAACCCGGACCTCCCGGATGCGAGTCTCGCACGTTAACGCGGAGCCATGTAAATAATTTTACTCATTCTAAGAAGAAAAACAATAACAAAATCCCTTATAGAGTCCTTAAGGCAAAACAGTAATATGTCCAGGAATTACAATTATAAATTCGTATTTTGGCAAGTTTATGTAGAAGTGGTATAAGTACAAGTGTAGTCATTATTTCTGGAATGAATGCATTAAGTAGGACATCAGGGCTGCGCACCTCACTACTAAAGAAACCAAGCACGGTCTGTCATGAGTCATGACTCATTGATGTGGAGTTTGAATTTTTTAGCAAGAGGACGACAAACCACTGGGGAAATTATGTTTGCGGCAAGGTCTTTGTCATTTTACTGCAGATGGATTAATTGGTCGGTTAGAAAGATTGTTGTCTCAGGACACTTTTTACAAATCATTTTAGCTTAAGCCTATGCCTCGTCCTGGTTAAAGTACTTCCGCCTGAAGAGTCAGCATGCTTTGTATGTGGCAGAAAATATGTTTGATTTGTTAAATTCCTTCAGCTTTTACAAACTTAAATTCATTAGTTATCATAAGATCTGAATTAAAATGGCATTAAAACAGTGAGTTTTAGGAAAACGAAATATTTCCCCTTTATTGTATTTCCTTTATATTATTTTACGAAATCTATATTATCCACAAACTTGAAACATAGAAACGTATTGTTCTTTTACCTAAATCCTTTTTCGAATGTACCTTTCTTGTTACTTATGAGAATGGAGTTGAAGTAGTTGCAACCGCACGTATGGTAAAAAGTTTCCGGTAGCCTTTGCCCCAAGTTTAAAAATATTAACATAGTAATTTAACTGTTTCTTTAAATATTATATATTTATGTTTGCCTCGGCTGCGTCAATATTATTGTTAGAGACATGAATGTATTTGCAGAGAGTGGTGCGGCTAAGAATGTAGACTTACACACATTATAATTTTTACTTCACTCCTTTTATTAATTCTTGACGCGATTTAAATAACACTTCACTGATATAGAGAGCTGTGAGATTATTTATTAATTATTTGCACTTTTTAACACGTAAACTATTTTTTGTCTCACACTGAATACGTATTAAACTTCTCGAGGACGGGTCTCGCGTCCGGTTAGGAACGCTGTCTGCTAGCAACTAACATCTGAATTTGTAAATTTTGCTCCATTTCAGTTTCTGATTGGCTAATCCTACTCCAACAGAATATTTTTATTTAACTTAAGTTTTTTTCTAGTTGTTGATTGGCTATTTATAAACTATCTAAAAATTGTATTATTTGTGCTCCAAGAATTACCAGTAGCATTATTAAACTTTCTAATTTATTATTGCCTCAACGTTACCTCATTGTTACCTCATTGTTAGCAACTTTTAACCTATTATTCTCACAGCTCCTACATTATTAAATTTCATAATACATTCACCTAACATTATTGAACATGTACATAATAATATAAACATTAATACAATGACTGTTACATGCATTTTATATATCATATTATACACATATTGCTTTAAGGCGGGCTGTTATTATATTGTATATTATAATTTGACTGAAATCATTTAAGTGTTAAAAATACTGCCTTACTTAAATCTTAAGCAGTATTTCTGTGATTTTGTTTTGATATATGATCTTTCACATAGCTGGGATTCGAACCATCTCAGTGCCTACACACGGCTAATGTGGAACAACAATTACCAAAGTACAAATTAACAATAACAGTGGTTTACTACCTCTATCTCTACTCCCACTTTTCTAAATGTGTGTGATTTTTTTATAAGCAATATAGAACTCCTTTCCTTAGAGACTTATGAAAATAAAAGAAATTGAAAACAACATGTTGATAGAATGGCAGGCGATAGAATACCAAAAAAGATAATGAATTACCAACCGACAGGGAGGAGAAGTTTAGGAAGATCACGCAAGAGTTGGCTAGAGACGGCACAGGTGATATTACCTAATCCTTGAATGGAGGAGGAGAAGAAGAAGAAGAAGAAGAAGAAGAAGAAGAAGAACTCTCTTTCTGAGATGATAATAAAAGTTAAAACCTAGAAAATATATACAATATTTTGCATTAAGGGCGCCGAAATAGCTCAATTATTTCGTTCACTAATCCCTACTAGAGGTCTGTAGTTCGACTATTGGCTCTGGGCGATTTTAAATCAACCCTATTTAAGCCTTAACCTCCGCAGCACCTCCAAGACCAAACGTGGTTTGGAGTCCAAGGTAAAAGCTGTAGGTCCTCTCTTTGATTCCCTCTTCAACATCACTCTACCATTGAGAACAACAGACACCGCCCGCAGAGTGCCTACAGCTAATAAATGGTTCCAACCTGCGCTTGGTGGAAGGAGGTTTCCCTGAAGGTTGTAAGAGACATATGGGGAGCTTTGAAACAAACAATATTAAAATTTTGCCTCCTATAAATGTTTGTGTTATTTCCTATAATAACATAAATTGAAGAAATGTACATATAGCTAAATTTTAAGCTATACTTGTGCAAGAATTGAAGCGTGATCTTGACCATACATTTAAGTGGATGCGCTAAATGAACTGTTTGTTTTACATTTTACCATAATATACAAAAAAAAACACTATTCTTGGAATCATTAGCTTCAAAGGAATTTTAAAAAGCAAAGAAAAATATAAAGATTTAACTACATAAAATAACTAGGTGATGTCAGAATTTCATACAAGAGAACTCAATGAATTCTAATAATACTGTAAAACGAGACATCCGAATCTGCCCAATAAGGACCTTAAGGACTCGTAATGCCCTAAACCAGACAAGTTCATTACGGTAATGACACAAGAGCACAAACCAGGATCCTTTTAAATGAGATTTCCGAGAAGTATTTAACAAGTCTGAAAGGTAAAATCATAATTATGTTTGAAAATTATAAGTTACAGCAATTTTTATTATGCTAAATGACAGATTTTGTACAAATACAGTTCATTTACACACAGCTGACATAGAAAGAATTTTATGGTCATTAATTGTTCTTCCACACAAGCCGTGTGTTGGACAAGGTTGGAAAGGAAGAATCAGAAGGCTGCAAAATTCAATGCCATTGCCGGGATTTGAACCAGGGATCTCCCGGTCTAACCCGTAACCATTGGGATAGGTTATCTCAATAGAATTTGACATCTCCTTGTGGTTTAACAGGAAACATCTGATGTGTTACACTCATATGAATTTCTCTACTCTTGTACAAACTATTTTTACAAACGCTTATTCTCCATATGCTTCATGTTAATCGAGATGTTAAACTTATTGCTAATTTCCTTGTAGGTGCAAGGGGAATTGGTAGGTTTTAAGCCATAGTAAAATATTTTAAGATCTGGTTGCTATGTGAAGTATTCCATTCTCTTTGCATTACCAGGACAAAAAAATGAATAACGAATTTGAGAAGAAGTATAAGTATTGGAAAATTTAAGGGAATAACAAGCAATATCTCGAAAATGGTTCACTCAACAAAAAATGTATATGAGATAAATTTTGTATTTTAACGCGATCTACATTTGTTGTGTAGTAAAATTTTGTCTATCTCTTATGGTTTACCAGTTATGCAAAAGTCGTTCAGAATGAAGAATACTTTTGGAGACATTCCCGGAAAATTCGAGATATATCGTATTTCATTTATCATGAAAATATCTTAAACGGAGACCGGGAGATCGGTGGTGGAAATTCGGCTATGGCATTGAATTTTTCAGTCGTTCTGATTCTACGTTTCCAAATTTATGGTCAGTTCATTTCCCAGGTGTGTGCTTGGTACTGGTTGTTTTCCCCCACACAAAGAATTTTCAGAACTCAGGATGTTGCCTAATTTATAATTTTTATAATCATATTGCGAATATAATACTATAAGATACATAGACCTACATCACTTAATATATTATCTTTGTATATACGAGTTTAATTTACTTCAAAATTGGTATTGTGAGGTAAACTAAATAATAGGAATTAAATATGACATTAGAGTTTCCGTTTTCACCGGAAGTGAAACCAACTCTTATCTTAAATGGAGGACCCTAACTTATTTTATATAATTGAATAATTAATACTCTTAAGTAGTTATCAAAACTACAAACTTTGTGAAGAATGTAGCATTATCTCTCTTTTGAAGCATTTTGTGTTCCGCTTAAAATAAACAGAAATGAGGTTACAAAAACAATACAAAATTACAACTTTATTACTTTCTGTACTACGGTACAGTATAGTAAGTAGGAGTAGTATTGCATTTCACACAAAAATTCGATAACGAGATTTCAATGGAAATACATGTTTTGGGGTGCTCTGAATCCAAATAAAGCATTTTTGAAAAATGTCATGTGTCTGTGAACAGCATAACTAAAAAACGAAAAGTGGGAATGTCCCCAAAAGTATTCTTCATTGTGAACGACTTTTGCATAACTGGTAAACCATAAGAGATAGCCAAAATTTTACTACACAAAAAAATGTAGATCGGGTTAAAATATACAATTTATGTCATATACATTTTTTTTGTTGAGTGAACCATTTTAGACATATTGCTTGTTAATCCCTTAAATTTTCTAATACTTATACTTTTTCTCAACTGGGAATTCGTTATTAATTTTTTTTTTGTTTGTCCTGGTAATGCAAAGAGAATGGAATACTCCACGTAGTAACCACGTCTTAAAATATTTGACTATCGCTTAAAGCCTACCATATTCCCCTTGCATCTACAAGAAAATTAGCAATAAGTTTTCTTTTCGTTTTTATTTTTTCCAAATTATTTGAGCAGACTCAGCGCTGCTCCAGTGAGGGTATTATATCTATGCTCCCACAAGGGGGCGTCCCCGAGAAGGAGAAGGTAGTGAGGGGAAAAAATTAAATTGCGTTTTATTTATGGACGCTCTTTAACTACTGTTGTCCTTAGCGACTCATTCTACGAGTGGGTGTGAAAGACCGGAAAGTTTGCTCAAAGGCCTCTTTATCAGGCTTGAGGTTCTGTTTACGTGCCGTAAATCTATGACACGGGACCACCGGCTTTACTTCCCTTCCGAAGGAAGCCATGCTAAGGCTCCGCGGGTTTGAACCCGCGACTTCGGGAACTAGGGGCTAGCATGGTAACCACTACACCACGGAGGAGGACCGTAGTGAGAGGAGGCACGAGATCCCACACAGAGGGTCCAACACACCGCTCCGAGGGACGGTCCGTTTACCCCGACAACCAGTTGAAAGCGAGGGACGGAGAAAGTTTCACAGAGAGCATCCTTTTCCCTGCCACGCCGCACCGAAACACCATCGCGACTTGTCCTACCCTGAAATAGACCTAATAGGATGAAGGAAATGGACAAGAAATTCGGGGGCTAAAAGAAACCACTCCAGCATTCGCCTGATGACCCAAGAAACCCCCGAAGAAACCCATGGGACAGAGTGGATGGTCACCGGGAATCGAACCCGGGACTTTCCGAATGCTAGTGGTACACGTTACTACGGTGCCACTTCGCTCAGTACAGATTAGCTTAATAACAACATTTCGTACAGATAGGTACAACCAAAGTGAAGATAGTTGAGGAAATAGATGTGGCGCTTGTGTCGCTGTTGCGCGCGGCTGCCTGCTGCTCTTGTTTACTGTACACAAATTAAATCCACTTCCAGTAATCAACGGACCAACTTGTTCTGCATGTGTCTTGTTAGAGATTCTCTGACTGCGCCTGTCCAGAACTTCTGCTGGCTCGACAGATACATCAGTGGCGGCTGGTGACGGCATCGCAATGGGGTGTAGTGATGCTTTGCTCATACCAACAATAGAGAGGTTTCGCAATAGCGTTTTTTTGATACGATATCATATACTGTAAATACAATAACATCCTTTACCACGATAATTTTTGTACCCGTATTGTCGACATAACAGATAGACGACTTAAATAATATAGGAATATTATTATATAGGGTTGTCCATCATATTAAGGGAAAATAAAATGGCAAAAATAGCCCAAAAATCCATTTATTTGTGAATTCTTATAAACTGAAGTTTCCTCTTTGAATTGATACCTATATGTAGTGCTTTTCTTTCACACTGTGGCCGTCGCAGTTCGGATTCTGGCCCGAAACAGTTATAATATCCCCGCAACCGCTGCATTTTCTCATAATTACAGTTAGAATTACAATGATAATAAGCAGATACCTTATCATAAGAGATGTTGGGAGTGTTGTCTTTCTCTGTACACTCATTTCTGTTATCTTCTCAAAAAAAATTCATTTACACTGGAGAGTAGGTACTGTGTTCTTCTTATGAGAATATGTCTGTAAGGAATGTGTTGACATCAACAATTCTATCGCTATATGAAAAAAATTACGGCTATACTTTCAACGTATCAAAAAGACTCAAGGTCTCTTAGAAAACATACGCTCTTCTGTTAGTGATGCTGAATGAGCACTTACTTTTCTTTACAGATTTTAACAACTATTTGATAGTATCCCCCACTCCTCCTGAGAGCAGAATACCCCGCAAACGTTTTCTTCTCAGAAGCCTACAGTACTGTTTTTTTTTTTTTTTCGTTTGAACCCAAGTTTCATAGTTCTGCAAACTGCCTGGAATTTATTTATTTCAGAATGACAACCCAAATATTTGAAATTCGATGCGTGTACTAGATCTTGACCCTCTAGAATAATTTTAGTATGCACTGGATTTTGTGCCTTTAAAAGCCACATTTTTTGTTTTTGTTATTGATAACCTAATATAATTTGTATAACTTGTTTAACTGATGCAAGGATTTCTGTAAATCATTTTCCTTTTTCTGAATTATGATTAGATCTTCTGCAAACAAAATATTATTTATACATATTTCATTATCAATTTTATTCCTGGGTTTATTAAAACTACCCGTTTATTTAAAATGTCCTATATGAAGTAAGTGATAGCTACACCCTTGTCTTAATTGTCCCTGTTCTTTTAAATCCGGTGTCCATAATTATATTTGTTTCTTCATATAATTCCTTTATTGCTTCAATAAGGCACGGTTGATTCCTTTAATTTTATTAACATGTCCCATAATTTTTGATTGTTAACTCGGTCGAAGGCTTTATCAAAGTCTATATGTGTTTCTAAAAACATATGTAATAAATACAGTGTTTCGCTCTATCTATAGTTGTTTTGCATGCACATTTAGGCGATCAAATCACCGTATCACACACCGGTGGGCTTCTTTTCATGGAAACATGAAATTACCTGCCCATGACACAACCGGAAAACACGGTTCAACGTCATTGAATTTATGAGTGAATGCAACAATAATGTGAATGTGCTGGAGGATATATGGAGGTAAAAACCCACCTGAGGATTAGTTCGTCGTACTGGGTTTCGAATTCGGGTCCCCAGCGTGAGAGACCAGGACATTACCCCCACCACCACAATGGCTATATTATTTTATTATTTTTAAAGCACAACTAATAGCTCCACTAAGCTGACAAAGTGTTTGTGTACATTCAGAAATAGAATACTTGTCGAAAGAATTTTAAACTCTACTTACATCATGATTAGGTAATTAGGAGTAGAAATAATGCCTTGAGGAACTCTCTGAATATATTGTTCCCAAATAAGTTTTTGAATTTATTAAAATAGTTGAATAATTTCAATAAGATTGTACTTTGCTGTATTAATAGGTTCAAATCTTATTTAAGAATTTAAAAAAGAGCTACTTACATTCTTAATGATATTATCTGCAATTCCACAGCTAGTTTTGACTTGACAACTCATGATAGAAGGCGGTTTTTAAGAAAAATACCCCACCCCACTTTAACCCTTCATTCGAAAATGCTTCGTTAGTTTTTCATTTTCTCAAAAATGTTTCCAACGATTTTTATTCTAATATCATATAACAGATGATTTATATAGAATTCTTTGAATTTATTTATTGAATTTTAAATTATTTAATATAACGTGTAAATTATAATAAATACAGAAAAACTTACTTTACGAGAAATATAAAGCTCTTAAAACATACAGTTTGTGCCAAGTAAATATTTTTCGTAACATTAGCTATTTTCAAAATATACACTGTTTTTAGTTTGAATTGTTCAGTATCGTTCTTTTCCTTTACTTGTGTCCATGCAAAGAAAATGTAGGCCAAATCACATGAATGGAAAATTTTGAACATTCCTACAAATTCAGTAATTTTCCTGAGTGGATCACAAAATGAAGATTAGAGCGGTTTCCAGTTGAAACACAATTCAAGAATTATTTGATTCATAGATGAGAAGGTTGGCAGAAAATGTTTTAACTAAAACAGACGTGAGTATAACTTCCACGCCAGCCGGCCAAAGGCAGGATCGGTAAACCAGCCCTGCATCGCCCGGTCAAATATCCGGGACAGTCGCGCAGCACTTCGTGGCTAGAAAAACACGTTATTTATTACATAAACATCGCGTGCATATAAACTGCTATTTACACACCAGGTTTCGGCATTTTGGACTACAGTAGCTGTTCCAGTAAGCTAATTTGGTGCTTGAGGAGCCTTTCAATTTCTTAATGTAGGAAAATGGGAATTTACCACAGGGAACCTAAATATTTCACATCAAATGTGTAATGAAAACAACAGAAAATACGATATATTTATTTGTCCTGTTCCTTTTGTCTCTCTAATTGTCTATAAACAGGAAGTAGTTTATAGCTAAATATTACCTGCATCGTACAAGTACGAATAAAATTTAGCAACGCATTTAATGTTATTCAAATAGATAAAACTAAATAGACATGCACTAACAATTCATTATTTTCCCACTTGTTTTCGAAAACATGTATTAGTTCAGAATAGTAAGACACAGCAGTGTACCTTTTACCTTCTCCACCACCTGTCTGTATTAGGTAGAGGAGTATTTATTGCGTTTCACCTAAAAATTTGATATAAACACATTTAGAGGTCCATTGAATAAAGAAAATATAGTTTATAAAAGCATGCACGCGCGTGTGTGTATGTATGTATGTATGTGAAAAGTGCAATTCAAAAACGAAATGTCGGATAAATAGAAGGTTAAAAAAATATACCTCTTCCCCTTTACATGAAAAATTCTTCGTTAAAAATATTTCTGTAAAAACATAAAAATGTTAATAGAAATAACTGGGATGTAATTATTTCTAAAAATAATTGTTAATAGTTAGGATACTTTTATTTTCAAAATCAATTATAAACAATATTACAAATTTGTCTAAGTCTATGTATTCTGGATCCATGTGGTCAACATCACTGGGGGAAAGAAGATTTGTTAATACATCTTTCTCTCTGCGTTAAAAATGGCTCTAATGATTTTTATTAAAACTTCACATATCTAAAATACTTACATCTTGAATTTTCTGGGAGTAGCCTGTTAAGTCCTGAATGACTTTTGTGTAATTTTGTATAAACCATAAGAGATTGGCAAAAATGTTACAAAAGTTACTTTTTGCGGCGTCAGCCATTTCCGAGATATTAGATTATTATTGGTTAGAATTATTAAATACATTATCATTTTTACTTTCTCTACTACGTACAGTAAGTGGGGGAAGTATTGCACTCCACCCAACAATTCATACCACATTTCACCGGAAATACACCTTTTGAGGTCCCCTGAATCCAAATAAACGATTTTTTGAAACATGTCTATGTGTGTCTCTCTGTGAACATGATAACTCAAAAAAGAAAAGTCGGCTATTTAAGTCCAGTATCTTCCAAGGATGCGACATGAACATTTTCAAGAACATCGCCTGCCTCCAATATCCTTTACATGGAATATTTTTCGAAAGTTTTTATTTTCTAAAAATGACTAAGTATTTTGATTAAAATAACATATATTAAAGCTATTTACATAATAAATAAAATTTATATCTTGGTTTTTCTGGGAATAGGCTTTAAAGTCCTTTTCATTCGGAAGGAATTTTATATAATATTGTATAACTGGTAAACGTTAAGTCATAAACAAAAACGTAGATACTAAACAAAAATTCTGATGTGTTACACTCGCATGACTTTCTCTACTCTTGTACAAACTATATTTACAAACGCTCATTCTCCATATGCTTCATGTTAATCGAGATGTTAAACTTATTGCTAATTTTCTTGTAGATGCAAGGGGAATTGGTAGGCTTTAAGTGATAGTCAAATCTTTTAAGAGCTGGTTGTTAAGTGGAGTATTCCATTCTCTTTGTATTACCAGGACGAAAAAAAGGAATAACGAATTCCCATTTGAGAAAAAGTATGAGTATTGGAAAATTTAAGGGAATAATAAGCAATATCTCGAAAATGGTTCACTGAGAAACAAAACTGTATATGACATAAATTGTGTATATGAACGCGATCTACATTTTTCGTGTAGTAAAATTTTGTCTATCTCTTATGGTTTACCAGTTATGCAAAAGTCGTTCACAACGAAGAATGCTTTTGGAGATATTCCCAGAAATTCGAGATATACATTTCATTTATCATAAAAATACCTTAAACATATGATATTTTAATCTAAATCGTTAGAGCCATTTTTGAGAAAATTAAAATTTTCGAAAAATGTTCCATGTAAAGGGTAATCTGGTGTGGGGGATTTTCTTGAAAACCTTCGTGTCGCATCTCCGGAAGATACTGAATCTAAATACCAAGTTTGGTGTTTATCCGACATTTCGTTTCTGAGTTATGCTGTTCACAGACACACACACGGACATGTTTCCACAAATGCCTTTTTCCCATTCAAGGGGTCTCAAAACATGTATTTCCGTTAAAATCTCGGTATCGAATTTTTGGGTGGAATACAATACTTCCCCTACTTACTATACGTAATAGAGAAAGTAATTATACATAGTTATACACAAGCTATGGGCGAAATATATTGCACATCTTCGTACTTTAAACAGCAAGTTTGTTTAAAAACCAGTTCCATTTCTTACGGAATTTCAAATGAAATATCGATATGGAATTTTTAGTGTGGAATTCAATACTTCATATACGTACCTAACATACCTAAGTAGAGGGGAAAGTAAAAATGACATTACATAATAAAATAAAGCTCATTGTATCATACAGAAAAGTATTGTTATAGATAATATATAAAGGGTATGTGCAATGCAATTCAATTTTCACGGTTGTCATAACATTTTCATAAAATAAATTTAATTATGTCGCGTTAAAACCAATGCTATAATATCGTTTTTCATTCAACGAGTTATAAATATTCAGTAAAAGGCGTTTATCAACTAATGCAAACTTTCACATAATTGCAATAATTATGTGCTTAATTATTCTGCTACGTAAGCTAGCATGATATTATTGTTCGTTTTATTTTCCTTGTGGTAAAAGGTAAGCAAGGTGTAAAAACTCAGCAAGAAAACAACGGAGATGGCACCTGTTAACGGCTTCACAGTCTCCAGATAACACTGCAAACTCGTCTTTACTGCTCTTGTAACACAGGCCTTGCATTTTATTGTTTCAGAGAAATAGGTGTTCATATACGCGGTTTTATTACACTTTAACGCGTAACTTAGAGCTGATCTCGGAAATAGTTCTTTAGTCACAGATGCTACATTCTATTTTGAAGTTATATCTATTCAAAACTAGCTATATTTAATAAAAATTAATTGCTAAATCAATAAATGATATTACTTTTGTTTTGGAAATAAATATAAAACTAAACAAGTTTAAGAACCTGTCTACCCATTAGTAGCAAACAAATATATCTCAGGATAATTTTATTGAAATTCTCGGTTTTCCTGAAATGGTTATCTTGAATAGCTAAGATACAACCGCCATACAGTCTCTATTCTGTTGCACCTTTGCGAAATAGCGTATTGAAATATGCATAGTATATAGGCTAAAAATGACTAATTTAGGTGAATGTTCCCAACTGAATGTTGGAGAATCTTTTACAGCAGTTTTTAAATTGTCATCATTATTGGTTATTATAAATGGTATCTCAAAATTATTATGTCGCGAGTTTAGTTATTTGTTTTTAATCAACTACATTTCTACTGAAAGTGTGTATAGCTACTTTATTGATGTGCTTGGAAATATCCATTACTTATATAATTCGTTAAATTTTATTTGTGGAATAATTGTATGGATTTTCGATACTGATATTGTTCATTTCTATAAATTTTAATCAGTTTAGATGACATATTATTACAGATTTGTTCAACAGAGTACAACAGAAAATTAATGTTCGTGATTCTATGTGCCTAACTTTCCAATAAAGTAATTTAAAACAATAAAAATGGAATCATATGTAATGAATTAAGATTTGAAAAGTTAAATTTTTAAATTTTACACTTTATTTTTCGAGTATACAATCAAATATTAGATTTTGTAACATTAAAACCTTTTCTTGAAAAAAAGAATTAAGGTGTAGCGTTTTTAACGTGTTAAATAAACATGATGTATTAAGCTATTGGGACCATAAATCCAAAACTATGCTTGATAATAACAGAATACCCTTTATATCTATTGATCCGCCTACAAGGAATATGTACTGTAAATGTTAAGGAAACGGAATAAAAAATTCAAATTACGTCAAAAATTCACGTATATCTAGTGCCCCTAAAAATATTACTAAAAATGTCAGAATAATTCTTATTATACTTTGTTGTGAAAAAATGACAAATGTTACATTAAAATGACTTTCTCTAGCAATGATCATGTATTTTTACTTTCTCTACTACGTGTAGTAAGTAGGGGAAGTGTTGTATTCCACCCAAAACTCGATACCCAGATTTCACCGAAAATACATGTTTTGAGACCCCCTGAATCCAAAAAAAGCATTTTTGGAAACATGTCCGTGTGTGTGTCTTTGAACAGCATAACTCAGAAACGAACAGTCGGATAAATACCAAACTTGGTATTTAGGTTTAGTATCTTCCAGAGATGCGACACGAAGGTTTTCAAGAAAATACCCCCACCCCAGATTACCCTTTACATGGAACATTTTTCGAAAATTTTATTTTTCTCAAAAATGGCTCTAACGATTTTTATTAAAATATCACATGTTTAAGATATTTTCATGACAAATGAAATGTATATCTCGAATTTTCTGGGAATGTCCCCAAAAGTATTCTTCATTGTGAACGACTTTTGCATAACTGGTTAACCATAAAAGATAGACAAAATTTTACTACACAAAAAATGTAGATCACGTTAAAACACACAATTTATGTCATATAGATATATTTTTTTGTTCAGAGAACCATTTTCGAGATATTGCTTGTTATAAATATCTGACTATCGCTTAAAGCCTACAAATTCCGCTTGCATCTACAAGAAAATTGGCAATAAGATTAACATCTCGATATCTCGATTAACATGAAGCATATGGAGAATAAGCGTTTATAAAAATAGATTGTACAAGAGTAGAGAAAGTCATGTGAGTTAACACATCAGATTTTTTATGTATCTTCTACAAACCATTCTTGCAAACGTTTATTTTCTATCTACCTTCATGTTAATCGAGATAAAACTTTGCAGAAATTGCTTTATTACACATTAGTTGGTAGATAAAAGGAGAATCTTATGAATGGTGAAACGATGTCAAATCTTTTTGTACTGACGTTCAAATTTCACACTCTTTCAATGACTTCGCGAGAAGCAACGAATGGTGACAGCACTTCAAAAATGACGAGGTGTTGAAAAATTCAAACCAAGATCTGGAAACTGCTGGTGTCACAAAAGAATGTATTTGAACTATATTGTGTGCTTTAAAGAAATCTACATCTTTTGTAATAAGCTTTTGTCTATCTTCATGGCTTGTTAGTGACAAAAATTATACAAAATTCCTTCCGAATCGAGAGGATTTCACAGGCTATTCCTATGACGTTTTGTGTAAATATATTAAATATGTGCTATTTTAATCAAATCCGTTGGAGCTACTTTTGAGAAAGTAAAATTTAACGAAAATGTGTACATGTAAATTAACGTTTGAAGTGAAGGGATCTTCTTGAAAATCTCTGTGTAGATATTAAGCTTAAATTCCAAGTTAGCTGTTAATTAACACTTTATTGCTTTCTCTACCACGTGTATAGTAGATAGAGAAGGTATTGCATTCCACCCAAAAATTCGATACCGATATTTCACCGCAAATACATGTTTTGAGGACACTGAATAAACAAACATTTTTAGAAAAAGGCATATGCGTGTGTGTGTGAACAGCATAACTCAAAAACTCAAAGTCGAATAAACATTAAACTCGGTATTTAAGTGCAAAGCCTTCCAAAGATGCGACGCGGGGTTTTCAAGAAGATCACACACCCCAAACTACCCTTTACATGGAAGATATTACGAAACTTTTTATTTTCTAAATAGTGGCTCCAACGATTTTAATGAAAATACACTATATTTAAGATATTTACGTGACAAATAAATGTATATCTTGAATTCTCTAGGAGTAGTCTGTAAAGTTCTCTTCATTTGGAAGGAAATTTGTATAATCTTATATAACAGGTAAACGTTAAGGGATAGACGAAAACGCACTTCACAAGTAATGTAAATCTGTTTAAAACACACAATTAATTTCAAATAACTTTTTTGTGGCATCAGCCATTTCCGAGATATCTGTTATTAATGGTCCGAATTGTTCAATAGCCATTCTTTTCAAATCCTGTCAACTTTCAACTATTTTTCGCGATGCCATGGAGAGGGTATGGAATATAGTGAAGAGCGTTCAGGTCTAAAGCATTTGACTATCACTGTTCCCTTTGTATCCATAACGAAATGTGTAGCGTAGCTATTTCCAGAAAGGTTTAACTCGATTGAAATCAATTAGTTTGGAAAATAAAATTTCGTAAGAATAATTTGTATGCTCCTAATAAGCGATACGGTGTAGATAAAGACATATGAGTGTAACAAATCAGGCCTTTTTCTAAAACATTTTTTTTTTACTTTCTCTACTACGTATAGAAGTATAGCATTTTTGGAAACATGTCCGCGAGTGTCTGTCTGTGTGTGTGCCTGTGAACAGCATAACTCAGAAACGAACAGTCGGATAAACACCAAATTTGGTATTTAGGTTCAGTATCTTCCAGAGATGCGACACGAAGGTTTTCAACAAAATCCCTCCACCCCAGAGTACCCTTTACATGGAACATTTTTCGAAAATTTTAATTTTCACAAAAATGGCTCTAACGATTTTGATTAAAATACCATGTGTTTAAGATATTTTCATAACAAATAAAATGTATATCTAGAATTTTCTGGGAATGTCTCCAAAAGTCTTCTTCATTGTGAACGACTTTTGCATAACTGGTAAACCATAAGAGATAGACAAAATTTTACTACACAACTAATGTAGATCGCGTTAAAATACACAATTTATGTCAAATACATCTTTTTTTTTGTTGAGTGAACCATTTTCGAGATATTGCTTGTTATTACCTTAAATTTTTCAATACTTATTTTATCAAATGGGAATTCGTTATTCATTTTTTTGTCTTGGATATGCAAAGAGTATTAATCTGTGGCAAAGAGAATGGTGCTTCACCTAGCAACCAGCTATTAAGAGATATGTCTATGCTTAGAGGCTACTGTATTTCTATATTGCCCTTGCAAATACAAAACAAGGGGAACATAGTACGCCTTAAGCGATAGTCTAGTATTTTTAGAGCTGGTCGCTATGTGTGAAATGTAATTCTCTTTGCATGTCAAAAGATCGTTTCTGCAAATGTTTATCTCGATTAAGATGAAATTGATGGAGCATAAGAGTTTGTAAAAATAGTTAGTACAAGAGTAGAGAAAGTCATGTGAGTGTAACACATCAGATTTTTAGGACTTCAAAACATTTCTTCCTCTACCTACTAGGTACGCGTGGAGAAAGTAACAAAAAAATCATAAAAATACAAAAATGACGCAACAACTATTTTTAAAAGTGGGCCCCAAGCCATACATATGAATTTCGTGACGTATATCACTTTACAACCTGCTTTTCTGCAACACTACAAAGATCATATTTTCATAGCTGGAAGTCCTGGAAAAGAAAAGGCGAGGTTCATTTGTACTCAAGTTGCCAAGCCCACGGCTTCAAGTTTGATGAGGCGGTTTTGCATTGCCGTCGGAGCGATGTTATTAAATTGCAGAGAGTGGTAAGGTTTGTTCATTAAGAAGGCGCATTTAGCCCCAGGTATTGCCTCATTATCGACAATGGTCGGCATAGAATCAACATCACGTGAACTTTGCCGGTCAAAAACTTCAGTCTTATTATTTGGCTTTGTTCTGCTCACATAGAGAGAGAGAGAGAGAGAGAGAGAGAGAGAAAGAGTGCTACTAAATAATTGCACTCATCATTTCTTATCAATTCTGATATAATTGGTGTATATTTTAGGTACTTTTAGCTAGGTACCTACTTATCTAAGCGTTTAGTTTAATTTTTTCTAAACTTGCATTAAAATAATTTAGATGAAAACGTAATATTTATTAATTTTAACATTAAAAAAGTTGTGTTGCATTCAAATGATTTGCACCTCTCGCTCTTCTACAAATTATTCTTACAAAAACGTACTATTCAATCCATTTCTCATTAACTCAGTTAACTTTCTTTACACATTTCGTTTTAGGTATAAGAAGAATACAATAGGCTAAAGTGATAGTCAGATTTTTAAAAGGCGGGTCAGTAATTTGAGGCAGTATTTTTAACACTTAAATGATTTCAGCCTAATTATATAATATGTAAATTCAATAACAGCCCACTTTAAAGCAATATGTGTATGTAACAATATATAAAAAGTGTATATTACAAACATTGTATGTGTTTATATTATTGTATCCATGTATAATAATGTTATGTGAATGTATTACGTAATTTAATAATATAGGAGCTGTGAGAAATAGGTCAAAAGTTGCTAACAATGAGGTAACAATGAGGTAACCTTGAAGCAATAATGAGTTTGAGAGTATAATAATGTTACTTGTGATTCTTGGAAGCAATAATGTAAATTTTGAGACAGTTTAAAAATAGATAATCAACAGCGAGAAAAAGCTTTAGTTAAACGAAGGTATTCTATTGGATTAGGAATAGCCAATCAGAGACTTGAAATACAGAAATTTACAAGTTTAGGCGGTTGAAATCAATTCAGTTGGTTGCAAACAGCCTTACTAACCAGACGCAAAAAGTGCCCTCAAGAAATTTAATACATGTTCGTGTGAGACGAAAAATAGTTTTACGTGTTAAAAAGTGCAAGTAGTTAATTAAAGAATCTCACAGCTCTCTATATCAGTGAAGTGTTATTTAAATCGTGTCAAGCATTAATAAAAGGAGTGAGGTAGTTCTTAGTCGCAGCACAACCCTGCCAAGACATCCATGTCTCTAACAATAATACTGACGCAGCCGAGGCAAACATAAATATATAATATTTAAAGAAACAGTCAAATTACAAAGTTAATACTTTTTTTATACTTGGGGTAAAGGCCACCTGAAAGTACACTTGGGGCGAAGGCTACCGGAAACCGGGTACCATACGTGTGGTTGCAAACCAACTTCAAGTTCGTTTCCCCAACAGTTGAAATATAATACAACTCCTTCAATACAAACTACTTCAAATTGACGCCCAAAGCGTGGTGCAAATAACGTAACAAACCACCTACTTCAATGTGACTTATCACTTGAAAGTTCAACGCAATAACGAAGAATATCTTGGAATTGGTTAATACCACAAAAAATGTTATTTGACATGTATTGCATGTTTTAAAGGGATCTGCATTTTTGTGCAGTAAGTTTTTGTCCATCGTATGGTTTACCAATTATAAAAAACCAATTTAGAATGAACAGGACTTCACAGGCTGTTTGTATAAATTCCAAGTTACACCATTGATACCGTAATTATTGCCGGAATATATAATACTTAGATAAATGTAAGATATGGAAATAATTACAATAAATTATTCCCGCATATTAAATCAATGTATAATGTAAAAAGCCTGGGTTTATATGTTTGTCCGGAAAGACAAAGGTAATTAGGAAGTCAGGTTAAAGAAAGACATTAGTATCAGCCGAAGCAACGAACGCATTAACTTAAAGATTCTGAGAATTCAATAAGTTGAGTATGTTTGCAGTCACGTAGGCCAATTCTATAAAAATTAGAAAGGCAAAAGAAGTTCTGAGAAAAGTGAAAGGCAACAAAGTAAGACACGTGCATGAAGAGGGGTTAAGCATTGGGTGCGCGTGGAAATAAAACTTTGGGAGGGGGAATAATATGTAGGAAGAGCTAAAGTTAATAAATGTTCATACAATTGAGATCAGAGAGTGACTCTGGCTCTGGTACTTACATTCCTTCGTGCACACAGTTGTGCATACATTAGTTACTCGCTCTGGTACCTCACCGGCACTTACTGTTCATGTAATATTTTAAGCGCATTTGTGAGTAAGATTTCGCGGCTATTGCGAGAGGTCTCGCCGATAAATATTTTAGCGTCTCACGGTAGTTTCTTTTATTGCGGAAATAGCTATTTCAAACTGTAACTTTAATACTGCAGAAGTTAGCAGGCATAATAATTCAATTGTTGCAGTTTCGAGTGCTACGATTCAAAATCACTCGCTTCAATAGTTCAAGTATTAGATCACATTATACTTCTTAATAAATTTAAACTGGTGCTATCCTTTAACAATACGTCCACGCATACCCTGATAGAAGGATCCCATGTCCATAACACTGCAGCACCTGGCGCACGAGACTATAGAATGAGCTACGAAACAACAACACCAACGAATAGGTAAAGTTGGCTTCAAAAGTGCCGACAAGCGTTCCATGTCAAACTGGCGACCATCGCGGGGTGTGACGACAGTAAAGGTGCTTTAACATTTTATTTGTAAACCAAAATATCTAAAACATGTGGTATTTTAAACAGAATCTTTAGTCATTTGTTCAAAAATAACGAAAGATGTTCTACGTCAAGGATAGTTTGGGAAGGGGGGATTTTCTTGAAAATCTTCTTTTTGCATTCTTTGAAGACGCTGAAGACGCTACTTTTCGTTTTTGAGTTATGCTGTTCACAGGCACACACACGCACGCATATACACAGGAACCTTTTTCTATTGTTTTTATTCAAGGAGTCTCAAAACTTGTATTTCCGGTGATATTTCGGTATCGAATTTTTGGGTGAAATGCAATACTTCCTGTCTTACTATAAGTAAGTAGTAAAGAAAGTAATATGCGAGAAACATTTCGACATCAGTTGAAATTCGCTTTTAATTGATTTGGTTCTTAGGTGAGTTTGAAGAAATATAATGAGTTTGAGGTTCCCTTAGCATTCAAAATTACAGTTATAATGTAACTATGTATAGAGAACCCATCGAGGTTGGTGAATATGCAATGTTAATTCTGCTGTTAGTTTTATATTTTTCCTGGTTGATCTCTATAATTGTGTTGTGTACCCCATAAATTACCGGTTTTAAAAATTATTAATTATGAAATATTATTTGATTGATTTCTGATTCAAGAGAAATAGGAAACTAATGAACATAAAATAAAATTAAGAGCCACGGAAAACAACTGAAGAATATCAATATTAATATATATATACATAATGAAGATATATTGATACACGTGTTTAAATTATTTTAAATACGTGTATTTTTGAATGCATTGTCTAATAAAGTGTTTGAACTTATACTGGATGGGAGCAAAATGGATGTCATGTTCGTTGGAGGTGGCTACTTATAAAGAAAGGAGTGTAAAAACTATATTACTGTCATTTTTCCCTAAGCGTCTCGTTTCGCTAGTATAAAGTATTTTTGTTTTTGTACAAATTCTAATTTTGGCTGAAGTTACGACGTCGCAAAAGCGGTTTAAATAACTACCACACACACACACACACACACACACATCTCAAATGGCTGAGGCATTCTTGCCTCATGAAATCACGTCTTCGCATCTTCTGTTTAAAGATCATTAGATACATTGTGCTTGAATTTGATTTGTTGTTATTATTACATGTTTAAGCAGAACATTCAAACTTGTTACAAACAATAAAATTTACAATTTTATTCTAATATAACTTACAAACTACTTAATATTAGAAGCTCAAGATAAATAATAAAATGTAAGACTTAAGATTTTCGAAGTTTTGTATCTATTTATTTGATGGTGACTCCAAGAAATATGAAATTTAGGATTTTTTTAAACTCAGAATTGTTGCAATTACAGCTGCATACTGAGTAATATTATTTAAATTGGGAATAGCAGGTAGGCATTAAGATGGTGCCACTTCTTATTTATATTGCAAGGTTTTTAAACTGTTACACGATACACTTGTATGTTCCGCCCAACATTCACAGAAGCTATGTTAACATTGAGCAACCCTTGCGAGCTTCGTTCCAGTGCAAGGAAGACGGACGGTGTAGGCAAAGGTGTTGATATGTTATTTGGAAGCGTTTGTTGAGGCCTTTGTGAGACCAACCCTTCAAGCTTTTGTTGCGAGTCTTATCTTCACGTAAATTACGGTTTATACAGGCCAAACCAATCTAAATATCGGTGAAATGAAACGCTAAGGAGGAAAATGAAGATAACAAAAAAGACGGAAAGGCCCAGGTAATAGATGGGTCGCATTCGGGAGGTCGCGGGATGAAATCTTAGTCGGTGTTTTCCCAAGTTACGAGGTAACTACTGAATTGGAGATTAAACACCACGGACCTAAGTGACGTTATAGAAAGGAACAAACAACTGATATGTTACATTCGGATTCTTTCTCTATTCTCTATCACTTATTAGTGGTTATATAAAATATATTTTTGTCTATATACTTCATTTTAATTGAGATAAACCTTTATAAAAATAGCTGCATAACACATTTCGTTAGGGAACAGTGGTAGTGAAATGTTTAACTGGACGCTATACTCTGGTCTCAAAACTCCATATTGTTTCCATGAAATCGCAAGGATCAATTGAATGTCTACAGGATTTTAAAGAATGAGAGTAGTGAACAATTCGAAACATTAATAAGGTATTTCTCTAAAGTAGCTTATGCCACAAAAAGCGTTATTTCAAATAAACTGCGTGTTTTAAAGAGATCTACTTTTTTGCGTAGTACGTTTTTCTATTGCCTAACGTTCACCAGTTATGCAAGATTATATAAAATTTCTCCGAATGAAGAGAACTTCACATACTATTGGAGCCATTTTGGAGAACATAAAACATTTCCCAAAAATCTTACGTGTAAAGGTAGTTTGGGGTGTGGAAATTTTCTTGATAATCTTCGTGTCACTTTTTGGAAGATGTTGAACTTAAATGCCAAGTTTGGTATTTATATGACTTTTCATTTTTAAGTTATTGCTGTTATAGGCACAACAGACAGGCAGTACACAGAATGCTTTTCTAAAAATGCTTTGTGACTTAGGGGCCTCAAAACATTTATTTCAGGTGAAATCTCGATATAGAATTTTAGGGTGGAATACAATACCCTCTCTACTCGCTATGTATGTGGTAGAGAAAGTAAAAACCTCTAGATCAGCTGCGTTATGTCACATACTTAAAAAAGCCTAGCAATAATCGTTTTGCATATGCATTAGAATTCGTGAAAACTATACAAATCCTATTTTTCACCTGTTGAAATAGCTGTATAGAATTAAGCGTAAATTAAAAGTCTTATCAGCCAATATTAAATTTGCTAAATTCATTACCTAATAAGGTCTTCTAAGTTCAATGATCTAGTTTTATGCAATAAGTTTGTTTATTAAGGAAGAGAGGGTTATTTTCTTAATTATACCATCTTTAATTAAAACATATTAACGATTATTTTTTTAAATAAATACCATGTTATTAATATCAAAGTATATCCATTCAAGAATTACTTTTATAATCGTTAAATTTAATTTAGTATTCTTCAATAGCACCTGAGAAAACTGGTCATTTATATTAGGAAATGTCGTTCACAGAAGAAGCGGTTCAAAGCAAAATTGGAGAAAAGAAACTCACATATATTTGCAAAGGAAGAAGACGCATGAAATAAAAAAATCTGATGTGTTACACTTACATGACTTTCTCTACCCTTGTACAATCTATTTTTACAAACGCCTATTCTCCATATGCTTCATGTTAATCGAGATATCGAGATGTCAATCTTATTGCTAATTTTCTTGTAGATGCAAGGGGAATATGGTAGGTTTTAAGCGATAGTCAAATATTTTAACGCTGGTTGCTATATGGTGCATTCCATTCTCTTTGCATGTCCAGGACATAAAAAAATCTGATGTGTTACACTCACATGACTTTCTCTACTCTTGTACAAACTATTTTTACAAACGTTTATTCTCCATATACTTCATGTTACTCGAGATATCGAGATGTCAATCTTATTGCTAATTTTCTTGTAGATGCAAGGGGAACATGGTAGGTTATAAGCGATAGTCAAATCTTTTAAGCGCTGGTTGCTATGTGGCGCATTCTATTCTGTTTGCATATCCAGGACATAAAAAATTGAATAACGAATTTGAGAAAAAGTATAAGTATTGGAAAATTTAAGGAAATAACAAGCAATATCTCGAAAATGGTTCACTCAGCTAAAAAAATATATATGACATAAATTGTGTATTTTAACGCGATCTACATATTTTGTGTAGTAACATTTTGTCTATCTCTTATGATTTACCAGTTATCCAAAAGTCGTTCACAATAAAGAATACTTTTGGAGACATTCCCAGGAAATTCAAGATATACATTTTATTTGCCATAAAAATATCTTAAACATATGATATTTTAATCAAAATCGTTAGAGCCATTATTGAGAAAATTAAAATTTTTGAAAAATCTTCCATGTAAAGGGTACTCCAGGGTGAGGGGATTTTCTTGAAAACCTTCGTGTCGCATCCCTGGAAGATACTGAACCTAAATACCAAGTTTGGTGTTTATCCGAATGTTCGTTTCTGAGTTATGCCGTTCACAGACACACACACAGACACACAGACACACAGACACACAGACACACACGGACATGTTTCCAAAAATGCTTTTTTTGGATTCAGGGGGTCTGAAAACATGTATTTCCGGTGAAATCTCGGTATCGAAATTTTGGGTGGAATACAATACTTCCCCTACTTACTATACGTAGTAGAGAAAGTAAAAAATGAATAACGAATTTGAGAAAAAGTGTGTCTGTGTCTGTGAACAGCATAACTCCAAAACGAACAGTCGGATAAACACCAAACTTGGTATTTAGGTTCAATATCTTCCAGAGATGCGACACGAAGGTTTTCAAGAAAATCCCCCCACCCCAGACTACCCTTTACATGGAACGTTTTTCGAAAATTCTAATTTTCTCAAAAATGGCTCTAACGATTTTGATGAAAATATCATATGTTTAAGATAATGTCATGAGAAATGAAATGTATATCTCGAATTTTCTGGGAATGTCTCCAAAAGTATTCTTCATTGTGAACGACTTTTGCATAACTGGTAAACCGTAAGAGATAGACAGAATTTTACTACACAAAAAATGTAGATCGCGTTAAAATACACAACTTATGTCATATACATTTCTTTTGTTGAGTGAACCGTTTTCGAGATATTGCTTGTTATTTCCTTAAATATTTCAATACTTATACTTTTTCTCAAATTCGTTATTCATTTTTTTATGTCCTGGACATGCAAAGAAAATGAAATGCGCCACATAGCAACCAGCGTTAAAATATTTGACTATCGCTTACAACCTACCATATTCCCCTTGCATCTACAAGAAAATTACCAATAAGATTGACATCTCGATATCTCGATTAACATGAAGCATATGGAGAATAAGCGTTTGTAAAATTAGATTGTACAAGAGTAGAGAAAGTCATGTGAGTGTAACACATCAGATTTTTTTATGTCCTGGACATGCAAAGAGAATGGAATGCGCCACATAGCAACCAACTTTAAAATATTTGACTATCGCTTAAAAGCTACCATATTCCCATTGCATCTACAAGAAAATTACCAATAAGATTGACATCTCGATATCTCGATTAACATGAAGCATATGGAGAATAGGCGTTTGTAAAAATAGATTGTACAAGAGTATAGATAGCCATGTGAGTGTAACACATCAGTTTTTTTTTCTTGGATATGTAAAGAGTATTAATCTGTGGCAAAGAGAATGGTGCTGCGCATAGCAACCAGCTATTAAGAGATATGTGTATGCTTAGAGGCTACGTTATTTCTATATTGCCATTACAAATACAAAACAAGGGGAACATACTACGCCTTAAGCGACAGTCAAATATTTTTAGAACTGGTCGCTATGTGTAAAATGTAATTCTCTTTGCATGTCAAAAGACCCTTTCTGCAAATGTTTATCTCGATTACTATGAAATAGATGGAGAATAAGCGTTTGTAAAAATAGTTCGTACAAGAGTAGGGAAAGTCATGTGAGTGTAACACATCACATTTTTTTTATATAGTGCAAAATTCACAATACCAAATGGCAGATAAAAATACATTTAAAATATATGTATTCTCTCTATAGTGATAAAATATTTGTGAAATTAAAAGCTTAGAACTAGAGAACTCTCTTCATTTAGTACCCTCTTAAGTGATACTATAATTTGTCAATCCTCTCTGTGCAAAGAATCGTCTCCTTGGCGGATGACATCATTGCACCTTCCAATTGGCGTATTCTGGGCCTGCTTTTATTAAACTTGTTTTACTATCTAATTCCGTCCAGCAATAGCATTTTCAAATGCTGGTAACCCTAATTCCACCCGACTTTACTCATTCCTCTTGCTCCCTGTGTTCTAAATGGCGGGGAATCCAAGGGAAGGCCGAGGAATGACGCAAGCCGGTGTTTGGGCTGACGGATGGCGATGACCGTGTTGTGTTGTCGGTGAGAGTTTTGAATGAGAGGAGGGTCATAGCAGCAGTTGGACCACACAAGTAGCGACATTCAACTAACTGCCCCGACACGCATGGAGATGTCACGGCGCGTGGGCTTCACGATCGCTGGTTCGGTCCTTGGCCGCCGTCATCACACAATTTCTAACACATCTGGCACCCAAATTTAAATTTAATTATCTGAATTTTACTTTTTTATTTTATTACGTTCCTTTTCTTCTCTCTATCACTTACATCCGTTCGAGAAAAAAAAGTCTGATGTATTACACTCACACGACTTTCTATACTCTTGTAAAACTATTTTTAAAAACGCTTATTCTCCATATGCTTCATGTTAATCGAGATGTCAATCTTATTGCTAATGTTCTTGTAGATGCAAGGGGAAGAGCTGGTTGCTATGTGGATTATTCCATTCTCTTTGCATTACCAGCACAAACAAAATGAACAACGAATTCCCATTTGAGAAAAAGTAGAAGTATTGGAAATTTTAAGGGAATAACAAGCAATATCTCGAAAATCGTTCACTCAACAACAAAAATGTATATGACATAAATTGTTTGTTTTAACGCGATCTACATTTTTTGCGTAATAAAATTTTGTCTATCTCTTATGGTTTACCAGTTATGCAAAAGTCGTTCACAATGAATACTTTTGGAAACATTCCCAGAAAATTCGAGATATTTCATTTGTCATGAAAATATCTTAACCGTATGTTATTTTAATCAAAATCGTTACAGCCATTTTTGGGAAAATTAAAATTTTCGAAGAATGTTCCATGTAAACGGTAATCTGGAGTGGGGGGATTTTCTTGAAAATCTTTGTGTTGCATCTCTGGAAGATACTGAACCTAAATACCAAGCCTGGTGTTTATCCGACTGTTCGTTTCTGAGTTATGTGTTCACAGACACACAGACAGAAACACACAAAGACATGTTTCCAGAAATGCTTTTTTTTGGATTCAAGGGTTCTCAAAACATGCATTTCCGGTGAAATCTCGGTATCGCATTTTTGGGTGGAATACAAGACTTCCCCTAATTACTATACGTAGTAGAGAAAGTAAAAAATAATCATTATATCGAGATTTCACCGCATATTAAGTTATGAAGTTCTCTGAATAAAAAAAGATCCGAAAATTGGGATAAAAAAGAAATTTCATGCTTAAATTAGCGCCTTCACAGATGTAAGGCCAACATTTCGGGGAATTCTTTCCAACCCAAACAACCACCATGGAAAACAGTTCGTTACTTTTGATTTTCTCACTAACTGCTCTATTTGTATCTCTTCTTTTTCTCCTCCTCCTTTTAGGCTTCTAGTCTGTTTCTTCTAGAGTATGAATCGCTCCATCTTTTCCTTAGTCTTCCTGGGCTTCTCCCCTCTTCTGGAATATTACTTCTAGATATCTTTACCATTTTATCAGGTGCCATTCTAAAAATATAATCATTCAATTCTTATCTTCTTTACTCTGTACATTCTAGAATCTTGTTTACTCTGATTTGTTCCAAATATCTTCCTTCATGTTTCAATCAAGTAACGTTACCTCTACTACGTTTTAGGGTTTTAATGTCTGCTACTTCCATTAATTTATTTCGTTTTACAGTATATACTGCGTATAGTAAGTAAGAGATTTCACCTTAAATACATGTTTTGAGGTACCCTGAATCTAAATAAAGCATTTTTGGAAACATGTACGTGCGTGTGTCTGTCTGTGAACTGCATAGCTCAAAAACGAAAAGTCGGGTAAATACCAAGCTTGGCATTTGACTTTAGTATCTTCCAAGGATGCGACACGAAGATTTTCAAGAACATTCACCCACCCCAGACCACCTTTACATGGATCATTTTTCGAAAATTTTTATTGTCTCAAAAATGAAAGATATTCCCATGGCAAATGAAATATAGATATTGAATTTTCTGGAAATTTATCCAAAAGTCCTTTTATTCTGAATGACTTTTGCATAACTGGTAAACCGTAAGAGATACACAACATTTTATTATACAGAAAATATAGATCTCATTAAAACACACAATTTATGACACATATATTTTTTTTGGTGAACCATTTCCGAGATATTCCTTGTTATTTGTTTGGATTTTCCAATACTTATACCTTTTATCAAATGGGAATTCGCTTTTTTATGTTTTGGACAGAGAATAGAATGCTCCACATAGCAAGCAGCTCTTATAAGGTTTGACTGCCCCCTTGTGCCTATAAGAAAATTACCAATGAGGTAGTTTCTGCAAATGATTATCTCGATTAACATGAAGTAGATGCAGAATAAGCGTTTGTATAAATAGTGTGTATAAGAGTAGAGAAAGTCATGTGAGTGCAACATTTTTATTTTTTCCATATAACATAGTTCAGGAAACCAGATAACGTTATTTGCTTTTATTGCTTGTGTGAGTATTTCGTTTTGCTATACACCAGTACTGGTTATTTCCACCGCTAAATATTTAAAAGTCATTACATTATTTTAAATTACTAACTTGTTTCCAACTAGTTGCTTACTTATTGCCATTGACTTGGTTTTACAAGTAGAAGTTTCCACACCGACACTCCTACATCTTAAGAAAAATAGGCATAATAGACTTTGTAAGTCATCTCCAACATCCGAGACTAATACTGTATCATCCACATAGCACACGATGTTTATCTCTCTATTTCTCATTTGGTAATCTTGTGTCAGTTTTACTTCTGTAGTGACATCATCCATAACAATGATAAATAATAGTGGGCTTAGCGAATCTCCTGATCTTGCACCCTTCTTTGTCTATATTTATTAAGATATGATATGTTAACCATGGTAACGATCCGTGATTCGAGTCCTGACCCTGGTATTCATTTCTTTCAATTCTGATTCATCTTTCGATTTAGTGCCTGAATATGATTTGTATATGGAAGAACAATAATCACGGCCCGATTTGTTACACTAAGTTTTCCAAAGTCTGTAATTGGGGATTCCTTTCAAGATATAAATTAAAGTAATAATAATAGGTTATTTTTAAATCATGGTTTCATTACGAGTATTAAGCTCTACTTTTAGTTTTTTGCAACAAAAGTTATGCATAATTAACTGTAAATATTGTTTCATCAAAACAATATTTCACATGCAGCGAATAAAAAATGATTGGTCATTTTTGCAATTGCTTATGAGTTCTTGAGTAGTTGGCTTCAAGTTATCTACATCGAGATGGTTCTGTGGTAATGTGCGAGTTCGCATTCGGATCCCGGGATCTCCGGGCCAGCCCCTCGGGCCATTTTTCGTGGTGTCCCTGGGTCTGTAGGCTACTGCTTGGGTGGTTCCCCTTCTACCACGAATTTCCTGTCCACATCATTTCCTTCCAAGGTTCAAAGTTGTAGGTTCAGGCGACGGTGGTTGGTGTGTTGTGGTAGGACGGTGAAATTTTCGTTATGGACCCTGGCGTTTGGCGCGATTACCGGGGCCCTATGGAAACTGTCTCGTCTACACCTGGAACCCCAGTTGCAGCTGGCTAAGGCGGTGTCAGACTTAGTGTCATGTTAGAATCGTTAGGGACCCCACTCTTGCTGGAGCACATCGTCCGAATCTGGTCGCCCTTTGGATCTCCCCTTCATCCTCAGTCTGGTTACTCCTAATTCAAGCTATCTGCACATCGCATTATGTCAATACAAAGAATGTAAGCAACAGCGGTTATGAATCACTGGCGGGCAGGTAAACAGGTGTGGTGTGTACTTTCTGCAAACTCCAACCAACTGTGCGAGGGATGGGGTGCTTTGTAATCTGCGACGTCATTACATAAAGTGCAGTATTCATTTCCTTTCGTCCGGCTTTAGTGCTTAGAAATGTCTATGCCTCCCTCTGAATACCATGAATAAAATTTGAACCAGACTGATGGGTAAAGAACAATTTATATATTGAAAATTCTGCTAAGGAAAATACAAAACAATATACAGGCTTTAAAAATGTCCACTTCTCCTTGAGCAGAACCTCTATTATGTTTAAAACGTCGGAATGTAGAAAACATAATTGTAATCCATATTGGTCTAAAGCGTATCTGTATGTAATAGTATATTATGCAACAAGAGTATAATGATAGTAATTAATACGTGAGTATGTTCATGAAACGGGCGGTAGCGAGCATTTTAATTACCATTACAATCAATTTGCATATTTCAAAACTTTGACTTTTTACTAAAATAAATTTTACTTTGTTTTAATTGTGTATAATTAACGCTGATCGGATGGCAGAACCTTGAACGTGCTGGCGAACAGTGCAACAAATGCAGTACTGTTGAGTCCACGCCGAATCTATTGATTTTTGCAGGTAACGTGAAAGTAGCACATATTGAAGCAAAGGAAATATACTCAGTTTATTAGAATATTCTAATTACAACAAACACAATTTATTTTATTTTAAATACATTATTTCATTGTTTATCTGGACAGTGAATCCCAGTGGATTTGCTGCTTTGAAGGTGTTAAAAGTTATATGGACGATAGAGAAGCCGCGTGCCCCGACGAGTTAAGTTCATAAAAAGTCGCTCAAGTATTATAGACAGTTCAGATACATAACATGTAAGCAGCGTATTATAGTGTGGTGCACCAAAAAAATCTAAAACTCACTTCTGTGTCAAAAAATTCAACTGTTTTCATCTTGTGATTTTAGTATGAGGCAGTATTTTTAACACTAAAATGATTTCAGCCTAATTATATAACATGTAAATTCAATAACACCCCGCCTTGAAGCAATATGTGTATGTAATAATTTGTAAAATGTATGTAACAGTCATTGCATATGCTTATAATGTTATATGAATGTGTTACGTAATTTAATAATGTAGGAGCTGTGAGAATAATAGGTTAAAAGTTGCTAATAATGAGGTAACCTTGAGGCAATAATGAGTTTGAGAGTTTAACAATACTACTTGTGATTCTTGAGCAATAATGTCATTTTTGTGACAGTTTATAAAATAGCCAATCAAGAACCAGAAAAATCTTTAGTTAAATGAAGGTATTCTATTGGATCAGGATTAGCCAATCAGAAACTGAAAGGGAGAAAATTTTACAAATTCAGAAGTCAGTTGGTTGCAGACAGCGTTACTAAGCAGACGCAAAAAAATGTCCTCAATTAATTAATAAAACGAATCTCACAGCTCTTTATATCAGTGAAGTGTTATTTAAATCGTATCAAGTATTAATAAAAGGAGTGAAGTAAAATTATAATCTGTGTAAGCATACATTCTTGTCGCATCACAACCCTGCCAAGATATCCATGTCTCTAAAATAAATACTGACGCAGCCGAGGCAAATATAAATATTAAATATTTAAAGAAACAGTTTAATTACAAAGTTAATATTTTTTTTAAACTTGGGGCAAAGGCCACCTGAAAGTACATTTGGGGCGAAGGCTCCTGGAAAGTGTTTACTATACGTGCGGTAGCAACTACTACAAGTTCGGCTCCCCAACAGTTGAAATATAATACAACTCCTTCAATACAAACTACTTCAAATTGAGGCCCAAAGCGTGGTGCAAATAACGTAACAAACCATCTTCTTCAAATTGGCTTCCATACGTGGAGCAAAAAGAAGCAAAAATACTTCAAGTAAGAGACATGATACCCTGCTAAAAAGCAATAAATATGGAGAATACTCATTTTGTAAATGCAATGTGTCAAAATTAGCGAAATAAAACGTGTTCCAGGTTACAGTGTTCTCGGGAGCGATGGCCTACATGATTATGCTTCATTATGGTTTACATAGCACTGGATCCCTTCGTGACATGACCTTCCTCTTTCTTTCAATTTCACCAGATAACAGCAGAAGGCACTCTGCTATGCCTGTTGCACACTATTCGCAAGGAAGGACAGATTATAATAACTTAATTCACAAGCTAGCTGAAAATAGCAAACATAATTATTCTGTGTGCAGAATAAATTATCAGATGGTATCGCACAGAGAACAGCCGGAATTTCTTGATCAGATTGGCATCTCAGTTCTCGTACCTGCATTAGAGGAAGTATGGGGCAATTAATGCGCGTGCGCGAGCCGATTTATCCTGTATGGATAGGTTCGTTAAAACGGGGGGAGTGAGCTCTCACTGATTCGGTTATCTTTGCTTTATTTTAGCATTACTGGCGTTTTAATAATCTCTTTGAAGGTGACAAAGAGAAAGAATTCTTAAGGTATAAATCATTACTTTCCTACTATTAATAAATTATTCAATACTGGTAATGTGGGAACCAATTCTAGACAAATGCCGTTGTTAGATTCGTATATACAACGAATTGAAACGCCCACGCAAAATATTCAATACAATCAACGTTGAATTAGAGTTTTTACCGCAGATAGTGGATTTCACGGAAAGAAATTTAGCATTGAGGCTTTCATAATTGTTTATTTCATGCATAACGATGCATATAAATACAAGCTTGCTTTTAATCGCTAAAATAATGACATTAGTTTTTTCCCACCTTAACCTCATGACTTATTATAGGATCAATCGCTGAAAAACTTTACGCTATCTCATTATTGTTAATTCTTTATTGTCTGAAAATATATTTGTCCAGAATTTGTAATTTGTTGATAGTGCAAGAGATTAATAAATTGATGCTTTAAACAAACAAAAACAATTTTCGTAAACATTTCTTTGAGATGTATATTTTATCTCTGATTATGGCTAACTTTGCTGTTGTATTATGTTGTTTCGCGCTACTACTGAAAAATGTGTTGGGTAGAATGTGGCAGGATTTCGAATTCAGGTTGAATAGAAAAGTTTTCAAGTAGCTACAATACTTCAAATGAACTGAATACCTTTATTTTTTATATTACATCATTCTCTAGAGCTATGTGTTAGTAAAATATGAAAATTATTGTAAATAGGTAGGTAATTATCTATTATCCTGGCGGAAGGTTTTTGAGGTATTTCGATGCCGCTGAAAACAATACTGCATCTATAAATTTTGGGTTCGTACAGTGGAAACTATTTTCTACTGCAATATGCATATCTCGCAGATTTAATTTAATTTTAGAGTTTTGCTGTTGATGTTTAAAGTTTAAACTTAACTCGAAAACCCCCTTAAAATATTATGGTACTTTAAATGCCTTTCTAAAAAAAATTAATTAATTAAAATAAAACAATACAGATATCATTAATGAGCTGTAAATTTGTTTCTTATCATTTGTCTACTGTCTAAATATATTGTGTTAATCATTTATACTAGTTCATCCATATATCGTGTCTCCGCACTTGCGAGGTGGTTACACTCGGCAACAGGAATGGCGTTTGTGCGGAGGGAGGGGAGCGGTGTTTGTTTATTCAAGGTCTCGCAACGCAGTTTATATCGAGTTTCGATTGGAGCAACAGTGAAGTGTGAGTAATAGGAAATATGCCTAATTATTTTATTCCAATTTATGAATCGTGTTGTCAGGAGCTTATTTGAAGATTGACTGTGGCAATTATCTCTGAGAATAATTAAAATATGAAGTATATAAAATGAATCCACGCACTTTAGTCGAACTTAAAGAAACTTTCGCCAAGAGATTAGTTCAATTTCTCAATGAGAATTAAGAAAAGTAATAGGTAATTTTATAAGAAAATGCCAGAAATGTGTTGAAAACGAAGGCAAGCAGTTCTATCTAGTACCTACTTTAGTGATATAGGTGAGTACAGTGCATTTGAATTTATTAGGCAGTCACTCTACCTTGCTAAACAGTTGGCACTCGTATTAACCGGCAGGCAGGAAGCGAGAAACACTTCATCTCTCTTCAGCTGCGGATACACAATACAGGGTGTGTCTAAATTTCCTTAACGGGCTTTGAGGACTTGTAGTGGGGGCAAAGAAGATTAACTTTAGCATAGGAACTCATCTCCGGAAACGTACTGTTTCCCAGAGGGTAGTAGTCAAGCGGGGTCAATTTGGGAGAACGTGCAGGCCAAGCTATCGGGCCACCACGACCTATCCACCTATTGCCCAAATGGTTGGTTCAGATGACGTCGGACCGCAAGTGCAAAATGAGCTGGTGCGCCGTCGTGCTGGAACCACATGCTTTGGCGCACATGCAGCGGCACATACTCCAAGAACCCATTCAGTACACCTGCAAGGAATCGCAAGGAACCCTGCCCAAATGTTCAGACCGTATTGTTGCTGAAACACATCACAAACTCGACTGAATGACATGTAAACAAATCTGTAATGGAACTTGGGACATCAGGTGATCGGTGAATGGGTATGAAGTACCCTAGTCAAGACCACCCTAGTGAATGGCGTCGAAAAAGCGGGTGTGGTGATTTTACGTGTAGTGGAAAAACGGTACGTTTCCGCATGCAAGTTTCTATGCTAAACTTAATCATCTTGTTCCCCACTACAAATCCTTAAACTCTGTAATGGAAATTTAGACACTCCCGGTATATGGATGACCTTGTATATTCACGAATAATAAATTCAGAATGTTTAGTATTATTAGAAGTTGTGATTACTGGGGTAATATAAGGTCGCGGCGCACGTTATGTCGTCATTTGGGGTAATAAAGTTGTATTGTATGTTACTGACAATGTCATCTGTTTTGCTGCAGCTGTATGCGATCAGATCTCTTCTTATACCAAGTATGGTAGCGAGGAGCCGGATCGGGTTGCATATTTAAGTAGTATACTTTTGCTTTTAGTTTTATTATTGAAACTTTATAACATACGTATGCTTAATACCACCATGTAAGATGAAGGCAACTGTAAACGACGAACAGGCCATTTTGTCTTCTCTTCTTCCTGTTCATAATTTATTCACCATGGCAATGCATATTTTGCGGTCGTGAACATTTGTTTACTAGCCAAATATTTGAGCATCACTGTTATTCTTTTGTTTCTTTCTTTTTCGTTTAAGTTTCTTTAAGGATGTTTAACACAAATATTTACTTCAATTCTACAAAATATTATAATTAATTACGTTTTAAATTCAAATTAGATATGAATATTCACATATTTTACTATAATATTTTAAAACAAAATAATATTATACGAATTCTTCAATTTTTACTTACTCTACGTGTGTGTGTGTGTGTGTGTGTGTGTGTGTGTGTGTGTGTCTGTGTCTGTGAACAGCATAACTCAGAAACGAACAGTCGGATAAACACCAAACTTGGTATTTAGGTTCAGTATCTTCCAGAGATGCGACACGAAGGTTTTCAAGAAAATCCCCCCCACTCCAGATTACCCTTTACATGGAACATTTTTCGAAAATTTTAATTTTCTCAAAAAATGGCTCTAACAATTTTGATCAAGGTATCATATGTTTAAGATAGTTTCATGACAAATGAAATGTATATCTTGAATTTTCTGTGAATGTCTCCAAACGTATTCTTCATTATGAACGACGTTTGCATAACTGGTAAACCATAAGAGATGACAAAATCTTACCACACAAAAAATGTAGATCGCGATAAAATACACAATTTATGTCATATACTTTTTTTTGAGTGAATCATTTTCGAGATATTGCTTGTTATTCCCTTAAATTTTCCAATACTTATACTTTTTCTCAAATGGAAATTCGTTATTCATTTTTTTTGCCTTGGTAATGCAAAGAGAATGGAATATTCCACATAGCAATCAGCTCTTAAAATATTTGACTATAGCTTAAAGCCTACCAATTCCCCTTGCATCTACAAGAAAATTAGCAATAAGATTAACATCTCGATATCTCGATTAACATGAAGCATATGGAGAATAAGCGTTTGTAAAAATAGTTTGCACAAGGATAGAGAAAGTCATGTGAGTGTAACACATCAGCTTTTTAAACTATTTCCCTTTTGGTTAATTTATAAAATTATCTGTCTAATTTGTTAACACTGCAAAACAATCGATGTGTACTCCAGAAGTGTTTAAGTGAAGTAGAAAGAATCCTCTTGGGTTGGATAACATACGGCAGGACAATCAAGATAAAATCGAAACTATCGCAAAGTAATCGATATGTATTCCAGAATGACCAATTGGCATTGAAACAGAAATGCTTACACTCTCTTCATGCATAAGGTTATTAGCCTGTTCTGACCTCATGCCGTCTCTTCAAGCATGGATCAATAGTTCTTTTTCCTAGATAATATCTAGGCTAGAGAGTTATATTATATGCTGTTACTCGTACATTTTATATATTGTGACGCAGCGGCTATGACCCAAGGTTATCGGGAGGTCGGCGCCGGGCGGTCGGTGTAAACAACCATTACTCCGCTCTCCAGCGGGCTCGCTATCGGCAGATAACTAGAAGCTTCTGGAAACTTCTCCTCCTCCAGAAAATGTGTCGAAATAGTTCTAGAAGGTAAAAATTCCATTGACTATATAAGCAATCGCTCTCGCGGGAATCGAGCCAGTGCGAGTGAGGGGAGTTATTGAGTGTCAGTGTCAGTGAGCGAGAATCTCTGGTGCAACATCAAGAGCGATTCTCCGAGCAAGTTGATGACAGCTGTTGTGACGTGCAACGAGTGCTACCGCGGAGCACGGATTGTGGAGTTCTTGTGCTCGGCTCTCGAGTGAAGTGAACCATCCGGTGTGAAGAGGCTACGTCAAGAAAGAAGTGAAGTGACGGAAAATTGAACTAGTTCACCTTAGTGAAGTGATAGTGTGAACGAAGTGAACTCCAGTGAAATTGAACTAAATGTGAACTTAGAACAGCAACAGTGAGAGATGAGAGAAGTGACATTTGGAAAATTGGCCAAAGTCGCAATATTTAAGATCTTATCAAGAAATATTTATTTATACTATTCATATAAAGTAACATTACTTTTGTTTTGAAGCAGCTGTTTGTGTTGACGCTTTTATGATGGAGTTTGATTATTTTTTATCGTTTCGATGATACTTAAGGACAAGCTTTGGAATTCCATTGTCATCCATCCTTGTCATCCAAATTACCCAGTTTTAGAAATTCTATTTAACATATTCAACAGCTGTCTTATTTTGACATTACTTTTTTATCTTTTAGGAAGTATCCGTCCATTGATCTAAAGAACCTCATTTTGGATGAATATACTTTGTTCCTGTGATTTGTTTTATTCATCCAGGTCTCGCTTCCATATCTCAAAGTTGGCATGGCTATTGTCTTATAAAATTTAAGCTGTCTTTCTTCTCTTAGTTTACCCTTTAGTGTTCATCGAATGGTTCCACTCATATATTGAAATATCTGAAGCTTTTGTTTTACTTCGTTAACTTCATTATATTTCTATTGGTTGATTGTCAACTACTATCCTAACTCTGATAGAATATTTTCCTTGCCATGCCATAACTTTGGAGAGCTGAAGATTGTAACTTTTAATAAACAGTGTTTAACATATGTACTGACTTTTTAAGTTTATCTTCATCATCTTGATCATCTCCGAAAAGTATAGTACTTATGCCACATAGCGGTACTCAAATTTATTCTAGGGTGAACATTTTCCTTCTAGCTCCTAATTAACTCATCTATATTTACACTGATATACTGAGTTGTTTAATAGGAATGCTATTAGATGCAAAATTAAATACATATAATAATATAAGTGGACCAATATTTAAGACTACATAAAATAATTGCGAAACCAAAGCTAATTTTTGGTTCCGAAACCTGGATTTTAAAAAAACAAAAGAGAAAAGGCTTCAAGCTCAACACAAGTGTTTTTGAGGCCTCTAATGGTAGTTAGATTATATTTCCAATTAGACTATTAGGGAGAAATCCTAAATATAGTCGAGAAAATAAAACCCTATAAGCAATAGTAGAAGGAACACTTATTTAGAATGGAAGACCAAAGAATATCAGAATAAGCTAGTGGAAGGATGAAGTAGAGGTTTTCTTTACGTTATTATTTGCATCACGTATGGATGTAAATTTAAAGTAGGTCGTATTGAAGGAGTTTTATAGTTCAAATGTTGGGGAACCGAACTTGTAGTAATTGCAACCACACGTATAGTACTCGCTTTCCGGTAGCCTTCGCCCCAAATGTACTTTCAGGTGGCCTTTGCCCCAAGTTTTAAAAAAATATTAACTTTATAATTTGACTGTTTCTTTAAATTTAATATTTATGTTTGCCTCGGCTGCGTCAGTATTTATTTTAGAGACATGGATGTCTTAGCAGGGCCTGATGCGGCAAGAATGTAGACTTACACAGACCATTATTTTACTTCACTCCTTTTTATTAATACTTGATACGATTTAAATAACACTTCACTGATAGAGAGAGCTGTGAGATGCTTTTATTAAATACTTGCACTTTTTAGTACGTAAAACATTTTCCTCTGACACGAAAACGTATTAAATCTCTCTAGGACGCATCTTGCATCCGGTTACAATCACTGTCTGCAGGCAACACGTCTGGTTATGAGCACTATTTGGAGGCAACTGAACTGATTTCAACCGTCTAAACTTGTAAATTTCTGTATTTCAAGTCTCTGATTGGCTAATCCTACATTTAACTAAAGCTTTTTCTGCTTTTTGATTGGCTATTTTTAAACTGTCACAATAATTACATTATTGCTTCTCCAATAATCACAAGTAGTACTGTTAAACTTTCTTACTCATTATTGCCTCAAGGTTACCTCATTGTTAGCAACTTTTGACCTATTTCTCACAGCTCCTACATTATTAAATTACGTAATGCATTCACATAACATTATTGAACATGTTTTGAATAATATAAACACATGCAATGACTGTTACATACATTTTACAAATTATTACATACACATATTGCTTCAAGACGGACTGTTATTGAATCTACATATTATATAATTTGACTAAGATCATTTAAGTGTTAAAAATACTGCCTCAAGGAGAATTGTGGCCAGCCGGAGAAGAGTTGGAATTGAGGCCCAGAATAAGTCCTGGAAGTCTGAAGAACAATAACAGCAACAACAAAATTTATATACTGTAGCTGGAGAGAGGATGCACCCTTGATGTAGATACTCCTTGGTTAATTAGTATTTCTTCCCTTAATTTATGTCCCAGATCTAACAAAATTTTTGTTCCTTTATACGTATTTTGGATAACTTGAATAGAAAATTCTTCTTATTTTGTTTGGGCTAAGCCTTCACGAAGAGTCTGATGGCATGAAAAACATCCTTCTAACCACCTTTTTAATAGACCTCCAATCTTCTGCTTCCTGCAGGTCATTGGCCTCGTGCTATTTTAATCAATCGTGTTTCCTCTGCTTTGCCAACATGTTTATTCCAATGCTTATTTCCCTCTTTTTCAAATTTTATTGCATCTGTTATATCACATTCTTTTCTTATATATCTTCACTCTATATTCTGTCCACTGTTGTTTTCTCTGACATATTCATTTCTGTTCTGAGTAACTGTTAAGTTTTGCTATTTTCTGCTCTTCTTTCTGTTTCCTTACAGTAATACAGGTTTTATTACAGTTTTATAATTTTTATTTCTTTTCCAGTGTTCATATATATGAGTCAAATGTTAGAAATTCTAATTGAAGAAACAAACAAGTCAGAAAAAATCGTTGACAAAATAATGTGATTAGACACACAACTTGGGCTTGATCGAAAATCAAGATGATGGATGAAACAGCTGCTGCTATTTCTGAGCCCAGTACTTCTGCTTACTTAACAACGATGACACTTTTAAGTGAAAGCACATAAAGGCTTTTGTAATGCGGTTTTCCTTAGAAAAGAAATTTTGCAGCACTGCCAGAAGGCCAGCATATGCTACTCATGCAGGTGGGAACCGAACTCAGCCCAAGTGTAATATCAGCTGTTGAGGCACTCATTATCCAAGCGTTTTATTCAATTTCACCCCTCATTTACCCGAAAGGGTGACACGTATCAAGTACTTGTACAATAAGAGACCGCAATAAGTAACCCATAATTTCTACAAGAAACCCGGACACCCGAGGACATGTCCTATCGTATCGAGAAGGTCACGAAATCAAACACAATGAACTGAAACATGACGATTGTCTCTTTTGTCTGCTCTGGACACGATATCACGTGACGACAGGCAGAAGCCACCGGAGACATTAAGGAGGGCGGGGTAAAGGAAGTGGAATGGCTGGATGTATACGCCAGTTTAGAAAACAAACGCAATTTTGATTATACGTTATTAAGGACCTCAGCGACGGTGCCATCTGGCGAGGCAATCTAAGTGCGGTTTGTACTTCCGTCCTCTTCTTCCTACAGAAATAGTGCGGTCAACGCTTTGCCATTACTTCTGGTTAAGTGATTTTGGAAGAATTCAATATTTCCGGAAGTATGTGACTAGCAAGATTCTTTTAATTTCTAAATATGCTTGACATCCAATAGGCGCTCTTTTTCAATCTCCAGAAATGAGGAGGCGTTATACAGGGAGGTCCAGAAAGTAACAGACTTTTGAAATAAGCAATTAACAAAATGAAAAAAACCTAAGTTTATTACACAGGGTGAATCACCTAAAACTTGCACCGAAAATATTTCCAAATGGAAAGTGCTATTGATGTGCAATTTTCACAGCATTGATTGGTAGTCAGGGGCTCGTACATTTAGCCTATAAAAGGATTTTAATAATACTGGGAAAGTGTATTTTTTCAGCAAACACACAATTTTTAAACCGAACAATGCCTAGTTACATCAGCAAAATAAAGGCAGGGCAAATTAGAATGTCAATGGTCTTTGTTGCAGGATTTTGGTGCAAATGGTTTACGAGAAATCGTATTTTGAAAAGTTTCCACCCCGAAGTTTGTCCCATTCAACCTGCTTAGTTGCTAGGTAAGATGTTGTTATGTTTGTTTGCAATGTGTTTTCTGTTCATTGATTGCATTGCGACTTTCTGGTCAGTTAGTTTGTGACAGTTCAAGCAGTAAGTCCTGAGTGGAAGATGGGGTTTACTAATGCAGAAAAAGCCGAAATTATCGTGGTGTATGGAGAGTGTAGGAAGAATGCAGTTCGTTCCTGTACGGTGGATATGGAAACGTATCCCAATAGATGTCAACCATCTCGCCAATTATTTATCCACCTCTTCAACAAATTACGTGAAAGTGGTACAGTAACACCTAGAAAACGTAACAGAAACAAACAAGAGACTGGAGAAGAAGCAGAAATTAATGTTTTGGCTGCCGCTGTAGCAGATCCGCAAATTAGTTCCCGCACAAGTGGCATAAGTCAGGCAAGTGTACTGCGCATTTCCATCGACATAGGTTCCATCGCTATCACATTTCTCTCCATCAAGAGCTGCACGGAAACTTTTTTGAGAATCGTGTTAACTTTTGTACATGGGCATTAAGACATGATACTCCAGATTCATCATGTATCCTGTTTACTGTGAGGCAACATTTACGTATCATGGTAAACCGCAGAAACATGCACTATTAGTCTGTTGACAATCCCCGTTGGCTTCGTCAGGTGGAACGTCAGCGTCTATGGATTTTAAACGTGTGGTGTGGGATAGCGAACCATCAGCTCATAGGGGCTTTGTTCATAGAAGGAGCAATGAACTCGCACAAGTATCGCAGCCTCCTAACATACCATCTGTCACAGATACTAGAAGACGTTCCTTTGCAGACTAGGAGGAACCGGTGGCGCCTACATGATGGCTATCCAGCCCATAGTGCACGAAGTACTACAGCTTGTTTTAAGGGATTGTTTCCAAATCGTTGGATTGGACGAAGAGGGCCTGTACCTTGGCCGGCCCGTTCACCGAATCTGACCCCTTTAGACTTTTTTCTGTGGGGAAGGCTGAAAGACACTGTCTACGAGAATGTACCAATTACACCACGTATGAAACGACGTATTACTGCTGCCTGCTCTGAAATTCCCGCTGAAATGCTAAAACGTGTGCTGCAGTCTTTCCACAGCAGACTGGAAGCGTGTATTGAAGTTGCTGGTGGTCATTTTGAACACAATCTTTGAAGGGCTATGTTCTTTTTACTTGTAAGAATCCACAGAAGTATTGTAATTCCCTTTTGGGTTTCTTTAGTTTGTGCTACCACAGGTTGTACAAGTGTCGGTGCGTGAAATTTTCAAAATAAATTTCTCGTAAACCATTGCACTAGAATCTTGCAACAAGCGCCACTGATATTCTAATTTATCCTACCTTTATTCTGTTGATGTAACTAGGCATTGTTCAATTGAAAAATTGTACGTTTGCTCAAAACATACACTTTCACAGTATTATTAAAATCCGTTTATAGGCTAAATGTACGAGCCCCTGACTACCAATCAGTGCTGTGAAAACTGAACATCAATAGCACTTTCCATTTCCGAAATATTTACGGTGCAAGTTTTAAGTGATTCCCCTTGTATACATTTGGAAGGTACACTCTTAAGCTATTTTCCTACATAATCGCCATTCAAATTAAGGCGCTTGTTATGCAGTGGCACAAGTTTTTCAATACCGTCCCTGTAGAACTCTGCCGCCTGCGATTTCAACCACTAGTTTTCACCGGCATGCAGTTCTGTGTCAGTGTCAAAGCGTTTGTAGCGAGCCATTTCTTCATCGCTGGGAACATGTGATAGTCTCTCTGCGACAAATCCGGGTTTTATGGTGGATGGTCGAAACCTACCATCCAAGAGCCCTCGAGTACGATTGACCGTGTGTGGACGTGCGTTGTCGGAAAAAACAATACATCACTAAGTTGGCGATACACTTCAGTTGGTTTGTAGCTTTTTACCAACAAACACCTAATCACAGACCGCCCCTCATAAGGGGCGGGATTTTCTATTGCAGTGCACATTTTAACACGTCACAGAGACAAAGATGGGGAGGCGGTTCACGCGCTACCACAGCTGGACACGTACTGTGTATAGGAACGTTCTGACACCAAGATGACGCCTCTAGCCCCGGCCACCACCGCGATAGGCCAAAACGTATCTTACTTTCTGGACGACTGCTGCATTACTTGATTCTAAAGTCTCGACTTGAAGGAAAACTTCAGATAATAGAATTTTTACAGACGTAAATAACTATAAAAAAAATCTGATGTGTTACACTCACATGACTTTCTCTACTCTTGTACAAACTATTTTTACAAACGCTTATTCTCAATATGCTTCATGTTAATCGAGATATTATTGGTAATTTTCTTGTAGATGCAAGGGGAATATGGTAAGTTTCAAGCGATAGTTAAATATTTTAACGCTGGTTGCTATGTGGCGCATACCAATCTCTTTGGATGTCCAGAACAAAAAAAAAATCTGATGTGTTACACTCACATGACTTTCTCTACTCTTGTACAATCTAATTTTACAAACGCCTATTCTCCATATGCTTCATGTTAATCGAGATATCGAGATGTCAATCTTATTGGTAATTTTCTTGTAGATGCAAGGGGAATATGGTAGCTTTTAAGCGATAGTCAAATATTTTAACGCTGGTTGCTATGTGGCGAATTCCATTCTCTTTGCATGTTCAGGACATAAAAAAATCTGATGTGTTACACTCACATAACTTTCTCTACTCTTGTACAACCTAATTTTACAAACGCCTATTCTCCATATGCTCCATGTTAATCGAGATATCGAGATGTCAATCTTATTGGTAATTTTCTTGTAGATGCAAGGGGAATATGGTAGCTTTTAAGCGATAGTGAAATATTTTAACGCTGGTTGCTATGTGACGCATTCCATTCTCTTTGCATATCCAGGACATAAAAAAAATGAGTAACGAATTTGAGAAAAAGTATAAGTATTGGAAAATTTAAGGAAATAACAAGCAATATCTCGAAAACGGTTCACTCAACAAAAGAAATGTATATGACATAAGTTGTGTATTTTAACGCGATCTACATTTTTTGTGTAGTAAAATTTTGTCTATCTCTTATGGTTTACCAGTTACGCAAAAGTCGTTCACAATGAAGAACACTTTTGGAGACATTCCCAGAAAATTCGAGATATACATTTCATTTGTCATGACATTACCCTAAACATATGATATTTTCATCAAAATCGTTAGAGCCATTTTTGAGAAAATTAAAATTTTCGAAAAATCTTCCATGTAAAGGGTAGTCTGGGGTGGGGGGATTTTCTTGAAAACCTTCGTGTCGCATCTCTGGAAGATACTGAACCTAAATACCAAGTTTGGTGCTTATCCGATTGTTCGTTTTTGAGGTATGCTGTTCACAGACACACACACACACAGACACACACACACACACAGACACACACACACACACACAGACACACACACGGACATGTTTCCAAAAATGCTTTTTTTGGATTCAGGAGGTCTCAAAACGTGTATTTCCGGTGAAATCTCGGTATCGAATTTTTGGGTGGAATGCAATACTTCCCCTACTTACTATACGTAGTAGAGAAAGTAATATATTGACAAATTGAAGCATCAGTTTGGTAGCAATTCGAACTAAAGCATCTTCCACTTCTTCATTCACGGTTTAGGCATTCTCTTTTACTTCCAATTTTGATGCTATCTTTGGTCGTCCACAATTGATCTTCGTCTCTTGGTCTATAATATAGGGCTTGTTTAGGTAGTTTTTCTTCTGGTATACGATTTAAATATTTAACACATTTTTAATTTCTCTACTACATATAGTAAGTAGGGGAGGTATTGTATTCCACCCAAAAATTCGATACCAAGATTATACCGGAAATATATGTTTTGAGACCACCTGAATAAAAAAAAAGCATTTTTGGAAACATGTGTGTATGTGTGTATGTGAACAGCATAACTCAGAAACGAACAGTCAGATAAACACCAAACTTGGTATTTAGGTTCAGTATCTTTCAGAGATGCGACACGAAGCTTTTCAAGAAAATCCTCCCACCCCAGATTACCCTTTACATGGAGCATTTTTCGAAAATTTTAATTTTCTCAAAAATGGCTCTAACGATTTTGATTAAAATATCATATGTTTAAGATACTTTTATGACAAATACAATGTATATCTCCAATTTACTGGAAATGTCTCCAAAAGTATTCTTCATTGTGAACGACTTTTGCATAACTGGTAAAGCATAAGAGATACACAAAATTTTACTGCACAAAAAATGTAGATCGCGTTAAAATACACAATTTGTCATATACGTTTTTTTGTTGAGTGAACCATTTTCGAGATATTGCTTGTTATTCCCTTAACTTTTCCAATACTTTTTCTGCAAATGGGAATTCGCTATTCATTTTTTTTTGTCCTGGTAATACAAAGAGAATAGAATACTCCACATAGCAAGCAGCTCTTAAAATATTTGACTAACGCTTAAAGCCTACAAATTCCCCTTGCACCAACAAGGAAATTAGCAATAAGATTAACATATCGATATCTCGATTAACATGAAGCATATGCAGAATAAGCGTTTGTAAAAATAGTTTGTACAAGAGTAGAGAAAGTCATGTGAGTGTAACACATCAGATTTTTCTCTATATTCTTCTATAATGGTCTTATAATGGTTTTACCTTCAGTTCCTCTCTAATTGTCTAGTTTTTTTTTCTCGTACAACCCTTGAATGAACCATACCTCATTTCAACTGAATGTATATTACTTATCTTTTTCTTTGACTGTCCATGCTTCACTTCAGATATATATTACTCGTGTTGCTATGACCGTGTAAATAAAATCTTAGTTGTGCATCTTGTCTTATTTTTAAGGCTTCGTTTGATTGTTCCGCAGACTGCCTGGATTATTTCATTTATTAATCTTTTTATCCTCAACTCAGTCAAGGTACTGGAAATGTAACACTTGTTTCAAGATATTGTTTTCTAATACAATTTTATTTCTTATGTAATGCCTTTTCTTTTGAACATTAGTTGGTCCTTAAATTTAATACTTCCAGAATAATATGCCTACATCTAAAACAAAAGTTCTCAGGAAAAAGAAATTATGCCAGCTTAAAACGTAAATGTACCAAATGTTCAACATTTTATCGAATTTTATTTTCTCTGGCCCTAATATAGGTATTGGAGGAATTGTATTCTAATCGTAAACATTTCATCGGAAATGCATGTTTTGAGGTCCCCTGAATGAATTGGGGTAGTGTTTTTAACACTTAAAATATTTCAGTCAAATTATATAAAATATAAATTCAATAACAACCCGCCTTAAAGCAATACGTCTATGCAAAAATGTATAAAAAGTGTATATTACAGTTATTGTATATGTTTATATTATTGTATTCGTGTATAATAATGTTATGTGAATGTATTACGTAATTTAATAATGTAGAAGCTGTGAGAAATAGGTCAAAAGTTGCTAACAATGAGGTAACCTTGAGGCAATAATAAGTTTGAGAGTTTAAATGTTACTTGTGATTCTTGGAAGCAATAGTGTAATTTTAGTGACAGTTTATAAAAATAGCCAATCAACAACCAGAAAAAGCTTTAGTTAAATAAAGGTATTCTATTGGATTAGGAATAGCCAACCAGAGACTTGAAATACAGAAATTTACAAGTTTAGGCGGTTGAAATCAATTCAGTTGCCTGCAAACAGTGTTCCTAACCGGACGCGAGACACGTCCTCGAGAGATTTAATACGTATTCGTGTGAGACGAAAATAGTTTTACGTGTTAAAAAGTGCAAGTAATTAATTAAGGAATCTCACACCTCTCTATTACAGTGAAGTGTTATTTAAATCATGTCAAGCATTAATAAAAAAGGAGTGAAGTAAAATTATAATCTGTGTAACGCACCACAACCCTGCCAAGACATCCATGTCTCTAAAAATAAATACTGACGCAGTCGAGGCAAACATAAAATATTAAATATTTAAAGAAACAGTCAAATTACAAAGTTAATATTTTTTAAACTTAGGGCGAAGGCTACCGGAAAACTGTTTACCATACCTGCGGTTGCAAACAAGTTACAACAAAATACCTTCTTCAAAATGAAGGGGAAAATGATTTCTAGGAAAAGGTCCACGTGATTTAATGCTATAGAACAAAAATTTACTGACTTAAGAGTCTGAGAAATAAGGATAATGGCGTACAAAAATGCCATTAACAAAGAAGCAAATTTAAATTAAAACGAAATTCTCAATTGAAACAACCTAAAAATACGAATCATGCTTTTGTTGATGGTGGTTGATATTAAACTCACTTCTTTCACTGTTCTGCTAAACAAAATTAAGGATTTTATTTATTATGTACTAAGAGAGCATCTAATAATGTAATCTCACATTCTTGATGAGTGGCATTCTCTCAGTAAGGCGAGGAAGTCGGTACAGTATCTCGCATTAGTGTCAACAGTTAGACAGAAGCCTCTGCCACTTCTCAGTTCCTATATTCTAATTAACGTCTTGACGCTAAATTATTGAGGAAACGAGGAGGTGGAACTGTCGAGGGAACGCCTCGCTGCTAGGTGGCGTTCTGAATAGTAATGGCTTATATTGGTAATACTGGAGAAGCGGCACGGCGCAGCGTTCATTTGTTTCAGCTTTCTTCGCTTCAGTGTGCCACAGTACATTCATTATTTCCACATCAAAAAATACATGAACAATAAATAAGTATTTTAATTATAATTTGAAATTAACGTGTCATACTAATAACACAGCGGAATTTACCAAATGTTAATAAATGTCAGGCGAAAATGTGGTATCTATATACAAAAATACTCCAAACAGCTCCTTCTGTACTTCCTATTTAACTGTTTGCTTATTTATAATATTATATATTGATATAATTTCATTCTCTTTGCTGAGTTAGTTATGAAATGTTTAATAGCTCCAATGTGATTTATTTTCAGTTTTGCTTTATTCTTGTGTTTAAAGCATGTATTAAATAAAAACAATACAGTATGAATTGCTCCATGCAAGAAGCTGGAAACAGAAGAGCTAATCATTTTATTTCTAATCCATTCATAATAATACTAAATATATCATATACCTAAATACTTACACGCGGTATTATTTATTATTACACGTAATATATTGTAAATATGATAGTAATAATAATAGTTTATTTTATGTAAAGTATTTTTGGGAGCGTAAGGTGATTCTTTAAATTAATGTCTTAGCCTTGAATGCTAGTATGCACTGATTTAAGCAGCAAAAACAAATTATACTAGCTTGAAACGTAAATGTGCCAAACTAAATTGTTCAACTTTTTATTGAATTTTATTTTCTATAGCACTAATATAAGTAGTGGAGAAATGTATTCTATACATCGAAATTTTAACGAAAAGTGAAATTAAGCAGAAAATTTGGTATTTATCTGTCCTCGATTGTGGGTTATGTTACACACACGCACACAGGGTACCTGCTGAAGAAGTTTTTGTATTGTATTTCGACTGTTGGGGAGCCGAACTTGAAGTAGTTGCAACCGCACATATGGTAAAAAGTTTCCGGTGGCCTTCGCCCCAAATGTACTTTCCGGTGGCCTTTGCCCCAAATGTTTAAAAAATATTAACTTTGTAATTTTGACTGTTTCTTTAAATATTATATATTTATGTTTGCCTCGGCTGCGTCAGTATTTATATTTTTTTAGAGACATGAATGCCTTAGCAGGGAGTGGTGCGACTGAAGAATGTAGGCTTACACAGATTATAATTTTTCTTCACTCCTTTTATTAATGCTTGACACGATTTAAATAACAGAGAGAGAGAGCTGTGAGATTTTTTTTATTAATTACTTGCACTTTTTAACACTTAAACTATTTTCGTCTCACACGAATACGTATTAAACTTCTCGAGGACACATCTCGTGTCCGGCTAGTAACGCTGTCTACAAGCAACTGACTTCTGAATTTGTAAATTTTGCTCCATTTTAGTTTCTGATTGGCTAATCCTAGTCCAATAGAATACCTTCATTACTGAAGCTTTTTCTGGTTGTTGATTGGCTATTTTATAAACTGTCACAAAAATTACATTATTGCTTCCAAGAATCACAAATAGCATTATTAAACTTTCTAATTCATTATTGCCTCAAGGTTACCTCATTGTTACCTCATTGTTAGCAACTGTTAACCTATTATTCTCACAGCTCCTACATTGTTAAATTACGTAATACATTCACATAACATTATTACACATGTATATAATAATATAAACAATTACAATGACTGTAATATACACTTTTTTATACATCGTTGCATACACATATTGCTTTAAGGCGGGCTGTTATTGAATTTATATATTATATAATTAGAGTGAAATCATTTAAGTATTAAAAATACTGCCTCACTGCAAAACAAGCAGTTCCAGAGAAATTGTAATATGCAATTATTATATTATTTAAATGCATAGTAGCATTCCGTATCTAAACAGACAGTAAAAGAATTAGATGAGAACTTTCATCTGGAGATACATAAAGGTAATGATAATAATAAGTGGTGTATTTTATTATTCTATAAAATTATAAATAAAATAATTATCTCAATATTATTATTGTTATGATTACTATTATTATTGTACAATTTTGAATAACTGGGACATAAAGATTTACTACATAAAATGTAGGTATGTCAAAACATTTGTTAGAATTAAAAACTTACAAGATATTTGCTACTGTTTGAATTTTCTAACACTTCATTTATACATTTTTAAACCGCTAACTCACCTTTCTTTCCACCGTTTCCCTAGGGTTATGTAAAGAGTATGTAAAAAGTACGTAAAATTAAAACATGCATACAGTAGCCTACTTTTTAAAAATATGACACATCCTGAAGTCCTAGACGTCCTCTTACGTAGGTGCAGTAAATAGGTACTGAAAACCATTTCGGCCAACATTTATCAGGAAGTAGAGGCGAAAACATACGTTTTATAAATAGTTATAAAGAATAACTATGAAAGTTAGTGATAGTGAATGGAGACAATTGTGGTATTCTAACATATTAGATCTTTTTATTGTTTTGATTATGCGATTTAAAAGCTAGCTTGGGTCCCCCTCCAAAAAAAGATAAGTTCCAGTTCTTTTGATTTGTGTGTATGCATTCGATACACAAATATATACGGGGTGGACTATTTAAGTTGAGAAGGTATAATATCTCCAAAACTAACCGCTAATGTCTTGAATAAAAGTTGCTTGATTGGGTAAAGTAAATGCTATTACTTGTGTTTTATTTGGAGGACATTGTGATGGTCATTTTAGGTCAATTTATCTTTTTTTTAAACATTAACCTACCTTTTTATGTTGTTCTCTTACTCTTCATAAAAACTAAACAATATTTGTATAAAGTATTTTACAATTGTTCTTACACCAACGTAAATAACAACGAAAATTCTGAATGGCTGTGTAAGAAGAGCGCAATGAATGGTTGGACCATCCATGGATGGACATTTGAGGGTCAAGTTAGGTTTCGAAATGTTTTATTTTGTTTCCTTATTACAAAATAAACAGGTTTGTATAAACCATTTTCTAATCAGAAAACAACATGCAAAATATAGGTTCCCATTTAAATAAATTAAATTGACCCTAAAATCACCATCATAACGTCTTCCAAACGAATCACGACTATGGCATTTACTTTCCAACATAATATCAGGCAACTTTTATGAAACACATTTCTTTCTACAACGCTTAGTTTTGGAGTTAATTACAGTTTCAACTTTAATGGTCCATCCTGTATATATAGAACAATTCATAATTTTAAATAGACAATACTTTAGTAACCATTCAGCGTGCCTGGCTGTGCTGTCTTTTTATGTGAAAACTTTTTTTCTGATTTTACAGGCGTGATAACCTGTAGGTTGCGTCATTGTTATTACTCTCTCTCTCTCTCTCTCTCTCTCTCTACTACTACTACGTATAGTAAGTAGGGGAAGTATTGCATTCCACTCAAAAATTCCATACCAAGATTTCACCGGAAATATATGTTTTGAGACCCCCTGAATCCGAAAAAAGCATTTTTAGAAACATGTCCGTGTGTGTGTCTGTGTGTGTGTGTGTGTGTGTGTGTGTGTGAACAGTATAACTCAGAAACGAACAGTCGGATAAACACCAAACTTGGTATTTAGGTTCAGTATCTTTCAGAGATGCGACACGAAGGTTTTCAATAAATTCCCCCACCCCATATTACCCTTTATATGGAACATTTTTCGAAAATTTTAATTTTCTCAAAAACGGCTCAAACGATTTTGATTAATGTATCATATTTTTAAGATATTTTTATGACAAATGAAATGTATATCTCGAATTTTCTGGGAATGTCTCCAAAAGTGTTCTTCATTGTGAACGACTTTTGTATAACTGGTAAACCACAAGAGATTGATAAAATTTTACTACACAAATATGTAGATCGCGTTAAAATACACAATTTATGTCATATACATTATTTTTGTTGAGTGAACCATTTTCGAGATATTGCTTGTTATTCCCTTAAATTTTCCAATGAAATGGAATACTCGACATACATAGCAACCAGCTCTTAAAATATTTGACTATCGCTTAAGGTCTACCATATTCCCCTTGCATCTACAAGAAAATTAGCAATAAGATTAACATCTCGATTAACATGAAGCATATGGAGAACAAGCGTTTGTAAAAATAGTTTGTACAAGAGTAGAGAAAGTCATGTGAGTGTAACACATCAGATTTTTATTAATTAATATGGTGTATGATTATCCGCTTTTCCACTAAACTTGATTGTATTTCTAGCCTAGACAAAATACATTTCAGCTCTGGATCTAGTATATAATATATTTCAGTGAATAACTTAACTGTCAAAGTCAGATTCAAGATTGAACACTCCTGTATTTTTCCTGTTTCCAACACAAGCTGGGCAGTTAAAGCATACAGACATGTCACATAATGATTATATTATTATGTTAGCGCAGCTAATGTCATGAGAGGTCTATTATCTTGCAGTAATTGTGGAAGAAGTCACCAGATGTCGAGGACAGCATTAAGCGATGGTAATGGAGGTTATATTATGGGAAACCAACCTCCTAATGACGGGCCACTCGTGAGACACAAGACTTCTACTTGGCATCTGGTCAGTTCTTTTGAAGAAAGTCCTGTATTTTAAGAGCTGCCGTACAAAAAATGAACGATATCTCAAATTAGGATGCGCTGAGACTTATATTTTCATTTAGATAGAGATTATTGTAACGTATCCTACTTCCTCCATTTCAGTAGTCCTTTATTATACTTCCATGTCCCTCACTCCGCTCAAAACAGACTGTTTCAGTTTTATATTTACTGAAAACCTTTAAATCATATTTTAACTCCACATAATTTAATTTCTTTTGACTTTTATCTGTAATTTTAAGTTCACATTTCCCAATTTTAAATTAAAAATTCTAATGTCGAAAACTTTTTAAGCACACACACACACACCTTGAGCACATAAGCAGAAAACATAAACAGAGTATAAGTGCACTTTATTATTTTTTTTTTTGGTCTTTTTATCTTATTTCTTTTAATTTTCTACTCAGAAATAATAAATGTTAAAATGTGGGTATACTTATAAAGAAACTGTCTACATGTTTTGTTTCCATCAATTTACTACAACCATTTATAACACTCCACTCGTTGGGATTTCTTATCTAGATGTCCATTGCGTAAAAGTTTACGTAAAATATTTACTTTTCTCTTCTCTTCGTAATTTATCACAGTTGTTTTGCTTCTTTATTAATCTTATTTATGCCAGAAAAATTTCTACATTTTTATATTTAATCTTAATCGATGAAGTAGAAGAGGAAGTGGGCAGCTTTAAATGCTAAGAATGTGTAAGTAACATGATCTGTTATTAGAAAGTTAAGCAGAGAATAACAATGGCAAAGGAATATTTTAATGGATAAACGCCTTCTATGGAACAAATAATTAAAGAGATGGATTAGCATTGACTTTGAATAGAAGCAAAGAAATACCATTCGGAATCTTTTAAAAAATGGATTTGGACAAGATGGACGACGTGAAATGCATAAAAAAATAGTTAATACACTTGTTCTAGAAAGTTGGTGCGAAGGAAGAATGGTGCTATCCAGCAAGAGGAAAAGAAATTAATCGACAAGTTGAAAGGACAATATTAAGATAATATACGTAGATCAAGAAGAAATGGAATAGTGGGAAGAATAGAAGAGGCTTGATTAGCAATGAAAACTATGACTAATGTCATACAGAAAGCTCTGTGAATGCCAGGCACCGTTCAGCGATGGTGGTGGATATAAAGAAACAGTCGGTTTGCAGCAGAAGATGGGTTACTTAGAACAGTGTATTCGTTTCTTGGTTCATTGGCGGACAAGTGGATTAATTTCCTAGATGCCTGAATGAAATACTGGACAGGAATGGCACAGACCGAGGCATTCGAAAAGCGTTGATGTTCCTTAATTACTGCTTTATGTTTTTATATAAATAATAATGCATGTTTTTTGTTTTGTTTACATTTAACTATACATAATTAAATTACCCCTGCTTTAATCTGCATAAACAGAGACTTTCTGGTTCCTGTACTACGTAGTAAATAGGAGAAATGTTGTATTTCACCCAAAAATTCTACGTTGAGATTTCACCGGAAAGATATTTTTGAAACCCCCTAAACCCCCCCCCCCAAAGCATAATGCCAAACTTGATATTTAGGTTCAGTACCTAAACGATGCTTTACATGGAAACTTTTTCGAAATGTTTGATTTTATAAAAAATGGCTCTAACGATTTTGATCGAATACCCATATTAAAGATATCCGTATGACAAATAAAATATATATCTTAAATTTTCTTGGAATACCCTTTCAAGTCCTCTTCATTGAAGAAGGAATTTTGTATAATCTTGCATAACTAGTAAACGTTAAGCGATAGAAGAAAATGTGCGTAACAAGAAATGTGCATCTCGTTGAAACACACAATTTATTTCAAATAAGTTTTTTGTGGCATCAGCCTTTACCGAGATATTCGTTATTAATGGTTCTAATTTCTGTTCTCGTTTGTATCTATAAGGAAAGGCGTAATGTAGTTATTTCTGCAAAGGTTTGTTTTGATCAAAATGAAGTAGATAGAAAAATAGTAAGAATAGTTTGTGTACCCACTAATAAGCGAAAAGATTGAGATAGTAATGTGAATGTAATACATTAGATTTTTCTCGTATTTTTCTATGTCCTAGATATTAGATACATTCTTCTGATGTCCACATTTCTTAGGCTGTCTGCTTTTGTCACTCCTAGTTCAGATCTTAAAAAATGCATCTGTGCCGCTTACAACCTTCATTTTTCCCTATGTTTAATTCCCATGTTTCGCTTGCATATTTTAACGTTGGCTTTAGTACAAATTTATATAATCTAATTTGATATCTCTTCTCATGCTTCTCACAAAATATCTTTTAATGCGTCCATTTATATTATTAAATATTTAAATTCCTTTCATTATCCCCATTTGTGTTATTTATTGATATTGTGGAGCCCAGATATTTGAAGGTAGATGTTTGTTCAATTTTCGTCTACAACGACAATCAACTCTGAATTTATCTTTACCTTCTATGGCCATGATTTTAGTCTTTTTACAGGAAATGTCCATATCGTGGAAATGGTTACTCCACAAAAAATATTCTGCATAAATTGTATGCTTTTATGAAATCTACATGTTTTGTGCATTAAGATATTGTCTATTTCTTACCAATTATACAAGTCATTCAGAATGAAATGACTTAACAGGGTAGTCCCAGAAAATTCACGATATACATCTTATTTTTCACGCAAACTTCTTAAACATATAGTATTTTAAAAATCAGTACAGCAAATTTTTGGAAAAATAAAAAATAACGAAACATTTTCCATGTAAATGGTAGTTAGGGGTGGTGGGATTTTCTTGAAACTTTTCGAGTTCATCCTAGAATTATGCCGAATTTAAATTCCCAGTTTACTTTACGTTTTTTAATTATATTGTTCTCAGACAACATTGGATTGGCTACGGAGGCCATTCGGCACTAATCCACGTAGGGGATATTGTACTTACGCCCCTCAAGGGGGCGTCCTCAGGAGGAAGGAAGAGACGAGAAAAGACACCGGGCGACCGAAACCAGGAGTGACGGCAAAGGTGCCTAAGCTTTCAGATAGAGACTCCCCAGCAGATGGACAGAGGGTGTCCAACGCCCCCGAAGGGGGGGTCAGATACCCCCAGCAGCCAGCCAAAGGCGAGGGGCGGAGAAAATTAATTTTCAGCGTCCAATTTTTACCATCGCCGACACTGCCAACCCTGAAAGAGTTCAACGGATGAAAGATGAAGTGGAATTAGAATGGAGGTGAAATGCATGGACGGGAATTTCGGGGGATGTGAGAATCCTCAGCATTCGCCTGGCGACCCCGAAAAACCCATGAGTCAGGGAGGTCGGCCACGGGAATGAGGGTCACAGAGAAACCGCCTGAGCCATCCCGCTCGGTACAGACAACAGAACACATACACGCGGAGTTTTTGCTTTAAAAATATTTTAGTATTCTGAAGGCATCAAAACCTATTTCCAGTGCAATCTGGATATGGAAGTTTTGTGTGGAATACAATATAAACAAGTATTGTTTAAAGTAAAAATGCATTACTCTATACATTGATGCATACATTAAGCTACGTATCTTGATGGTGGAGAATTTGATATGCATTTAAATTTAAACTGAACGAAATAGGGAATTAAAACCAAGGAGCAAAATGAAAGTTCCCTGTCTTATTTCTTTATTCCAACAGATAAAATTCGTAGAGGTTGGAAAAACATTGCGTGCGTTACCGTTTACCATAGCCCCCCCGGTAAACATTTTTACGAGTTTCTGGTCTCCAATAAAACGCATGAGATAACTAGGAGGGCGTGCGGTGCGGTAAATCATGGACAAAGCAATCTGTGATAGCAGGCATTGCTAGAAAGTCGGCGAGGCAAACTTGTTATTGGTCAGGAAAAGTTAATCATAGAAGACGGGGCTACCGCCCTCCCTATGCTTTCCACGCCCCTCTCTACAATTATTATTGTTATTATTATCTTGTTAATTTGCTAATGGTCAATACCAGCGTCATAAATATACTCTCTGTACTTCCAGCCACTTGGCTTTTTTATTCATTCTCTTTCTCGGAAACTATGAACCTGTTCGGGTTTTTGTAAGAACACAAAGCAAGGTTAAATGGGGAACACAGCGCCTACTTTCCTTTGCTAGAGCTCCTCGTTTTGTCAATAAATTCAATCGTCATGTGAGCACTCAATACAAATTTGACAAGGGTGTAACATTTAAAATTATTTACTTCACTATTAATGGCTTCGAAAATCCATAAACAAGGACAAAATTTGGAGAAGTGTATGTGTGTGTGTGTTTTTTTTTTTTTTTTTTTTTTTTTTTTGCTAGACTTAACTTGGTATTTATCTTCAGCATCTTCCAAGGATGTGAGACGAAGATTTATTACTATTTACTATTATTATTTTTATTATTATTACTATTATTATTGAACTTGTCTATGGTCCCTTTAACCCATAGGTCATATCACGAGATATATTGCTTAAACTCAAACTGTACAAATGAATAAACAGAGCCTCATAATTTCGACAAACTACAGAACATTATGCACTGGGAGGCTCGGACAGATAAGGAGCAGTAGGTTGGGTGGTATCCTTTACAGGGCCCTTAGTTTACTTCTTGTGAGTGCCTGGTATTCATCGACATTTTCCTTCGTGTTTTTAGACCTACATCTTACTGCAATTGTATTATTGTATAAGATACTTACTTCAATCGTTTAAAAGAAAAATGTTAACCCTAAATAAAAAAAAATTAAAAATTAAACCTTTAAGGCAGTAAAATAAATACCTAAAATGATAGTAAAAATTACTCCTTGTGTGGCTTGATTCATCAAAACAGGCTAAAGGTGACATTTAAGGAGGACGATCCATACCCCTCTGCAATGGATATGCATTGCTGGATTGACGTATTGCTCAGTGGTACGGACCAATACAATATATTTCAGACTGCATGTGAACAGCGCGGTGGAAGATTAGCGCTGAGTGTAATTTTCCACTGACCTTTGGAGATTCTTTACATCTTCTGCATCCTTAAAATGGAGAGCCACCACCTTCACATAATCCGTTTATTTATTTGTTGTTTTATGTCTTTCCGGAATTAAAGTAAAAAAAAAACAAGAAAACAAAGCAAAAAACAAGCACACATGTCAATGCTACAGATACTATTTCTGTGTTCATTTTTACCGTATTTACGACGTACATATTAGGTAGAAAAGATATTGCATTCCACCCTAATATTCGATACCGAATTCAACCAGAAATACATGTTTTGAGGCTCCTATATACAAATAAAGCATTTTTAGAAAAAGATCCGTGTGTCTGTGAGCAGCATAACTCAAAAACGAAATACCAAACGTTGTATTTAGGTTCAGCGCCTTCCAAAGATGCGAAATAAATATTTTTAAGAAAATTCCCGGACCTCAAACAATCCTTTACATGGAAAACTTTTCGAAATTTTTTATTTTCTAAAAAATGGCTCCATTTTGATTAAAATACCATGTTTTAAAAATATTTCTATGACAAAATATATATCGTGGATTTTCTGGGAATAGTCTGTGAAGTCCTCTTCTTTAGGAAGGAATTTTGCAAAACCTTGTATAACTTGCAAATGTCAAGCGATAGACGAAAACGTACTGCGCAAAAAATGTAGATCTGTTTAAAACACGCAATTTATTTCAAATAAGTTTATTTTTGGGACTTAAGCCATTTCTGAGATGTTCGTTATTAAAGGTTCGTAGTTCATTACTTGTTCATTCTTTAAAGCCCTGTCAACATTCACTTGTTCTTCGCGATTGCATGGAAACAGTATGGAATTCTAAAGCCAGCATATACGTCCAATTCTTAAACATTTGACTATCGCTGTTCTCTTTGTATCCCAAAGAAATGTGTAATGCAGCTATTTCTGCAAGGTTTATTTGGTTTAAAATGTATATAGAAAAATAAGGTTTAGTAAGAATAGTTTGTATACCCTCTAATATGTATCATGTCAGATTTTTACTTTTTCTACTACGCATAGTAAGTAGGTGAAGTATTGCATTCCACCCAGAAATTCGATGCCAAGATTTCACCGGAGCTTGTGTTGAAGTCACCTGAATAAAAAAAGCATGTTTAGAAAAAGCTCCGTGTTTGTGTCTGTGAACAGCATAATTCAAAAACGAAAAGTTGGATAAATACCAATCTTGGTAATTAGTTCCAGTGCCTTCCAAAGGTGGGACAAGAAGATTTTCGAGGAATTCCCACCACCCCAGACTACCCTTCACATGTTCCATTTTTTGATAATTTTTATTTTCTCAAAAATGGCCCTAACGATTTTAATTAAAGTATCATATATTCAAGATACATTTATTGCAAACAAAATGTATATCTCAAATTTTCTGGGAATGTCCCCAAAAGTCCTCCTCTTTCTGAATGATTTTTGCATAACTGGTAAACCGTAAGAGTTAGACAAAACTTTACTACACAAAAATTGTAGATCTGGTTAAAACACACAATTTATTTTTTTTTTGTCGAGTGAACAATTTCCGAAATATTTCTTATTATTTGTTTCAATTTGCCAATGCCTACAGTTTTTCTCAAATGCGAATTTGTTATTGGTTTTTTTTTTTTTTGTGTGTCCTGGATATGCAAAGAAAATGGAATGCTCCACATAGCAACCAGCTCTTAAAAGATTTGACTATCCCTTAAAGCCTACCATATTCCCTTTGCACCAACAAGAAAATTAACAATAATATTCTGCAAAAGTTTATCTGGATTAACGTGAAGTAGATGGAGGAAAATCGTTTGTAAAAATAGTTTATATGAGAGTGGAGAAAGTCGAGTGAGCGCATCATACCAGATTTTTTCAAATGCTAAACTCCTATTCGTCTTTCCACGTAGTCACATAGCGATCTGCTTTTTAAAAATTTGACTATCGCTTTAATCTAATCCTTCGCAAGTTGCAAGAATGTGTAAATGTCGTAATGATAGCTTATCTCGATATAGTTTGTTGAAGAATTCAACACATCAGATTTATTAAAAAACATTTGGGTATTGACATCATTAACCCTGAAATCTCTGTGATGAAAGTTCGCCATCACTCAAATTGGAAGACAATTATACACACAAAACCTATGTAAATTCCTTGGCATGAACAACGCTTGAGGATAACAAAAGAGCTCGGGGACACATTAAAGAGAGAGTGATAAAGCTTGGGAAGCAAAGGGTCGGCATCCTGTGTGTTCCCAGTTCCAAGTAACATTTGAATCAGTGCCGGTTAGAATACGTCACTGTCCAACAAAGATAGACCACGTTCCATTTCCTCGTTCCAGGAACACAACAATAACCCGTTCTCGACTCCTAATTAATCAGGGGTACGTGTGACGCGGATGTAGGTACATTGTTGCTGAAGATCTAAAAGTAGCAGCATATTAATGGAGGACGATTATCACTTCGCTGCCCACTGGCGATCCTAAGCATTTAGTTCTCTTTCAACCTGCCTTTGAGCTCTGCACATATAAAATATTTCATCGTTAATATGAAAAATGTACCACATTACTGCCACACGAATTTCTCTACCCGCTAGCATTTCATAAGGATTCTGCATACTGTTTATAAAAGTTTATTTTTTGCATATTAACTTCGTTTTAACTCCTCAGATCACATCGCGACATCTTTAGCTATTTGTTTTAAAGAATGTCATAACAAAGCTCTATTCATTTACTGAAAAGTTAAATAGCAAGAACTTTTAAACGTACCTACATAAAAAATCTGATGTGTTACACTCACATGACTTTCTCTACTCTTGTACAAACTATTTTTACAAACGCTTATTCTCCATATGCTTCATGTTAATCGAGATGTTAATCTTATTTCGTGTAGATGCAAGGGGAATTGGTAGGTTTTAAGCGATAGTAAAATCTTTTAAGAGCTGGTTGCTATGTGCAGTATTCCATTCTCTTTGCATTACTAGGACAAAAAAAATTAATAACGAATTTGAGAAAAAGTACAAGTATTGGAAATTTAAGGGAATAACAAGCAATATCTCGAATATGGTTCACTCAACAACAAAAATGTATATGACATAAATTGTGTATTTTAAAGCGAACTGCATTTTTTGTGTAGTAAAATTTTGTCTATCGCTTATGGTTTACCAGCTATGCAAAAGTCGTTCACAATGAAGAATACTTTTGGAGACATTCCCAGAAAATTCGAGATATACATTTCATTTGTCATAAAAATATCTTAAACATATGATATTTTAATCAAAACCGTTAGAGCCATTTTTGAGAAAATTAAAATTTTCGAAAAATGTTCCATGTAAAGGGTAATCTGGGGTGGGGGGATTTTCTTGAAAACTTTCGTGTCGCATCTCTGGAAGATACTAAACCTAAATATCAAGTTTGGTGTTTATCCAACTGTTCGTTTCTGAGTTATGCTGTTCACAGACACACACACATGGACATGCTTCCAAAAATGCTTTTTTTGGATTCAGGTGGTCTCAAAACATATATTTCCAGTGAAATCTCGGTATCGAATTTTTGGGTGAAATACAATACTTCCCCTACTTACTATACGTAGTAGAGAAAGTAAAAGGTCGTCCTCCGTGGTGTAGTCGTTACCATGGTTACCTCTACTTCCCCAGGTCGAGGGTCCGAACCCGGCGGAGAGCGATGGACGTTTTTGGGTGTAAAAATCCTTAGCATGGCTTCCTTCGCTACCGTGTCGTAGCTTTACGCACGTAAAAGAGCATCAAGCCTGATAAGAGGCCTCTGAGCAACATTTTCGATCTTTCACGCCCGATACAGAATGGGACGCTAAGAACCACAGCCGCTAAAGAGCGTCCTTTATTATTATTATTATTATTATTATTATTATTATTATTATATAATTTAATTGAAATTAATTATACATTTTGGAGACCTTAACCTGGTCTTGGCACCTTTTTAATACAAGGTCAACTGAAAAATTTAAAAACAACGAGGAAACAACTTGAGTCAATTGGGGAATTCAATGTCCCACCGGTATGTTGTCACAGTAGCTCAATAGTTAGAGCACGGAGAGCGGGAGAACCGCGTTCAAATCCCGGCTGTAGCATTGAATTTTTCAGTTGATTCTATATTTAAAAATTATACCTAGATAAAACTTGCAGCAATACCTAAATGTAAGTGCTTTAAGGAGAATAGGGATATATTAGTGGAAGCACTAATGTAGGCGATCAACAAAGGATTGAAACTTTTGAGATTTAAAATGAGCCTCTATACCCTTGAAATTAATTTATTTTCACCTCTTTCAATGCTCATTATCTTTTTATTAATTAAAAAGCGCAATTAAGTACAATTTCTGAATTTGCTTTCTAAAATAATTCATGCTTTATTAGTAAATCACGTGATAAACTTGTAAGACAGTTATGTTTGCAAAATAAAATTGAGATTTAGATGTAAATTTTTAAAAACTGTACTAAACATTTTTCCTGCAGATCATTAAAAAGTATTATTCCCTAAGAACTAATCAAGAAACTGACCTGAAAATTTGGAAGTTTGTTAGAGAATTTCATAAAAATAATAAAAAGGCAAGACCAATTGATTAAGAAATTCAGAACATCCAAATGTAAAGACTGTTGTACTTAAGTATCTGCCTTATCTCTTTTTTGGCCTCTAAGTTACCAAGATACAAGTTATACAAAATTCAGTAAGAGTCCAGTTATACATTTTATTTATCATGTAATTGTCTCAAACATAGAATATATTAATCAAAATCTTTGGAACAGTTTTTGAGGAAAAAAAGTACCTGATGTGATACACTCACATGACCTTCTCTACCCTCTATTCTTTTATTAGTGGATGTACAAAACATTCTTACTAGAGCTTATTTTTCTATCTACTACATTTTAATCCAAATAACCTTTGCAGAAATAACTACATTACACATTTCGATATAGATACAAAGAGAACCGAGATAGTCAAGTGTTTAAGAACTGGACGCTAGGTATATGTTGGCCTTAAATTGTCAACTGTTTCCGTGCAATCGCGAGAAACAACTGAAAATCGATGGGGCTTAAAAAAAAAATAACTATTGGACAATTTGAACCATTAATAATGGATATCTCAGAAACGGCTTATGCCACAAAAAGACTTACTTTAAATAATTTGTGTGTTTTAAAGAGATCTACATTTTTTGTATGGTACGTTTTCGTTTATCGCTTAACATTTACCAGTTATACAAGATTATACAAAATTCCTTCCGAATGAAGAGGACTTTACAGGCTATTCCCTGAAAATTGAAGATGAAGATTTTGTTTGTCAGGAAAATATCTTTAATATATGGCATTTTAATAAAAATCGTTGGAGCCATATTTTAGAAAATAAAAAATTTCGAAGAATGCTCCGTGCAAAGAGCAGTTGGGTTGGGGGATTTTCTTGAAAAACTTCGTGTCGCATCCTGGGAAGATACTGAACATAAATAACAAGCTTGGTACTTATCCGACAGTAAACTCTCGTTTTGAGTTATGCGGTTCACAGACACCCACACGGATATATTTAAAAAAAATATGACTTTCTCTACTCTTGTACAAACTATTTTTACAAACGCTTATTGTCCATACGCTTCATGATAATCGAGATGTTAATCTTATTGCTAATTTTCTTGTATGTACAAGGGGAATTGGTAGGCTTTAAGGTTAGTCAAATATTTTAAGAGCTTGTTGCTATGTGGAGTATTCCATTCTCTTTGCATTACCAGGACAAAAAAATGTATAACGAATTTCCATTTGACAAAAAGTATTGGAAAATTTCAGGGAATAACAAGCAATATCTCGAAAATGGTTCACTCAACAACAAAAATCTGATTTGTTACACTCACATGACTTTCTCTTCTCTTGTACAAACTCTTATTCTCCATCTATTTCATATTAATCGAGATAAACATTTGCAGAAACGATCTTTTGACTTGCAAAAAGAATTACATTTTACACATAGCGACCAGTTCTAAAAATATTTGACTCGCTTAAGGCGTACTATGTTCCTCTTGTTTTGTAATTGCAAGGGCAATATAGAAATACAGTAGCCTTTAAGCACATATATATCTCTTAATAGATGGTTGCTAGGTGCGGCACCATTCTCTTTGCCACAGATTAATACTCTTTGCATATCCAAGACAAAAAATGAATAACGAATTCCCATTTGAGAAAATAGGTATTGAAAAATTTAAGGGAATAACAAGGAATATCTCGAAAATAGTTCAGTCAACTAAAAAACTGTATATGATCTAAATTGTGTGTTTTAACGCGATCTACATTTTTTGTGTAATAAAATTTTGTCTATTTCTTATGGTGTACCAGTTATGCAAAAGTCGTTCACAATGAAGAATACTTTTGGAGACATTCCCAGATAATTCAAGATATACATTTTATTTGTCATGAAAATGTCTTAAACATATGATATTTTAATCAAAATCGTTAGAGCCATTTTTGAGAAAAATAAAATTTTCGAAAAATGTTCCATGTACAGGGTAATCTGGGGTGGGGGGATTTTCTTGAAAACCTTCGTGTCGCATCTCTGGAAGATACTGAACCTAAATACCAAGTTTGGTGTTTATCCGACTGTTCGTTTCTGAGTTATGCTGTTCACAGACAGACACACAGACACACAGACAGACACACACGGACATGTTTCCAAAACTGCTTTTTTGGATTCAGGGGGTCTCAATCCAATTTTTGGGTGGAATACAATACTTCCCCTACGTACTATACGTAGTAGTGAAAGTAAAAATGCTTTACATAACTTTTTGTTTTGAGTTATGTCCTTCACACACATACACATATACAACTATTTGTAAAACTGTTCTTTTTTGTTGTTGTTGTTGTTGTTGTTGTATGTTATGTGAAACCTCGATATCCAACTTTTGGTGGAATAGAATATTTGCTCTATCCAATAAAGCTAAGTCGCAGAGATAGTATAAAGCAGAAATGAGAGAGAGGAAGGAAAAAGAGAAAAGAAAGCAAAGACGATAAGCCAATGAAGAAATGAGTTGAAATATCCGCATGTTGCCAAGCTTGTTTAAGTATATAAAAATGAATAAATTAAACCTCTAAACAAGGATTTGTATCACCATATCTCGTTCCTCTCATATTAATCATGCACGTTGTCACCTTCCTTGTAACAAGCCATACGTTGCAAATTGCAAATGTCCAGTAGAATAACGATCATTTTAAGTTATAGTCGTTTAATCACATCGCATAGCCAAGAAGTCTTTTGTTTGGAAAAATTTAACACATGTGTATTAATCAAAGATTTTCAGTAGTACTTGTATTGCATACTTTTATCATCACGACTAAAGCTACCCACTTTTAGCCAGTTCAGCTATTGATTCCTCTTATAATTGTGTTAATTTATTTATTTTGTATTGGATTTTTTCTATAATATAAGATATAAATTGTAAGAAGTGTTGGAAAAAAGCATCACGATACACTAAAAGAAAATACTCGTAAAAATAGAATCAGTTGTTGATTTATTGGCATAGGGATATAACTTTAACTAAAGTAAATTTATGTTTATTTCATAAAATACTGAAATGGTTTTAATTTTAAAATATTTTTCTTATTTTCAAAAATATTAAACCTATCTGTTATTCCATTTTAAAATTAAATTAGACTTGCCAACTTAAGACATCGAACCACACGTTTTTATTTTTTGAAACAGTTCCACGACTCGTGGGTGGAAATTCGGCTGAAGTTGGAAAAATTCATTAACTGTAAGTTATTTTTATAGTGCAAGCAAACCCTACAGTGTTGCGGTTTGTATAAATGCTACATATATAATCATAGATCTTTTGGTAAGTAACAATAGTTATAAAACTATTTCTCGTTTCAAAGGTTTGTTATCAACTCAATGCGTAAAAAAGTTGATAGCGCAAGCTAAAACGAATGAAGTATGCAATAATGGAAGCAGAAAGCTCTCATTAAAGTTCGCCAGTGAGTCGTTTGGAAATACAGTTGTATTAATGATTACTAACCGCCACTGACTAAATTGTTTGTACACATTACGCGCAACACGTTGTCCCCTTGTCTATATCGCTACCCGGTGTAGAATAAAACAGCCTGAGTTATCGATATCCCATCAAAAGGCTGGACAATCATGCAGAGCAGCTGCAACAGACTTAAATACGTATAATTTGCCATGAAAGAAGAAGAAGAAGAAAAGAATGTGTGTGTGTTTCGTCTTAAACATTACAAGAGTGCAAGGTTTTGAAAACTGGGCATTGCCGAGAGTTGGATTTGTAATCAAGCCAAATACTCTGTACTATAAAACTAAACATTGCCGAGAGTTGGAGTTGTAATCAACTATAAAACTGAACATTGCCGAGATTGGAGTTGTAATCATGCCAAACACACTGTACTATAAACTGAACATTGCCGAGAGTTGGAGTTGTAATCAACTATAAAACTGAACATTGTCGAGATTGCAGTTGTAATCAAGTCAAACACACTGTACTATAAAACGGAACATTGCCGAGAGTTGGGGTTGTAATCAAGCCAACCACTGTACTACAAAAGTGAATGTTGCCGAGATTTGGAGCTGTATTGAGCCAAACACACTGTACCACAAAACTAAACATTGCCGAGAGTTGGAGTTGTAATCAAGGCAAACACACTGTACCACAAAACTGTACTTTGCCGAGAGTTGGAGTTGTAATCAAGCCAAACACACCGTACCACAAAACTGAACATTGACGAGAGTTGGAGTTGTAAACAAGCCAAACATGTACCCACAGTGTAATAGTTTGACAAGGTGTAGCCGGTACTCTGCTTGCCTGAGAAGCGTCAGTTGCCATGTACAAAATGGAACAACCTTTCAGCAACCAAGAGTGTACGGAGATGTTCCTGTGTACAAATAATGAAGTTAGTGATGTTTCGTAACTGTGAAGTAAAACCTCACAAACTCATTGATGTACCCATGTTTATTAAGACCTTTTTTACTTTTATTAATGTATAATTTCAATTGTTTCAGTTTCACTGTCATTATGACATCGACTGAATAAGAGCATTGTACATGATATAATAATTTGAAAAAGAGCACACACAGTCAACGCTAAACGACACGAAGAAGCAAATGTTAGAGGTTGTAACGCCACTGATACAGGTACGGAGTTAATGAAGACCATTTGCTTGCATTATTTTCCGCGGTTGACTCATTGCCGTTCTTGTAGGTCTCACCCTCAAGGACAACATCTGTGCTGCTTCTTGAAACATGTGTTTATTTAGCCATCTTCCATTGGTGTAACGACACTGAAAAGGTGTACCCCAAGGCGAGGCTTCTTTGTTTGTCTGCATTATTGCGGTCATTTATCACAATTTCCTGCCAGCTATTAAGATTCTGCTGTCTCTTATTGCTGTTCTCCACTGTTTATTTACTCTTCCACAGGGCTTCGTCTAAAACAAATTTCAAAATTCTATTTTTCTCTAAAATGTTTTTTGTTCTAGGGAGGCAAAGTCCTTTAAAGTAGGAAATGTCTGAGTAAGTAGCTATCTCCTGATGATTACTTTATTATTATTATTATTATTATTATTATTATTATTATTATTATTATTCCAACTTATGTGTTCATAGATCAAACTATTTTACTTTAAAATTCTTGTTACGTTTCTATATTTGCATTCTACGTTATTCTTTTGTTATGGAGAGTCCCCAATGGTAGGCTATAAATACAGAGAGCTATTATTCTTATTTTGACTACGGGATGTTAAAAAAAAAAGTATTCCATATTTTGAGAGGTGGTAGTATGGACCAAAACAAGAAAAAAATCTCCAGTAAACATTGGCTCTAAAATGCATACCTTAAGAGCTATGTGCACTTGTTCATCTTCGCTACTGTGAAACATCTCTTCTACTGCAAGCTCTGTGCTATTACGTACGACCTACAGAATGCATTAAGCAAATGAAAACATTACTCTGTTACTGTGAAACAACATATCTTCTAATGTAATCTGCTTGCGATTACATACGACCTGCGCTTTGTGAGCCATCACTGAAAGATATGCTCAATATGGTGCCCATTCATAAAAAGACATCTTCTGTCTGACGTCACGCATTCTCTGAAAGACTCTAGGTTGGTCACGGATGCTCTGGTAGGCATTGATGACGCCTTTTTACATTATTGTACATCGACAATGGGAGGTTGCATATACCATAGATTTCAAGATAAAACTACAATATAAAAGCAATTCACAAACTTAGCAAAACGCAAACTGATTCCATTAGAACTAATAAGAATAAGCGTTGAATTTACCCAGAATTGTGAATGCGGTTTACAGTAACAACACTAAAGGCCCATTCACAAGAAATGTAAGCGCAGACGCAGCATAAGCGCAAAACTTTGCACCCATGTTATTTAATGGAAGTATTCACATAGAGTCACGCAATGCCAGAGTTTGTAATCTCCAAACTTTATGCTTGCGTTGCGTGCATAGAGGAAGAATTATGCATAACAAATTTTTACTCCATACTGTATCCATGGACAGTGTGTGCTGATGTGTTTACTGCCTGTTGTAGCTCGTACGTAACAGCAAAGAGCTTGCAAGACAGATGTTTCACAGAAACGAAGATGAACAAGTGCTCGTAGCTCTTAAGGTATGCATTTTAGAAGCCATGTTTACTGGACTTTTTTTCTTTGTTTTGCTCCATACTACTACCTCTCAAAATATGGAATATTTTTTTTAACTTCCGGTATAAAAAGTGACAAAAAATATCCGTCTATACATTGAAAAATTCTGCAGTTAAATTACCGGAGTGAAAATTCTAATTTTTAATGTGCAGAAAGAACAACAAAACACTATCTATAGCTTATAGCTTTTTCAAAGTTTTCCATGTTTGGGAAACTCGCACTGATTTTAAGATTTTCGTGTATGGTGATTACAAAAATGTTTTACATGCATATAGTGGAACAAAAGTTTTTGGTCCGAAATTGCATTGAAAATGGTTTTTGATATGGGGGAGGAAAAAATATCGAAATCAGGAATTATTAGCGATTTTATTGTATTTCTCATTAATGCGCAAAATTAATTTCTCTGCCAGTTTAACTTATATTACCAGAATAAAGGTTTACCATTGGTGTCCTTTAAATGGGATACATTGAGAACGCTCAAATCCAAAATAAGTTGGAATCTTCTTGAATACTCCGTATGTAAGGCAACACACTGCGCATGCGTGGGACCAGCGTTGGATAGCTCTCAACGGTCACGAGTGGCAGCTGAGCTGAGGAGTGTGGACATAGTAATACCACATACAAGACGCGGGTCACTTTTTAGTTTTCCTTCAGAAATGAGGCACAGAGGTGTAATCAAATGTTTTAAGTAAACATGCAGAAGACATTACTCGACAACCTTGATTTATGATTTTGTTGCCTAATCTTCCTGATGTAGCCCAGACTCTGCAAATGGGGTATATTACATAATTCGGTGGTGCTGTCAGGTGTTATACGAGGGGCACCATTTATATTTTGAGCCTTGGCAACCCTGAATGTTGTAGGTGCCATCTGACGTTTTCAATGGAAAGTTTGACATTCTCTACCATAATCTACTTCAAATATTTTGTCAATAGAACGTCATTTGTTTTGGTTACACTAACATGAAAGTTGTGAGTCATGGAATTCACTCGTGAAAATGTTCGTGCAATAATTTATAAGGACTTTCGACGTGGATTATCAAGACAAGTGTGCATCGATAAACTAACTTCCACATTTGACGACGAAGCTCCATCCTTTGCCACTGTGAAACGCTGGTATAACGAATGTATTCGTGGCCGCCGTTCGCTCAATGATGAAGTTCGTGAAGGCCGTCCAAAATCAGTTGTTGCGCCAGAAAACATTGATGCTGTGCAAAAACTAATAATGAAAGATCGTCATGGGACATATTGTGTGATTAAGGCAACCCTAGGCATTAGTTCCACCAGCATATATATAAAATATTGTATGGTTATTTATCCGTAAAAAAGGTTTGCTCTCGTTGGATCCCACATAATTTGACGCAATCTCAAAAAGATGCTCATGTCGATTGGTGTACAAAAATGCTCAAAAAATACAATGACGGTGCCTCAAAAGACGTATATAAGGTTGTAACAGGAGACGAATCACGGATCTACGCGTATGAGTCGGAATGTAAACAGCAGTCGACTGTATGGGTGTTTCAAGATGAAGTAAATCCAACAAAAGTTGTTGGCACTCGAAGCACTTCGAAGCAAATGGTCGCGTGCTTTTTCAGCAAAACTGACCATGTGGCAACAGTGCTTTTAGAGGAACGTAAAACGGTCAATGCCGAATGGTACACAACCATTTGTTTGCCGGAAGTCTTCGGTGAAGTAAGGAAAACCAACAAGAACCGTAGGATCGTTCTTCATCAAGACAATGCGAGCGCACACACATCTCGTTTAACAGCAGAGTATTTGAAGGCTCAAAAAATCGAATTGATGGGTCATCCGCCATACAGTCCTGATTTGGTACCCAATGGCTCCTTTTTGTTCCTGAACATCAAGAATAAATTGCGTGGACAACGATTTTCGTTGGCAGTAGAAGCCGTTGATGCCTTCAAAAACCATGTTTTGGGGGTGTCTCAAGAAGACTGGAATAAATGCTTTTATAAATGGTTCAAAGGGATGAAAAAGTGTATTGATCATAACGGAGAATATTTTGAAAAACAATAAAGCAGTTTTCAATCAGAAATTACTTTGTTTTAATTATTAGGCTCATGATATAAATGGTGCCCCTCGTATTAAACAAATTGTTCATATAAAACAACTCTGTAAACACCATACATGTAAAACTGTAATATCATTTACTCGTACGTATAGAATATATTTTTCACATCTCCCTCCAAACAAAAAACGGACATATCCTATATCTACAATTGTGCAGTAAGGAGCCGATTGACACTACGCGGAAAGAACGCATTTTCCTTGACTCATGATCTTCAGTAATTTCGAAGTGCACCTGATGAAGTGGTGTTACTCATGCGACAGTGACTGCAATGGGAAGTCATAGAGGATATGGCTTCTCGGCACGACCCCGAGCCACACCTACATACTTTCCAGCCTACTTCACTGCTAGAATTGAAATACAAGAGCTCCGTGCGAATAAAACTCGCTTCTGAAGTTCTTTTATAGTTTTACATTTCATTGGGTGAATCTGAATACGACAATCTAGTGCTAAAATGAGCAAAAAAATTAGATGCGTTACACTCACATGACTTTCTCCACTCTTGTACAGACTATTTTTACAAACGCTTATTCTCCATGTGCTTCATGTTAATCGAGATATCGAGATGTTAATCTTATTGCTAATTTTCTTGTAGATGCAAGGGGAATTGGTAGGCTTTAAGCGATAGTCAAATGTTTTAAGAGCTGGTTGCTATGTGGCGCATTCCATTGTCTTTGTATGTCCAGGATATAAAAAAATGAATAACGAATTCCCATTTGAGAAAAAGTATTGGAAAATTTAAGGGAATAACAAGCAATATCTCGAAAATGGTACACTCAACAACAAAAATGTATATGACATAAATTGTGTATTTTAACGCGATCTACATTTTTTGTGCAGTAAAACTTCCTTTATCTCTTATGGTTTACCAGTTATGCAAAAGTCGTTCACAATGAAGAATAATTTTGAAGACATTCCCAGAAAATTCGAGATATACATTTCATTTGTCATGAAAATATCTTAAACATATGATATTTTAATCAACATCGTTAGAGCCATTTATGTGAAAATTAAAACTTTCGAAAAATGTTCCATGTAAAGGGTAATCTGGGGTGGGGGATTTTCTTGAAAACCTTCGTGCCGCATCTCTGGAGGATATTGAACCTCAATACCACGTTTGGTGTTTATCCGACTGTTCGTTTCTGAGTTATGCTGTCCACAGACACACACGGACATGTTTCCAAAAATGCTTTTTTTGGATTCAGGGGTTCTCAAAACATATATTTCCGGTGTAATCTCGGTATCGAATTTTTGAGTGGAATACAATACTTCCCCTACTTACTATACGTAGTAGAGAAAGTAAAAATATATTTTCGTTGAGTTACTTTAAAGGGACAAGATACTCTGAAATGAACAAAAATCACATTTTTGGTTTTAGGCACTAATAAAATCTCTATTATTTCCAGTTTCAGGAAATATATACTTTTTGGGAGTTAAGAGGTTTTTAAGACATTTAAATACCATTTAAATGCTAGTCTGCATTCCTTTAAAGCTGTCATGCAATGCCCCTTTTTAGAACATTTTTGTATCTTTCAACAACAAACGACTACTTCATGCCCAGCGAGCAGTTTAGCAATTAACAAAAGAGACCAGGACCAAGAGAAGGCAATCCAGGAATGAAGGTGCAGATGATTATGACCCTAGAATGTACTGAAGTGAGTCAGAATTTTAATCTTCAAACTTTAAATTCAGTTTTCTCAAAACAACATTTTTGGATACTTATGTACTTAGAAAGTACGAGAGGTAGAGAGCTGAAATTTTCAGTACATGTATACAACACATAGTTAAACTTTTTGAACCACAATCATAATTTATAAGGTATATTAGTGATATTAAGAAAGCAACAACATTGCAAATTTTCCACATTTTTACTTTTTTTACTTTTAAAATAATTTTGTTTTAATTTCTAGTGAACGGATATACGAGGGCTGATCAATAAAGACTGAGATTGATTTTTTCCTGTAGCTTTTTTGAGAGTTTCCTGTCTCTACCATGAATATTTGAAAAGAGCAGGGTTTCATGTATAATGTCCATAGACGGCAGTACTATCGTATCGGTAGGTTGGTAGTAATACTGCATATTGTTGACCCTAGTTGAATTTCGCATACCACAAAATGAAGGCGACACGAGAGGAGCAATAAAATTTTGTTTTCGTTTAAATCATACAGCCTTTGAAACTTTGGAAAAGCTGAAGCAGGCATACGGTGAAGATGCACTACCTCGTGCAACAGTGTTTTGGTGGTTCAAGGACTTCAAAGTAGAGCGAGTCCTCTGTGCTAAGCAAGGTGGGCCTGGTGCTTCGGCTTCTGCTATGACTGAAGTCAACATCAACACAGCTGCTGTGATTGTTGTTCCCACTCACACCACTGTTACAGCAGCGTACTACACGTCAGTATTGGCTACACCGAGGAAGCACATTGCAAGGAAACATCCAGAACCTATCACAACAACGTGTGGCCTCACGTTGCAAATAAAGGCCAGGAATTTTTGGCTAAATTCAACATTACCTGTGTGCCGCATCTGCCTTATAGCCCCAATCTTGTCCCCTGTGATTTCTTTTTATTCCCATCACTAAAGGCAAAGCTCTGGGGCATTCGATTTGAGAGCACTGAAGCAGTGCTGAAGAGAAGTGAGGCGATTCTCAAAGACCTGACAAAGAATGGCCTGTACCATGTGTTAAAGGACTGGCAGAGACGCTATAAAAAGTGAATTCAAGTAGGAGAGGACTACTTAGAAAAAGACCATGTCAACATTGAAATGGAGTAATAAATATCTGTGAAAAAAAATTAGTCTCAGTTTTTATTGATCAGCCCTCGTACATAGCTAAATAATTGAGATTCAGAAGATAGCTGATTATACTAAGAACAAAGTGTGAATCTGTATTGCAAGCAGCATCAGAGAAAATGATACATGAATTCACAAGTTTTAAGAGTACATTTTATTATTTTTCTGCTGAATGAAATAATTTTTACGGACTCAACCACATAAGCTATCACTGCAAGCAACCACTTGAAATAATGTTCATGATTATAGAATAATTCAAAAATATTTCAGGAAAAACTATTGAGAATTTAAGAGCAGTGATAATTTAACACACTTAATGTGTAATTTCCATATGTTCAGACTACTTGTCCCCCTTAATGAAGACTATAAATTCAGTCTCAGTCGTTCTTAGAAATTGAAACTGAAAGTACTCAATCTTGCAGTGCAAAACACCTCTGGATACTTGCCATTTCTCAGGTTAACCAGAACTCATGACGTTTATTGTTATATAACGACCAATATTCAGCCCATTTATCCTACTACAACTAGTGAAGAAGTTTAACATACAGATTGTAGCGAATATAAATACACGTGGACGTGGTTCTTCTTCTTTTTCTTCTTTTATGGGCGGAACCTGAGGTAGATGTATCTTATTTCTTCATCCTTTAGGTTTTCTGGTCGTTATTGAAGCTAGATTAACCAGTAAACGGTTGAACATGCACGGATTTTATTTTCAAACCAATAATTTCGTCTCTCGTTTGTCATATCATTAACGATTTACTGCTTACATTCCCTCTTATAACTTCATTTTTACTTTCTCTACTAAAACTATTTTAACTCAAAAATGAAAAGTCGTATAAATACTAAACTTGGTATTTGAGTTCAGTATCTTACAAGGATGCAACACAAAGATTTTCAAGAAAATTTCCCCATCCCAACTACCCTTTACATGCAACATGTTTAGGAATTTTTTATTTTTACTTTCTCTACTACGTATAGTAAGTAGGGGAAGTGTTGCCACCCAAAAATTCGATACCGAGATTTCACCGGAAATACATGTTTTGAGACCCCCTGAATCCAAAAAAAACATTATTGGAAACATGTCCATGTGTGTGTCTGTGTGTCTGTTGTGTGTCTGTGTGTGTGTGTGTCTGTCTGTCTGTCTGTGAACAGCATAACTCAGAAACGAACAGTCAGATAAACACCAAACTTGGTATTTAGGTTCAGCATCTTCCAAGGATGCGACACGAAGGTTTCCAAGAAAATGCCCCCCACCCCAGATTACCCTTTACATGGAAGATTTTTCGAAAATTTTAATTTTCTCAAAAATGGCTCTAACGATTTTGATTAAAATATCATATGTTTAAGATATGTTTATGAAAAATAAAATGCATATCTTGAATTTCCTGGGAATGCCTCCAAAAGTATTCTTCATTGTGGACGACTTTTGTATAACCGGTAAACCATAAGAGATAGAAAAAAGTTTACTACACAAGAAATGTAGATCGCGTTAAAATACACAATTTATGTCATATACATTTTTTTGTTGAGTGAACCATTTTCGAGATATTACTTGTTATTCCCTTAAATTTTTCAATACTTATTTTCTCAAATGGGAATTCGTTATTCATTTTTTTGTCTTGGATATGCAAAGAGTATTAATCTGTGGCAAAGGGAATGGTGCTGCACCTAGCAACCAGCTGTAAAGAGATATGTATGTGCTTAAAGGCTACTGTATTTCTATATTGCCCTTGTAAATATATATTCCCCTTACATCTACAAGAAAATTAGCAATAAGATAGACTCTGCAAATGTTTATCTCGATTAACATGAAGTAGATGGAGAATAAGCGTTTGTATAAATAGTTTGTACAAGAGTAGAGAAAGTCATGTGAGTGTAACACATCAGATTTTTTTAAAAAATGCTCTCGCGACTTTGATTAAAATATAAAACATATTAAAGATGTTTACATGGCAAATAAAATGTATATCTTGAATTTTCTGGGAATAGCCTAGAAAGTACTCTTCATTCGGAAGGAATTTTGTATAATCTTGTATAACTGGTAAACATTAAGCGATAGACGAAAACGTACTACACAGGAAATGTAGATTTCTTTAAAACACACAATTTATTTAAAGTAAGTTTTTTGTGGCATAAGTCGTTTCTATTATATCCGTTACTAGAGGTTTGAATTGCTCAACACTTGTCATTCTTTTAGTCACATCGATTTTCAGTTGTCAGTATAGAGTTTAAAGGCCGGCATGTAGCTTCCAGTTCATAAAACATTGACTATCGCTGTTCCGTATCTATAACGAAATGTGTAATGTACCTATTTCTGCAAAGGTTTATTTGGATTAAATGTAGTAGATAGAAAAATAAGCTTTAGTAAGAATAGTTGTATACCCATCAATAAAGATAGAAGGTAGAGAAAGCTATTTGAATGTATCAATCTGATTTCTTTTTAGTTTAGTTTAGCGTTTTTTTTTAACCATTTAGGACATATCGGTCGATGAGGGAATGAAATAGGTGAAATGATATTTAAATCAGCCTGGGATCTATAGAGCTTAAAGTTATCGGATATTCAGCTTTTCGGGATCAGGGAAAACCCCGAGAAAAAAAACCTTATCCGGATAACTCACCGTAACCGAGGTTCGAACTCGGGACATCTTGTGCGAGGCAGACACGCTACACCACATCACACTCTAGAGTAGGTAAGTAGGGAAAGTGTTGCATTTTACCCAAATAATAACAATAATAGTAATAATGTAATAGTACACCCATCCCATAACACAGATGCATAAACACCCCCCCCCCCCACACACACAGAAACAACAGAGTTTGAAAAATGCTATGTTTTACTTCAAGGTAGCTTATATTATACACGTTATTTATTAAAAATCGGAAACTCACTGACATTTTTGGATAGGATTATTATACAGGGTGATTCAATGAAACTACATTTTTACAGCTGCGTAGTAAGCATTAATCATATTGTTTATCTAAATTAACAAATGTGAAACTAATTCCAATAATGTGTCGTTTTATGCAACACTAGAAAACATTTAATTTATTAAAAATTATGCCCCTTAATTTCTGTAACCATATTCTGTGACTACGATGCATTTCGTCAAAAGATTTGAATAAATCTTGCTTTTTAAATACTCCCAGGAAAGTGTAGTCACAGAAGAATCTGGGCAACTTGGAGACAATAAAATGTCTCCAATTTTCGAGATGAATTGTATCCTATAAATCGACGTACAACTGTCATTAAATTTCTACCTATGTGTTGCATAGCACCATCTTGCTGGAATCGTTATGGATGTTTCCTGTAGATCTTAGAAATTAGTAGTATTCCAGCTGAACTGGAACAAAAGTGGTTTGACGATATGCAACGGAAGTGACGAATTGTTACAGAAATGTAGGCCATTTGGGGATACAATTTTCAAGAAATTTAACGCTTTCCTGTGTGACTTAAAATGGAACAATATTGACATTAAGGTAAGACAGCATTTTTTATATTTTGAATATTTAAGATGTGTACAACAATAATGTATAGTCAGAATTATAATTTTAAGTATACAAGATACTTAATTTGCATATTAATACAGTCCTGTTTATGTAGCACACACCCCTTTTACAGACTTTCTTTTATATGTCTAAGTTCTGCAAAATACAAGAGACAGGTTTCTAAACTCAGTCGATGGTGGACTACATGAGAACCAAGTTTGGAAATTTTCTAAATAACTGAGTGGAAACGTTTTCATAACATTTTAAACCTGCTTTTCCCATTTTAATAATGTTTGGCGTTCACATACACAGTATTAGTGCACTTATGAAGCTACCAGCCTGAAATTATTACTGCTTGTTAATAACACTTTAATAAGTAAGTGTATGAATGGAATTTGCTCAGTTCTAAAGAGTTCATTTTTCAAAAAAGGATGTTGAACATTTACTGGAAAAACTAGATAATTTTCTCTTAAAAGTATGCTTTAAAAAAGTTAGTTTTTAAAAACGCTTATTCAGATTAGAAATTCATGTTTTAAAAACAACCTTGAGGCAGTACTTATAACACTTGAGTGGTTTCAGTTAAATTATACAATATATAATTTCAATAACAGCCCGGCTTGAAGCAATATGTATGTAACAGTCATTGCGTATGCTTATATTATTGTAAACATGTTCAATAATGTTATGTGAATGCATTACGTAATTTAATAATGTAAGAGCTGTGAGAAAAATAAGTTTAAAGTTGCTAACAATGAGGTAGTCTTGAGGCAATAATGAGTTTGAGAGTTTAAATGTTACTAGTTATGATTAGAGCAACGATAATGTAAATTCCGTGACAGTTTAAAAATAGCCAATCAACAGCCAGAAAAAGCTTTAGTAAAATGCAGGTATTCTATTGGACTAGGATTAGCCAATCAGAGACTTGAAATACAGAAGTTTACAGGTTTTTACGGTTGAAATATGTTCAGTTGCCTGCAGACCTTGGTAGTGACCGGATGGAAGATGTGTTCTCTAGAGAAATATTACGTATTCGTGTAAGATGTAGAATAAGTCTACACGATAAAAATGTGCAAGTATTAAATTAAAGAATCTCACAGCTCTTGATATCAGTGTAGTGCTATTTAATTTGTGCCAAGGATTAATAAAAAAAGTGAATTTAAACTTAAAATATGTGTAAGCCTACATTCTTGTCGTACCACGCCCTGATTAAGAGAAACATGTCTCTAAAGTAAGACTGACGCCGAGGCAAACATAAACATATATATCTATAGAAGCAGTTTAATAACAAAGTTAATATTTATTTTTAAATTTGGAGCTTAACAACAAAAATACATCTTCAAATAGGCTTTACATATGTAGCAGCATATTACGTAACAAACAATACAACTTCAAATTGGCTTACCAAAGCGTGGTGCAAACTCCTACAACAACAAAACACTTTCTCAAATTGGCTCCCATACGTGGAGCTAAAATGAAAACATCAACAGTAACAACATACCACTCCTTCAACCTGCACAAATTTCAGGAACATGGCGCTAATAGTTATTTAATGAAGTACACCTCAACTCTGTAAATATAACTGGGCAACACAGGGAAGGCTGTATTACCTTAATATTGTAAATTTGTTAATTTATATAAATAATATTTCATAGAAAATTATAACAATTTGGTTTCATTGAGTCACCCTGTATATAGTAAATATGCTTAGCAGTAGTATAGAATGAAACGATGTACCTGTATGCACACTATACGTATTTCAATAGTTACCGACCGAACAGCAGTGTTTCTTCGTGTGTGTAGCATACAGCATCAGACATTCCATCGCGTCATGAAAAGAATATAATAATGATAGTAAAATAGCCGAGGGCCAAATATTTTCGTCCTTTGTAGTCTAAAATCCCGGGGTTTATTTCAATTTCCACACCACATTTCGTGCCGTCATTTCCAAGGAACGGTTCCAATGCCACCCAGAATGGAATTAAGTTAATAAACCCAGTTGGAGAACCTCTTGTCCATGTAGGAGGTCTCCACATATTTCGTCGGAAGTTAAAAGCCGAGGCAGTTTAGAAGCAAAAATGACTATTTTTACTATCCCTATTTTGGGTTCTAAATAAAATACAGTGTCTCTTTTAAAGGCTTAAAGAAAGAGTAGTTCCCCATTTAAGTGGAATGCTGTGTGATGTGCTGCTGGACATTGTATGCCCGTGTTTTATGTCTGACGTAAACCTTTACAGCGGTTGAAATGTGACCGCTTCCTTTCCTTCACAGACACATGAAACTAAATGGGGAGTTCTATCGTATTCACTGCTTCTTTTACTTCAGAAGCCTCACTTAGTCATTATGTGCGCGTCAAAATATATTACAAAACTTTTTCATACATGGATACGAGACAAAGCTTTGTAAATATCCTGAGTGTTTGGTTACAGTATATGTCTATCCTAAACTGGAAGCAATTATCGTTTTCAGGTGGGTTCTTTATCGTAGAGCATCTGTTAGCGTAGGTTTGTTCCCCTCAACTCGTCGTCGTGTCGTTCTCCGTGGTGTAGTGGTTACCATGCTAGCCTCTAGTTCCCGAGGTCGCGGGTTCAAAACCGGCGGAGGGTTTCCTTCGGAAGGGAAGTAAAGCGGTGGTCGTGTGTCGTAGATTTACGGCACGTAAAAGAACCTCAAGCCTGATAAAGAGGCCTCTGAGCAAAATTACCCAGTCTTTCAAGCCCAATATACAGGTGAGCCAAAAGACTCCGAACCGCCTGCGCGGTGTTTTTCCTGTCCGCGTTCTCGGCGCTCGTTGCTGTCTGCCGCTATCATAGAAAGACGCGGATGAAACCATACAACATTTTTAAAACAAGTTTTAAAGGCTTCACTTAACAACTTTATGAAAGGAGATGCTGAAACTGGCTACCGTCGTTGTCCAAACATTTTTGGCACATCTTTAGGAAACTATCCGTCATGACGGATGTCGTCTAATGTTTCTTCGGTAAGAACCGAACGTCGTCTTTTAGATTTCTTAGCCTGAACACTTCCTGTGGCCTGAAATTTACTGTAAAGTTTATGGATTGTTGTACGGCCTGGAACTTTTACACCTGGAAATCTTTTACAAATCGTACTTTCACTTGGAGAGCTGACCGAGTTAACACTTACGAATCATAAATAAATACACGCTGTGCAGTAGAAAGCACATAATATACTTTGTGACTAAGTACAGGACAAAATAATAAGTAACTCATAATAACTGAACTACATCACATCACCGTCAACTCAATACTGCACCTCACACTGCACAGCAACGTGACTTTGTTTATAGCAGCAGTGCGTTATCATGTTTTATCATATTTCCACACGCCCTGTGGAAAAACACGCGCAGCCGGTAATATTGTTGATAAAATACCCCTCCGGGGTAACTTAGAACATAAAGTGTGTAAGACAAACCCACACACGCTGGAAGAAAATATCCGCCAGGAAATTTCTCAACGTGAACTACGACGATAGTTTCCTAAAGAGGTGCCAAAAATGTATGGACGGTGTCCAATTTCAGCATCTCCTTTCGTAAAGTTTATAAGTAAAGCCTTTAAAATTAGTTTTAAAAATGTCGTATGGGTTCATTCGCGCCTTTATACGATAGCGGCAGACGGCAACGAGCGCTGAGGACGCGGACAGGAAAAACACCGCGCAGGCGGTTCGGAGTCTTTTGACTCACTCTGTAGAATCGGACGCTAAGGACCATAGCAGTTAAAGAGCGTCCATAAATAAAATTCAATTTAATTTTAATTTCTCCGTGGTGTAGTGGTTACCATGCTAGCCTCTAGTTCCCGAGGTCGCGGGTTCAAACCCGGCGGAGGGCGATGCATTTTTCTCGGGCGTGAAAATCCTTAGCATTCCTTCCTTCGGCAGGGAAGTAAAGTCGGTGGTCCTGTGTCGTAGATTTACGGCAAGTAAAAGAACCTCAAGCCTGATAAAGAGGCCTCTGAGCAAAATTTCCGGTCTTTCACGCCCAATATAGAATGGTACGCTACGGACCATAGTAGTTAAAGAGCGTCCATAAATAAAACTCAATTCAATTCCCACTGAACTCACGAAACGTGGTCAAATAAGCTGAAATTTCACACACTAGACATTGAGACATTACAAAAGTTACATATTTTGCAAATGTACAATATATTATATGGATATTTGGACGCGCTTTCCCGACAAAAATATAATAAATCTTATACGTAAAGCATTTTAAACATTCCATTTGCATATTACATAAAATCATTATTTTCTGAGAGCTAGTAACAAGAAACTTTGTATTTGTCTTAGCTAAGACATTAGTATTGTATTGTATAAATTTCAAACCAAATTAAGACAATTTGATTATTTCGAAAACGACTATTATTGCAAATATTTTTACTTTCCATACCACGTATCTAGTAGTAGAGGTGGTATTGCATTCCACCCAAAATTTTTGATATGGAGATTTCAATGTAAATACATGTTTTGAGATCCCCTGAATCCATAAACAATTTTTAGGAAAATGTCTCTGTAAGCGTGAACAGCATTACCAAAAATTGAAACGTTAGATAAATATGTGCCCGAAGTAATTTTATTATGAACTAAAGTTTTCAGTGTATAATTTGATATGTATATGATATATGTGTACAATGTGAAAACCATATAAATAGTAATTTTTGTGTATAATGTAATATTTGTCGTGTACATAATGTTCCTGTTTAACTAAGTTTAGAATGTCTTGAAATCTGCAGTTAGGGTAGAAATATGCGGATCGCATGTGCAGCGAAACGGGTGCGTTAGTTTAGGGTAAGTTTTTATGACTCTATTTGTTTCCGCTCCAGAAGTATGGAGCGAGGCAAATATAACACAGAACGGCAGTTTTATCAAGAGAAGCCCGGGAAAAAGGTCACATGATATACACAAACTGGACAATAAGAAATCCGATACCAAAATTTTAGGTGGGAGATTGTGATCTTTAAATAGTCGAGATTCAACCCAAAATAAAGCAGTACACAGTTTACTTTCAGATTACGCAATTCACAGTTGACTTTTAGATATGAACAGTTCGATACTCCGGCAAGCGAAATTGGCGCGCAAATTGTGATAAGTGAACAGGAACATTATGTAGTGTTAGAGTGAGGAAGTAACAATAAATAGCCAGAAACCAAACATTACAGTGAGTAGTAAATTCTCCTCTGAGCTCCTAGTACCACCACTGAGATCAACGAGCTTATTGACAATCATGATAGGAGAGTCCATGCAAACATCACCGCTGAAAACCAACTAGCCAGGGTAACAGCGAGAAGGATAACAATACGAAGCCACGTCGGATGGAGAAAACAGGTACAGTGAATTTTAGCATTACTTCTATCTCTACCACTACACCGCGTTCGACTCCAACCCGAGCGGGCATCGAACCCGGGACTGCCACCAACGGCGCAGTCTTTGAAACAATTAGAGAGGGGTACCGACGCAAGGTTCAGTACTTTCCAAACATACATGAAGATTTTCAAAAAAAACTCCCCACAAACATGAAACCTTTTCCAGATTTTTTGATTTTCTGAAACATGGCTCTAACGATTTTGATTAAATGACATATATAGAGAAAGTGACATATGAAACGTAGGCACATCTTCAATTTGCTGGAAATACCTTCTGAAGTCCTTTTTATTCGGAAGGAAATTTTAATAATCTTGTATAACCGGCGAATGTTATGCGATAGACGAAAACGTACTACACAAAAAATATAGATTTTTGTTGTCCCTGTTTTTTCGCTTTATTAATACCGTGTTTTTCTCTCGTTTACCGATTGGTACCGCAAATAGTGTTACGCAACACAGACACAAACACCCATGACTGTGGCGGGACTCGAACCTTTGATTCTAGCTATATTCTCCAGCGACCACGGCCGGACTTTAAACCATAATTTATTTTAAATAACCTTTTGTGAATCAGTGATTTCCGGGATATCCCTTATTAAGTTCGAATTGTTTGATAATTTTGTTCATTCTTTTCAAGTTCTGTCGATTTTCAGCTTTTTCTCACAATGTCGTGGAAACAGTATGGAATCTTAAGGCCAGCATGTATACATTAATGAACATGCTATTTCTACAATAACCAAAATTTTTTTATTACTCTATTTATTTTTACATCGCTTTAACTACAGGGTCATATAGCGACGGATCTGTTAGTGGATAACTCTGAGATCAAGATGCGGCGGACAGTTAGCCTTCTAGGTCTCATCCTTGTAACCACCCGCTTCGTTGTGTCCACAGAGACCATGGTGCATTGCAACTGGATCTTCTGCTTAGTGCCGTGCAGATGGTATTAGGGTGCCGTCCAGTCTAACTGCCGCTTTCATATAGAAAGGCGGATTTAGCCTTCTAGATCTCATCCCTGTAACCACCCGCCCCGCCATGTCCACAGAGACCCTAGCGCACAGCAACTGGATCTTCTGCTTCGTGCCGTGGCATTAGGATGCCGTTCACTTCACCTGCTTACATTGTCTGTGGATAGATGGCACAGCATTCGATATAACTACCTACTTTTCATTTTTACTATTGCTTTAGACTTAAGGTGGAACTTTGGGTCGTGGTATTAAATATCCAATACAATATTTACCTTAGCGACTGAGGAAAACCAAGAAAAAACCTCAGCCAGATTGGTCGGTCCACGGGATTTGAACCCAGATGCAGGCCACAGACGTTACCGACCGAGCCATCTCGCTCGGTTGTACCAAGGTTTTGTCTTTATTTTATAATTTCCCGGTTATGTGAAGTTAATAGGAATACAAAGGACGTTAGCTGTTTTTAAAAGAAAAATCAAGATTGGCAATGTGACAATCTTATGTTTTAATCAAAATCATTAACGCCATATCTGCATAAACAAAAGTTTCGCGTGGGGGATTACTTGAAAATTATCACTTTCAACCCTTGGTGGGTTATTATTTGACTCCATTTTTTTATTCTATTCAAAACCCGCATAGGACTCCCGCGATCGGATTAGTTTCTTTTTCCCTCGTCTTTCTTCCTTGTTTAGCCTCAGAATATACTTATACAGAAACAACAGGAAGAAATCAACACCGTGTTTGTTACCGTTTTACCGACTTCATGACATGACTTCATTTTATTGGCTGGTGGTGTCGCCTTGTAGATGCTATCACGTCTTGTGCTGTGAATTGTGATTGTTGGAAGCTATATTTTCTTAAACATGTGTGCCCTTTACTCAGAAACTACGGAAGCTACAAAGCTCAAAATTCCATGCTAATTAAGGTACAAAATTGTTTCTGAGTGTGATACATTTTAAAACGTTCAACATTTTGTCTTACATTTATAAGCAAAAAATTTCAAGTCAGCTTCATCAGAGAGATAAAACGTATAAAATCTTAAGTATTATCATTAAATAAATTTATTTAGTTCAATGGTATGAAACACAATATCTTAAAGGGTATCCAAACTCTGCTTTAAGCAATTTTTGGGGAAAATGAAACCAAAATGTCAATATATTCTTGCAATTTTCTCACGATATATTTTTAGAGGAGCATTTCTTCAGGCAAGCTACTACACATATGGAGATATCACAGAGAGGTAGTTTCATGTATCTGATTTTACAGTGAACGTTTAATAGTTATCTATCAAGTACACACATAAATATACATGTTTGATTGGTTCAGTGAATGTCCAGATAAGCCATACACTTAAACTAAAGAGTGTTATGCAGTAAAATCCCAAACCCTGCAGCAACTAGAGGACATCAGGGAAGCATTTGAGAAGGTTGAATACCAATTTGAAGAAGTTTTGTTATTGTTGCTCTACGTAGGGCGCCAATTTGAAGAAGGTTCTTTATTTTAGGAGGAGTTGTATTGTAGTTCCACTGTGGGGAGCCGAACTTGATGTAGTAACTGTCCCACATATGGTACAAAGTTTCCGGTGGCCTTCGCCCCAATATTCATTTTCCGGTGGTCTTCGCCCCAAGTTTACTTTCCGGTGGCCTTCGCCCCAAAATTAGGAATCAATTTTGTATATTAATATTTTCTTTAAATATTATATAGGTATATTTATGTTTGCCTCGGCTGCGTCAGTATTAATTTGTAGAAACATGTATCTCTTAGTAGGGGGTGATGAGGCTAAAGAATGCAGGCTTACACAAATTATAATTTTCACTTCACTCCTTTTATTAATCCTTGACACGATTAAATAACACTTCACTGATATAGAGAGCTGTGAGATTATTTATTAATTGCACTTTTAAACACGTAAACTTTATAATATCCTCGCCCTAATTAATTTTCGTCTCACACTGGATACGTATTAAACTTCTCGAGGAACGCTGTCTAATAGCAACTGGCGCCTGAATTTGTACAATTTGCTCTACTTCAGTTTCTAATTGGCTAATCCTACTCCAATAGAATACTTTTATTTAACTTAAGCTTTTTTTCTGGTTGTTGATTGGGTATTTATAAACTGTCTCAAAATTTACATTATTGTTGCTCCAATAATGACTAGTAGCATTATTAAACTTTCTTACTCATTATTACCTCATTGTTACCTCATTATTAGCAACTTTTAACCTATAATTCTCACAGCTTCTACACTATTAAATTACCTAATACATTCACATAACGTAATTAAACATGTACGCAATAATATAAACATTAATACAGTGACTGTTACATACATTTTATATGTTATTTATACACATATTGCTTTAAGTAGGGCTGTTATTATATTTTATATTATATAATTAGACTGAAATCATTTAATTGTTAAAAATACTGCCTCACATTTAAAAATATTGATGGTGCGACTTCAGAACACATGAAGTAAAACACAATGCGTCTCGTCCATATGCGTCCAGCGGCGCAAGGAGGCATATTTCCAGCATCTTTATTGATGTACAGCTGTCTCAAATGGACCAGATTAAGATTCCCAAAAATTCCATTTCCAATTCCTATCTCTTCTGTTTACCTTTAGTCGCTTAATGAAGTATAATAGTCCACCCATGTTTTGGGGTAGGTGTATGTGTGTGCGTGTCCGCGTGTCTATGAACAACATGAAACATAAACTAAAAGTCGGTTTAATATCAAACTTTGTGTTTAAGTTTAGTATCTTCCAAGGATGCGACATGAACATTTTCAAGAAAATCCCCAACCTTGAATTACCCTTTACACATCCCCACAGAACATCTTTCTCTACTATGTATAGTAAGTAGGGGAAGTATTGCACTCCACCCAAAAATTCGATACCGAGATTTCACCGAAAATACATGTTTTAAGGAGCCCTGAATCCAAAATGAAGAATTTTTGCAAACATGTCTCTATCTGTGTGTCAGTCTGTGAACAATATAACTCCAAAAAAATACCAAACTTGGTATTTGACTTTAGTATCATCCAAGGATGCGACACGAAAATTTTCAAGAAAATCCCCCACCCCAGACTGCTCTTTATATGGAAAAATATTCGAATATTTTTTATTTTCTCAAAAATAACTAACGATTTTAGTTAAAATATCATATGTTTAAGATATTTTCATTGCAAATGAAATGTTCATCTTTAATTTTCTGGGAATGTCCCCAAAGGTCCTCTTCATTCTGAGTGACTTTCGTTACTGGTAAACTGTATGAAAGTTTTCTACTCAAAAATGTAGATCTCATTAAAAAACACAATTTATGTCACATACCTACATTTTTTTTGTCGAGTGAACCATTTCCGGGATATTCCTTATTATTTGTTTGAATTTTCCAATGGTTATACGTTTTCTCAAATGAGAATGCGCTATTCATTTTTAATGTCCCGAATATGCAAAGAGAGTGGAATGCTCCACATAGCAACCAGATCTTAAAGGATTTGACTATCGCTTAAAGCCTACCATATTCCCCTTGCACCTACAAGAAAATCAGCAATAAGTTTCTGCAAGTGTTTATCTCCATTAGCATGAAGTATATGGAGAGTAAGCGTTTTTAAAAATAGTCTGTACAAGAGCAGAGAAAGTCATGTGAGTGCAACATATCAGATTTTTATTTTATCTGACCTAGCTATAAAGATTTTGGTTAAAATGTCATATGTTTAAATGTTTACATAATAAATAAAATGTTTATCTTGAATTTTCCGCAAAAAGCCTATGAAATTTTCCTAATCTTCAATATATTTTTACAATTATGTATAATCTGTAAGGGATAGACAAAATCTTAGTTCACAAAAGATGTAGACCTCTTTAAAACACAAAATTTATGCCAAATAAATGTGTTCATGGCATTTACCATTTCCGAAATATTCGTTGTTATTAGTCTGAATTTTTAACTACTTTATATTTTTTTCAAGCACTAAATCGCTAGTAGTTTTTCTTTTTTCTGTTCCTTTTTTATAGCCATGAAGAGTGAAATTTAGCGACCCGCTTTTTAAAGCTCCGATTATCGCTTCATCTTTCTGTATATTTCTTGTATCTACAACGAAATGTATAATAAAATAATTTCTACAAATGTTTAACTCGATTAACTAGAATAAAAAGCTTTTATAAGAATAGTTAATTTCATAAACGAATTTTAGGCAATGTACAAGAAGATATCTTGGCAAGGAAAGGGTCTGCTCAAACTTTTACTGGGCTTAAACCAGTATTTGCCATTCCTTTAAAATCTTTTCGAATAACCACTGCTGACTAGATTAATAATCACCACCAATTGTGGTGGATTCAAATAAAAGGATGCAAGCGAATAATGAATAAAATATTCGCCTCACTCACTGACGATATACTTAATCTCAATAGATCCCAAATAAACCTGTTAACCGGACTTTTAACGTTACATTGTAAATTATGGAAACGCCTACATACAATGGCAACCTTTAAGTATGCAGGTTATTTAATGAAGAGGATGAAAGTGCCTACCATCTTCAAATACGAAGCGCTGTGTACAAAAAGATTTGAACTACTGGGGTTGCTAAGCCCAGATGATCATCTCCCCAAGAAAAAAATCGTATGTGATACATTCATATAACTTTCTCCACCCTTTATCGTTTATTAGTGGGTATACAAACTATTCTTACTAATGCTTATTTTTATATCTACTTCATTTTAATCCAAATTAACTTTTACAGAAACAGCTACATTACACATTCGTTATAGATACAAAGGAAACAGCGATAGACAAATGTTTTAAGAACTGGACGCCCTACGCCGGTCTTAAAATTCCTTACTGTTTCCATGCAATCGCGGGAAACAACTGAATGGTGATAGGACTTTAAAAGAACGCCTAAGTATTAAACAATTCGACTACTAATAACCGAAACCTCGAAATACTCATGCCACAAAAAGTTATCTGAAATAATTTGAGTCAAGATATACATATTATTTGTCATGTAAAATATCTTTAATATATAGTATTTCAATCAAACTCCTTAGAGCCATTTTTAAAAAAACCAAAATTTCGAACAAGTTCCATGTAAAGGATAGTTCGAGATAAGGGTAATCTTTGTGTCGCATCTCTGGAAGTTTGGTGTTGATGCGACTATTAGTTTTTGAGTTATGCCGTTCACAGAAACACGCACACAAACACACACATGGACCTTCTTCTAATTAAAATGGCCTCAAAATATGCATTTTCGGTGAAATATCGCTATCGAATTTTTGGTTGGAATGCAATACCTTCTCTATCTATTGTCATTTTTGGTATTGAAAGTAAAAATTAGTTATTAACCTACAGCCCCTTATTAAAGGGACAGGGCTATTTAACTAAACTGTCGTCTTCCGTGCTGTAGTGGTTACCATGCCTCTAATTCCCGGGCGTAAAAAATCCTTAGCTTGGCTTCCTTCGGAAGAGAAGTAAAGCCGGTGGCACCGTGTCGTAGACTTAGGACGCGTAAAAAAACCTCAAGCCTGATAAAGAGCCACTGAGCAAAATTTCCAGTATTTCACGCCCAGTATAGATGGGAGGATAAGAACCATAGCAGTTAAACAGCGTCCATAAATAAATAAAAATTAATTAAAAGGATAAAGATAGGAGATAATGTAATGAAGTGTTAAGGACAATCGTAACCCGACTCTATATTTACATGTCAACTCAAGAATAGTTTGTGGAAGAGTCAGTAGAAAAACTCCTATAAATGCAACACATAACTTTTTACTTTCTCTACTACGTATAGTAAGTAGGGGAAGTATTGTATTCCATCCAAAAATTCTATATCAAGATTTCACCAGAAATATGTTTTGAGACCCCCTGAATCCAAAAAGAGCTTTTTGGAAACAAGTCTGTGTGTGTGAGTGTGTGTGTGTGTGTGTGTGTGTGTGCGCGCGCGCGCGCGCCTGTGAACAGCATAACTCAGAAACGAACAGTCGGATAAACACCAAACTTGTTTATTTAGGTTCAGTATTTTCCAGAGATGCAACACAAAGGTTTTCAAGAAACTCCCCGCACCCCAGATTACCCTTTACATGGAACATTTTTCGAAAATTTTAGTTTTCTCAAAAATGGCTCTAACGATTTTGATTAAAATATCATATGTTTAAGATATTTTCATAACAAATAAAATGTATATCTTGAATTTTTTGGAAATGTCTCCAAAAGTATTCTTCATTGTGAACGACTTTTGCATAACTGGTAAACCATAAGAGATAGACAAAATTTTACTACACGAAAAATGTAGATCGCGTTAAAATACACAATTTATGTCATATACATTTCTTTTGTTGAGTGAATCATTTTCGAGATATTGCTTGTTATTCCCTTAAATTTTTCAATACTTATTCGTTATTTATTTTTTTGTCTTGCATATGCAAAGAGTATTAATCTGTGCTGCACATAGCAACCAGCTATTAAGAGATATATGTATATGCTTAAAGGCTACTGTATTTCTATATTGCCTTTGCAAATACAAAACAAAGGGAACATAGTACGCCTTAAACGATAGTCAAATATTTTTAGAACTGGTCGCTATGTGTAAAATGTAATTCACTTTGCATGTCAAAAGATCGTTTCTGCAAATTTATTTACTATAGATTCAAAACTTTATACAACCAAAATCCCTTCTATAGCAAAAGGTTTTGCTCTTCAGTTTTTAGTAATTCCCTCAACCAAAACAGGTTTGTATAGGTATGATTGCTAAGACTTCTGAGAGAGTGTTTGTGTTTTAATAATAAATTTTTCGTTAATTAAAATGGGAAGGAATCAAAGGATTGTGGGGCTGCAGACAATGGCGATGGAGCCAGACGATGTTGTCACCTAGGATGTCTCCCCATTTGTCTCGTCTTGGACCGTGTTTTATGGCTGCTCGACTGGTCCGGACCACACACGATGACGCTGCTCCATGTGAGACGTCTTCATTATGTGTAGGAGAAAGAGACTGCCTCAACTCCTACATTCTGACCTTCATTTCGGCAAATAAAACGGCACTCCACATGCGCAGTGCATATACTGTAAACAGCAAGAAGTGCTCCATTAAGCCATCTTATCCTTTACTGTGGCTACCTTTTATACCAAACATACAAAACGTATTATATCCGACACAAAAATATGAAATTGAGGCAGTATTTGTAACACTAAAATGATTTCAGTCAAATTATATCATATAAAATATAATAACAGTCCGCCTTAAAGCAAAATGTGTATAAATAACATATAAAATGTATGTAACAGTCATTGTATTAATGTTTATATTATTGTGTACATGTTTAATAATGTTATGTGAATGTATTAGGTAATTTAACAATATACGAGCTGCGATAATAATAGGTCAAAAGTTGCTAATAATGAGGTAATAATGAACTGGAAACTTTAATAATGCCACCGGTAATTCTTGGAGCAACAATAATGTAATTTTTGAGACAGTTTATAAATAGCCAATCAACAACCAGAAAAAAACTTAAGTTAAATAGAAATATTCTATTGGAGTAGGATTAGACAGTGTTCCTAACCGGACGCGAGACGCGTCCTCGAGAAGTTTAATACGTATTCAGTGTGAGACAAAAAATAGTTTACGTGTTAAAAAGTGCAAGTAATTAATAAATAATCTCACAGCTCTCTATAACAGTGAAGTGTTATTTAAATCGTGTCAAGAATTAATAAAAAGGAATGAAGTAAAAATTATGATCTGTGTAAGTCTAAATTCTTAGCCGCACCACTCCCTGCAAAGAAATTCATGTCTCTAACAATAATACTGACGCAGCCGAGGCAGTCAAATTACAAAGTTAATATTACTTGGGGCGAAGGCTACCGGAAACAGTGTACCATACGTGGTCTAACAATACAACTCTTTCCTCAAATTGGCTTCCATACGTGGGGCAGAAACTATTTTCCTCAATAAAAGGATTTCCCCATAAAAACCTTTTTACTTTGCCTGAATTTAAACCCGTTCTCACCACTCTCTCTTTTCCGTGTGAAACTTAGAGTTTATGAGATGTTTTAAAAAACTGTAACAGACTTTTACTTTCTCTACCAAGTACATTGTAGGTAGAGAAAGTATTGCATTCCACCCAAAAAATCGATATCGATATTTCAGCGGAATATATGTTTTGAAACGCCATGAATCCAAAAATAGTATTTTTAGAAAAAGATCCATGTGTGTATGCATCTGTGAAAAGCATAAAGCAAACCAAAAATTTCAGATAAATACAAAACTTGGTATTTAAGTTCAGAAAATAGCAAAGATACGACTCAAGGATTTAACTTGCTAATTACTTTAATTACAGCATTTTTTTTTTGAAATTCACAATTTTCTCAAAAATAGCTGCAACGATTTTGTTTAAAATACCACATATTTAAGATATTTATATGAACTTTCTGGGAATAACCTATGAAGTCCTCTACATTATAAATGAATTTTATATACCTAACTGTAAGAGATACACAGAATCTTACTAAACAAAAAATGTTGACCTCCTTAGATAAAATTATTCGTGGGATTAACCATTTCAGAGATATGCTTGTTATTAGGCTTGAATTATTAAATATTTTTCTCGAGAGGAAAATCCCTATTTCCTATTTCCGCGCGGTTGCTCTAACGACTGAGCTACCATGGCAACTTGCAGGTAGACATTAAATTCCCCAACTGATTCGCATATTTCCCTGTAAATATTTGAATTTTTGTGCATTGAATTTTTCAGTCGTCTAATTCTACCTTTCCAACCTTGTCCACACGGCTTGTGTGGAAGAACAGTTAATTCCAGGGGAAGTAATGTATTCCACTTAAAAATTCGATACCGAGATTTCACCGGAAATACATGTTTTGAGACTTCCTGAATCCAAAAACGCACTTTTAGAAAAACGTCCGTGGGCGCATGTATGTGTGCGTCTATATGTCTGTGAACAGCATAACTCAAAAACGAAAAGTCGGATAAATACCAAACTTGATATTTAGGTTCAATATCTTTTAAAGATGTGACACGAAGACTTTCAAGAAAATTTCCCACCCCAGAATACCGTTTACTTGAAACATTTTTTAGAAAATTTTGATTTTCTAAAAAATGGATCTAACAATTTTGATTAAAATATGATACATTTAAGATATTTTCATGCCAAATAAAATGTATATCTTGAATTTTCTGGTAATGTGCCCAAAAGTCCTCTTCTGTTCCGAACGACTTTCGCATAACTGGTAAACCGTAATAGATAGACAAAATTTTTCTACACAAAAAATGTAGATCTCGTTAAAACATACAATGTATGTCAGATACATTTTTTTGTCGAGTGAACAATTTCCGAGATATTCCTTGTTATTTATTTGAATTTTTTCTTACATTGTTTTTCACGTGAGAATACGTTATTCGTTTTTTGTCCTGGACATGCAAAGAGAATGGGATGCTCCACATAGCAACCAGCTCTTAAAAGATTTGACTATCGCTTACAGCCTGCCATATTTCGCTTGTACCTACAAGAAAATACGTAATAAAACAATTTCTGAAAATGTTTGTCTCAATTTATATGAAGTAGATGGAGGAATGAGCTTCTGTAGTAATAGTTTGATAAAGAAAGGGCAGAGAAAGTCATGGAATGTAACATATAAGAAATTTTAATTTAAAAAGAATATTCTTATAAATTGTATCACTAAAATCGACAGAGGGAGAGCATCTGAAAAAACCTATTACCTATTTCAGTGATTTGACTTCCATCGCGTGTATACTAATGTAAAACAGCGGTTTAAGCTTTGAAATTCAACCTCCATAATACTTAAAGGTCATGTTCCACCCCTGGTGGCATTTTTGGAGAACATTCTCTTCTTCAGAAGCCCATCTCGTCTTTCAGATATTCCAGGCCCATAATTAAAATGTACATATTTATTATCGAAACGGGGATGATAACATGAAACAATTTGTATGCTTGTAGTTAATGTAAGAATTAAAGGGTTGGTCGAGTGTTTTCCCTCTGAGATCTAGCTGGGTGGCAGTGCTCGCCTAATCCAGCATGCAGGACGCCCACCAGAGATTTAATTAAAGCGCTGTTGCGTAGCAGGTAGGGGAAGAGGGTGACCTCCCCCTCCGTGTAATTACAAATTATTGGCAAGAGTGTTTAGTGAACTGCCGGTTATCCCATCCTGACAGTTATATTGGAATGCCAGGGGGTGCAACTCTTGATTATTGCATTACTAGAAGGCGGTAATAACGCCACCACCCTTCTTGTCACTCCACCCCTCGGCGCAACACTTTGAAATTAGTTGTAATTGGATCAAGCTCAACAACGGACAAGTTATTTGAATAAAAATACTTTCGTTTCGCTACGCTTTCCTCACGTTTTTTGTCTTCGTTTTTTGGCTGTCAGCGCCTCTCGTGTCACCCAGCGAACAATTAGAGATTATTCAAACACGGGCGTTGTTAATTAAAGTCGCACTGTCCCTACTGAAGATTAACACTTAATGCGTCATCGTTATAACACTTGCAATATTGGTTGAAGCACGCCATGTGAGCTACTTGTACAAAAAGCGCCAAAGAAAATCTCACTGTACCTCGCGTCTACGTTATATTATTTATCGTTGTACGTGGCTTTGCGAAGCCATGGCCATTTCATTGGTTGCTTTAGGCTAAGGTGCAAGGGTGTGCCACTCCTTCTGCTAAATAGTTACAAAAATAACCACAAGAAAGGTTACAAAATGGCGTAGAAACGAAATCTATGTTTACGCTCTTGATCGTATTGGCTAAAAGAGAAAGAGGTAGAGTGAGTGCATTCAATTTGTCATACAGACCTCTTATCGTGATTGGTAGCCCATACCTTATCGGCTAATGCTTTGAAAGGGTTAAAAGCTAAGGGGAAAACCTGATGAGCACCCAGGTTAGCGAATTGTAGAATGTGCAATGTGAGAAGATTTTCAAATTAAAGCTTGAATGGTATTCATTAAATACATAGCAACACTTTATAACAGAACTGTATTCTCACAGTGGTATCAATACTTGTTGCTGCATAGAAGCAAACATGACGAAATAATAAATAAATCAACATTTTTTCCCCTCTTAATTCAAACTACAATTGGTAATATTCCTTTACTAACATATTGCTGATCATATGAGTACAACAGGATTATAGACAAAAATATAACCCAACTTTATTGCTATAATATGTATGTCATATTCGGTAAACCATATACTATTTATCTCTAGTTTCTAAACATGAACAGTCAACTATAACAAAAGAGTAATTTGCATTTAGTAAACGAATATTAATCATCTGCGGATGTTTTACGAGGAGTGCCCACTTTCTGACGAGTATGTAGACCGTTTTCCCCACTTTCCTGAGGTATTTTTATCCGGCGATTTACTACAAAAACACTATTATGCACTGCCGTTGCAATTGCTGTAACAGTGCGACCAGCCTTCCACGTACCCACGATATGTCCACGAGTAATTTCGCTAGTATACGGCATGACTGGTTCTGAGACAATAAACATGTTTTGGTTTCAGTAACACCAGAAAAAGCAAAGCCATCAACCTCTACTCTTTTTCCCCTTATTGCTGTGTTATTAAGCCGCCACTCTTTGCAAAGGTAAGGTGAAGGACAAGCCTCAAAATACCCCAGAAAACGATACAAAATCCGCCGAAGATTTTCTTTGGTGCTGTTTATACACAGTGTTTGCTGAAGCCTTTTCACTACCCTTCTCGACCCGTTCTCGTCATAATTAATAAATATAATAAATACATTTTATATTGTAGATACTTAATTGAAATTAATTATACTAAACCGCACGGAGAGTGGAAGAACAGTGTTGGAATCCCGGCTGTGGCATTGAATTTTTCAGTTGACTCTATATTTAAAATAAAGTAAAAAAAAAACAAATACATTAATATCATTTCAACTTTAACACAATATATCTTATATGTTATATTATTTATTAGTGGATATAAAAACTATTCTTACTAAAGCTTATTACTTTCTCTACTACATATAGTAAGTAGGGGAAGTACTGTATTCCATCCAAAAATTCGATACCGAGGTCTGTGTGATTGTGTGTCTGTGAACAGCATAACTCAAAGACGAAAAGTCGGATAAATACCAAACTTGGTATTTAGGTTTAGTATCTCCCAAATGCAACACGAAGATTTTCAAGAAAATCCCCCTACACCAGACTACCCTTTACATGGAACATTTCTCGAAGGTTTTGACTTTCTCAAAAATGGCTCTAACGATTTTGATTAAAATATCATATATTTAAGATATTTTTATGATAAATAAAATGTATATCTTGAATTTTCTGGGAATCTCCCTAAAAGTCGTCTTCTTTCTGAATGGCTTTTGCATAACTGGTAAACTGTAAGAGATAGACAAAATTCTTCTACACAAAAAATGTAGATCTTGTTAAAACACACAATTTATGTCATGTACTTTTTTTTGTCGAGTGAACCATTTCCGAGATATTCCTTGTTATTTGTTTGAATTTTTTCCAATATTTGTACTTTTTCTCAAGTGTGAATTCGGTATTCGTTTTTTTTTATGTCCTGGACATGCAAAGAGAATGGAATGCGCCACATAGCAACCAGCGCTTCAAAGATTTGACTATCGCTTAAAGCCTAACATATTCCCCTTGCACCTACAAGAAAATTAGCAATAAGATTAACATCTCGATATCTCAATTAACATGAAGTAGATGGAGAATAAGAGTAGAGAAAGGTATGTGAGTGTAACACATCAGATTTTTTTTTCTATCTCGAGATAAATCTTTGCAGAAATAGCTTAGCTGCATTAACGTTTCCTTATGAACTCAAAGGGAACAGCAATAGTCAAATATTTAAGAACTGGACTTATATGCCGGTCTCACTCTTTCCATGCAATCTCGGGAAACAGCTGAATGTCAAAAGGACTTTAAAAGAATTAAATAAGTATTGAACAATTCGTACCATTAATAACAGTATCTCGTAAACCGCTTATACCACAAAGAAGTTTGTTTGAATTAAACTGTGTTTTAATGAGATCTACATTTTTTATGCAGTGTGTTTTCGGCAATCTCTTAATATTTACCAGATTTCTTCTGGATAAAGAGAGCTTCACAGTCTATTGCCAGAAAATTCCAGATATACATTTTATTTTTCGTGTAAATATATGGTGTTTTAATTAAAATCGTTACAGCCATTGTTTAGAATATTTAAAAATTCTAAAAATGTTCTATATAAAGGATAGCTGGGGTGGGGTGTTTTTCTTTAAAATCTTCCGTTCCCATCTTTGAAGGTCTACTGAATTTATATGCCAGGTTTTGTTATTTGGTCATTTTACTTTTGAGTTATGTTGTTCATAAACATACACACATACGAACCTTTCTCTAAATTTTTAAAATTCAGCGGGCCTCAAAACATGAATTTTCGGTTAAATTTCGACACATAATTTTTGATTATAATACAATACTTCTAGATAGATGGAAGAAAAATGGGGAAACGTGCAGAGTTTAGCATGATTGAGTAAAATTATATTTTCTCATATCTTGCATAACATCCGAATTTTAAACCTCATTGCTGCGAGTTCCTGCAAATTTTGAGGCAAAGTTGTCATTCTTAAAATAACATAGTAATGGTGTCTCGTCTTTCATCTCGGTTAACCTCCAAAATACCTCGAAAAAGGGGAAGAAATTGCACACATACCGAAGGAACTGCCATTGCTCTCTGTCTCACTCTCTCGTGTTTTGTAGCATTCTCGCAAACTGTGAGCGGCATTAATTAAAACATTAAAATATTCACTAGCAAACATGTTTAACGAAGCTTCGTTAATTATAAAGTTGGCTACAGGATTGTCATGTCCGCCACTATTCTCGCTGTCGTCTAAATTAATTACCGCTGTACGCAATAAGAAAAGATGACAATCTCGTTAGACTTTCCAGCTTCTTTGCAAGCGATTCCTCGCATCAAAGATACCCGCGTTCTAGTTCATTGCTTTTGAGAGTAAAAATGTGGTATTTTTTAATCAAAGTACGAGACTAAAAGGAAAGTAATGACAGCGTAAGTACGAATCTACAGCATTACTAGCACGAAAGATCCACTTTGGATCGAGGTGCGAGGTATCTCTTCCTTTACTCTGTCATATCTAAAACAGCGTTCATTTATACACCTCACAACACTGGTTCAGGAAAGGCCGGTCTTGCCCTGATTGTGTATTCATACTTAAACAGATAATTAAAAAGTGATGTGAAGTTAATCTCCCAACTCATATTCTAATGATTGATTACATTAAAGCTTTATATGGTGTAGAGAAGAAAACTTGGAGAAATCATGCTTGAAAAGGGGTACCTTCAACGCTCAATAAAAGCTTAGGCAACGTTGAGCAGAAAAATAATTTATATAAACAAACTACAGAGAGAGCCAAAAAACTACGAACACGCTGCGCGGTGTATTTACTGTCCGCGTCCTCGGCGCTCATTGCCGTCTGCCTCTATCACAGAAAGGCGCGGATGAAACCATACAACATTTTTAAAACTACTTTTAAAGGCTTTACTTAACAAGAAGGGCCAATTTTTACTTTATTTACTACGTATAGTAAGTAGGGGAAGTAATTCATACCACCCAAAAATTTGATACCGAGATTTCACCAGAAATACATGTTTTGAGACCCCCTGAATCCAAGAAAAGCATTTTTGGAAACATATCCGTGTGTGGCTGTGAACAGCATAACTCAGAAACGAACAGTCGGATAAACACCAAACTTGGTATTTAGGTTCAGTATCTTCCAGAGATGCGATGCGAAGGTTTTCAAGAACATCCATCCACCCCAGATTGCCGTTTACATGGAACCTATTTCGAAAATTTTAATTTTCTCAAAAATGGCTCTAACGATTTTGATTAAAATATCATATGTTTAAGAAATTTTCATGACAAATGAAATGTATATCTCGAATTTTCTGGGAAAGTCTCCAAAAGTATTCTTCATTGTGAACGACTTTTGTATAACTGATAAACCATAAGAGATAGACCAAATTTTTCTACACAAAAATGTAGATCGCGTTAAAATACACAATTTATGTCATATACATTTTTTTGTTGAGTGAAGTATTTTCGAGATATTGCTTGTTATTCCCTTAAATTTTCCAATACTTATACTTTTTCTCAAATTCGTTATTCATTTTTTGTCCTGATAATGCAAAGAGAATAGAATACTCCACATAGCAACCAGCTCTTAAAATATTTGACTATCGCTTAAAGTCTACCTATTCCCCTTGCATATACAAGACAATTAGCAATAAGATTAACATCTCGATATCTCGATTAACATGAAGCATATGGAGAATAAGCGTTTGTAAAAATAGTTTGTACAAGAGTAGAGAAAGTCATGTGAGTGTAACACATCAGATATTTCTAAGAACGTCTTTTATTTGGATTCGAGGTACCTCAAAACATGTATTTGCAATGAAATCCCGATATAAGTTTTGGGTGGAATGCAACAGTTCTAGAGAAAGTTCTGGAGAAAGTAAAAATGTTATTGCCGATTTTCAAAACATCACATGAAATGTATGCAGAAAGGGAAAGACAAAAGGTGAGAGCGTTAGAGAGGGAGAGAATGAGTGTGTTGTAATGAAAGTACTAAGGGGGAGAGAGGAACAAAGACGAAAGAATAGAGAGAATGAGACAGAAACGATTATGGAGGGAAAGAAAAAGAGGGAGGGAAAAATGGTGCTTGAAAGTGAAGACAGAGAAGAATTGTTCTATCATTATTATCCTTGCAAGAATTAGGCACTATTGTCTGTTCCGACTATGACCATCTCTTCTACCTTCAGACCGATAGCTATTCACCAAAGCTGGAATTCTTTCAGGATTTATCCGGGATAGGTGTCTCCAATCGATTTATTTAATGCAGTAACACCTATAATATACTGTAACAGGTAATTCTGGTATTTTCGATTTTGGATGAATATTTAATAATTACTAACGTATACGCAGTTATACACATACCGGCGGCCGTTTGATAAACTCTATTGTTTTCCGATTACCATGGTAACAGTGTTTTTGTTACCGCCTAACATTCGTAAGATTCTTGCCTGCTTCGAATTCCGGGTATATCAAGTTACCTGACTGAGTGTTTTATTTCGGGATGTTCTTCTGCCCTTAAGGCACTTTTTAGGTGGTGTTAGATCCCCACACCTTTGTGCCTTCATTTCATAATTTTATGGTTCGTTTGGTCATCCATAAGAAATAAGCACACATTTGTGAATAGAATGGAAGAGCAAAACTTGGGAAAACTTGCATTACTAATCAAAATGTACATTTATTTCTGTGATCCAAGACTTCCTTCCTCCTAAAGCTCTACTGAGTTATAAAACATTCAGTTAATCAATAATATACTTAATGTTTGTGAAATGCCGAGAAAAGAACAGCATTATTGATATTGAAACAGGTTTCAAATAGGCATGTTGCAGAGGTTAATGGAAGATTGACTGTTGATTCTGGTAACAGGATATACAAGGACACACCTCGCCCGATACAGGTCGATTGTGGCTACCACCCCCAGAAGGAATGAATGAAGCAGGCTACAGATCGCAGTAAAATAGGTCACAGAGACGCGCAGAAGACCCTACTCGGAGTCGGAGTGCCCAGAGTGGGCGATAAACGACCCATACAACATCGGCAGCCCTCTGATGTCCACAGGGAACACTCTTTCCTTGAAGCAACTATGTGCACCATCTGTCCGGCACTGCCTAACACCGCCAAATCTGAAAGCACACCTGGAACACGAAAAGGAAACAGAATGAAACGGAATGAGGGAGATGTAGTCTGCTATAACATAGTTGGTTAATAAAATTGTCTTTCATATAACCCTATTATTACGCAAGTTAATGTGTGGACAGCCTTTATGTGCTATTCACCAACGAGAGCTGCAAGAGAGCGCCCTGGCATTTCGGAGTGGTGTTAACCAATGAGCACACTACTCTGAATTGATTGCTGTTTTCCAGTAACAATATGGGTCGGCCTGAGTGAAACCCTCAGACGAGGATTACACACTATAACAAAAACGGACTTGGCGAGCGGGATGGCTTAGGCGATAACGTCTGTGACCCACATTCGGAAGGTCCCGGGTTCAAATCCCGTGGGCCGACCAATCTGACTGAGGTAAATACCGGATTGGATATTTAATACTACAACGCAAAGTTCCACCTTAAATAAAAAAAATTGTAAAAATGAAAAATAGATGATAATAGCAAATGCTGTGCTATTTATCCACAGCCAATTAAAGCAGGTATGCTGGACGGCATCCTACACGACACGAAGCAAAAGATCGGACTGCTATGCACTAAGGTCTTTGTGGACACGTGACGAAGCAAGATGGCATGGTTACAGGGATGAGATCTAGAAGGCTAACTATCCGCCTTTCTATATGAAAGCAGCAGTTAGACTGGACGGCACCCTGATGCCATCTGCACGGCACGAAGCAGAAGATCCAGCTGTTATGCGCTAGGGTCTCTGTGGACACGTGACGAAGCAGGTGGTTATAGGGATGAGACCTAGAAGGCTAACTGTCCGCCACACCTCGATCTAAGAGTTATCCACTAACAGATTCATCATGATATGCCCAAGAAGCGACATAAAATAAATAGAGTAACAATAATAGCAACAGGCTGTATTGTTAGACCTATTGTTTCCGACAACCAGCCTGCTACCGGAAAAGTGGAAGGTTTAAAGAGGAAACTTGTGGAATTATATGCACAGTAAATGAAAACACCAGTTGCTACCAAACACACTTTATTTGTCACTTAGATGCTCAGTGTAGCACATATTTTACACTTGAGACACTTTTAATACACACACAGAACACAACTGATCTGTCGAATCGAATCACAACTGAACTGCTGAGTGGCAGCTAACAACTGAACTACTCTCGGCACTGTCCACTTTTAACTGTCCAAACTCTTCTATTCTTGACTGCACTTAACTTCGTAACTTCTTAACTAACTGACAGGAAAAGCTTATATAGGATCGCAAACAAACCGGAATGTTCTAGAATGGGAAGCTACTGGAAATGACTGAAAGGAATCTTCTGGAGCAGTAAAAACTGCGGGAGGGCGGCACATAATGGATAATGCTTCACCTGTCCGGCTGTTTTGAAGGCCGGTCGAGGGCTCCACCCAGTACCGGCCCGGGATGCGCTTACCGGAGACCCTCAGGTAGTTACGCGCGGGCGGTCAGAATATAAAGTAGACTTGTTGCATTATGAAGTGTTACACAATTCAAAAATATTTCAGGAAATATTTAACATTATTAACCGAAAGTAGTTAGCATAATAAGGTCTTGAATTATTTGTATATGGAGAAGTTATGAAAATAAATCATAACGGCTAAAGAAAAACCTCATATTTTACAAATTTTGGATTAATTTCAAGCATAGTCGTAAGATATTTTTAATAACAACGGCAAAGTGAACGGCAATTCATCTTAGAGATATATTTTGAAACAAATGCAATGCGAAAAATGAAGAGCTAAGTTATCACAACGAGCAATGATTTTGCGTTCTCCTGGTACGAAATTCGCCTACGCCGCCAGGAATTATGAACCGTCATCTCGGCCGTTAAACTGAAATACTGCGACGACTGACACCTTTAGGCATTTAACACATAATTAATCTGTGACAAGTTGACTCCAAATGCCCCCAATATTACGTAAAGGAGTTTTGAAATCCTTCTAGTTAACTGCTTAATAGCAGTGCGTCGTTACTTTACGATTCAAGTGTCAGCAGCATAGGTTAATGTGTTTATGGACAGAATGAAACAATTATAAACATATCTTTAAGGGGATTTTGTTTCTAAAGTGTGCCAAATTTGACTGTATAGATAATAGAAAATAACGCTTACTGAACCTATCATGATTCGAGACTACCTAAGAGTGAAGTGAATTATATTGTGCATAGAGTAGGGAGGAGTGAGGTGGCACATTGGGATGTTGTTTACCTGTGAGGCCTCTACAATCCGCTTCGTGACTAGAGGTACAATTTGTGTCTCTAATTCCGATGTATCCCAATTCATTTTCCACCATCACTAGACTGTACTGTTTACAGTAGCAAATAAGGTAGTGCATTGGGCTGTTTGTTTACATCAACAGCACTGTGTTTACGGAACCCTGTGGTAAGAATTACACATACATTGGTTACTAAATTGTCCCGAATATTTACCCTGATCAAACTATTCCACTCATATGCAGTCATCCAATACAGAACAATCACGTTCTAGAAAGTGTCAGATACAAACCAATCATAATTTTCTATATCATTAACTGAGGACCACACTCTATTATCGCAGGGTAATTACCCTACCTTCCTTTACGATTGGTGTATGCGTTCAGTGGGAACAAGTGTTAAATTTAAACAATAATATTCCATCTGAAAGGTGTAAAATCCTAGAACCCCGAAATAAACAGAAAGTATATTTGAAAAGCAAACACGACCATAAATATTTGGGCAGCTAACACAAAAAGGTAAGCGCAGAATATCATAGTTGCTGTGAACAGTTTTATGAGATCACATTATAATTTATTTTAAAGGTTTGAAATATTATCTGCATGATTCAAGACGATATTTTGAAAATCACTAGTAACATTACTGATGATTATGATAATAATTATAGTAATAATAATGTAGTTATTTAATCAATAACACCCAAAATAAATTTAAATGTGTATTATTTTTAGTGTCAAAGAGATTTAAGTGACATCCAGATTATTTTACTGATCGCCAGGAAATAAAATTACAAAATAATATGAATGTGTCTCAGACAAGAGACATGCATGCAATTAAGCCCTTTGTTCCAGTAATTTATTCTAATATGTAAATTAATCAGATGACAGTGATGATAATTTTACATAGTTACGTGAGAATTACAAACTACAATACAACGGTGAGAGTTATTTAATTACTTCTGAAACTAAATTCATTAAATTCACCTATGTCTGTTTCAAAAATATTAGGATTATTTTTACGCTGTAACGACATCATTATTTGCATTTAAAAATACATACCTAATGCTCTCAAAAACAAAACTCTTGATAAAATAATATTAAGGTTCTACTAAAGTTTATAACCAGACATAGGAATTTGAAAGCATTAAAGTCAGGACGGAAGGAAATAACTGTCACTGACGTTCTAGTACAGTCGTTTGGCGTTTACAGACAGCACTCAGGTCGGTTTTTTACCTAATTGCCAGAACAATAGCTTGCGGAATAATAGGTTTTATGTGCCGCTTCCCGCTCCAGAAGATTTCTATGGGCGGTTTCGAATAGGTTCCTCTTCTAGAAGGTTACGCTTTCTATGTGGGGCCTATATAGGGGACTACTCTGCCCAGTGATTTGAGTACTGTTACTTGAGAAGTTATGAAGTTCAAAACCGAGATGCCGAAGAGTTTGGACAATATCGATTGCAGTGATTTGATTCGACGAATCAGTTGTGTTCTGTTCTGAGTGTATGTCAGCAGTGTCTCAAGTGTAAAGTTTGTGCTACATTAGTACCTAAGTGATAAATAAGGCGTGATTAACAACAGCTGGTGTTCTCATTTGTTGCTGTAGTGGTAAAGGTTTGAGTGTAGATAATCCGAAGTCAACTGCTTAAGAATCTTATTGAAGTCATAGAAACAGTAATTCCAGAAGTACACTTTTTTGTATTGTAGTTTTTTAATAATTGGTTAACTACCTGAATTTTTAATATATAGTGCACCTTTTAACCGAATTCCACATTAGAATTGACACTGATAATTTCTGGCAGTTGGGAAGATTTAAAAGCTTTAACGTGAATTTTCTAAAAGCAACTGATTTGCATTTCTTATGCTTCTAACCATCTCAGTTATATTTAATTATTATTTGATGCATAGACATGTTATATTAGTTGAATCTCTTATCACCGAGTTAGAAGATTCCGAAAATTTTATGTCGGAGTTCTTTGGAAATTGAAAGGTGTATTTATGTATTTTGACATAATCTTAGGAAATCTGCATAGAGTAAAAATTTAACACTCACTTATAACGCATGTTCTGATTCATCACTGTTTATTCATACATAAAACTGAAACACTCAATAATTATAGCACACCTTACCTCTTCCAAAGGAATGGAGTACCATTATCACAATGAGATACCAAAATTACAAGTAATCTTAATTTTCCTAAATACCAAGTACTTGAGCAAGGACAGAGGATTTGTTTTACAGATAAATATAAATTTCCTACCCTGCTTATAACCTTTTTTGCAGAAATGATTCAGGATGGATTCTGAAGTCTGAGCTGCAGAGCTACAGACGCGTTTAAACATTCTTTTTGCTAGCTTTTGCGAACAAATTTCGTCTGTAACTTCTTTTTTTCACAATTAGTATGTAGTATATGTGACATTATAAAAATTATAATGATACTGCAAGCTTTGTTCATAGATTTTAATTTAAAAAGCACACTTCTTTGTCTTACACACAAATAACGCCGTTTTCTGAGCGTAAGCACATCTAGAATATCCTTGTATGCCTCTTTCGATACCTCAGGGGTATCTTTAGTAGGTGTATTAAAAATCGGATGTGTTACATTCACATGACTTTCTCTACCCTGTATCATTTATTAATGCGTATAAAACTATTCTTATTACAGCTTATTTTTCTATCTACATGCTTCATTTAATCTAAATAAATGTTTGCAGAAATAGCTACATTACACGTGTCGTTATAAATACAAAGGGAATAGCGATAGTCATACGTTTAAGAACTGGATGCTATATGCTGGCCTTATTCTTTCAATGCAACTGCGAGAAACAACTGAATCACGGCAGGATTTAAATAAATTGTGTTTTAAAGAAATTTACATTTTTTGAGTATTGCAACTTTACCATTATACAAGATTATATAAATTTCCTTCCGAATGAATAGCACTTTACAGGCTACTCAGAAAGTCATGATGTACGTTTTATTTGTCATGTAAATACCTTTAATACCTGGCATTTTAATCAAAATCGTTAGAGCCAGTTTTCTGAAAATAAAAAACTTCAAAAAATGTTCCATTAAAGGGTAGTTTGGGGTAGAGGTATTTTATTGAAAATCTTCGTGTGGTATCTTTGGAAAATACTGAACTTAAATGCCAAGTTTGGTATTTATCCGAAATTTGGTTTTTGAGTTATGCTGTTCACAGAAACACGCACACAAGCGATTTTTTTCTAAAAATGCTTTTTCTTGATTCAGGAGTTTCAAAACATGTATTCCGGTGAAATGTCAGTACCTACTATATAGGTGATAGAGAAAGTAAAAAGATGTAAGGAAAGAGTAAATCTACAAAATTTCATTGCATTAGAATAATGCAAAAAGTATAAAGAAATAAGACGTAGAACAACCAAAAGAATTGGAGTAACAGGTTAGCAAAAATACCAACACAAGGTCAAACACTAAGGAGAGGAAAGCCTTGTATAGCAGGAATAAGTTTTAAAGAAAAATAATTACAACACGCGCAACAGAAATGAAACAGAAAGTCATAACGACAATTAAACACGATAAACGTGAAGAGAAGGCCAGAGAAATCGAGAGATGTAGCCCACGTTTGGAGAATGGACCCATTAGGTAGAAGCGTAGGCTTTCTTTAATATGTATATGGAAATTCTTATCGATGGATATCGATGGTTATAATCGACCAGGCCGAATTGCAATTTGTCAATGTCCACTAGACCCACCTGCAGTTTGTGCCTCACCCAAAACACGTGTACAAAGTAAACATACGTGAATTGCCACACATCTGTAGCTAAAGCAATCCTACTACTAACTAGTTATCTTCAAAACATTAGAGAGAAGTCATTTAATTGGAAGATTCACGATCAGTCACAACAATGTACACCAACAATGCAGGTTTTAAGTATACTAATTGTCTTTTCAAACATTTGGAACTCAGATTTACACTTAATTTTACTATTAGAGTAAACTTTAACTCAGTTAAGACTGCTGGAACACCAAGAAGTGTTACAAAATTAGGAAATCCGATATGTTACATTCACATGACTTTCTCTAACTACTATCCCTTAGTTTTATATAGCTTCTCCAAACTATTCTTAACTTCATGTTACTCGAGATAAACCTCTGCAGAAATACTCTCATCATTTCGTTGTGGGTACAAGAGTAATAGAGGATACCGAATCGAGAGTCAGGTGTTTAAAACCTAATCGGTATAATATGGCCTAGAAACCCCATACTCTTCCCATGACAAGCAAGTAACAACTGAATAGCGACAGCATTTAAACAATGACAAATTGTCGATAAAGTAAGGTCATTAACAACGATACCTCGGAAGTGGCTAATGCTCAAAAAAGTATATTTGAAATAAAGTGTGTGCTTTAAAGAGATCTGCATCTCATGTACAGCATCCTTTTTAGTTTCTCTACCACGTATACAGTAGATATAAGGTATTGCATTTTACCCAAAAATTCGATACCGAGATTTCACTGGAATACATGTTTAGAAGCCTCCTGAATAAAAAAAAGCATTTTTGGGAAAAACCCTGATGTGTTACACTCACATGACTTTTACTACTCTTGTGCAAACTATTCTTACAAACGCTTATTCTCCATATGCTTCATGTTAATCGAGATGTTAATCTTATTGCTAATTTTCTTGTAGATGCAAGGGGAATATGGTAGGTTTTAAGAGATAGTGAAATCTTTTAAGACCTAGTTGCTATGTGGAGTATTCCATTCACTTTGCATTACCAGGACAAAAAAAATGAATCACGATATCCCATTTGAGAAAAAGTATAAGTATTGGAAAATTTAAGGGAATAACAAGGAATATCTTGAAAATGGTTCACTCAACAAAAGAGTATATGACATAAATTGTGTATTTTAACGCGATCTACATTTTTTGTGTAGTAAAATTTTGTCTATCTCTTATGGTTTACCAGTTATGCAAAAGTCGTTCACAATGAAGAACACTTTTGGAGACATTCCCAGAATATTCAAGATATACATTTTATTTGTCATGAATGTATCTTAAATATATGATATTTTAATCAAAATCGTTAGAGCAATTTTGGAGAAAATTAAAATTTACGAAAAATGTTCTATGTAAAGGGTAATCTGGGGTAAGCGGATTTTCTTGAAAACCATCGTGTCGCATCTCTGGAAGATACTGAACCTAAATACCAAGTTTGATGTTTTATCCGACTGTTCGTTTCTGAGTTATGCTGTTCACAGACACACACAGGGATATGTTTCCAAAAATGCCTCAAAACATGTATTTCCGTTGAAATCTTGGTATCGAATTTTTGGTTGGAATACAATATTTCCCCTACTTACTATACGTAGTAGAGAAAGTAAAAAAAAAAGTCCGTGTGTGTGTGTCTTTTAACGGCATATCTAAAAAACGAAAAGTCGGATAAATACCAAACTTTGTACTTAGGTTCAGTATCTTACAAAGATACGACACGAACATTTTCAAGAAACTCTCTCACCCCAAACTACCCATTACATTGAATATTTTACAATTTTTTTTTATTTTTTAAAAGCTATCTCTAACAATTTTGATTAAAATGCCACATATAAAAGATTTTACATAACAAATAAAATGTATAAGTTGAATTTTCTGGGAATAGCCTATGAAGTCCTATTCATTCGTTAGGAATTATGTATACCTAATCCTGTATAACTGATAAACCTTAAGCGCTAGGCGAAAACGTACTACACAAAACATTTAGATCTCTTTAAAGCAATAATTTATTTCAAGCAAGTTTTTTTATGGCGTAAGCCATTTCTGAGATATCCATTATTAAAGGTTCGAATTCTTCAATACTTGACCATTCTCTTAGTCCTGTCAACATTCAGCTGTTTTCCGCGATTGCATAGAAACAGTATGGAATTTTAAGGCCAGCATATAGCGTCCAGTTATTAAACATTTTGTTGTCGCTGTTCCCTATCTATCTATAACGAAATGTGCAATGTAGCTATTTCTGATTGAAATTGAAATGTAGTATTTAAAAAATAAGCTTCAGTAAGAATAGTTTGTATACTCATTAATAGACCACACAGGGTAGAGACAGCCATGTGGATGTATCACATAAGAAATTTTAATTTTAAATGGTAACCGGACAGAGTGTGAAATGGTGTTTATAGAATTGGAACGACTTGGACGATAGGCAAACTAAAGCACAGAACAGGAGGCGGCGGCAACCATGTCTGAGGTGTTTCTCTTTCATTTTTATTGTATGAAAATAATGAACAGATACATAATTCAATAAGCTTAGGATCATAACACAAACCATTGACGTCTTTCTTAAAAAGAAAAAGATCCAAATGTGTTCAAAATTAAAAACAAATGGTTGCCATTTTTCATTTACCAAAACACTCTTGTTTTTCGTATAATATGCGCTTAAATGAACATTAATGCCAACGGTTACACAACTTTCTCTAATAAATTCTATGTACACATTATAACTTACCTATTATTATATAAAAAGTTATTTATCTATCCACATTACGTTATTCACGATATAGTTATGTCTAGGAATGATTTCAAACAAAGAAATAAATGCTTAGTTACCAATCGCAAGTGAAAACAACACTCGTATGTTTATCCCTGGTAATAGGGAGGTAATTTCTATAGAAAGAGAAAAGAAGAATCGCAAAAGCATATCCGCTAAATCAGTATTCCATGCAACATGGAATATTCCCAATATGGTAACTATACGAAAAATGTATTTCTCACAAATTGTGCATTTTAAAGAATTTGTATATTTGCAGTAATAAGCTTTTTCCTTTGTTGTTGTTATCTCATGATTTTTACTGTTATATTAAATTATGTCTACAAAATGCGTTCAGGATGAAGAGAACTCCATAGGATATTCATAGACAATTCAAGATAAGCATTTCATTAGTCATACTGATATCTTTTAATCAAAAGTGTGGGATACTTTTAAAAATAACACGTAAAAGATACTTTGCGATGGGGAAAAATTCTTGAAGAATATTCGTGTTGCATCGAAGAAGATATAACTTAAATAAAGTTTGGAAGGTATTTATACAAATTTTCGTTTATGGGTTATGCCGTTCAACACACAGACACCCGCGCGGACGTTATTCCATTTTTTACTTTCTCTACTACATATAGTAAGTAGGGGAAGTATTGTATTCCACCCAAAAATTCGATACCGAGATTTCACCGGAAATACTGTTGTGAGACCACCTGAATCCAAAAAAAACATTTTTGGAAACGTGTGCGTGTGTGTGTCTGTCTGTGTCTGTGTGTGTGTGTGTGTGTGTGTGTGTGTGTGTGTGTGTGTGTGTGTGTGTGTGTGTGTCATAACTCAGAAACGAACAGTCGGATAAACACCAAACTTGGTATTTAGGTTCAGTATCTTCCAAGGATGCGACACGAAGGTTTTCAAGAAAATCCCAAACCCCAGATTACCCTTTACATGGAAGATTTTTCGAAAATTTTAATTTTCTCAAAAATGGCTCTAACAATTTTGATTAAAGTATCATATGTTTAAGATATTTTCATGACAAATAAAATTTATATCTTGAATTTTCTGGGAATGTCTCCAAAGGTATTCTTCATTGTGACGACTTTTGCATAACTGGTAAACCATAAGAGATAGACAACATTTTACTACACAAAAAATGTAGATCGTGTTAAAATACAGAATTTATGTCATACATTTTTTTTTTTGTTGAGTGAAACATTTTCGAGATATTGCTTGTCATTCCCTTAAATTTTTAAATACTTATTTTCTCAAATGGGAATTCGTTATTCATTTTTTTTGTCTTGGATATGCAAAGAGTATTAATCTGTGGCAAAGGGAATAGTGCTGCACCTAGCAACCAGCTATTAAGAGATATGTATGTGCTTAAAGGCTACTGTATTTCTATATTGCCCTTGTAAATATATATGCCCCTTACATCTACAAGAAAACTAGCAATAAGATAGAGTCTGCAAATGTTTATCTCGATTAATATGAAGTAGATGGAGAATAAGCGTTTGTAAAAATAGTTTGTACAAGAGTAGAGAAAGTCATGTGAGTGTAACACATCAGATTTTTTATTCAATAAACCTCGTTAAAACGCTTTTCATCAGTTATACTTTCATAAAAGTGTTGCAGTTGCACCGCCCTCTCTAACATTGTGACTTATTTTGCCATGCATTCTGCAATTTATTCGTAACAAAACTTGTTTTTCTGAAAAGGCTTCATTAACATTTTGCAGTAGCTACGTAGAAGTAAACATGGTGATAAGATAGCAGCTGATAAGATCATCGTTAAAAAAACAGCTCACTAAATGCTGGTTCTGTTTTGTATATTCTTTGCTTGGGCTGATGAGAAACAAAAGAACAGACATAACATTTTAAAAGTGCATGTCTTGGAATATTTGAAAATTCAAATCAATAACAACAAATATCTTGTAAATGGCTCAAGGTAAAAAACTGTGATCAATACCAATTGCATATTTTAAGGAGTTCTATAATCTTTCTACAATAAACTTCTGTTGTATATTGTGAAAGATATTTACGAATTATGAAGATGAACATTTATTTGTACTGAGCATCAATATAAAAGAAAATGGCTAAACATTCAGCCCAGGCTGTTAACTTGCCGTATTTATATTCAAAATTTCCTTATCTAAAACATTCTGTTTAAACAGCCCTTAAGTTTATGTTTGATTTACTTCTATTTTTATTGACAACTCCATTTTTTTACTCTCTCTACTACGTATAGTAAGTAGTGGAAGTGTTGCATTCCACCCAAAAATTTGATTCCGAGATTTCACTGGAAATACATGTTTTGAGGCCTCGAATCCAAAAAAAGATCATTTAAGAGAAAGGTCCGTATGTGTGTCCGTGATAAATACCAAACTTAGTATTTAGGTTCAATATCATTCAAAGATGCGACACGAAGATTTTCAAGAAAATTTCCCCAACCCAGACTACACATTACATGGCACATTTTTCGAAAATTTTGATTTTCTCAAAAATGGCTCTAACGATTTTGATTAAAATATCATATGTTTAAGATATTTTTATGGCAAATGAATGTATATCATGAATTTTTTGGGAATGTTCCCAAAAGTCCTCTTTATTCTGAATGAATTTTACATCACTGGAAAACCATAAGAGATAGACAAAGTTTTACTGCACAAAAATTGTAGATCTCATTTAAACACACAATTTATGTCATATCCTTTTTTTGGCCAAGTGCACGATTTCTTAGATATTCCTTGTTATTTGTTTGAATTTTCTAATACTTATACTTTTTCTCAAATTGGAATTCGTTTTTCGTTGTTTTTTATGTCCTGGACATGCAAAGAGAATGAAATGCTCCACATAGCAACCAGCATTTAAAAGATTTGACTATCGCTTAAAGCCTACCATATTACCCCTGCACCTACAAGAAAATTAGCAATAAGATGTTTATCTCGATAAACACGAAGCAAATGCAGAATAAGCTTTTGTAAAAAAGGTTTGTACAAGAGTAGAGAAAGTCATGTGAGTGCAATGCATTAGATTGTTTACTTTAGTTGGGTACTCACCTCCTTCTTGCTATTTTTACTAAAGAGTCAAATTAACGCTATCGTTCTGTCTAATTTGAACTATTATACACTTTTTTCTCCAAAGCTCTGTCGCAAGGGATCTTTGGAGTTCCCTTTACACTAAAAAAGTATATGATTTTGTGGGAAACCTTTCCTCATCCTTTGTCTCCAAACGCCAGTTCGTACCTATGCAATACTCCCTCTTTGTTATTTATTTAATTTATCAATATATGCTGCTCTTTCCCATGTACTTTTTATTGGTATATGCAATTCTAATTTTTCCAGCAATGCACTAAACAATTTTTGTCTTTCTATATCTTCAAATCCCCTCCTTGTTCATTTAAAGAATCTATTTACATTATTTCACCCCCTCCTCCTCCAAATTACCCCTAATCCATACTCTATTCTTGATATTCTAAGCATTGTCTTAACAATTTTCTATATTTAACATTCTAGGGTTTAACAAATATATTCTAATCCAATATATTTACGAATAGTAGCAAATAAGATTTTTAGCACACCCATGTTGGGTAATGGTGTTGCTTTTAAATTTTATATATAAAATACATAAAACTTGGTTTTAAAATGTCAATATGCCCTTTTGATGAGATTATAATAATGTGCCCGTTATTAAAAAGTGTACATATTTGCTTTCTCTACTTCTAAATGATTCAAACATCCTAACAAAATAAAAGTACCTATTGCTTGCTTAGTTGTTTCGCGACGCATCACACTAGAGCCATTAACCATATTCCTCAACGCATGCATCCGGCGATAAAGGCATAAATGCAACTTAGAATTCTTTCATAGCCCTTTTTTTTCTAATTTTTTTAATGGTTGGTACGCGGACGGATGGGGCTATTATGCTGACACTTCCAGCTGGAGTATAACTCACAGCGGACCCACCACGTCGTTTTTGCTGTCTTGGCAACAGTGCCGTGGAAAGAGAACAAATTAAAAAACAAACATGACACGGGCATGCGCAATGCGGTAAAGCGCTTGGCAAGGACCCGTGTGTTAATTGACGTACCAACATTTACACGGGTCCGCAACTTTGGCAGAAATTTCTTCCTCTCCTTCCCCAAGCTTTCTCTCCCTTCTTCCCCCTCTTTAGCCGTTCTTCTCTTAATGACCCTTTCGGACCGGATTAGAAAGAAATGCCGTGTCTATTGGACCTCCCTTGAGAATAGAGAGACAAAAAAATAGCTGGCCTGGGAATCGCTCAGATCATCTTGGCTTAATACCTAAGTGGTAAACAACAGATTTAATCCTTGCACCTGAAGCCTTCAACTTTGAAAGTTCAAACTTTCAGCTGATATCACGTTGCAGAAAATTGAGGAATTTTGGCACTACCCTCTATTGCTTATTAGTGGGTATATAAAATATTCTTACGAAAGTTTATTTTTCTATTGACGTAATCTTAATTGAGATAAACATTTCCGGAAATACTTGCATTACACATTTCGTTATACATACAAATGGAATAGCGATAGTCAAATGTTTAAAACTGGACCTATATGCTGGTCTTAAAATTCTGTACTCTTTCCATGACATTCGCGAGAAACAATTGAAAATCGACAGGACTTTAAAAGAATGACGAAGCATTGAATAATTCGAACCATTATAAACGAGTATCTCGGAAATGGCTGATGCCACCGAAACGTTATTTGAAATAAATTGTGTGTTTTAAAGATATCTACATGTTTTATGTAGTATATTTTCATCTATCGCTTAACGTTTACCAGCTATACAAGATTATGCAAAATTACTTCCGAATGAAGACGACTTCAAAGGCTATTCCCAGAAAATTCAAGATATACATTTTATTTTTCATTCAAATAACTTTAATATGTGGTATTTTAATCAAATCCTTACAGCCATTTTTTAGGAAATTAAAGAATTCCGAAGAATGTTCCATATAAAGCAGTTTAGGGTGGGAGCATTTTCTTGAAAAGCTTCTTGTCGTATATTTGAAAGATACCGTACTTAAACACCAAATTTGGTATTCATCCGACTTTTGTTTTTGAGTTCTGCTGTTCACATACATACGAACATAGACCTTTTCTTTAAGTGCCTTTTTTTTTACTTTCTCTACTACGTATAGTAAGTAGGGCAAGTATTGTATTCCACCCAAAAATTCGATACCGAGATTTCACCGGAAATATATGTCTTGAGACCCCCTGAATCCAAAAGAAGCATTTTTGGAAACATGTCCGTGTGTGTGTCTGTGTGTGTGTCTGTGAACAGCATTACTCAGAAACGAACAGTCGGATAAACACCAAACTTGGTATTTAGGTTCAGTATCTTCCAGATGCGACACGAAGGTTTTCTAGAAAATACCCCCCCACCCCAGTTACCCTTTACATGGAACATTTTACGAAAATTTTAATTTTCTCAAAAATGGCTCTAACGAGTTTGATTAATTTATCATATGTTTAAGATATTTTCATGACAAATGGAATGTATATCTCGAATTTTCTGGGAATGTCTCCAAAAGTATTCTTCATTGTGAACATGTTTTGTATAACTGGTAAACCATAAGAGAGAGACAAAATTTTACTACACAAAAAATGTAGATCGCATTAAAATACACAATTTATGTCATATATCTACAGTTCTTTGTTGAGTGAACCATTTTCGAGATATTGCTTGTTATTCCCTTAAATTTTCCAATACTTTTTCTCAAATTGGAATTCGTTATTCATTTTTTTTATGTCCTGGACATACAAAGAGGATGGAATGCGCGACATAGCAACAGCTCTTAAAATATTTGACTATCGCTTAAAGCCTACCATATTCCCCTTGCACCTACAAGAAAATTAACAATAAGATTAACATCTCGATTAACATGAAGCATATGGAGAATAAGCGTTTGTACAAGAGTATAGAGTCATGTGAGTGTAACACATCAGGTTTTTTTTTTTATTCAGGAGGGTCTCATATTTCCGGTGAAATCTTGGTATTGAATTTTTTGGTGGAATGCAAGACCTTCTCTACCTACTATGTACGTCGTAAAGAAAGTAAAAAACCTTAAGGGACGTTTCTTTAAGAATTAAAATAATGTAGGTAAACAATAATACTGTGGAATTTGCTTCCCTGTTTAAGGGAATCTAGCAACGAAATTTGGTGAAAAATTCATAAAAATGGACATTAGGACTGTGTACAAAAAGTTATATTAAGAATTGAATTTAATTTTTGATATTGTGAATATTTGCCTTTATATTCAATAAGGTAAAAGTCTATAATTAAAATTAGTTTTCTTTTTGAAATATGATTTTCTCATAGATTTTTTCTCCACACTTTAGTTCTTTAAAAGATTTACTACGCTGGGGTTTTCTTCCACTTCTGAAATTTGCCTCGTACATTCCGAAAAGTCAAACAATTAAAACTGTCATTGATCTTAAAAGCAAAAAGAAACTATAAAAACATACATTTAATTATGAACTAAAACTAACACAAAAATGTTACAAATTTTGGGCCACAGGTATTTAAAGAGATAAACGGCACAGATATTTAAAATTAATATTCTTTAAAATTCCATTATATGTTTAGAGCAGGACAATACAATTCGTTTTAGAAACTCAATAACTTGAAAACTAAAAAGGCATTGAAACAAGTTTAAAACCATTCAGTTTTTTCATACGACTTTCTCTATCTGCTATCGTTTATTTTATATGGTTTCTACGAACTACTCTTACTAAAGCGTATTACGTTCTGTCGCGGTATCTTCCGTGTTATCTTATTTGCTGAGCGCCTGTTATTGTTTTACTATTTTGAATTTTGAGTTCTTTGTCCTCCGGCTAGCTATTATTACCCAGTCGAGCAAATCTCTTAAACAGGGTGTGTAAACGGAAAGGAGTTGTTACTAAAAGATAACACTGATAAAAGAATTTGTTTTTACACTTTTATTGCCGTGACACTTCCTTAATTTCACATAATTACTCTTGATACACGCCTGACTGAATCTGTTATATTTTCGAATGTAACTATAATCACTTATTTGCCGCTCATTATTAATTCGAGTATTTCACATATTATAACTAGCTTTACGACGCGAGAGATTCTGTAGAACTGCGCGACGTGTAACCCGTGAATGATTCTGTTAAACTATGCGACGTGTAACGCGTAAATGATTCTCTTAAACTGTGCCTTATCCGTCTCTGGCTTCAGAATTTATACTCCCTCACCCCGATATGCCTAAACATTATAACAGAGCTGCTATTGGTTAATAATGCGCGCCAACATTAGCGTCTATTTTTATATCCAATCAAAATTACGAACACATATGCTCTAGGGAAGATATTTCCTCCATTTCTAAAGAAAAGCGCGCTACTCATTTGTTTGTCTCTTATAATTGATAAACAACTCACCTCCTCGCTCATTGTTACCCGTTCCTATTGTCAGTTTCAGTGAGGCCGTGTAAACTTATTTCCTAACAATGCTTATAATTAACAAACATCTCAAATCATTGCCATACAATAATGTTAATTTACACTACAATCACTCTGGCATTCACAGTGTTGTGATATAAAATACTGCCTCAGTTCTCTACTACATATGGAAAGTACGAGATTCCACCCAAAAATTCGATACCGAGATTTCATCGGAAATGTATGCTTTGAGGCCTCCTGTTTCCAAATAAAGAATTTTTTGCAAACAAGTCCGTGTGTGTGTGTCTGTTTGTCTTGTGTGTCTGTGAACAGCTAACTCAAAAATGAAAAGTTGGATTAATACTAAACTTGGCATTTAGGTTCAATATTTTCCAAAGATGCGGCAGGAAGACTTTCAACAAATTCCTCCCATTCCAAATTACCCTTTATATGGAACCTTTTTCGAAATGTTTGATTTTCTAAGAACTAGCTCTAATAATTTTTATTAAAATACTATATATTAAAAATATTTACATGACAAATAAAAAGTATATGTTGAATTTTCGGAGAATAGCCTATGAAATTCTCTTCATTCGAAGGGAATACTGTATAATCTTGTAACTGGTAATAAACGTTAAGCGATAGACGAAATGTATTACACAAAAATATATCTCTTTATACCATGCAATTTATTTCAAATACGCTTTTTGTGGCATAAGCCACATATCCAAATTAAATAAAATTGAGGTTTATTTATGGACGCCCTTTAACTGCTATGGTCCTTAGCGTCCCATTCTATATTGGGCGTGAAACACCGGTAATTTTGCTCAGAGGCCTCTTTATCAGGATTGACGTTCTTTTACGTGCCGTAAATATACGATACGGGACCACCGGCTTTACTTCCCTTCTTAAGGAAGCCATGTTAAGGATTTTACGCCCGAAAAAAATCCATCGCCTCCACCGGGTTTCACCCCCGACCTTGGAAACTAGAGTTTAGGATGATAACCACTACAGCACAGAGGACGACTCTGAGATATCCATTATTAAAGGTTCGAATTGATTTTCAGTTGTTTCTCGCGATTGCATGAAAAAATTATGGAATTTTAAAGCCAGCATATAGCGTCTAGTTCTTAAACATTTGACTATCACCGTATCTATAACGAAATGTGTAATGTAGCTACTTCTGCAAAGGTTTGTTTGGATTAAAATGTAGTGGATCGAAAAATAAGCTTTAGTAAAAATAGTTTGTATGCCAACGAATAAAGATAGAGACTAGAGAAACATATCGCATCAGAATTTTTCTCTTTCTCCTCTGTTAGTTAAGATAAACCTATTACAGAAAACTCGTTTCATTCATTATACATTCCGTTATATGATATGTACAAGAGAAATAGAGGAAGCCGAATTACAATCAGATGTTAAAAAATCTGATGTGTTACACTCATACGACTTTCTCTACTCTTGTACAAACTATTTTTACAAATGCTTATTCTCCATATGCTTCATGTTAATCGAGATATCGAGATGTTAATCTTATTTGTAATTTCCTTGTAGATGCAAGGGGTATATGGTAGCTTTTAAGCGATAGTCAAATATTTTAACGCTGGTTGCTATGTGGCGCATTCCATTCTCTTTGCATGTCCAGGACATAAAAAAATCTGATGTGTTACACTCACATGACTTTCTCTACTCTTGTACAAAGTGTTTTTACAAACGCTTATTCTCCATCTAGTTCATGTTAATCGAGATAAGCATTTGCAAACTCTATCTTATTGCTAATTTTCTTGTAGATGTAGGAGAAAATATATTTACAAGGGCAATATAGAAAAACAGTAGCCTTTAAGCACATACATATCTCTTAATAGTTGGTTGCTAGGTGCAGCACCATTCCCTTTGCCACAGATTATAACTCTTTGCATATTCAAGACAAAAAATGAATAACGAATTCCCATTTGAGAAAATAAGTATTGAAAAATTTAAGGGAATAACAAGCAATATCTCGAAAATGGTTCACTCAACAAAAAAAATGTATATGACATAAATTCTGTATTTTAACGCGATCTACATTTTTTTGTGTAGTAAAATTTTGTCTATCTCTTATGGTTTACCAGTTATGCAAAAGTCGTTCACAATAAAGAATACTTTTGGAGACATTCCCAGAAAATTCAAGATATACATTTTATTTGTCATAAAAATATCTTAAACATATGATATTTTAATCAAAATCGTTAGAGTCATTTTAGAGAAAATTAAAATTTTCGAAAAATCTTCCATGTAAAGGGTAATCTGGGGTGGGGGGATTTTCTTGAAAACCTTCGTGTCGCATTCCTTGGAAGATACTGAACCCAAATACCAAGTTTGCTGTTTATCCGACTGTTCGTTTCTGAGTTATGCTGTTCACAGACACACACAGAGACACACAGACACACACACGGACATGTTTCCAAAAATGCTTTTTTTGGATTCAGGGGGTCTCAAAACATGTATTTCCGGTGAAATCTCGGTATCGAAATTTTGGGTGCAATACAATACTTCCCCTACTTACTATACGTAGTAGAGAAAGTAAAAATGAATAACGAATTCCCATTTGAGAAAATAAGTATTGAAAAATTTAAGGGAATAACAAGCAATATCTCCAAAATGGTCCACTCAATAAAAAAAATGTATATGACATAAGTTGTGTATTTTAACGCGATCTACATTTTTTGTGCAGTAAAATTTTGTCTATCTCTTATGGTTTACCAGTTATGCAAAAGTCGTTCACAATAAAGAATAGTTTTGGAGACATTCCCAGAAAATTCAAGATATACATTTTATTTGTCATAAAAATATCTTAAACACATGATATTTTAATCAAAATCGTTAGAGCCATTTTTGAGAAAATTAAAATTTTCGAAAAATCTTCCATGTAAAGGGTAATCTGGGGTGGGGGGATTTTCTTGAAAACCTTCGTGTCGCATTCCTTGGAAGATACTGAACCCAAATACCAAGTTTGGTGTTTATCCGACTGTTCGTTTCTGAGTTATGCTGTTCACAGACACACACAGAGACACACAGACACACACACGGACATGTTTCCAAAAATGCTTTTTTTGGATTCAGGGGGTCTCAAAACATGTATTTCCGGTGTAATCTCGGTATCGAAATTTTGGGTGCAATACAATACTTCCCCTACTTACTATACGTAGTAGAGAAAGTAAAAATGAATAACGAATTCCCATTTGAGAAAATAAGTATTGAAAAATTTAAGGGAATAACAAGCAATATCTCCAAAATGGTCCACTCAATAAAAAAAATGTATATGACATAAGTTGTGTATTTTAACGCGATCTACATTTTTTGTGCAGTAAAATTTTGTCTATCTCTTATGGTTTACCAGTTATGCAAAAGTCGTTCATAATGAAGAATACTTTTGGAGACATTCCCAGAAAGTTCGAGATATACATTTCATTTCTCATGACATTATCTTAAACATATGATATTTTAATCAAAATCGTTAGAGCCATTTTTGAGAAAGTTAAAATTTTCGAAAAATGTTCCATGTAAAGGGTAGTCTGGGGTGGGGGGATTTTCTTGAAAATCTTCGTGTCGCATCTCTGAAAGATACTGAACGTAAATACCAAGTTTGGTGTTTATCCGACTGTTAGTTTTTGAGTTATGCTGTTCACAGACACACACACACACACACAGACACCCACACACGGACATGTTTCCAAAAATGCTTTTTTTGGATTCAGGAGGTCTCAAAACATGTATTTCCGTTGAAATCTCGGTATCGAATTTTTGGGTGGAATGCAATACTTCCCCTACTTACTATACGTAGTAGAGAAAGTAAAAATTGGGACACAATATGCTTACCTTAAAATCCCATAGTCCTCCGATGACATTAGGAGAAACAACCGATAGCGACACAGTTTAAGAAAATTCTGAAGTATTGAAAAATTCAACTAATAGCAACTAATATCTCGGAAATGGTTGAGGTCACAAAAAGCTGTATGTTTTAGAGATATCCACTTTTTTGTGTGTATTATTATACAAAATTCCTTCTGAATGAAGAGAACTTCACAGATTATTCCCAGAAAGTTCAAGATATACGTTTTTATATATAATTTAAATGTCCAGAATATATGGTATTTTAATTTAATTCTAATTTTTAAGCATATCACAGATATAGAACATTTTCCTATGTAATGGGTAGTTTGGAGTGGGGGAATTTTCTTGAAAATCTTTGTGTTGTGTCTTTGGAAGATATTTAACTTAAATGCCAAGTTTGGCATTTATAGAGCATTACGTTTTAGAATTATACTGTTCACGGATATACGGACGTTTCTCTAAAAAGGCCTTTATACTTTCTCTACTACGTATAGTAAGTAGGGCAAGTATTGTATTCCACCCAAAAATTCGATACCGAGATTTCACCGGAAATACATGTTTTGAGGCTCCCTGAATCAAAAAGCATTTTTGGAAACGTGCCCGTGTGTCTGTGAACAGCATAACTAAGAAACGAACAGTTGGATAAACACCAAACTTGGTATTTAGGTTCAGTATCTTCCAGAGATCGATACGAAGGTCTTCAAGAAAATCCCCACCCCAGATTACCCTTTACAAGGAACATTTTTCGAAAATTTTAATTTTTCAAAAATGGTTTAAACGATTTTGATTAAAATATCATATTTTTAAGATATTTTCATGACAAATGAAATGTATATCTCAAATGTTCTGGGAATGTCTCCAAAAGTATTCTTCATTTGCAAAACTGGTAAACCATAACAGATAGACAAAATGTTACTACACAAAAATATAGATCGCGTTAAAATACACAATTTATGTCATACTTTTTTTTGTTGAGTGGACCATTTTCGAAATATTGCTTGTTTTTTCCTTAAATTTTCCAATACTTGTACTTTTTCTCAAATTCGTTATTCATTTTTTTTTGTTCTGGTAATGCAAAGAGAATGGAATACTCCACTTAGCAACCAGCTCTTAAAACATTTGACTGTCGCTTAAATTCTACCCATTCCCCTTGCATCTACAGGAAAATTAGCAATAAGATTAACATCTCGATATCTCGATATACGCGATATGGAGAATACGCGTTTGTAAAAATAGTTTGTATAAGAGTACAGAAAGTCATGTGAGTGTAACACATCAGATTTTTTTGGATTCAGGGGGCCTCTGTAAAATATCGATATCGAATTTATGGGTGAAATACAATACTTCCTTTTTACCTTCTATGCGTAGGTTACAAGGAAAGTAAGTGGATTAATTTTTTCTGCAGCGAAATATGCACCATCGACATACGACTGGTGTGCCATAAATCACACACTTCATAACTTCTAGAGAAAGGAAGGAATATATTGGGTATCATATTTTACGAGTGAAGCTGTACCAGGAATCGAAAGGGTGGATGTGAACATGTTGGAACCTGACCGGCTTCAAAGACCTGGGTAGAATTTCACTACTCTCCCCAGAAGAATGTGAGAGCAGAAGAACTGCCAAATTATTGTCAACGGAAGTCATAAATCACAGTTTTTATGTCGCTTGGGCTCACCCTGGTGATGAGAATGTGAAAGTTCAAGGAGCGCATTCGTCGGGCAAAAACTTTGACTCTCAAGATAGGAACTGATGAATAGCCTTTTCTGGGTGACATAATTTGATTGCTTTGGAATATGTATTTCCATTATTCCCGTAACTTGTTAACAGAACTTCAACAGTTGTGGCATAGAGGAACGCAGAGGCGTTTTCGACTCTGACAGTGTTTGGAAAGAAGGAAACTATATTACAGTTTTATTTGCTTTTACACAGGAGCCATTTCAGCAAAGCTTCAGAATAAATAATCCTTTTTATGACTCTGGTGTAAGAGTCTTCCTACTCGCTGTCACTGAAGAATTATTTGCTTAGGAAGACATGTGTTGGCATATAACTAAAGTATAAACTCTATGTGTGTATATTATGTTTATTTGGAAGTACTAGAATTACTTTCGTATGTAAATCAAAATGCTCAAAATTCTTGATTTGGCCTGAAATGTAGTACTGCTTTTGGTTTCCTTTAATGTTGGTAGAATCTCGTTATCATTTGTTTTCCACACCAGAAGCTGGGTGAAGCAATGTTTTATTGGTTTGAATTCAAGTCCGACACACACGCTCAGCTCAGGCCTAGGTGAGCGGCGGGGGAGGAGTACGATGTGCCGAGCCCCTGAAAGCCGTGCTTCGACGACGATCCACACCAGACCCTGGACGAGTTCGTATCGTATTGTTTTATGTCAAAATTTTAACATTCAAAACATTAATCTATGAAAATAAATAGTTTCACGATCAGAGCAGAAGAAAATCGGGGGGAGTAAGACAGACATTAAGTGGAGTGCCAGAACCAGATATGGATACGTGCCTGTTTAATAGAGTAGGTACCTCTTCTTTATTTAATGTTGGTAGAATCTCGCTATCATTTGCGTTCCACAACAAACGCTGGGTGAGCCAATTTCTCATTGGTTTGAATCCAAGTCCCACACACACTCATTAGCCTATGAACAAGCTCAGGCCTAGGTGAGCTGCGAAAGGGGAGGAGTACGGTATGGCTGAGCCCCTGAAAGCCATGCTTCGCAACGACGAACCACACCAGCCCCTGGACGAGATCGTCTCGTATTGGTTTCATGTCAACAGTTTGACAATCAAAACGTTAACCTATGAACATAGGTAGCTTCAGATCGGAGCGAAAGAAAAACGGGGGGGGGGAGAATAAGACAAACTTTAAGTGGAGTGTCAGAGCCAGATAAGATATGGGTACTTGCCGGTTTAGTATTTCCGTACCAACATAAACGCTACGCATTATATCGGCACGATTCCATGCTCTCGACTGTGCATTTATTTTAAGTAAAAGGTGTTTAACTTAAAGACAACAAAAAGTTCTATTACTATTAGGCGTTTAAACGAAGGGAAAGCATTCTTGATATATGAGCTTATTTACCTGAAAGCAAGTCTTTGGATATTTCTAAATTATCTTAAAGGAATATTAATGAGAAATTCATAAATAACAAAACATTTCTTATTGTTTTCTTTCACTTTTTAATATAATTCAGTGTTACTACTGTTACGTTCTTGATCCTTTATTTATTATAAAAGTGTAAATCACTATTTCATTACAAACCTAAATATTTGCTCATTCTAACGATGATTTACATTATGTTTGTGTTTCCCTTCAGTTCATTAAAAGTTGTTATATTCGTTTAATATTTTCCATTTAGATACGTTTAATCCCTCCTACTTCAATATTATGCTTATCCCTTTATACTAGGCTGGGAATAATTCGGAACATGATAACGCATGCGACTTTCCCTCTTCTCTTTTTCAACGTTTCTGGGACCCCGGGTTTGATAACGGATCAGGCAGACCCGCGGCGACGTCAGGATTGGTGTCATTCTGGAACCGTTCGAAACCTTGTCTTTGCTAGTATAATCGTCGTGCGGATCTGGTCGCGCTTCGGGACTCCCCTTAGTGCCCTCCTCCCAGGGGCCACGTAAGTCACAATGGGCCTGCAAAGACCTACGTGTGATGCTGACTACTAATCCTACTGACATAGAATTTCCAAAACAATAAAACATTTTATGAAACTGCACTTATTTTTTCGAAACAGTAAAATTATGAGTGCCAAAATTAACGAACAGGAGGAAGAGAACTTGTGTGAATATATCTCAACTAAACATAAAGCTAAATGTTCTGTCAGTGTGCTGCAGTTCATTATACAAGCATTGCATCATATGTGTTTTCGCTTCTTTATATTTTCTAAGTCACATATTACGTGTTATACTTTGCAACGAGACTATAACAGTAGTAATTACTCAATCCATAGGACTGTTTTTGGTCGACTGCTATATAACTTCAAAACTGTGAGTTCTAATAAAAGGATCTCAACTGTTATTGTGTGTAATAAAATACTGATTGGATAATAGCACTGATGGCAGGACCTTGAGTGTGTTTTCGAATAGTGCAACGCAGCCAATGGCAGCACTGTTGAGTCTACGCCGTACTTATTGATTTTTTGCAGGTAACATGAAAACTACACATTTTATAAGCAAAGGAAATGAACTCCATCTATTAGAATATTAATATTACAATGAAGAGAATTTATTTTATTTTAAATATGCACGAGGGCTGATCAATAAAGACTGAGACTGCTTTTTAGTTTCTCTACTACGTACTGTAAGTAGGGGAAGTATTGTATTCCACCCAAAAATTCGATACCGAGATTTCACCGTAAATACATGTTTTGAGACACCTTGAATCCAAAAAAAGCATTTTTGGAAACATGTCCGTGTGTGTGTCTGTGTGTCTGTCTTTGTGTGTGTCTGTGTGTCTGTGAACAGCATAACTCAGAAACGAACAGTCGGATAAACACCAAACTTGGTATTTGGGTTCAGTATCTTCCAAGGATGCGACACAAAGGTTTTCAAGAAAATCCCAAACCCCAGAGTACCCTTTACATGGAAGATTTTTCGAAACTTTTAATTTTCTCAAAAATGGCTCTAACGATTTTGATTAAAATATCATATGTTTAAGATATTTTTATGACAAATGAAATGTATATCTCGAATTTTCTGGCAATGTCTCCAAAAGTGTTCTTCATTGTGAACGACTTTTGCATAAATGGTAAACCATAAGAGATAGACAAAATGTTACTACACAAAAAGTGTAGATCGCGTTAAAATACACAATTTATGTCATATACATTTTTTTGTTGAGTGAACCTTTTTCGAGATATTACTTGTTATTCCCTTAAATATTTCAATACTTATTTTCTAAATGGGAATTCGTTATTCATTTTTTTGTCTTGGATATGCAAAGAGTTATAATCCGGGGCAAAGGGAATGGTGCTGCACCTAGCAACCAGCTATTGAAGAGATATGTATGTGCTTAAAGGCTACTGTTTCTCTATATTGCCCTTGTAAATATATTTTCCCCTTACATTTACAAGAAAATTAGCAATAAGATAGAGTCTGCAAATGTTTATCTCGATTAATATGAAGTAGATGGAGAATAAGCGTTTGTAAAAATAGTTTGTACAAGAGTAGAGAAAGTCATGTGAGTGTAACACATCAGAATTTTTCCTGTGGCTTTCTTGAACGTTTCCTGTCTCTACCATGAATATTTGAAAAGAGCGGGGTTTCATTTATAATGTCCATAGACGGCAGCACTCTTGTATCGGTAGGTTGGTAGTAATGCTGTATATTGTTGACCCTAATTGAATTTCGCATACCACTCGACACGAGAGGAGCAATAAAATTTTGTTTTCGTTTAAATCATACAGCCTCTGAAACTTTTTAAAAGCTGAAGCATGAAGATGGACTACCTCGTGCAACAGTATTTAGATGGTTCAAGGACTTCAAATAAGGGCGAGTCCTCTGTGCTAAGCAAGGTGGGCCTTGTGTTTCGGCTTCTGCTATGACTGAAGTCAACATCAACACAACTGTTGTGATTGTTGTTCTTGCTCACACTGCTACAGCAGCGTACTACACGCCAGTATTGGCTACACTGAGGGAGCACATTGCAGGAAACATCCAGAACTTCATCAGGATGGATGGGGACTTCATCACAACAACGCATGGCCTCACGTCGCAAATCAAGTCCAGGAATTCAACATCACCTGCATACTGCATCTGCCTTATAACCCCGATCTTGCCCCCTGTGATTTCTTTTTTATTCCCATCACTAAAGGCAAAGCTTCGGGGCATTCGATTTGAGAGCAATGAAGCGTGCTGATGAAAAGTGAGGCGATTCTCAAAGACCTGACAAAGAATGGCCTGCACCATGTGTTCGAGGACTGGCAGAGACGTTATAAAAAGTGCATTTAAGTAGGAGGGGACTACTTTGAAAAAGATCATGTCAACATTGAAATGGAGTAATAAAAACTGTGAAAAAAAATCAGTCTCAGTCTTTATTGATCAGTCCTTGTATATTCCGTTGTTTATCTGTGGAATGTATCCCAGTACGATGCTGCCTTGAACGTATAGACGATAGGCAGAGTAAGATGATAATGAGTCGCTGAAGTATTATGGATGCCATAACAGTTCCGTTACGTCACATGTAATCAGCGTTTTATAGTGCGGTCGACCAAAAACATATTAAACGTTTCACTAAACAGCTACGCTAAGATCTCAACTTCCATAGCATCTTAAAAGTGACAACCTACCTTAGACGTAAGAGCATACAAGCTTTAAAACAAAAGAAAAAACTAAAATGTCCCGTTTTTTACTTTCTCTCTGATTACTGAGATTTTACTTGCTTTGAGGTCCCCTTAACCCAAAAAAAGTTTTAGAAAAGGTTCCATGTATGTCTATGAAAAGCATAACTCAAAAATGAAAAGTCGTATAAATACCAAGAAAGTGCTACTCTTTACATGGAAAAATGTTCGATCCTTTTTATTTTCTGAAAACTGGTTCCATTCTTATTAAAATACCATATATTTAAGACATTTACATGAGAAACAAAATGTGTCTTGAATTTTCGGAAACTGCCTGTATACTATTCATTCAGATGAAATTTTGTATAATACTATATAATAGTTACTGAGCGGGATGCTCAGGCGATAACATCTGGGCTCGCATTTAGGAGTTCCCGCGTTCAAACCCCCAGAGCCGACCAATCTAACCAAAGGTTTATTCGCGGTTTTCTTCGTTAGGCGAATGCTGGGTTGCGTAATTTGATCCGCGAATTTTCTTCTCATCCCTTTCAACGCGCATTTCATTTCTTTCTTCTTCACCACCATATCAGGCATTGGGCCGTTCACCCATCCTGGATATACTATGATCCAGAGTTTGCTTGCTCCTTGACAGCCCACTGACCTAAGTTAAAAATCTGATGTGTTACACTCACATGACTTTCTCTACTCTTGTTCAAACTATTTTTACAAACGCTTATTCTCCATCTACTTCATGTTAATCGAGATAAACATTTGCAGACCATCTTATTGCTAATTTTCTTGTAGATGTAAGGCGAATATATATTTACAAGGGCAATATAGAAATACAGTAATGTTTAAGCATATACATATCTCTTAATAGCTGGTTGCTAGGTGCAGCACCATTCTCTCTGCCACAGATTAATACTCTTTGCATATACAAGACAAAAAAATGAATAACGAATTCCCATTTGAGAAAATAAGTATTGAAAATTTTAAGGGAAACAAGCAATATCTCGAAAATGGTTCACTCAACAAAAAAAAATTATATAACATAAATTGTGTATTTTAAGGCGATCTACATTTTTTGTGTAGTAACATTTTGTCTCTCTCTTACGGTTTACCAGTTATGTAAAAGTCGTTCACAATGAAGAATACTTTTGGAGACATTCCCAGAAAATTCAAGAATACATTTTATTTGTCATGAAAATATCTTAAACATATAATATTTTAATCAAAATCGTTAGAGCCATTTTTGAGAAAAATAAAATGTTCGAAAAATGTTCCATGTAAAGGGTAATCTGGGGTGGAAGAATTTTCTTGAAAACTTTGTGTCGCATCTCTGGAAGATACTGAACCTAAATACCAAGTTTGATGTTTATCCGACTGTTCGTTTCTGAGTTATGCTGTTCACAGATAGACACTCACAGACAGACACACACATGGACGAATGCTTTTTTTGGATTCAGGGGGTCTCAAAACATGTATTTCCGTGAAATCTCGGTATTGAATTTTTGGGTGGCATACAATACTTCCCCTACTTACTATACGTAGTAGAGAAAGTAAAAATTAACCTGAGATTTACTTATGGATGCCCCAGAAAATCCACCGCCCTCCGCCAGGTTTAATCCGCGACCTGGGGAATGGTACCCTTGACCACGGAAGGTGACTACTGACCCAAAGCATTGGCTTTTAAGTCCTACAAAGAGAAGGATAATCCGTTAAAGAAAAAGAAAGTAATCTATTTATTAAGCAGTTATTGCTGTTTTATCGACATTGCATGCTAGTTCTATTCTGTAATATCTGGTTAAAGTTCAACAGCTTGTTAAAATCGCTAACCAATTATGATATTCTGAACTATCATAATAACATATTTTGGGGGGTCCTTTAACTGGTTAGGTCAATCGGACGATGAATTGCTAACCTTTAGTTCCCGAGGTCGGGGATTCAAACCCGGCGAAGAGTGGGGATCTTTCCTCAGCATGTCTTCCTTCGGAAGAGAAGTAAAGCCAAGCCGGTGGTTCCCTATCGCAGATTTACGGCACGTAAAAGAACCTCAAGCCTAATAAAGCCTCTGAGCAAAATTACCGGTCTTTCACGCCCAATATAGAATGGGACGCTATGAACCACAGCAGTTAAAGAGCCTCCATAAATAAAACTCGATTTAATTTTAATTTTGGACGATGAATGGGTGAAATTATGCTCAAATGGGCCTGGGATCCATAGAGCTTAAAGTTACCCGACATTCATATCTTCAGGATAAGTAATATCTCGGGGAAAAGCTTATCTGGATAACTCACCCTAAACGAAAGTTGAAATCCGGATCTCTTAACAACATCTTGTTGAGAGTAAGAAATTTATCGTACCTTACCAAGCGTCGAGACCATGTTTGCGCTAGCAGCATTACTACTACTGGCTGAAAAAGGATACACTTTAAGTGCTTCTTAATCTTAAGGGTATCAATAGCAATGTTCAACCAGAAAGTTACAGAATAGCCCTGATAGTTGCTAGGATAACTGTGGTATGTTTCAGTAGCTCCATTCTTACCCCTTCTTTTCTTTTATTTCTGAGGGAAGCCTGTCAATCTCAGAGGTATGTTTGATCGACGTTTTCAAATTGGATAGTAGTAAGGCTGCTTATGGGTGGCATGGCCTGCCGGCGTGCCGGGAGGAGCTCTCAAATTAATGTTGTAAAGGAGCTTAATTGGTGGGTGGGAGGCAGTGTATGTATAGCGGTGCGGGCCGACCACATGGCTAGGGCCGCGTCCCAATGTCAGCACTGGCTAATCAAATCTATCTTCTCTTTTGACACCGATCAATCAGCTACAGCGATTCTTCCATATTAGAACAGTTTCACGTTCATTTTGTAATAATTTATTTGCTTATGATAGATAGGGGTGGCATTAGCTAAACTTAAGGAAAAATGTGTGTCTTTATTTATTGGGGAGCCTTTTCTTAGCAACCATATTATTTGCACACGACCAGGCATTGTTGGCAGATAACGAATATGAATAACGAAATCAGTTAATAATTCAAATAAGATTACTACATGCTATAATATGGAAATTTTCTATAAAAGACTAGAAGAACCTTAGAAGGAAAAGTCAAAATGAAAGTAAAGATCAACATTGAAGACGAAATAATTGAACAAATATCTACCTTCAAATATCTAGGTTATATCAGTAAATAATACAAGTGAGGATATAAGAAAAAAATAATATTTAATAAAATAAATGAATGCATTAAAAGGATTTTGGTAAAAAAAGTGAGATGAAATAAATTAAGGATAGCTAAGCATCAAAGCCAGCGTTAAAATATGCAAATGAAACACGGGGAATAAAAAAGAGGGAGAAATAAAAATTGCAAGCAGCACAAATGAGATTTTTAAGATCTGTACTAGGAGTGACAAAAAGCATAGAAACTAAGCAATTTAGATACCACAAAACAGTCTAGAAGAAGATATTATAGCAAGGAAATGGAAAAATACCAGAAAAAATTGAAAGAACATGTATTAAAAAATCTCATGTGTTACACTCACATGACTTTCTCTACTCTTGTACAAACTATTTTTACAAACGCTTATTCTCCATCTACTTCATGTTAATCGAGATAAACATTTGCAGACTCTATCTAATTGCAGTTTCTTGTAGATGTAAGAGGAATATATATATTTACAAGGGCAATATAGAAATACAGTAGCCTTTAAGCACATACATATCTCTTAATAGCTGCTTGCTCGGTGCAGCACCATTCCCTTTGCCACAGATTAATACTCCCTGCATATCCAAGACAAAAAAAATGAATAACGAATTCCCATTTGATAAAGTAAGTATTGAAAAATTTAAGGGAATAACAAGCAATATCTCGAAAATGGTTCACTCAACAACAAAAATGTATATGACATAAATTGTGTATTTTAACGCAATCTACATTTTGTGTAGTAAAATGTCTATCTCTTATGGTTTACCAGTTATGCAAAAGTCGTTCACAATGAAGAATACTTTTGGAGACATTCCCAGAGAATTCAAGATATAATTTTATTTGTCATGAAAATATCTTAAACATATGATATTTTAATCAAAATCGTTAGAACTATTTTTGAGAAAACTAAAATTTTCGAAAAATCTTCCATGTAAAGGGTAATCTGGGGGGATTTTCTTGAAAACCTTCGTGTCGCATCTCTGGAAGATACTGAACCTAAATACCAAGTTTGGTGTTTATCCGACAGTTCGTTTTTGAGTTATGCTGTTCACACACACACACACAGACATGTTTCCAAAAATGCTTTTTTTTGGATTCAGGGGTCTCAAAACATGCATTTCCGGTGAAATCTCCGTATCGAATTTTTGGGTGGAATACAATACTTCCCCTACTTACTGTACGTAGTAGAGAAAGTAAAAAATAGTTCCTTCAAGAGTTCCTAGGCAAGCAAGACCATTTGGAAACAGAAGAATTGGACGACCCTAAACAAGATGGAGGAATCAATTTGAAAATTAGCCTCGGAACAGGTCGTCTGGCCTAAACCGTGTCTTAGCAGAAGAAGAAGAAGAATATTAAGACAGTTGCCTCAAAGGTACACCTATGAAAGGGATCAGAATGAGTTTGAAAGAAATTTTAAGAGCGAAAACTAAACATATTTTTATAAAAAATGTCATTCTTTCACTTCTGTGTTCTCTTTCATGTTCCAGCACGCTTTCAAAATTTCCTGACAATTTGACATGATTTTCAATACTTACTGACAGCAACTGGTTCTGAAATGACAAGAAATGACCCAAGTTGTTGGAAAGCCATCATTAATGCGGGAGTAAATATTACTTTTATTTTTTTAAACTTTTACATATTCCCAAATGGAAACGAGCTATGATTCTATTGAATTTTTGTTCATCAGATCCAGTGCGGCTGAAAGCATTTTCCTGTTCCATCCTTCCTAGAATTCCTATACTTGTTCAGAGAAGGCAGGCTTTTCCAAAAAAGCTATAATTGCGATAAGACTAAATTAATGATAAAAGCTTTTCACTTCACCACTCAATGCGTCTTTATCAAATTCATGTACTGATATTGCTTGTATACTTCACTGATATATTAGATGAATACGAGTTGTATTTCGAATGCCAATCAATTGCTCAAATACATATTAATATAACATATGAGGGTCATTCAAATGAAACCCGGTCACTTGTGTAAAGTAACAGTAACTATTTTATTAACTCAAAAATACTCGCCAAAACTGTTGGCACATTTATCCCATTGCGACACTAGTCGGTCGATTCCATCTTTGAAGAAACTAGTAGGCCGCTGTCGGATCCAAGCCTGGACCCATTCACACACTTCATCGTCCGTTGTGAATCGATGTCCGCGAATAGCTTGTTTTAGAGGTCCATAAACATGAAACTCACACGGTGAAAGGTCTGGACTGTACGGTGGATGTTCCAGCGTTTCCCATCGAAACTGCTGCAATGTCGTCTTCACCGCATTGGCAGTGTGTGGGCGGGCATTATCATGCAGGGGAATAACGCCATTGGACAACATGCCTGGGCGTATCGACTTGATGGCTCGTCTAAGGTTCTGTAAAGTGGCTTGATAACGCTGGGCATTGATGGTGGTTCCCCGTTCCAGGAACTCGACAAGTAGTGGGCCCTTGTGGTCAAAAAAGGACATAATGACCTTACCAGAACTGGTGTGCACGGCCTTTGATTTCTTTGGAGGTGGTGAAGTCGCATGTTTCCACTGCTTGCTCTGACTCACTCCTCGTTGTTCCTGCTTACTCGCCTTAATGTTCAGTAGTGGACGATAACTTGTGTGACCACCTTCTCTTCGGCGTGAAACCACACTGTCGCTGTGCAACATCAAACGTTGCACACGCTGTAGTCGCTCTTCTAATAGAGTGCCACCATACACGCAGTTACGTGGTGCCACTTTACATGTAGTGCAAAGTTAGACGCACTGACCAGGTTTCATTTGAATGCCCCTCATATTTTAATAAACTTTTATATTAATGGGCAGTAACAGTATTTCACTAGTATCATCAACTTCAGGGTTTAATTCTCAAGGTACTCCTTTCCTACAACGTTAAAATTGTATACATCTCATGCTTGGTCCACCAAAGCTTCTTCTACTTACAGGTTTATAACTTAAAATCAGCGTGAAAGTACTTTATTCCTCTGTCCTATCTTCATGTTTTCACACGTTGGTTCTTTAATGGCGCACTCTTTTCCATTAAATTAAAAATAATTAATTCCCTCCCTATGTCTTCGTTACCCTTTATCATTATCTGACTGCTTATAGTAGGTAAGAGGGAATATTGTATTCCACCCAAAAATTGTATATGGAAATTTCATCGGAAATACATGAGCGTCCTGAACCCCCAAAAAAGGCATTTTTAGAAAAAAGGTCAATTTGTGTGCGTGTCTATGTAACTATACCTATGTTTTTGATAAATACCAAACTTGGTATTTAAATTCAGTATCTTCCAAAGATGCGACACGAAGACTTTAAAAAAAATTCCACACTACACTTCACATAGAAAAATTTTAGATGTTTTTAATTTTTGCTAAAACTGCTTTAACGATTTTGATTAAAATACGATATTATATTTCAGATATTTACATGACAAAAAGTTGTATATTTTGAATTTTCTGGGAAGTCCTCTTCATTCGAAAGGAATTTTGTATAATTTTCTATAATGTTGTTCATAGCTGAAGCCTGGGAACTCATCCTTTGACGTGCTTGCTCGCATGTAGAGGAGCATTAAAAATATATATGTGTAAACCATTAGAGATAGACGAAAATTTACTATTCGTCCTTTCTACAAAATTTTAATTCCTTTTTATTAGTGTTCTTAAGATATTTTTTGATGGACCACACTATAATACGCCGATTACATGTTACATAACTGAACTGTTATGGCATTCATAATACTTCGACTCATTATGATCTTACTCGGCGGTGCACACAGCTTCCCTATCGCCCATAACTTTTAACACTTTCAAAGCAGCAGTCCACTGGGATCCATTCCCTAGATAAACAATGAAATATGTGCATTTAAAATAAATTTAATTCTGTTGATTGTACTATTTTAATATTCTAATAAATTGAGTTTAATTCCTTTGCTTCAACATGTGTTGCTTTCATGTTACCTGCAAAAAATCAATAAATACAGCGTGGACTCAACAGAGCCGCCATTTGTTGTACTACTCGCAAACACGCTCCATGTTGTGCCATCAGTGATGTCATCCGATCAGCATTTAATTACATAGAATTAAAAGGTTAAGATCTTTTTTTTAAAAAACCAACTTGACTGTAATGGTAAATAAGACGCGAGTATGTTAATGAAACGAGTGGTAGCGAGCTTTTGTAATTTGCATACCATTATAGACTTGTTGCATAATATACTATTATTACATATATATATATATATATATATATATATATATATTAAATGTATGAATTTGCTTTTAATTTCCTACGTCAGTATCATGGTTTCTAAGCAGAGAAACCCATAAATATATTTCAAATAATCATATACTTCTGTCAATTGGTTTCATGCTCATATTAAACTCCATATTCCCTATCAGAGTTCTTCCACACCTCTATCTTATCTTCCTCCAAGCTACTGAGTTTGCATAATAACAGCATCTACAAGAGTCAGCAACATATCCAACCATAGAGTTGAAGCTGGAATTATAAAGGCAATAATTATCATAATAATCTGAGAAGGATAGTGATATAAAATAAGTAATAATATATTTAAAATCAGTGTATGTATAAAAAGGAGAAGCATTGTGAAAATTGTTGACTGTAAAAGCGACAGAAAGACAAGACAGGCACAGTTTTGTTAAATATGGACCAGCCTCAGGTAGAAAGGGTAAATACCATTGAAGCAAGTTTTTCCTGGTACCAGCCGAGTGCAGCTGCACTTAGCCTGGTGAAGGCCACTCTCTAAGCATCATGACGCTAAGTGTGAGGGGAGAGAGGGGAAGTTGAGGCGTTGGTTTTCCTTGTAGTAGCGTGGGTAGATCAGTCTGTCCTGAGTGTCTGGCGAGGACGGGACGCCATTCTCGTCGAGTTGTGAACATTGGTGGCGAACATGCTAGAGGGTAGAACGCTTAGCCGTAGTTAATAATTCTTCGGTCTTGGTAAAGACAAAGTAACTTCGTATGCATTTAATAGTGACGGCAAACCGCAATATTATTTTAAATGATGAATAAAAGTGTTCCAAGACCGCGTTTGTGTATAATTCTCTGTACACACCCACGCATACCCTGAGGTTAAGGTTTCATGCTGGAGCAGCCGTGGCAAAAGAAGAACCAACTGGGAGGAGACAAGCAGCGACCGTGAGGCAAAGGTATTGCTTCATTGTTGGAGGACGGAGGGTGGCTGCGTCATATTGCGCCTAAACGTGGGGCTGAAAGAATTACCTGCGTCAGAGTACATATTGGTGACACTAATGTGTGACCACGAGAAGAAGGCAAGCGAGAGGAATGTTTAACATCAACACTCTCCTGCGTCGTATCATATTTACGCTCGCCGTGTGGATACGATAAGCATGTTAGGAGGTTATAAACTACTACACGGTGTTGTCAAGTACTCGCCCATGGCAAGAGCCAATGCATTAACACCTATTATTACGGCGGTTGCTGTTCTACTAGTATCAGATCTGGCAGCATGGGTGGTTCATTTGCACACATAAACACATTTCGTAGTAAACGTAGTAAACAATCGACAGTACGTGAGCAGATAAACAGTTACAGAACCCCGCTCGCCCCTTTGACCCGCTCGCCTTCTTCTCGTTGTCCAACAGTACCTATATAAGCAAAACCGTTGTGTGTGAGGCTATATTCCGCTTCCATCACCGGAAGTGTAGATGGTTGGTGATGACATCTTTACAGCAATAAAACAGCAGTATTTTTCTTTGAAGGGTGAAAATTTTAGACGCTAGGGGTGCACACTTAGCGTCGTTATTGCCTTGGTGCGAAGGGTCCTGGTTTCGCTTCCCAGTACCAGCAGAGGGAATTCTTTCTCTGCTAAGAGGTCTGACTGCCTCTTAAGGTCCTTTGCATACAAATTAAAGAGTTACTTGGTGGAAAAGTAGTGGTTCCTTATCTTGAAACCGCACCTAAGCGGCCTGAGTAGTGGCGATACTCAACACGTTTCAAGATGTCCTATGTGGGTGGAGGGGAGATGATGCAGAGATCCTGCATTACACCTTTACCCTGTTGGATGTCTATATTTTGGAACGTTTCATTGATTTAGAACAGGAAGCCATGTGGTTGTTTACCACAGCTCACAAACATACACCTTAATTCTGGAATGTCTCTCTCTTTCCCTTCATTTCTCTCCCTCTCTATCCCCCACTCTGTATCTCCCTCTCAATCTCTCCGTACAACATACTTGTTCATGCTATGTTTTAAAAACTAGCAAAAAACTGCTTCATCTGAGATGATAGCGAAAAATAATTAAAATATAAACAATAAGTTTAATAATACACAAGCTTGTACCTACTCCTTATGCTCGCTCTGACTTCAGAACTATGTTGGTAAATGATCCAATAAAACATCCAAATTATAATATATCAAGCATTAACTGTTTAATGAGCGTGAATTTAGTAAATAGAAATTGGCACAACTACTTTATGATGTAACCTGTTGAAATTTTCTAATTGATAAAATTAATCAGAAAAAAACTTGCTTATAAATTCTCCTTTCAACATTTATCAATAATAAGTGATACAATTTAGATTTCTTTGACTTTATGCACAATTAAACTTTGCTAAAAGTATTTGAGATATCATAGAAAATTGTTTTTCTGCTCCTATATTTAAATGTGTTCATTTGCTGTTAGAAATCTGCATCGAAATAAAGTCCATTTCAATACAGACTTCCACATTCGCGAGCAGTTCTACTCAAAGCCACTGCGAAACAGTTTATTCAATAATATGAATTTTATATTCCCTTTATTTCACTGTTTTCATTCCTCACAATGAATTCACATAAATCGCTGTTCATATTTTACAAACGTTTAGTAACAAACGTATGCAACTTTAACTTTTTAACTCTTTTTAACTTAACTTTAGTAATACAACTTCTTATGCTTGGTTATATCAGTTCCATGTTTTACATTTAGAGTAGTCTTCAATACCGAAAAATTTGTCCACAAAGTTGGGGACTTCATCGTTGTTGACATTTCTTCAAAGCAAACTATGAGTACATTTGACAATGAAGTTACATTTTTTTCTTGCTCGCCAAACCATAAACTTGTCATAGAACTTTTCATACATTTTCTTTGATTTTTCAGGAAGTAAATCTTGCTTACAATCCTCGTCTCTTCCAGGATATCAGGAGGTGTAGAACTAAATTCCACCTCTCCAAATTCACTAATAAATATTTCTTCTCCATCTCGTAAAATGCGACCTGCGATCTTGAATCGATGTTCACTTGTTATCGAAGCGCATCTAAAATACGTATCGAGAAATTGATTTATCACATTTTTATTACTTTCTCTACTACGTATAGTAGAGATACCGAGATTTTACCGGAAATACATGTTTTGAGACCCCCCTGAATCCAAAAAAAGCATTTTTGGAAACATGTCCGTGTGTGTGTCTGTGAACAGCATAACTCAGAAACGAACAGTCGGATAAACACCAAACTTGGTATTTAGGTTCAGTATCTTCCAGAGAAGCGACATGAAGGTTTTCAAGAAAATCCCCCCACCCCAGATTACCTATCACATGGAACATTTTTCGAAAATTTTAATTTTCTCAAAAGTGGCTCTAACGACATTGATTAAAATATCATATGTTTAAGATATGTTTATGACAAATGAAATGTATATCTCGAATTTTCTGGGAATGTCTCCAAAAGTATTCTTCATTGTGAACGACTTTTGCATAACTGGCAAACCACAAGAGATAGACAAAATTTTACTACACAAAAAATGTAGATCGCGTTAAAATACACACTTTGTCATATACATTTTTTTGTTGTTGAGTTGACCATTTTCGAGATATAGCTTCTTATTCCCTTAAATTTACCCATACTTATACTTTTTCTCAAATGGGAATTCGTTATTCATTTTTTTTTGTCTTGGATATGCAAAGAGTATTAATCTGTGGCAAAGGGAATGGTGCTGCACCTAGCAACCAGCTATTAAGAGATATGTATGTGCTTAAAGGCTACTGTATTTCTATATTGCCCTTGTAAATATATATTCCCCTTACATCTACAAGAAAATTAGCAATAAGATAGAGTCTGCAACTGTTTATTTCGATTAACATGAAGTAGATTGAGAATAAGCGTTTGTAAAAACAGTTTGTACAAGAGTAGAGAAAATCATGTGTGTGTAACACATCAGATTTCTTTTTGTCCTGGTAATGCAAAGGGAATGAAATACTCCACATAGCTACCAGCTGTTAAAACATTTTACTATCGCTTAAAGGCTACCAATTCCCCTTGCAATTACAAGAAAATTAGCAATAAGATTAACATCTCGATATCTCGATTAACACGAAGCATATGGAGAACAAGCGTTGTGAAAATAATTTGTGCAAGAGTAGAGAAAGTCATGTGAGTGTAATACATCAAATTTTTTATTTAAGGTTTTAATAATTTAATATATATACGTGATTGATTTTTAAAAAGTTATAAGACTTACATACCTTATTATTATATTTTTTAAAATAAATCTTAAATGTTGCACAAAATTTGAAATTTGTAAACAGTCAGGATATAAGAGTTTAAAATTTTGAAACTTATACTACATGCATTTCATATTTAACTTGTGGAAAACTATTTTCTTGGAGTTAAATACGAAAACTAATGTTTTATTATAATGGTGGTGAACAACTACATTGGTTAAAGTTTGTAGAAATTAGTACTTCCACTTCCAAGTACCCTTAAGGTGATCCTGGTGAGCCACGTCGTAATTAAGTTTCTGTTCCTACTTCATCTGAACTACATTAAAACAGCTGGCATAATTAAAGAAACGTATTCCATACAGGTGTGTTTGAAAGGTTAATTTGTGTGATCGGTACAATTAGCCCACACGTCCTAGAAGTGACACCGGCCACGTTGATAGGCCCTTCGGTCTCTCAAGGTCAAACACAACGGACATCTGTCTTCTTCATCGACTTCCTCAATTGCCCAAGCAGGCTTCCTTGCATTCTGTTTGCACCTGTCCTGTTTTAATTACATTTATCTTTAGAAAACCCACCAACATTTTCAATCCTGGTTACGACGTGGCTTAATTAGCTTCTGGTTCGAATTCTGTTGGGTCACAGATGCTTTTCTTGATTTAGTATCTACTCCAATTGAACGTCATTGGTCAATCTCAAACACATCAGAATAACTAGGTTATTTTCTTCACCCAGTCACAAAGATAAAGGTAAAGGTGCCAATGAACGGAGGAAGGCAACTGGGGTAGACACCACAAGTAGGCCGCCATGGCCATTTTGGCTTCTACCGTGACTTCTGGGAGCGAGGGATGAGGGGAGAGACTCGAAGGGCACCATATCCGGATGACAGGCGCAAACATGGACGGAGTCCCTAACATTTCCAGTTCTAACGTATCCGACGATGCCCGGGCGGACCCCCGTGTTTGATGAGGGGCAGTAAGGTCGTGGTAGAAGAGGAACCACTCCAACATTCGCCTACCGACCCGGAGAAGCCACGAAAAACTCATGGGCCAGGTGAGCGGTCGCTGGGGAACGAACCCAGTACCTCCAGAATGCGAGTCGCACACGTTACCGCGGCGCCATCTAGCTCAGTAGTCATGAAAACAAACCTTTACTGACTTCCAAATAAAACCAATATATAAAGTAGTTACTTAAGTATACTGAACGTGAAATATAAAAAAGTCAATATTTTTTCATTAGCTACAAATTCTCCAAATAATTCTGCACCTAACTATAACATAACTTCATAATTCTGAAAACTTAAACCCACACTGTAGGTAGATATCGAGTGAGCGTGATTCTATTAGCGAATTGTTAAAATTGTGTAGTAAACATGAATATATTATTTATGTACATTGAGAAACCTACTGAGATTATCATCAATAATGCAATATTTTATGGAACACACCATTCATTTTCTTGGAAATTACATCCTACAAATGGCCTCCATTTCTACAACAATTTGTCAGTTTGCGATGAATCAAACGACTTTTGTAACATTTCAACTGGAATACAATTTCGTGGAAACAAAGGAACGATTTTCTTTTTTCTTTTAATGAATAGCATTACTTTTTTGGTGAAACTTGTTCATAGTTATATGAAAATGTTAGCTTTTTATATAGAAAAAGCCTTCAGACTTAAGGACTAAAGCAGAAGTTAATGACGAGAACAGATGTGTCTAAATACGTTGCCCTGTTCGTTTTGTAGGTATCGCGGAGATAAACATTTTATTCAAAAATGAATAGTCTGTGCCCTCGAGCAAAACCTTACATTTACAGTTTTTGCACATTACGAAGCTATCTTTTTCGAAATGATTTGATGTTTTTATTAAAATATACCGTTGTTTATTGTTAATATATTTTCCGTTATCTACCCGTATCTAGTAGAAATTGCATTTCGAGATTTCACCAACGATGCATGTTTTGAGTCCCTCGTAATCCAAAAAGTAGGAAAAAGTCAGTGTGTATGTGCGTGTGTTGACTACGAATAGCATAACTGAAAAACTAATGTCAGATAAATTCCAAACTTGGAATACATTCATTATCTGTTTACCCTCCTCTTATGTAGGACTTACACCCCCAGGACTTACAGGCGGGTGCCTGGGGTCAGAGGCCCGTCGAGGAGCAGACACTCATGGATCAGACAGAGCATCCAGGATGGATGATCAGCCCGATGCCTGGTATGGGATGAAGGAAGTAGATGAAGCGAAATGTTGGTGAAATGGATGAAAGGAAAGGTGATGATGGAGCAGTTGGTGCAATGAATGTCGGGGGAAACCGGAGAACCCGGAGAAAACCCGCCCAGACGCCGCTTCGTCCACCACAAATCCCACATGTAGGTCCCTGGTATTGAACCCGGGCGAACGGTCTATCCACTCGGCCACGGCGCCGCCACTTGGAATACAAGATTTTCAGGAAATTCCTCCTTTCCAATGCTTTTTCATGGTAAAGCTTTCGAAATATTTGACTCTTGAAAAATGGCCCTAACGATTTTATTTAAATACCCTATGTTTGAAATATTTGCATGCCAAATGACTGTGGTCCTCTTCATTCGGAAGAAATTTTGTAAATTTCTTTATAACTGGTAAACCAAAGAAAAAAATAAAACTATATACTTCACAAAATCTGTTTAAATCATATAATTTGTTTAAAATAACCTTTTTGTGGCATCAGCCATTTCCGAAATATTCGTTATTATTGGTTTGAATTTTTTTATGTTTTAAGTATCTACTGCCAGCCTTCATTTGTTTCTCGCTATGTCATGGAAAGGTATGGAATTTTAAAGCCAGCGTATAGCATTCAGATGTTAAACATTTGACTATCGCTATTCCCTTTGTACTTATAACTAACGTGTAATGAAACTAATCAGGTAATGTTAAACTCGATTAACTTGAAGTAGGCAGAAGAATAAGCTTTAGCAAGAATAGTTTGTAGAAGCTATACAAAAATAAAGATAATGGGTAGAGAAAGTTATGTGAATGTAATACATCAGATTTTTAAAAGTATTTTGTTGCATATAAATGTTTAAGAAAACATCATGCATAATTATTTACTTTCTCTACTATGTATAGTAAGTAGGGGAAGTATTGTATTCCACCCAAAAATTCGATACCGAGATTTCACCGGAAATACATGTTTTGAGACCCCCTGAATCCAAAAATAGCATTTTGGAAACATGTCTGTGTGTGTGTGTCTGTGAACAACATAACTCAGAAACGAACAGTCGGATAAACACCAAACTTGGTATTTAGGTCAGTACCTTCCCGAGATGCGACACGAAGGTTTTCAAGAACATCCCCCACCCCAGACTACCCTTTACATGGAACATTTTTCGAAAATTTTAATTTTCTCAAAAATGGCTCTAACGATTTTGATTAAAATATCATATGTTTAAGATATTTTCATGATAAATGAAATGTATATCTCGAATTTTCTAGGAATGTCTCCAAACGTTTTCTTCATTGTGAACGACTTTTGCATAACTGGTAAACCATAAGAGATAGACGAAATTTTACTACACAAAAAATGTAGATCGTATTAAAATACACAATTTTTGTCATATACGTTTTTTTTGTTGAGTGAACCATTTTCGAGATATTGCTTGTTATTCCCTTAAATTTTTCAATACTTATTTTCTCAAATGGGAATTCGTTATTAATTTTTTGTCTTGGATATGCAAAGAGTATTAATCTGTGGCAAAGAGAATGGTGCTGCACCTAGCAACCAGTTATTAAGAGTAATGTCTATGCTTAAAGGCTACTGTATTTCTATATTGCCCTTGTAAATATATATTCCCCTTACATCTACAAGAAAATTAGCAATAAGATAGAGCCTGCAAATGTTTAACTCGATTAACATGAAGTAGATAGAGAATAAACGTTTGAAAAAATAGTTTTTCAAGAGTGGAGAATGTCATGTGAATGTAACACATCAGATATTTTTTTCAAATGGTAAGTCATTATTCGTTTTTGCTCGTGATCATGCAAAGCACATGGACTTTCAAAGCCATCACATAACGACCTGCTTTTTAAAAATCTGACTATCGCTTTAGCTTACTGTATTCTTCTTATGCCTATAAGGAAATGTGTAAATATATATTTAAGGTCTATTAACAAGAAACATATACAAGAATAAGTCTATGTAAGAATAATTTAGAGCGAAAATTAAATTGACTTTTATTTATGGACGCTCTTTAACTGCTGTTGTCCTTAGCGTCCCGTTATATGTTGGGCGTTAAAGACCGGTAATTTTACTCAGAGGCCTTATCAGGCATGAGGTCCTTCTGCATACCGTAAATCTACGACCATCGGCTTTACTTCCCTTCCGAAGGAAGCCATGCTAAGGATTTTTACGCCCGAAAAAATCCATCGTCCTTAGCCGGGTTTGAACCTCGACCTCGGAAACTAGAGGCTAGCATGGTATAGAAAGTCATGTGAGTGCAATACGTCAGACTTTTCTAACTCAACTTTATACGATGAGTGCAAATCAACGAGTCAAAAGGTATGAAAATGTTTCCTCATCAAATAGCTGTTTTTAAGTAAAATGTAATGTTCGTTCTTGAGAATCCATTATAACCTGAATAATTATCCGTGAATTTTCAATATTCAGCCTCGGTAAGAGTCTTCACTTTGTTATGTTAATTGTTATAATGGCGGTGTAGTTTAACGGCATTCATGCACTGCAATTACCTAATTTCATACATTCCCAGACAATAAAATGATGCCGGCAATTTTATGTAATAACGTTTCGAACCGCTTCGGAAATAAAAATGCACACATTACCGTTTTTCTACACAATAATGCGTGTGGTAACGGTTTTCCCCCAGGTACAACCCTACCATTGAAAAGAAAGCATTTATACAGAGTGTGGCCGTGTTCGAAAGCATCTGCACAAGGTGTTGATTTTTGTCCCTTTAACTCTTGAGGTTTTGCGATTAGTAGGTTGGTGAAATTAAGATACGAATGTAAATGAAATATTTAATCTCTCTCTGCCTTATTCATAAGATATTTTAACCTTCCTTGGGTTCAGCTAAATGTTTAAGTTTCACTATAAGCTGAAAGGAGAACTAAACAAAACCACGTGACAAGACAGTACATCATTGGCTGGTGGGCAAATTACAACCTTTCCCGCTTAGCATGTCCTCTCTTCCTCTACAAAAAGCAGTTCGGTTCAGATCGTAACATTTTGTGGTTATTCTCGTGCGGAGAAATTAAAAATAAACTCATTATTGTAACTGTTAAATTTATGAAACTAAATGTGTTTGTTCAGATTCACCTATAACTACATGAAACGTTATATCAGAGGGTTTAAGAGGTTATGCGCAGGCGCTGCAGTTCGTTTCCGGTTTCCGGCTGAGAATCTTCTGCCACTGTGGAAAACATAACCGCAGGAAACGGAGAGAAGACAATTGTGTTAAATGCTTTTAACAAATTCTGTGAAAAGTATCCACCTTTAATCGACAATGAATATGGTTGGCCATTGTTTTGCAATAATTAAACTTCTTTGTTAGTGATGCAGATTTGTTGCTCGGATAGCTTGGGTCGCGTTTGTTTTCTGCTGTGTTTTAACCTATAATCGTTATTTAACTTGTTGACTCATAAAACGTTAAAGCAAAGGTGGTATACTAATAGTAGTCATTAAATGAATGAATTCTAAAGCCTGAAGTTAACAGTTTAATCCAGTACCTTTAATCAAGAAGCCGAACTGTTAGGTACAAACTTTTATTTGTCTACTCTTAGTATTATGTGTTAGAAGTTTAGCTTGTAAGGCAAAATATAGGAATAAGATATACAGTGTTTAAAATCTAATGATTCCCAAGGTGCACAATATACTCCATTCGCATTCTGTCTGAAGTAATTTCCTTTCACGGGTCTTAGTTCCCGTCATCCTTCACGTGGTGCCGCCATATGCTCGGCGGAGTGATACATTTAAGTTTTGTTTACTTCTCCTTTCAGCTTGTAGTTAAAAAGGTATAGAATAAAGATTCATTTTGGACCTTGTTTAAGGAATTTATAACTTTAATGCAGTGATAATGTGGCGTGTTCGTGTGTATTGTCATGCCAGATACATTATTGCGTCGTTGGCGACAGTATTGTTGGGGTAATTCTTTCGGCTTTGGGTTTTGAAGTTCGTCTGGTGTGACGACTCGCTACCATCTGGCTGGCGATCCTGGCCAGAGCGTTAGAGAATGGGAGAAGTGGGCGTTACTTCTTTGTGTTGTGTGTTAGCGTCACTTTTGGTCGAGCGTCTGATATGTAAGGTCGTATGTGAAATCGTGTGAATGTAGCCACGTGTGTGTAGCATCTCCCTTCAATTTCTTCCTTTTTATCTTTTGTGTGTGATGTAGGGGCACCGTGCTTATCACAGGTAATGTGATTAATGTGAAATTCTGTGTATTTTTGTTATAACTATCCACGCCTTCTTTGGAATGCGAGTTTAAGATTCTGGTCCTCTTGCTACCTCTGCAGTTATGCCTCCCAATGTAAATGCTGGGATAACTAAAGTTTAATATCTAGCTGCAAACCTTTTGGCCTCACCCCAGTATATAACAATAGGGCTCTATAACATATTATCTATTTGTTTCAGCAAACCCTAAAAACATCAACTGCCAAGTAAGATCAAAAATTATTTTTTTTGTTGAACACTTTATAAACGACAGTTTTAAAAGTTAGAGAAAGCCATGCATCATGGTCTTGTATAAATAATATCTTAGTATTTTGTTTATAATTTTGGGGAATGTGGCACATTGATGTTTATAAACCAGATTATACGAGAATAGTTAACATTCCACTATAGATGGGTTCCATATTTATCAGCGGAGTGTCATACACAAACAAAGAAGATCTTTAAGTTTCTCCTAGGCAAATCCAGCAAGGTGGCGCCGCGGTAACGTTCGTGACTCGCATGCAGGAGGGCCAGGGTTCAATCCCTGGCGACCGCGCACTCTGACCCATGGATTTTTCGTGGTTTCCCCGGATCGGCAGGCGAATGCAGGGGTGGTTCATTTTCTAACACGACTCTCCTGCCCCTATATAGTGCCTCCCGCTCACTATTCTTTGCCGTCTGTTTTTTTTCTGGCGTCTGACTATTCAGCTAGGCCTCTCTTCCACGTAGTGCATGCCCCAAGGGGACCGCCAGGGATTCGGTTACTTGTGGGTGAGCCCGAGTGGCTTCGAATACGTGCGATCTGGAAACTTTAGGGACTCTTTTCATGCTTGCGCTCATCGTCATCCGGACCTAGTCGCCCTTCAGGTCTTTCCCCTCAGCCCTTCTTACCAGGGGTCACCGTAGAAACAAAAAGGACCGTTGCGGCCTACTTGGGGTGCTCTGGCCAGGTTGTGGGTCCCCTCAGTTATCCGTACCTTTACCTTTATATTCTCCTAAACAAATCTTTTCAATTACAAGTGGTGCCTTTATGATGACATAATCTGTGGTTCTTTTGTTACCTTTTCTACTACTTACCTATATACCTTATCATACCAAGGAAAGGAAGTACTTACTAGGTTCCACTCAAAATTTTGATACGGAATTTTGAGGCAGTATTTTTAACACTTAAATGATTTCAGTCAAATTATATAATATAAAATATAATAACAGCCCGCCTCAAACCAATATGTGTATAAATAACATATAAAATGCATGTAACAGTAATTGAATTAATGTTTATATTAGTATGTACATGTTTAATAATGTTATGTGAATGTATTACGTAATTTAATAATGTAGGAGCTGTGAGAATAATAGGTTAAAAGTTGCTAGCAATGAGGTAACAATGAGGTAACCTTGATGCAATAATGAGTAAGGAAGTTTAATAATGCTACTAGGCATTATTGGAGCAACAATAATGTAATTTTTTAGACAGTTTATAAATAGCCAATCAACAACCAGAAAAAAAAGCTTTAAGTTAAATAAAAGTATTCTATTGGAGTAGGATTAGCCAATCAGAAACTGAAATAGGGCAAATTGTACAAATTCAGAAGTCAGTTGCTAGTAGACAGCGTTCCTAACCAGACGCGAGACGCGTCCTCGAGAAGTTTAATACGTATCCAGTGTGAGAAAAAGAAGTTTACGTGTTAAAAAATGCTAGTAATTAATAAGTAATCTCACAGCTCTCGCTCTCTATATCAGTAAATTGTTATTTTAATCGTGTAAACAATTAATAAATGTAGCGAAGTAAAAATTATAATCTGTATAAGGCTACATTCTTAGCCACACTACTCCCTGCAAAGAACTCCATGTCTCTAACAATAATACTGACGCAGCCGAGGCAAACATAAATATATAATATTTAAAGAAACAGTCAAATTACAAAGTTAATATCTTTAAACTTCGGGCGAAGGCTACCGGAAACGTTTTACCATACGTGCGGTTGCAACTACTTTAAGTGTTCGGCTCCCCAACAGTCGAAATACAATACAACTCCTACTTCAAATTGGCTTTCCATACGTGAAGCAACAACTTACTTCAATTTTCAACGGTACATGTTTTGAGGTTCCCTGAATCCTCTCAGAAGTATTTTTAGACAAAGTGTGTGTGAACTGCAAAAAGAAATAGTTGGGTGAATACCAAGCTCGGTATTTAGATATGAGACGCAAAGATTTTCAAGAAAATCCTACTACCCCAAACTATTTACATGGAATTTTTTTTCTTCTCACAAATGTCTCTAATGGTATTTATTAAACTATCACATTATGTTTGAGATATTTGCGTAAATAATCTTGAACTTTTTATCCCTGCGAAATCCTCCTCATTTGTATTGTATATCTCTGTATAACTAGTAAACCATAAGCCATAGACGAAAAAAAAAACCAAAACACAAAAAATATAGGTGTATTAAAACACACAATTTATGTAAAATACAGTTTTTCGTGGCATGAACCAAGAACAAATCATGTAGTAATAACTTTTTCTCTTGCTTTACCGTTAGATTAAGATTTATACTTGAATAATAAACATAATTAAAGTTAAACCAATTTATAAAATAACTAAATAAGATTTTAGATCATTATACGAGATATCCATTGTTATTAGTTAGTTTTAAATACTTAAAGTGCTAAGTCGTCACTCTTTTTTGTTTTATTGTTTCATTTGTTTAATTTCATGATCATGTGAAGGCGTTACTAACACGTTGACTGTAGGAGTATAACTGATTTTCCTCGTTTTCATTCCTCATACTTTAAGATTCTCTGGAGGTTAAGAAATTATACTAATTAAGAAAAAATTCACCCCTCTCAGCCAGGAATTATACCCGGAACCTCGATTGCGAACGTCAACCAATAAGGTAGCCTCTTTTTTACTTTCTCTACTACGTATAGTAAGTAGGGGAAGTATTGCATTCCACCCAAAATTTCGATACCGAGATTTCGCCGGAAATACATGTTTTGAGACCTCCTGAAACCAAAAAAAGCATTTTTGGAAACATGTCCGTGTGTGTGTGTGTGTGTGTGTGTGTGTGTGTGTGTGTGTCTGTGTGTCTGTGAACAGCATAACTCAAAAACTAACAGTCGGATAAGCACCAAACTTGGTATTTGGGTTCAGTATCTTCCAGAGATGCGACACGAAGGTTTTCAAGAAAATCCCCCCACCCCAGACTACCCTTTACATGGAAGAGTTTTCGAAAATTTTAATTTTCTCAAAAATGGCTCTAACGATTTTGATGAAAATATCATATGTTTAACATAATGTCATGAGAAATGAAATGTATATCTCGAATTTTCTGGGAATGTCTCCAAAAGTATTCTTCATTGTGAACGACTTTTGCATAACTGGTAAACCATAAGAGATAGACAAAATTTTACTACACAAATAATGTAGATCGCGTTAAAATACACAACTTATGTCATATACATTTCTTTTGTTGAGTGAACCGTTTTCGAGATATTGCTTGTTATTTCCTTAAATTTTCCAATACTTATACTTTTTCTCAAATGCGTTATTCATTTCTTTTATGTCCTGGACATGCAAAGAGAATGGAATGCGCCACATAGCAACCAGCGTTAAAATATTTGACTATCGCTTAAAAGCTACCATATTTCCCTTGCATCTACAAGAAAAGTACCAATAAGATTGACATCTTGATATCTCGATTAACATGAAGCATATGGAGAATAGGCGTTTGTAAAATTAGATTGTACAAGAGTAGAGAAAGTCATGTGAGTGTAACACATCAGATTTTTTTTTAATTAATACTAGCCAGCATACAGCGACCCACTCTTAGTAGATAGAAGAATGAGAAGCTTTATAGAAGAATGTTTAGAAAACATCATGTGAATATAACACATTCATATTTATACTCATTTAATTTCGCATTATTTAAAGTCCAGGAAGTTTTTTATATAATTCTGAAGCACTGTATATCTTCCGAATATGATATGTTTAAATAATATACATTGTATTATTCGGAAACTTGGCAACTTTACCGCCTCTTCTTCCCACTAGTTATTTAATGTAAACAAAGACAAAACGTATTCCGGCATTAAAACAAACAAAAACGAACAAGCAATAATTAGGACTGCGAAATTTAATTTCTGCAGTGCATTCAAATTGAATGCATGAATATTCAGACCTGAATATGGACAAGAAAAATAAATATCTTAAAGATGATTAACCAAAATTTGAAGTAATCACTCGAAAGTTTCCACGTTGCAAGAACAAATCCTAGGAAATTAATTTTTGTATCCTTATTACACGATTTCTCACCTTATATGCATCACCATTATTATTACTGGGGCTCCAGAATACTCACCTGAAACACAAACAAAAGCAATATTACTTAGTGTAATTAATCAGTTACTACTTATTTAATAATATCCCTCAAAATGTTGGGTTGCCCCATTATAAATAAGATAGTATATGGTCACAATGTGTATATTCGTATGAGACAGCAGTATTTTAGGAGTTGTATCATATTTCAATTGTTGGGGAACCGAACTTGAAATTCGTTGCAACCACAGTTTCCGGTAGCCTTCGCCCCAAAATGTACTTTCAGGTGGCCTTTGCCCCAAGTTTAAGAAAAATATTAACTTTGTAATTTAACTGTTTCTTTAAATATTATATATTTGTGTTTGCCTCGGCTGCGTCAGTATTTATTTTAGAGACATGGATGTCTTGGCAGGGTTGAGGTGCGACTTAAGAATGTAGGCTTACACAGATTATAGTTTTACTTCCCTCCTTTTTATTAATGCTTGACACGATTTAAATAACACTTCACTATATAGAGCTGTGAGATTCTATTATTAATTACATGTATTTTTTAACACGTAAACTTATTTTTCGTCTCACACGAATACGTATTAAACCTCTAGATGACACTTTTTGTGTCTGGTTAGTAACGCTGTCTGCAACCAACTGAACTGATTTCAACCTCCTACTAAACTTGTAAATTTCTGTATTTCAAGTCTCTGATTGGCTATTCCTAATCCAATAGAATACCTTCATTTAACTAAAGCTTTTTCTGGTTGTTGATTGCTTATTTTTTATAAACTGTCACTAAAATTACATTATTGCTTCCAAAAATCACAAGTAACATTTAAACTTTCTAATTCATTATTGCCTCAAGCTTACCTCATTGTTACCTCAGTGTTAGCAACTTTTAACCTATTATTCTCACAGCTCCTACATTACGTAATACATTCACATAACATTATTACACATGGATACAATAATACAAGCATATGCAATGACTGTTACATACATTTTACAAATTATTACATACACATATTGCTTCAAGGCGGGCTGTTATGGAATTTACATATTATATAATTTGACTAAAATCATTAAATTGTTAAAAACACTGCCTCATGTATCATATGTTAAAAATGACTTGTTCCACTCCGAAGCCCATTCTCTTGCTCTGAACTATACGATATAGGGAATACAAAGAAGGGCACCGCACCCACTATGGCCTACCAGAGATGAAGTGAATGAACTACAGGTCACATGCCGTATCCGTAACAGTTCCTAGCTCGAAGAACCATCCTAATTCTGGAGTTGCTCAGAAAAGGCGATGAACGACCCGTCACCCAAGCAGCCCTCTTGTGCGTTTCCTTTGAGTAAGTATTCCCGCCATATTCCGGCACTGCATACGCCACGAAACCTATAAGCACACCAAAAAGATGAGAACGAAACGGAATGAAGGGTAAATGATGCAAAGGAAATCGTGGTAGATGAGAAACCGCCCCAGTATTCGCCTACTGATCAAGGAAAACCATGATAAACCAAGCTCAGAGTGGGCGATCGACGGTAATCGACACCGAGACATCCCGAATATGAGCCTCACACGTTACGGCGGAGGCATCTTGCTCGCTTGCTCTCAACAAAGCGATTAGTCAAAAAAAATCTGATGTGTTACACTCACATGACTTTCTCTACTCTTGTACAAGCTATTTTTGCGAACGCTTATTCTCAATATGCTTCATGTTAATCGAGATATCGAAATCGAAATCTTATTGCTAATTTTCTTGTAGATGCAAGGGGAATTGGTAGGCTTTAAGCGATAGTCAAATATTTTAAGAGCTGGTTGCAATGTGGAGTATTCAACTCTCTTTGCATTACAGGGACAAAAAAATGAATAACGAATTCCCATTTGAGAAAAAGTATAAGTATTGTAAAATTTAAGGGAATAACAAGCAATATCTCGAAAATGGTTCACTCAACAAAAAAATGTATAGGACACAAATTGTGTATTTTAACGCGATCTACATTTTATGTGTAGTAAAGTTTTGTCTATCTTTTATGGTTTACCAGTTATGCAAAAGTCGTTCACAATGAAGAATACTTTTGGAGACATTCCCAGAAAATTCAAGATATACATTTTATTTGCTATGAAAGTATCTTAAACATACAATATTTTAATCAAAATTGTTGGAGCCATTTTTGAAAAAAATTACAATTTTCGAAAAAAGTTCCATGTAAAGGGTAATCTAAGGTGGGGAAATTTTCTTGAAAACCTTCTTGTCGCATCTCTGGAAGATACTGAACCTAAATACCAAGTTTGGTGTTTATCCGACTGTTCGTTTCTGAGTTAGGCTGTTCACAGACACACACACACACACACACACACACACACACACACACACGCGCGCGCGCGCGCGCGGGCATGTTTCTAAAAATGCATTCAGTGCATCTCAAAACATGTATTTTCGGTGAAATCTCTTATCGAAATTTTGGCTGGAATACAATACTTCCCCTACAACTTAAAGTTTTCAGATAGAATAGATAAACATAGGTGATATGCAACAAACTCGTTATCAGTTTTTCTTTTTCGACTGCTTACCTATAAGTAGAAGAGCCATCATTGATAGACCTAATAATGGTTAACTATATAAGGATGGAAGTACTTGCGAGGCTGTTAAGTCGTCAATGGGGTGTATTGTCTGAAAATAAACTTGAGAACGCCTGGTGGTTTACCGGAAAAAATGTGAGTCAGTTGGGGAATTTAATATCACACCGACATGTGGCTCAGTAGGTAGACTAACAGCACAGAAAACTTAAAATTGTGGTTCGAATCCTGACTGTGGCATTGAATTTTTCACTCTGATTCTATCTTTCCATTTTTAGCCAACACACGGCTTGCGTGCAACAACAATTAGCTTAGAGTAAGTATTGTATTCAACCAAAAATTTCGATTTCGAAATTGGGGCTCCCTGCTTTGGATCTCCCTGAATGCAAAAAATAACGTTTTTAGAAAATTATCTCTGTGTGTGTGTGTTCGTGTTTATCTGGAGCAGCATAGTAACTCAAAAATGTAAAGTTAGTTAAATATAAAATTTGGTATTTAAATTCAACGTCTCGGAAGCATGCAACACGAAGATTTTCAAAACTTTTCCTCATCCCAAATTATTCTTTACATGGAAAAATGTTCCTTACATTTGATTTTCCGAAAAATATTTACTAAAACACCATATGTTTAAGATATTTGCATCCCAAGTAAAAGTATGTTTTGAATCACTTTGAATAATATGTAAAGTCCTCTTCATTCTGAGTGAATTGTGTACAATTTTTATATAACTTATAAACATTAAGAGTGGACAAAGTTTTCTGCAACAAACATTAAGATAAGAACAATTTATGTTTAAAGATTTTGTGGAATTATTAGATCCGAGATATTTTTTGTTTTTGGATTGAATTTTCAAATAACATTTTTTTTCAACTACTATCGTTTTTACTTTGTCTGGTGAGTAGAGAAGGTATTGCATTCTACCGAAAAATTCGATATCTAGATTTCACCGAAAATATATGTTTTGAGGCTGTATTAGAAAACGGTACGCGCGCGTGCGCGCGCGTGTGTGTGTGTGTGTGTGTGTGTGTCCGCACGCATACCTTAAACCGTAAAGTCGGATGAATAACAAACCTCGTATTTAAGCTCCAAAGAGGCAAACGATTTTTAAGAAAATTTCCTCACCCCAAACTATCATTATTTGAAGCTTTTTCCAATTTTTTTATTTTCAAATTTTAATTATAATACTATATATTTTACGTTAATTACATGACAAATAAGACGTATATCCTAAATTTTTTGGGAATAGCTGTAAAGTCTTCTTCACTCAGAAGGAATTTTGAATAATTTAACTGGTAAATGTTAAGATATAGACAAGAACGTACTACGAAAAAAAAACTGATGATCTTTTTAAAACACATAATATATTTAAAATAAGCTGTTTCTAATTATCACGCATTTCCGAGATATCCTCATTACTGATCGGCATTTCTAGTAATGTAAAGTGTTGTTGTCGCTATTCAGTTGTTTCTCGTTTTGTCATGGAAGGAGTATGCAATTTTAAGGCCCGGCATTTAGCGGCTAGCGTTTAAACATCTGAATATCACTCGGTTTCTTCTGTTCCCCTTGTACCTGCAACAAAACGGTTTCTGCAAAGGTTTATCTCCATTAACATCAAGTATATACAGAAATAATCTTGCTTAAGAATATTTTGTAGGAGTTGTGTAAAGGTTAACGATAGTGGGTAAAGAAAGTCATGTGAATGTAACACATCAGATTTTTCTGTATTCATCCAGTAATGTTTTATATCACGAAATGGGATTTTAACCATGCTTTTAAAAGTTTTGAATTTCCCTCAGTGCAATTATATGTGGAATGTGTTTCTGAATGACGGTTTGCTTGAAAGAGGACTCTATAATATACTCCTTTGTAAATAATCCTGTGTGGTATGTGTGTATCTCACACAGACATATTACTGTTGTCTTATAGAATTATATAAAAATATCTTGTTGAATAAAATTTTCAAATAGCATCTTTTTACTTTCACTACTACGTATAGTAAGTAGGTGAATTACTGCATTTCACCAAAAAATTCGATACCGAGATTTCACCGGAAATACATGTTTTGCGGTGCCCTGAATCCAAATAAAGCATTTTCAGACAAAGGTTCGTGAGTGTGGATGTGTGCCTGTGTGCTGTGAACAGCATAACTAAAAAACAAAAAGTAGCATAAATACCAAACTTGGATTTTCAAGAAAATCCCCCACCACAGACTACACTTTACATTGAACATTTTTTGATATTTTTGATTTCCTCAAAACTTGCTCTAACAACGTTTATTAAAATATCATATGCTTAAGATGACATGACAAATTAAATGTATATCTTGAATTTTCTGAGAATTTCTCCAAAAGTCCTCTTCTTAATGAATGGATTTTGCATAACTGGTAAACCGTAAGAGATAGATAAATTTTTTGTAGACAAAAAATATAGATCTCGTTAAAACACACAAGTTATATCCTATACATTTTTTGTCGAGTGAACCATTTCCGAGATATTCCTTGTTATTTGTTTGAATTTTGCAATATTTATACTTTTTCTCAAATGGGGATTCGTTTTCATTGTCCTGGACTTGCAAAGAGAATGGAATGCGTCACATAGCAACCAGCTCTTAAAATATTTGACTATCTCTTAAAACCTACCATATTCCCCTTGCACCTACAAGAAAATTAGCAATACGATTAAGATGAAGTATATGAAGAATAAGCATTTGTAAAATTTCGTACAGGAATAGGGAAAATCATGTGAGTGCAACACATCAGATTTTTCTGGCAATCCTTTCCATTATTACATAGGTTTAAACGTTAACTATATTTTATGAAGAGAGTTTGGATTTTTAATTCTAACAATTTGAACTAGGAGAAGTATTTATGTCTAAAATTAATGTTTGAGGTTTACATGAATGTCACTTTCAAAGCTGTATAGTAGCAATAAATCTGCCTTATTTTTTACTTTCTCTACTATGTACGTATAGTTAAGTAGGGGAAGTACTGTATTCCACTCAAAAATTCCATACCGAGATTTCACCGGAAATACATTTTTTGAGACCCCCTGAATCCAAAAAAAACATTTTTGGAAACATGTCCGTGTATGTGTGTGTGTGTGTGTGAACAGCATAACTCAAAAACGAACTGTCGGATAAACCCCAAACTTGGTATTTAGGTTCAGTATCTTCCAGAGATGCGACACGAAGCTTTTCAAGAAAATCCTCCCACCACAGATTACCCTTTACATGGAACATTTTTCGAAAATTTTAATTTTCTCAAAGATGGCTCTAACGATTTTGATTAAAACATCATATGTTTAAGATATTTTTATGACAAATGAAATGTATATTTCGAATTTTTTGGGAATGTATCCAAAAGTATTCTTCATTGTGAACGACTTTTGCATAACTGTAAACCATAAGAGATAGACATAACGTTACTACACAAAAAAGTAGATCGCGTTAACGTACACAATTTATGTCATACACATTTTTTTGTTCAGTGAACCATTTTCGAGATATTGCTCGTTATTCCCTTAAATTTTTCACTATTTATTGTCTCAAATGGGAATTCGTTATTCATTTTTGTCTTGGATATGCAAAGAGTATTAATCTGTGGGAAAGGGAATGGTGCTGCACCTAGCAAAACAAGGGGAACATAGTAGGCCTTCAGCGATAGTCAAATACTTTTAGAACTGGTCGCTATATGTAAAATGTAATTCTCTTTGCATGTCAAAAGATCGTTTCTGCAAATGTTTATCTCGATTAATATGAAATAGATGGAGAGTAAGAGATTGTAAAAATAGTTTGTACAAGAGTAGAGAAAGTCATGTGAGTGTAACATATCAGATTTTTTTAAGTAGAACGTTGTCTTCAATGGCTACGTTCAGATGTGACGCGAAAAGTACGTCGATGAGGACGCGGCCACAGTCTGACTTGATGAAGACATCTTGTTCGGTGAGTAGCCGTTGCCGCTGCCGTTATGGCGGGCCAGGATATACCCGAGGCCACTTTTGGGATAAAGAAAGAAAAGAGAAAAAAACACGATAAAAAAGGATAGCCATGTTAGACCTACATATACAAGGGTACACTACCGTTCAAGAACATGTTCCTGGGGACCACCGCAGCGACAGCACGGGATCAGAAGGATCGAGCTTCGTACCTCCAACAGGCACTATGTGTATGTTTATTATAGGTACATATTTTACATAATCAAAGCACGTCTATCAAATTGGTTACATAAACATTATAACTGAGTTGAAAGTGGGAATAATGATGACAAAAGCACGATACATTTTATTTCTACGTAATATACGCATAGGTACACATGTTGGTTTATGTGTTAATTAAATTTCGTATTCCAAAAAATTGTTTTTAGCTAGGGTGCTCATTTATATGCAAATAGTACTAACGAAGAATTATATTTATAATAAAATTCGATCAATCCTTCAGGGGATTTCCCTTTGCGTCGCTTCTTAAGTTGGGCCGCCTGTAAGGCGCAGTTACGTCAGCCCGGTAGAGATTAAAGTAAACATGAAAATTATGAGACGGAGCTGTTAAGGAAGGCCTTGAAACTGAAAGGCTATCGCCATCATGCAAACCTTCCAAACGAAGAACAAATTCCTTTGTCAAGTTCACGAATCAAAACCGAGACCTCGATGCGCTGAACACCAAGAAGTCACAGGGATGGCCGTGAATAAAATAAATTAAAAATCACGTTTTTTGAAATGCTATTGTATTTAAATGCTAAGATTTTTTGTTCATTAATTTCACACTAATTAATATTAGGTAACTTCCTCTTGAAGTGCCGAGGAACATTTACGATCATATACATTTATACGATTTTGAAAAATTAAATTGCTGTTTTAGCAGGCTGGTTTAGCTTAACGATATTCATGCACGATAATTACGTAATTTCAGAAATTTAATAGACCATAAAATGATCCCATTAAATTTATGTAATAACGTGGATAGCTTGGGGAAAAAAATGTACATATTATCGTTTTTCTACAGTATAAGCCGTCTGGTAAATACAGTGTACCCCAACACACAGAGTGTGGCCGTGTTCCTAAGTTGTTTGTTTGTTTTTGTTGTTTTTTTCTCTATCACGAGCATTGTCGGTAGAGAAGGCATTAAATTCCATCCAAAAACCCGATATCGAAATCTCACCACCAAAAATACATGTTTTAATGCCCATTGAATAAAAAAAGAGGATTTTTAGAAAAATGACCGTCTTGTGTGTGTGTCTATGAATAGCGTAACTCAAAAATGAAGTGCCGAATAAATACCAAACTTGGTATTTAGTTCAGCATCTTGAAAAGTAGTGACAGAAGATTTTCAAGAAAATTCCCCACCTTAAACTATCCTTTACATGGAACATTTTCGGACTTTTTTGTTTTTTTAAATGGCTCTAACATTTTGGTTAAAATTCATATATTAAAGATATTTTAATGGTAAAATTTATTTCTTAATTTAGTATAATCTTGTAAACTAGTAAACGTTAAGTGATAGACAAAAACATAACACACACAAAATGTAGATCTCTTTAAAACACACAATTTATTTGAAATAGTTTGTTTTGTAACATCATTCATTTCCGAGATATTCGTTATTAATGGTTCGAAATGTTCAATACTTAGCCTTTCTTTTAAATTTCTGTCGATTTTAGCTGTTTCTCGCGATTGCATGGAAAGCATATAGCGTCCAGCTTTTAAACATTTGACTATCGCTGTTCTCTTTGTATCTATAACGAAATGTGTATAATGCAAATATTTCCTGAAATGTTTATCTAGTTTAAAATGAAGTAGATAGGAAAATACGCTTTCGCAAGATAAATTTGAGTACCCACTAATAAGCAATAGAGGGTAGAAAAAGGCATGTTATTTTCGTCCTTCAACCCTATTAATATTGTCAGTAGTTATAGGGGAACAAGTTTAAAGTACATTTTAGTTTATTGTCGTTTATTTTTATGTTTTAAAAAACTATGTTTACATATTTGAACTTCCAGTTCAGCGAAAGACGGCATAAATTTGAGAAACTGACTGCAAAGTTTTGCAATAAAAAATTAAAATTTAAAATGGAGAAAAATCAACTTAAAATTCGAGAACATAATGCCGACACTGGTATGACCTATTTAAATTGTCACGTGACGGGCTAAATTTTACACATATCATAAATGTAGGCGATATCAAAATACTCCCAAGGAATCGTGCTAAGTAACAGACAGAAACATTGAAAATTTGTGGATTTTGACACGTAAATGCAGTCGCCTACTGTGCTTCTAGAAACCTACAGGAGGAAGAGGTGAAGCAAAGAATACAGAGGGCGACCGGAACACAAGCGGGCCCCTAACGTCTTCAGATATTAGTAGTATTAGTCCCGGATGAGCCAATTGATTTAACGATAATCCTGCCGCTAGGGGCGCTGGTGTCGCTAGTGTCGGTGCGTGCGACGGCGGCGGCGGTGTGTTTGAAAAGCGCCCTGAGCGGTAGGATTATCGTTAAATGGGTTGGCTCATCCGGGACGAGTTGAAAGAATTGAGGAAGTGACGTGGAGTGTTTTGATTGGTTCGTTAATTTGGGGTGGGAGATGGAGGAAGGGAGATGGAGGAGTATGGAGTTCGCGTGATGGAGAGGAGCTGGGTGGCGAGGTGTTGTCTGTGCGGAGGTCGGTACTGAAAGAGGGGTAAAGATGGGGAGCGAGGGATAAAAAGTGTAACAGAAAGTGACGTGTGAAGTTGTGATTGGTGGGAGTAAGAAGTGATTTTATTGGTGGAAAGGAACAAATGAGAGTTGTTGATTGGTAGGAATAAGAGGGATTATGATTGGTGGAAAAGAAAAAGTTGTGGGAGTGGGGTATGTTGGAGGTGATGGGAAAGGTGAGTTTTGCTAGCAGCAAGATTTGCAAAAGCCTGTCTTGAACTGATCAGCAATTTTTGAACGTCGGATGGTAGTTTTCTTGAGTGGATAGAGAGATGGGGGCGATATGAGATGCGGTGGCGAAAATGGGGACTAGACAAGGTTGTTGAGACAAGAGGTTTAAGGACGAGGAAATTTGGAGGTTAGTGGTGAACACGGCGGTCGCAAGAGGTGGGGGTAAGGAGATGCAGTGGTGAGAATGGGAACTAAAAGAAGATGGGGGTAGCAAGAGTTTTAGAAGAGTAGATTTTGAGGTTAAAATAGTGGGAACTAAAAATGGCGGAGGGTCTACGACAAGGAGATGCGGTGAGAACTAAACAAGATGGCGGTCGCAAGAGGAGGGTAAGGAGATTTGAGGTTACAGTACGAAAACACGAAAGGATATATTCCTACGCCAAGCAGGTCCGAAAAATAATTATGCGTGTGGTACTTACCTGTTACCGGTGTGGATGCGTCACCAAAAGCGCGGCACGCGAGGCGGAAAAATAAAAGCAAACTGTTTTTGAAAATGCTTAACCAGCTTTAAGATCAACCAACATCACTACGCACTGATATACCTAGGTTTTTAAAGCGGTACAGACACCCTTTGCAGAGGCGTAATTTAACTATACCAAAAACCTGGTACTGGACCATCGTGATGGTCGCTAGCGTACGTAGGAGCAGGGTTCTCAAGCCGGTCGAAAGCGGTCAAAAACGTGTACGACGTAGGTGTTCGCAGTAGCTGCTGTCGAGTCAACCGTCGAGGTGTGAATAAACGAGATCTGTTCTCGCCGGCAATTTGGTTCGGAGATGTGAGCAGCGGCGAGGTGTTGTGTGTGCGGAGGTCGGGACTGAAAGAGGGAAAAGATGGGGAGCGAGGGATAAAAAGTGTAACAGAAAGTGACGTGTGAAGTTGTGATTGGTGGGAATAAGAAGTGATTTTATTGGTGGAAAGGAGCAAATGAAAGTTGCTGATTGGTAAGAATAAGAGAGGTTATGATTGGTGGAAAGAAAAAGGAATGGGGTATGTTGGAGGTGATGGGAAAGGTAAGTTTTGCTAGCAACAAGATTTGCAAAAGCCTGTCGTGAACTGATCAGCAATTTTTGAACGTTGGATGGTAGTTTTCTTGAGTGGATAGAGAGATGGGGCGATATGAGATGCGGTGGCGAAAATGGGAACTAAACAAGGTGGTTGAGACAAGAGGTTTAAGGACGAGGAAATTTGGAGGTTAGTGGTGAACATGGCGGTCGCAAGAGGTGGGGGTAAGGAGACGCGGTGGTGAGAATGGGAACTAAAAGAAGATGGCGGTAGCAAGAGGTTAGAAGAGTAGATTTTGAGGTTAAAATAGCGGGAACTAAAAATGGCGGAGGGTTTGCGACAAGGAGATGCGGTGAGAACTAAACAAGATGGCGGACGCAAGAGGAGGGTAAGGAGGTTTGAGGTTACAGTACGAAAACACGAAAGGATATATTCCTACGCCAAGCAGGTCCGAAAAATAATTATGCGTGTGTTACTTACCTGTTACCGGTGTGGATGCGTCACCAAAAGCGCGGCACGCGAGGCGGAAAAATAAAAGCACACTGTTTTTGAAAATGCTTAACCAGCTTTAAGATCAACCAACATCACTACGCACTGATATACCTAGGTTTTTAAAGCGGTACAGACACCCTTTGCAGAGGCGTAATTTAACTATACCAAAACCTGGTACTGGACCATCGTGATGGTCGCTAGCGTACGTAGGAGCAGGGTTCTCAAGCCGGTCGAAAGCGGTCAAAAACGTGTACGACGTAGGTGTTGGCAGTAGCTGCTGCCGAGGCAACCGTGGAGGTGCGAATGAACGAGATCTGTTCTTGCAGGCAATCTGGTTGAGAGATGAGAGGCGCGGTGGTAAAAATGTGAACTAAATAAGATGGCGGAGGCACGAAGTTGAGGTTAAGGAGCGGCGAGGTGTTGACTGTGCGGCGGTTGGGGTCTGAAAGAGGGGGAAAGATGGCGAACGAGGGATAAAAAGTATAACAGAAAGTGACGTGTGAAGTTGTGATTGGTGGGAATAAGAAGTGATGTTATTGGTGGAAAGGAACAAATGAAAGTTGCTGATTGGCGAGAATAAGAGAGATTATGATTGGTGGAAAGAAAAAAAGGTGTGGGAGTGGGGTATGTTGGAGGTGATGGAAAAGGCAAGTTTTGCTACCAACAACATTTGCAAAAGCCTATCCAGAACTCATCAGCAATTTTAAATAACTAGTGTTTCGGGGGTTTTCTCTGGTTGGTAGACGAATGCAAGCTGTTTCTACCATACTTATATTATTCGTCTTTTTCCTTTTTTTTTTTTAAAATGACTAGTTTTTTTTTTTTTTTTTTTTTTTTTTTTGGGAGTTTTCTGCGGATGGTAAACAAATGCAAGCTCTTTCTGCTTTTTCATAGGTTTTCCCTGGTTGGTAGGCGTTTTCTGTACTGGTTGACGAAGGCGTTTCTAATTTTGGAGGTTTTCTCAGGTTTTTAGCGGTTGTCCCTGCCCGGTAGGCAAATGATGAAGTTTTACCTTGTCGGCGCGCGGATACTAGGCACGTACTGGCGCGCACACACACACACACACAGAGAGACAGACAGACACACAGACAGGCACACACACACGGACATGTTTCCAAAAATGCTTTTTTTTTTTTTTTTTTTTTTTTTGATTCAGGAGGTCTCAAAACGTGTATTTCCGGTGAAATCTCGGTATCGAATTTTTGGGCGGAATGCAATACTTCCCCTACTTACTATACGTAGTAGAGAAAGTAAAAAAGTATTGAAAAATTTAAGGAAATAACAAGCAATATCTCAAAAGTGTACTATCTTGTTTTCAAGGGTTTTCCAGATCGGTAAGCGTTAGAATACTCTTAGAGCTTTTTTCAGGTTTTTTAGCGGTTGTCCCTGGCCGGTAGGCAATTGATAAAGTTTTTCTATAACGACGTCGTTTTGGCTTGTGGCGCACGGTTCCTAGGCACGTACTCGCGCGCGCGCGCGCACACACACACACACACACACACACTAAAATAGTAGCGTATAAAAAAAACTGATTTGTTACACTCACATAACTTTCTCTACTCTTGTACAATCTAATTGGTAGCTTTTAAGCGATAGTCAAATATTTTAACGCTGGTTGCTATGTGGCGAATTCCATTCTGTTTGCATGTTCAGGACATAAAAAAAATGAATAAACGAATTTGAGAAAAAGTATAAGTAATGGAAAATTTAAGGAAATAACAAGCAATATCTCGAAAACGGTTCACTCAACAAAAGAAACGTATATGACATAAGTTGTGTATTTTAACGCGATCTACATTTTTTGTGTAGTAAAATTTTGTCTATCTCTTATGGTTTACCAGTTATGCAAAAAAGTCGTTCACAATGAAGAATATTTTTGGAGACATTCCCAGAAAATTCGAGATATACATTTTATTTGACATGACAATATCTTAAACATATGATGTTTTAATCAAAATCGTTAGAGCCGTTTTTGAGAAAATTAAAATTTTCGAAAAATGTTCCATGTAAAGGGTAGTCTGGGGTGGGGGGATTTTCTTGAAAACCTTCGTGTCGCATCTCTGGAAGATACTGAACCTAAATACCAAGTTTGGTGTTTATCCGACTGTTCGTTTTTGAGTTATGCTGTTCACAGACACACAGACACACAGACAGACACACACACGGACATGTTTCCAAAAATGCTTTTTTTTTTTTGGATTCAGAGATTCTCAAAACATGTATTTCCAGTGAAATCCCGGTAACGAATTTTTGGGTGGAATGCAATACTTCCCCTACTTACTATACGTAGTAGAGAAAGTAAAAATGAATAACGCATTTGAGAAAAAGTATAAGTATTGGAAAATTTAAAGGAAATAACAAGCAATATCTCGAAAAACGGTTCACTCAACAAAATAAATGTATATGGCATAAGTTGTGTATTTTAACGCGATCTACATTTTTTGTGTAGCAAACTTTTGTCTATCTCTTACGGTTTATCAGTTATGAAAAAGTCGTTCACAATGAAGAATTCTTTTGGAGACATTCCCAGAAAATTCGAGATATACATTTCATTTCTCTCGACATTATCTTAAATATATGATATTTTCATCAAAATCGTTAGAGCCATTTTTTAATACAAAGAGAACGGGATTTCACAAGTGAAACAGTACTGTGATAACGATACCACTGAAACAAAAAAAAAATCTGATGTGTAACACTCACATGACTTTCTCAACTCTTGTACAAAGTATTTTTACAAACGCTTATTCCCCATCTAGTTCATGTTAATCGAGATAAACATTTGCAAAATCTATTTTATTGCTAATTTTCTTGTATAAAAAAAAAAAATCTGATGTGTAACACTCACATGACGTTCTCTACTCTTGTACAAAGTATTTTTACAAACGCTTATGCTCCATCTAGTTCATGTTAATCGAGATAAACATTTGCAAACTCTATTTTATTGCTAATTTTCTTGTAGATGTAGGGGAAAATATATTTACAAGGGGAATATAGAAAAACAGTAGCCTTTAAGCACATACATATCTCTTAATAGCTGGTTGCTATGTGCAACACCATTCTTTTTGCCACAGATTAATACTGTTTGCATATCAAAGACAAAAAAAAAATGAATAACGAAGTCCCATTTGAGAAAATAAATATTGGAAAATTAACAAACAATATCTCGAAAACGGTTCACTCAACAACAAAAATGTATATTACATAAGATGTGTATTTTAACGCGATCTACATTTTTTGTGTAGTAAAATTTTGTCTATCTCTTACGGTTTTTCAGTTATGAAAAAGACGTTCACAATGAAGAATACTTTTGGAGACATTCCCAGAAAATTCGAGATATACATTTCATTTCTCACGACATTATATTAAACATACGATATTTTTCATCAAAATCGTTAGAGCCATTTTTTTTAATACAAAGAGAACGGGATTTCACAAGTGAAACAGTACTGTGATAACGATACCAACAAAACTAATTATTATTCACCCACTGAAACACATAAAAAAAATCTGATGTGTAACACTCACATGACTTTTCTCATCTCTTGTACAAAGTATTTTTACAAACGCTTATTCCCCATCTAGTTCATGTTAATCGAGATAAACATTTGCAAACTCTGTTTTATTGCTAATTTTGTTGTAGATGTAGGGAAAATATATTTACAAGGGGAATATAGAAAAACAGTAGCCTTTAAGCACATACATATCTCTTAATAGCTGGTTGCTATGTGCAGTACCATTCTTTTTGCCACAGATTAATACTCTTTGCATATCAAAGACAAAAAACAAAAATGAATAACGAATTCCCATTTGAGAAAATAACTATTGGAAAATTTAAGTAAATAACAAGCAATATCTCGAAAACGGTTCACTCAACAATAAAGATGTATATGACATAAGTTGTGTATTTTAACGCGATCTACATACTTTCGTACTCACCTATAAGATATAGAGGGTAGAGGTCGTACGAACGTAGCACTTTGAGAATCTATATTCAACAGTTGGTGTTACTCCTTAGAAAGGAAGTATCTGCTGATTTTTATTTAATTCTTTACATTTTACATAACACGTATGCACTGGCACAACACAAAAGCACTACACACAATACTCAGTTTTAATATTTGCACTAATAACATCAGGAATAACTGAAGTCTGCAAACAGTCATTTCCCATGTGCAGCCTTACGTACAGAAAACGTGTGTGGCTGATCTATGTGTAAAAAGAGCCTGAGAGCGGATGTACGTCAGCGGTAAAATCTTTTAAATGCATTTTTATTGGCGATGGTAGAAATCGTGCAGTGGTGGATCGTGAAAATTCATATAAATGGATGTATCACCTCATAATAAGCCTCTATATACCAAGAATATTGAGTTTTTAAAAAGTCAGCAACTGTACCTGTGTTTCTATACGTGAACGTCAGATGGCAGCTTCGATACGTGTCCACGGAGACCTTAGTGCTAGGCAACTGTACCTCTGTTTCTATACGTGAACGGCAGATTGCAGCTTCGATACGTGTCCACGGAGACCTTAGTGCTAGGCAACTGTACCTCTGTTTCTATACGTGAACGGCAGATTGCAGCTTCGATACGTGTCCACGGAGACCTTAGTGCTAGGCAACTGCACCTCTGTTTCTATACGTGAACGGCAGATTGCAGCTTCGATACGTGTCCACGGAGACCTTAGCGCTAGGCAACTGCACCTCTGTTTCTATACGTGAACGGCAGATTGCAGCTTCGATACGTGTCCACGGAGACCTTAGTGCTAGGCAACTGTACCTCTGTTTCTATACGTGAACGGCAGATTGCAGCTTCGATACGTGTCCACGGAGACCTTAGTGCTAGGCAACTGTACCTCTGTTTCTATACGTGAACGGCAGATTGCAGCTTCGATACGTGTCCACGGAGACCTTAGTGCTAGGCAACTGCACCTCTGTTTCTATACGTGAACGGCAGATTGCAGCTTCGATACGTATCCACGGAGACCTTAGTGCTAGGCAACTGCACCTCTGTTTCTATACGTGAACGGCAGATTGCAGCTTCAATACGTGTCCACGGAGACCTTAGTGCTAGGCAACTGTACCTCTGTTTCTATACGTGAACGGGAGATTGCAGCTTCGATACGTGTCCACGGAGACCTTAGTGCTAGGCAACTGCACCTCTGTTTCTATACGTGAACGTCAGATTGCAGCTTCGATACGTGTCCACGGAGACCTTAGTGCTAGGCAACTGCACCTCTGTTTCTATACGTGAACGGCAGATTGCAGCTTCGATACGTATCCACGGGGACCTTAGTGCTAGGGAACTGCACCTCTGTTTGTATACGTGAACGGCAGATTGCAGCTTCAATACGTGTACACGGAGACCTTAGTGCTAGGCAGCTGTACCTCTGTTTCTATACGTGAACGGCAGATTGCAGCTTCGATACGTGTCCACGGAGATCTTAGTGCTAGGCAGCTATACCTGTTTCTATACGTCAACGGCAGATTGCAGCTTCGATACGTGTTCACGGAGACCTTAGTGCTAGGCAACTGTACCTGTGTTTCTATACGTGTCCACGGAGACCTTAGTGCTAGACAACTGTACCTCTGTTTCTATACGTGAACGGCAGATTGCAGCTTCAATACGTGTCCACGGAGACCTTAGTGCTAGTGCTAGGCAACTATACCTCTGTTTCTATACGTGAACGGCAGATTGCAGGTTCGATACGTGTCCACGGAGATCTTAGTGCTAGGCAACTATACCTGTTTCTATACGTGAACGGCAGATTGCAGCTTCGATACGTGTCCACGGAGACCTTAGTGCTAGGCAACTGTACCTGTGTTTCTATACGTGAACGTCAGATGGTAGCTTCGATACGTGTCCACGGAGACCTTAGTGTTAGGCAACTGTACCTCTGTTTCTATACGTGAACGGCAGATTGCAGCTTCGATACGTGTCCACGGAGACCTTTCGCTTCAGGTGACAAAATAACACTAGGCACTTGTGTGCCGTGGTGTAAGCCGCAATCACGGTATTGGTAGCGTGGATCTCCTTGGGGCTCTCCTCGGAGTTACCTCAACACCACGTACATGACCTGGTTCGTCACGGGTACGCAGGTCTGCACTACCACTTCCTCGGCGTTGAGCAGGCCCAGGAGGCGATCGTACCGGTACACCAGCTAGCACGTGGACATGTTATCGCGCTGTGGTGTTGCGTGTGCGAGGTATGGAAACTCAAGGACGCAAAACATGCACGACCGAGGGTTAAAAAGCAGAACAAGTAGTGACGTGGAGCGTTGTGATTGGTGTAAATAAGACGATCTCTGATAGGTGGACAAATTGAAATAACGTGATGTGATAGGCGAAAATAAAATCAAAGGTGATTTACAAAGGAGTAACACCAACTGTTGAATATAGATTCTCAAAGTGCTACGTTCGTACGACCTCTACCCTCTATATCTTATAGGTGAGTACGAAAGTATGTAGATCGCGTTAAAATACACAACTTATGTCATATACATCTTTATTGTTGAGTGAACCGTTTTCGAGATATTGCTTGTTATTTACTTAAATTTTCCAATAGTTATTTTCTCAAATGGGAATTCGTTATTCATTTTTGTTTTTTGTCTTTGATATGCAAAGAGTATTAATCTGTGGCAAAAAGAATGGTACTGCACATAGCAACCAGCTATTAAGAGATATGTATGTGCTTAAAGGCTACTGTTTTTCTATATTCCCCTTGTAAATATATTTTCCCTACATCTACAACAAAATTAGCAATAAAACAGAGTTTGCAAATGTTTATCTCGATTAACATGAACTAGATGGGGAATAAGCGTTTGTAAAAATACTTTGTACAAGAGATGAGAAAAGTCATGTGAGTGTTACACATCAGATTTTTTTTATGTGTTTCAGTGGGTGAATAATAATTAGTTTTGTTGGTATCGTTATCACAGTACTGTTTCACTTGTGAAATCCCGTTCTCTTTGTATTAAAAAAAATGGCTCTAACGATTTTGATGAAAAATATCGTATGTTTAATATAATGTCGTGAGAAATGAAATGTATATCTCGAATTTTCTGGGAATGTCTCCAAAAGTATTCTTCATTGTGAACGTCTTTTTCATAACTGAAAAACCGTAAGAGATAGACAAAATTTTACTACACAAAAAATGTAGATCGCGTTAAAATACACATCTTATGTAATATACATTTTTGTTGTTGAGTGAACCGTTTTCGAGATATTGTTTGTTAATTTTCCAATATTTATTTTCTCAAATGGGACTTCGTTATTCATTTTTTTTTTGTCTTTGATATGCAAACAGTATTAATCTGTGGCAAAAAGAATGGTGTTGCACATAGCAACCAGCTATTAAGAGATATGTATGTGCTTAAAGGCTACTGTTTTTCTATATTCCCCTTGTAAATATATTTTCCCCTACATCTACAAGAAAATTAGCAATAAAATAGAGTTTGCAAATGTTTATCTCGATTAACATGAACTAGATGGAGCATAAGCGTTTGTAAAAATACTTTGTACAAGAGTAGAGAACGTCATGTGAGTGTTACACATCAGATTTTTTTTTTATACAAGAAAATTAGCAATAAAATAGATTTTGCAAATGTTTATCTCGATTAACATGAACTAGATGGGGAATAAGCGTTTGTAAAAATACTTTGTACAAGAGTTGAGAAAGTCATGTGAGTGTTACACATCAGAATTTTTTTTTGTTTCAGTGGTATCGTTATCACAGTACTGTTTCACTTGTGAAATCCCGTTCTCTTTGTATTAAAAAATGGCTCTAACGATTTTGATGAAAATATCATATATTTAAGATAATGTCGAGAGAAATGAAATGTATATCTCGAATTTTCTGGGAATGTCTCCAAAAGAATTCTTCATTGTGAACGACTTTTTCATAACTGATAAACCGTAAGAGATAGACAAAAGTTTGCTACACAAAAAATGTAGATCGCGTTAAAATACACAACTTATGCCATATACATTTATTTTGTTGAGTGAACCGTTTTTCGAGATATTGCTTGTTATTTCCTTTAAATTTTCCAATACTTATACTTTTTCTCAAATGCGTTATTCATTTTTACTTTCTCTACTACGTATAGTAAGTAGGGGAAGTATTGCATTCCACCCAAAAATTCGTTACCGAGATTTCACTGGAAATACATGTTTTGAGAATCTCTGAATCCAAAAAAAAAAAAGCATTTTTGGAAACATGTCCGTGTGTGTGTCTGTCTGTGTGTCTGTGTGTCTGTGAACAGCATAACTCAAAAACGAACAGTCGGATAAACACCAAACTTGGTATTTAGGTTCAGTATCTTCCAGAGATGCGACACGAAGGTTTTCAAGAAAATCCCCCCACCCCAGACTACCCTTTACATGGAACATTTTTCGAAAATTTTAATTTTCTCAAAAACGGCTCTAACGATTTTGATTAAAACATCATATGTTTAAGATATTGTCATGTCAAATAAAATGTATATCTCGAATTTTCTGGGAATGTCTCCAAAAATATTCTTCATTGTGAACGACTTTTTTGCATAACTGGTAAACCATAAGAGATAGACAAAATTTTACTACACAAAAAATGTAGATCGCGTTAAAATACACAACTTATGTCATATACGTTTCTTTTGTTGAGTGAACCGTTTTCGAGATATTGCTTGTTATTTCCTTAAATTTTCCATTACTTATACTTTTTCTCAAATTCGTTTATTCATTTTTTTTATGTCCTGAACATGCAAACAGAATGGAATTCGCCACATAGCAACCAGCGTTAAAATATTTGACTATCGCTTAAAAGCTACCAATTAGATTGTACAAGAGTAGAGAAAGTTATGTGAGTGTAACAAATCAGTTTTTTTTATACGCTACTATTTTAGTGTGTGTGTGTGTGTGTGTGTGTGTGCGCGCGCGCGCGCGAGTACGTGCCTAGGAACCGTGCGCCACAAGCCAAAACGACGTCGTTATAGAAAAACTTTATCAATTGCCTACCGGCCAGGGACAACCGCTAAAAAACCTGAAAAAAGCTCTAAGAGTATTCTAACGCTTACCGATCTGGAAAACCCTTGAAAACAAGATAGTACACTTTTGAGATATTGCTTGTTATTTCCTTAAATTTTTCAATACTTTTTTACTTTCTCTACTACGTATAGTAAGTAGGGGAAGTATTGCATTCCGCCCAAAAATTCGATACCGAGATTTCACCGGAAATACACGTTTTGAGACCTCCTGAATCAAAAAAAAAAAAAAAAAAAAAAAAAGCATTTTTGGAAACATGTCCGTGTGTGTGTGCCTGTCTGTGTGTCTGTCTGTCTCTCTGTGTGTGTGTGTGTGTGCGCGCCAGTACGTGCCTAGTATCCGCGCGCCGACAAGGTAAAACTTCATCATTTGCCTACCGGGCAGGGACAACCGCTAAAAACCTGAGAAAACCTCCAAAATTAGAAACGCCTTCGTCAACCAGTACAGAAAACGCCTACCAACCAGGGAAAACCTATGAAAAAGCAGAAAGAGCTTGCATTTGTTTACCATCCGCAGAAAACTCCCAAAAAAAAAAAAAAAAAAAAAAAAAAAAAAAAAACTAGTCATTTTAAAAAAAAAAAAGGAAAAAGACGAATAATATAAGTATGGTAGAAACAGCTTGCATTCGTCTACCAACCAGAGAAAACCCCCGAAACACTAGTTATTTAAAATTGCTGATGAGTTCTGGATAGGCTTTTGCAAATGTTGTTGGTAGCAAAACTTGCCTTTTCCATCACCTCCAACATACCCCACTCCCACAACTTTTTCTTTTCCACCAATCATAATCCCTCTTATTCCTACCAATCAACAACTCTCATTTGTTCCTTTCCACCAATAAAATCACTTCTTACTCCCACCAATCACAACTTCACACGTCACTTTCTGTTACACTTTTTATCCCTCGCCCCCCATCTTTACCCCTCTTTCAGTACCGACCTCCGCACAGACAACACCTCGCCACCCAGCTCCTCTCCATCACGCGAACTCCATACTCCTCCATCTCCCTTCCTCCATCTCCCACCCCAAATTAACGAACCAATCAAAACACTCCACGTCACTTCCTCAATTCTTTCAACTCGTCCCGGATGAGCCAACCCATTTAACGATAATCCTACCGCTCAGGGCGCTTTTCAAACACACCGCCGCCGCCGTCGCACGCACCGACACTAGCGACACCAGCGCCCCTAGCGGCAGGATTATCGTTAAATCAATTGGCTCATCCGGGACTAATACTACTGATATTACATCCTGACGCCGGGGAACCACCAACAAGCCTCTCTTCATGGTGGGATGACACTGCCTCAAAGCAAACTCCACCGCAACACGCCTCAATCGACGTCTACTAGCCTGATCTTTCGACCCTGACATGTGATAAGGAAAATGAAAATACAGAAAATGGGCGACAGGAAAAATCACCTGCATTCGCCTACCGACCAGGGAAAATCTCAGACTGGCCACATCAATAGGAATCAAACCCGAGACCTTCCGTGCTTCACACACTACGGAGTCTCAAACCTTGCTCGGTATGAGATTAGGCATACCTTAAAATCCCATTCTGGCAGCTAACGAACGCGCACAGAAGCTCAATTCCCTTGAATTTCCAGTTTTTGTCCCTATCTCTGCTAATCGAGGCAAGCGTAGCAGCCAATACGCATTAAACATAATTAAGTAAAGTCGCTTTCTCTTTCACAACTATAATACACCCTGTTAATATCGAGCGTAATTGAATGATTGCTGTATAATTATAGGAGAATTGGAAGTAATAAATATGCTGGCAATATCTTCGAACAGTTACTGGGTTAATTACTTTCGTTAAATGGATAACAAGCATGTTAAAGTGACGGGTTTAAAAACTTCTATCCTAAGAGAAAAATGCAAAAACGATATGCATCAAAACGATATCCTAATTATCAAGATTTATAAGGATAATCCTTTAGTATTTACATGTACAGATTAAATTCAATTAAATGTTAACGAGTTAATACACATCCAGACGTATCTAAAACTTAGATTCCGTTGATCTGACAGCTAGCAAGTACAACCTATATGCTGTAGGAGTGGTTGGAAAAAGAGAAAATTGAACAACGAATTCCCATTTGAGAAAATAAGTATTGAAAAATTTAAGGGAATAACAACCAATATCTCGAAAATGGTTCACTCAGCAAAAAAAATGTATATGATATAAAAGGTGTATTTTAACGCGATCTACATTTTTTGTGTTGTAAAACTTTGTCTATCTCTTATGGTTTACCAGTTATGCAAAAGTCCTTCACAATAAAGAATACTTTTGGATACATTCCCAGAAAATTCAAGATATACATTTTATTTGTCATGAAAATATCTTAAACATATGATATTTTAATCAAAATCATTAGAGCCAATTTTGAGAAAATTAAAATTTGCGAAAAATGTCCCATGTAAAGAGTAATCTGGGGTGGGGGGATTTTCTTGAAAACCTTCGTGTCGCATCTTTGTAAGATACTGAACATAAATACCAAGTTTGGTGTTTATCCGACTGTTCGTCGGATGCTGTTCACAGACACACACACACAGACACACATACGGACATGTTTCTAAGAATGCTTTTTTTTGTATATTTCCGATGAAATCTCGGTATCGAATTTTTGGGTGGAATACAACACGTAGCAGAGAAAGTAAAAATGCACTATCGTTTTTGCATTTACATGTATATAAATGTATTTCATCATAATGCTCAAACGCTGAACGAGAGGTTTAAAATGATTACGTAATTCGTGCGCTATTAAATATTAAATCACCGGTGACTTTAAAGTTAATTTATTACGTCATTATAATTGGTCTCATTTTTTTCGGATAATCAATTGAAAGTCAACATTTATTCCCACCGGAGAAAAATTTATGAGGTGTTAAATTCACATGACTTTTTCTAACCTCTATTGCTTATTATTGGGTATAGCGTACACAAATTATTCTTACGAAATATTATTTTTCTACCTATTTCATTTTAATTGAAATAAAGCTTTGAATTCCACATGCCGTTATAAATACAAAGGGAATACCGATGGTCAAATGTCAAATTGTCGCTATATTCCATGCTGTTTGATGGAGTAATTTGTATCACAAATTACTTAAATGTAAATAATTGTAATATGAATATGTATTTTTATGTGACATTGATTTGAGATGTTTATTGATTGTAATTATTGTTGAGAAGTAAGTTTATACTGCCTTACTGAAACTGACAATAATAGCGTGCAATAATGCAGCGAGGGGGTGAGCTGTTTATCATTATTGGAAACGAGGAAGTTACGTAATATTGGCGCGTTTTTCCTTGAGAATCTTCTGGAATGTTTCTCTAGAGCATATGTATTCATAATTTTCATTGGATATAAAAATAGACGCTAATGTTGGCGCGTTTTATTAGCCAATTGCAGTTCAGTTATAATCTTTAGGCATATCTGGGTGAAGGAGTATAAAAAGAGTAGGTTAGAGGTAGACCCCGTCAGTTCATCAAAATTCTTTGTACACTACACGTCGCATTCCCGTCAGTTCGTCGAAAATATTTTCTATGATACACGTCGCCTTCAGTCCAGCAGAAATATTACACGTCGGCTATAGATTCACAAGTTACGCGTAGCAGAATTATGAAAAATCTAAAGTGTTGTAAAGTTAATTATACAAAAGGTTGAAGTACGTGGATTAAAAGTGATCAGTAAGAAGTTATTATAACAGTTTCAGTTTGGCGAGTGTCAAGATCAATTTGTAAATGTGATAGTTAACGTGTTCGACAATAAAAGTGTAAAACAAAATTTCTTTCATCAGTGTTATCTTTGGATAAAAGATTCCTTTCCGTTTACACAACCTGTATAAAGAGAAGTGCTCGACCCAAGAAAAAGATAATAGCTAGCCGGAGAACAGAGAACCAAATTTAAATAAAATAACAGTAGCATTCTTTCAAACGAACATTAATATTGCCGCAAATTGCTAACACCAGATGGAGCTAGCAAACCTAACAAATGAATGACGTCACAAGATGGTTTCAACGCGTGAAGTAAACACAAATACACAAACATTATAAGTAATACACTCACATGTTTTAATGGAATCACGAGAAACAATTGAATGTCGACAGTGCGTTATAGAATAACCAAGTAATGAACAATTTGAACCATTAATAACGGATATCTCGGAAATGGCTTATGCTACAAAAATTGTTTGAAATAAATTGTGTGTTTTAAAAACATCTGCATTTTTTGTGTGTTACGTTTTCGTCTATCACTTAAGGTTTACTACTTACACAAGATTATACAAAATTCGAGATATAAGATAAGATTATTTCTCATGTAAATATACGGCATTTTAAGCAAAATCGTTTGAGCCACTTTTTAAACAAAAATTTCCAAAACGTTTTTTAAATTTTCCATATAAAGGGCGGTTTGGGGTGGCAGAATTTTCTTGAAAATCTGCATCTCGCAACTTTGGAAAATACTGAACTTATGTACCAAGAATGGTGCTTATGTAACTTTACCTTTTTGAGTTATGTTGTTCACAGAATGATAGCCGAATGCTGGGGTGGTTTCTCATCTATCACAATTTCCTTTCATTCCAATTTTCTAGGTTTTGTGGCATATGGCGGTACTGAACAGGAGCGGGTGCCTGCTCCAAGCAAAGAGTACTTCCTAGAGACACTAGAGGGCTGCTTGATCAACTGATCGTTCATTGCCCTCTCTAGGCAGCTGCCGCAGTGGAACGGGTCTTCGAGCTCGAAACTGTTAGAGACTTCCACGCGTCTCCGTGGCCTGTCTGTGGCCTGTAGCCTCCTGCGGTTCCTTCACTTCATCCCTTCCTCCCGGGGGGTGGTAGTCACAACAGATCCATGTAGGTCGCAGTGCGCGAGGCGTCACCCTCCGCTGTATAACCTTAATGTATGTTCAATAAATGCGTCGTTATATTGTTGAAATATTAACATTATAATGTTATAAGTAATATCGTATACCTACATTTTGTTCACCTTATATATGTACAACATAAATTAAGGAAAAATTAAAAGTCCTATTTCGCCAATGTTAAATCTGCTGAATTCATGAATCACTTACTCAAAAGCTATTTAAGACATCAGACTGAACTTTTCATAGGATATAGCCGCATCCTTTCTAAATACAGTGATCTACTTTTATACAATCAGTTTTTTTTATTAAGTAAGATAGGATTATTTTCTTAATTAGACCATCTTTTGTTTAAAATTATGTTCTTTAGAAATAACCAACCGTATTATTAACACCAAAGCAGATCCACAAAAGTGCTTAGAGGTTGTTTTTATCATCTTAAAATTTAATTTTGCTATATTAATAGTCTTATATAAAACGAGTCTTTTATAACAGAAAATGTCACTCACAGAAAAAGCTATTCAATGCAAAAATTAGGAAAACAAACTCTCATATACAGAGTGGACCATTTAAGTTGAGACTGTACAATATCTCCAAAACTTAGCGTTGTAGAAAGAAATGCTTGAATAAAAGTTGCTTGATATTATGGGAGAAAGTAAATGCCATTAGTCGTGTTTTGATTGGAGGACGTTATGATGGTCAACTTAATATTTTTAAACAGGAACCTACATTTTGTATGTTGTTTTCTCATTAGAAAATGGTTTATGAAAAGCTGTTCATTTTGTGACGAGGAGCAAGGAAACAAAATAAATAATATTGATTCTCAATTACGAAACGTAACTCGGCCCTTAAATGACCATTCATGAATGGTCCAAACATTCATTGCGCTCTTCGTACACAGCCATTCAGAATTTTTGTTGTTAATTATGTTGCTGTAAGTACAATTACAAAGTGCTTTATACAAATGTTGTTTAGATTTTTATGAGCAATGAAAACATAACGTAATAAAGGTAGCTTCCCATTTAAAAAAAAACTGATGTGTTACACTCACATGACTTTCTCTACTCCTGTACAAACTATTTTTACAAACGCTTACTCTCCATATGCTTCATATTAATCGAGATGTTAATCTTATTGCTAATTTTCTTGTAGATGCAAGGGGAATTGCTTGGCTTTAAGCGACAGTCAAATATTTTAAGAGCTGGTTGCTATGTGGAGTATTCCATTCTCTTTGTATTACCAGGACAAAAAAATGAATAAGAATTTGAGAAAAAAAGTATAAATATTGGAAAATTTAAGGGAATAACAAGCAATATCTCGAAAATGGTTCACTCAACAACAAAAATATATGACATAAATTGTGTATTTTAACGCCATCTACATTTTTAGAGTAGTAATATTTTGTTGGTTTACCAGTTATGCAAAAGTCGTTCACAATGAAGTATACTTTTGGAGACATTCCCAGAAAATTCGAGATATACATTTCATTTGTCATAAAAATATCTTAAACATATGATATTTTAATCAAAATCGTTGGAGCCATTTTTGAGAAAAATTAAAATTTTCTAAAAAAGTTCCATGTAAAGGGTAATCTGGGGTGGGGGGATTTTCTTGAAAACCTTCGTGTCGCATCTCTGGAAGATACTGAACCTAAATACCAAGTTTTGTGTTTATCCGACTGTTCGTTTTTGAGTTATGCTGTTCACAGACACACACGAACATGTTTCCAAAAATGCTTTTTTTTGGATTCAGGGAGTCTGAAAACATGTATTTCCGGTGAAATCTCGGTATCGAATTTTTGGGTGGAATAGAATGCTTCCCCTACTTACTATACGTAGTAGAGAAAGTAAACAACTAAGTTAACATTAAAATGACCAGCATAACGTCCTCCAAACAAAACACGACTAATGGCATTTACTTTCCCCCATAATATCAAGCAACTTTTATCAAAGGCATTTCTTTCTATAACGCTTACTTTTGGAGATATTGTACAGTCTCAACTTAAACACCCCACACTATTCAAAGAAAGAAACTATGCGTTTAGCAAACAGAAGCTGTCATACTTGACAGTGGCACTAATTTATAGAAGAAAATGTCTCTAACTTGTGTAGGGTCTTCTTTCTGTGAAGTGATTACAGAATTCATAGAACACAATGCCAGTTCCATACCATTCTTAAAAATACATTTAAAATTCAACTACTGACAACAATAGTAAAATAGGTATTAAATTAAAAAGCAAATTCCAAATTAATAGACAGCATAAAAGGTAATTTTTTGGCAAATTTCGACATTAATAATCATCATCATCATAATAACAACCTTTAAGGATTAAGTTTCGCAAGACTTGCTGCAGTCTGCGATGGGATTTCTTGTTTTGCGCGCTGTTTATTCGAACGTCCACCGTTTGAACATTTGATTCCTGCTATTTACTTCGACACACACGCGCGCTTTCTTATTTGTTACACTTCTATCATTGCGCCTATCCGCTGTCTTCTAAACTTTTCTGCCGCCCATCTCTATGGAGCTACAACGACCAAACGTGTGTTCCAAAATCTCACGACAAAGTGTTCATTCTCAAATCTCACGACCAAGTGTTCATTCTCAAATCTTCCGTTTCTCTGTTTCAAACGTTCTATATCTCCTCATTCCACTATCACCTGATTCCTAGCTTCTTTCATTGGGGGCCTATGGCTATCTGGCTTTTGGCGAACATTGACCCTTTGCTACTAGCCTGCGTTCCCAGCAACCTAACGGAACGCTTAACAATAGAGAACAACCACCAGTTTCCGGCCGCTGATGGCCTTGCCTCTCAACCCTTATTTCAACTTATAGTAACATTCGCTTAATACAGTTTTATTTCAATATTATTTCTAGTGTTATTGATATTTATTTTCCCTAAGACCTTAATTTATTTTACTAATCAACATACTGTTTCAAGTCACATGAATTAAATTTTTGTTATGACCATCTCTTCCTGTCTGCCAATGTTTCTGTTACCTGCAGCTTCATAATTTAGTGTCAATTTTCGGACGCTGTAATCTTTCATTCTGTCAACATGTTCTTTCTAGTTGGTTCTGTTTATCTTTTCTATTAACTTAAAAATGTCGAGTTCCTTTCTAATCTCGGCACTTCTCTTTTTACCTAATACACTGTAGCCTGCGACGCTGCTCAGGAATCTCAATTCTGGGGTTTTATTTTTCTTTCTTCATTTTTGCGAAGTGTCCAACATTCTGAACACTATAATAACACAGGCACAGCCATTACTTTATACAATTTTAGTTTAGTTTCTTTCCTAGTACTTAAAAGGTTTCGCTTTATTGTACCGAATATACAGGGTGATTTATAAAGAACTGACATATTTATTTAATTATTCTGTTCGAAATTCCCTCAGTGCCCCAATTTTAGCACCAAATTAAGATGAATGTTGCGGAGTTTCGATTGCCTGTCACTAGATGCGTAGATGTTCATATTTTATTCGTAAGTGTTAGTTTTATTGTCGGCAACTGCTTTTGAGATTTTGTTCCACTCAACGTAAAAATGGAGTACACATTAAATGAACGACTCTTCCTTGTAAAACAATACTGGATTAGGAATTCAATTACAGCTACTCAAAGGGCATACCAGAGAGAATTTGGTGTTCGGAATCCTCCCCAAAGAAACAAAATACTGGGACTGGTAAACCAATTGAAAACAACTGGTTCTCTGGTGAGTGAAAAAGGCAAAACTCGTTCATCTGGGCTTCCCACGGTTGTTGTTGACGTAAGAGCACGACTGGATCAGTCACCCAAAAAATCATTAAGACGTTTGTCGCAGGAGACAGGGTACAGCTACTCAATGTGTCAGAGAGTTGTGAAAAGTGCAGGCCTAAAGCCGTATAAGATTACGGTTGTCCATCAGTTGCAGGAACCGGATAAGGATAGACGACTGAATTATTGTCGTTGGTTTCAGGCGTTCATTGTGCAAAATCCTGCCATATTGTCCACATGGTTCACAGATGAAGCAAGGTTCCATTTATCCGGCTTGCACCCGGTGAAAATCGGAGTTTGGTGCGCAATATCCGCACAGAAAATAGTGGGACCAATTTTGTTTTAAATAATGTGAACACTGCGGAGTACCGACGGATTTTCATGGAGTTTACTGAGCAACTAGACGATGTAGAGCTGAGTCATGGATATTTTCAGCAGTACGGCGCTACATGTCATACATCAAATGAATCCATGATACTAATTGCATGTTTCTTTGACGACCGGATAATTTGCAAGAAGCTGTGGCCACCGAGATCTCCGGAATTGACAGCGTCGGACTTCTTTCTATAGGGTTACTTAAAAGACAGGGTTTATGCCACACGTCCCCAGACATTGGACGATTTGAAGCACAACATTACACAGGGGATTCAAGCTATTGAAAACAGAGTCCTCCAACGAGTGGCCAGTAACATGGAACGATGTGTTGAGTTGGCTTTATGCAGGATGGAGGACGTTTTCAACATTTGCTATAGAGGTAAATAATCTCTCAAAATTCCTCTGCATTTTATGTTTAATAACCTGTCGCTAGCATAACTCGTTTTGAAACAATTAAAGAAACAAATGTGTCAGTTCTTCATAAATCATCCTGTAGAATTGAATCTACAGATCTTATTTGTTATACTGAAAAATTGCAACCTAAGAATTAGAAATTATTCACGTGTTCTAATAATTATTGGTGAATAGTAAGGAATAATATTACAATAATAATTATTTATCTTTCAAGTTATTGATTTAGCAGTAGCAGTCCATAAATTATCTGGTAGATGAACTATATGAAACTTCTGTGGCATTTATTGCTGTTTGCGTCTGCACTTATCTTATTTACTAGACTTATCTGAAGGGAAAGGTCAGAAGTAGTGCTCTAGACGTTTTAATGCAAGCCAAGATAACCGTTTTACGATCATGCCTGCCATTTCCGCAGTCTAGCTGGCTATACAATCAAGGTGTAACATTGTCGTAGATGGCTATCAGGTGCTTGCATATCCTACACTAGAGTGCCACTTCTTTAGAAACCAAATTTAACAAGTTTCCTGGCAAAACTTTAAACTGAACAACTGTTTGCTGATGTACGTAGTTGCAATCCGAACTGAACTTAACCGTGTGAAATAAGTGAAAAACCGATCCAATATTCACATGGCTTTCTCTACCCACTATCAATTATTTTTATATAACTTCCATAAACTATTCTCAAGAAAGTTTACTTTTATTTTTCTACTACGTATAGTAAGTAGGGAAGTATTGCATTCCACCCAAAAATTCGATACCGAGATTTCACCGAAAAGACATGTTTTGAGGCCCCTTGAATAAGAAAAAGAAAAAGGCCCTTGTGTTTGTGTCTGTGAACAGCATAACTCAAAATCGAAAATCGGATAAATACCAAACTACCCTTTACATGGAATATTTTATTTAAATTTTCATTTTCTCAAAAATATCTGTAACGATTTTGATTAAAACATCATATACTTAAGATACTTTTATGACAAATGAAATTTATATCCTGAGTTTTATGGGAATGTGCCCAAAAGTCCTCTCCATTCTGAATGGTTTTTGAATAACTGGCAAACCGTAAGACATAGACAAAAATTTCTACACAAAAACTGTAGATCTCGTTAAAACACATAATTTATGTCATATACATAGTCATATACACTCCACATGTGGAGTGGATCATTTCCGAGATATTCCTTGTTATTTGTTTGAATTTTCCGAAACTTTACTTTTTCTCAAATGGGAATTCGTTGTTCGTTTTTTTTTTTTTTTTTTTTAATGTTCTGGGCATGCAAAGAGAATGGAATGCGCCACATAGCAACCAGCGCTTAAAATATTTGACTATCGCTTAAAGCCTACCATATTCCCCTTGCATCTACAAGAAAATCAGAAATAAGATAGTTAAATAAGCGTTTGTAAAATAGTTCGTACAAGAGTAGAGAAAGTCCTGTGAGTGTAACATATCAGATTTTTTTTCTATCTACGTCATGCTAACTGAAATAAACCTATGCAGGAACAGTTACATTACGCGATGGACAAAGTAAACCAAATCGATAGTCAGATGTTTAAAAATCAGGTGACTAAATGCTACTAAAAGCTCCGTGCTCTTTCCATGACATCGCCAAAAAAACTGACTGTCATTTTTAAAAAATGACAAAAGCATTAAAAAATTCAAGCCAATAATAACGTACATTTTAGATATAAGCTGATGTCACCAGAAAGTTAATTTCAAATGTATCGTGTGCCTTAAATTGTTTTACATTTTTCTATTCAGTAAGACGTTTTTGTCTGTCTCTTAAGGTTTATCTAGTTGCCTACCCAAAGTTATGCAAAAGTCCTTCCGAATGAAGAGGCCTTTATAAGTCATTCTCAGAAAATTGAAGATATACATTTTTGTTTGTCATGTAAATATCTGCAATGTAATTTAATCAAAATTGTTAGAGCCATTTTTGACAAAATAAAATTTTTCAAAATTTTTTTGATTTCCATCTTTGGAAGTACCAAATTTAATTATCAAATTTGGTATTTATCCCACTTTTCGTTTTAGAGGTATGCTGTTCATAGACACACACAAACCTTTCTCTATTTTTTGGTTTCTCTACTACGTATAGTGAGTAAAGGAAGTATTGTATTCCACCCAAAAATTCGATACCGAGATTTCACCGGAAATACATGTTTTGAGACCCCCTGAATCCAAAAACTAGCATTTTTGGAAACATGTCCGTGTGTGTGTGTCTGTGTCTGTGCGTGTGTCTGTGAACAGCATAACTCAGAAACGAACAGTCGGATAAACACCAAACTTGGTATTTAGGTTCAGTATCTTCCAGAGATGCGACACGAAGGTTTTCAAGAAAATCCCCCCACCCCAGATTACGCTTTACATGGAACTTTTTTAGAAAATTTTAATTTTTCTCAAAAATGGCTTCAACGATTTTGATTAAAATATCATATGTTTAAGATATTTTCATGACAAATGAAATGTATATCTCGAATTTTCTGGGAATGTCTCCAAAAGTATTGTTCATTGTGAACGACTTTTACGTAACTGGTAAACCATAAGGGATAGACAAAATTTTACTACACAACAAATGTAGAGCGCGTTAAAATACACAATTTATGTCATATACATTTTTTGTTAAGTGAACCATTTTAGAGATATTGCTTGTTATTCCCTTAAATTTTCCAATACTTATACTTTTTCTCAAATTCGTTATTCATTTTTTGTCCTGGTAATGCAAAGAGAATGGAATGCACCACATAGCAACTAGCTCTTAAAATATTTGACTATCGCTTAAATACTACCATATTCCCCTTGCATCTATAAGAAAATTAGCAATAAGATTAACATCACGATATCTCGATTAACATGAAGGATACGGAGAATAAGCGTTTGTAAAAATAGTTTGTACAAGAGTAGAGAAAGTCATGTGAGTGTAACACATCAGTTTTTTTATACTTCTGTTTAGATTGATAAACCGTAAAGAGCATAAAAATGTCTGGCATATAGATGCTAAAGTCAGGAATGTTTTAATTATCTGAAAGGATTATATGACAAGAAATAGGTGGGATTATTACTTTATTATTTTTACTATTATTATTATTATTACGTAATAAAGGTGTCAATCAACTTTTGTAGGGTATCTGCAGTCTACAGAATTCATGACACATGTTTTCTCAATAAAAATACCTGCAGAAATTAAAGTAATGCAGTTGCAAACAAAATGCCTATAATAATACATAAATGTGTTTCAACAGCGCCTCATATAATAAATCTTGCATAAACGGTGGTTTAATTTATTTATTAGCTGTAGGTGTTTTCCTAGTGTATCTGTATAAATTTCAAACGGTGAACAATACAATACACAGATATGAATATGAGATGCTTACGGTCCAAAGTACGCGTTACTGGTACAAATGAGTTATTTATGAGCCCTCAACTTTGTGTATTTTCAGCGTGACGGGATTTATTAACTAAATATTCCCTCCAAAGGCTATTAAAAACGTCCCGCTCTTTTTATTTTTTATTTCAGCGTTGGCTACATTGATGAATAACGGCCTAAGCTTGCCACTGACGAGTGGATTAATCATTTAATTAGCCCACAGGCATGGCTTGTACAAAATTACAGTTAACCGCCTTCTTTTAAATTAAATAACCTAACCGAGGCAACAAATGACGATCGCGAATTACCCCACTAATTGTATACATTATTCAAATGATACCGAAACACAAGGAAAGTAATCTCTAAGTTTTCCCATTTTAAATCTTATTCAAGAAAGCTGCTCTCAATAAATATTACCATTTAATTAACGCATTTATTACGCCCCGCAGTGTCATTAAACTTAACGTTACAGCGTTGGGAATGTTGACTTGTAAGGTTGGCAGCCTTACTCGCAGTTCCTTATTTGTGCGCATTACGTGTTCATTATAAACAGCAGTTTAAATTTTACACAGATGTCAGTCAGAATAAATTTATTAACGAGAATGATGCAAGTAATAAATCTAGAAAGCCATGAATGATTAATATCGACGTCGTGCCTGTTTATTTTATTACTCTCTTCCAATTCCGCATTAGAAACAAGCGTTGGTTGTTAGGGTATTTAAAATGTCGTTTCCGCACTGTGTCTACTTCTTATTCATGTGATTAATTTATAACTACTCCATGGGGCTTCCCATCAATTATTGATACTTGCTATATAACTTATGTTCTTTGTCAGATAATCAACATTTATTTATATTATATCTATGCTATTTTAAAGGTTTGAAGTTGTGCATTTCATACCTACAGAGTCTTGGGTATAAAACCTGACCGCTCGCACAGGGTTTTGCGTCTGGGTGGGTACGACCTGCCAATGCCCATGTGTATTCAATATTACAGCAAATGCTGGAAATGAGGATCAATTAATCCCCCAGTCACTGATGGCAGAAGCCACTCACAATAACGCACACGTGTTACGGGGTCAGCTGTTTTTAAATTATGAACACGCGCGCATTTGTAAGATTTGATTTTTAACAATTTTATTGCTGTATGTTAAAGTCACTGAAACTCCAACTTGTGTTTTTGTGGTGAACGTTCAAAATGTTCGTCAATTTCGTCTAATGTTTCTTCTGTTAATAATGTACGTCTTCGCATATTTTCTTGTTTTACACTAAACCAGTAGTCTCAAATTTACTCACAAGATCGTTAACTGAAGTTCTGGAATGAGGAAATTCTGCAGAAAACTTCAGGATGAATTTTTCACGAAAGGAACGAGCCGATACGTATTTAAAATAACATTTACTTATAAATACACGTTGTTCTAAAGATAACTACCTTCCCATCTTTGCAAATGAAATTGGAATACTGCTGACGCTAATGACTACGTGGTAACTGAAGGACAGAAAGCCTGTCGTGAGTGGAAAGGCTGCCGGCATTGAGCCTGACGCACATCATTTCTGGTTTTATACAGAAGACCCAGTACTTTTCGCTGGCTTTAGAAGGACGGATTGAAGAACTTCGAAAAGAAAGTCACTTTACCGCACGTTGCCTGCAAAAATATCTCTATAGCATTATTTTAAAATAAAAGGTCCATTAAAAAATTAACACCCACTTTAACGAACACAAATTTGTGTTAGTGCTGAGCTTAACTAGGTATAGTCACGTATACAGTTGCAGGCAGCAAGATAATTTGTCACAGATTTGATACTTTACTATATTGAGCAAACTCTTACATTTTAACACATTCGGTCATTTTTATATTTCATAAACTTTCTTGGCTTGGGATTGTAGTTGAAGCTACCTTATAACAGGAAACCGTGACATTTCAAAGGTATTTCACCATGCCATCATTTCCTTAGGAATACGTGCCTTTTTACACATCATCCGATGGATCACATGATCCTTAGGAAATCCTGGGCCCACGCACTTTCAGGGCAGCGGCACACCAACTTGGTAATGCTCGTGGCATGACTGTCGAGACCCCCCTAGGCAGTGACTTTCTTTATAAGTAGCTGCAGAACCTTCCTGGAGGACGTTCTGATTCTGAACTCGTCAGCAGTCCATGCTGCTGGACCTGCAACAATACCTGACAACTCTCCAAAGTAAGATCTCATTAGGGAAACTCACAATATTTTATCTAATACCTAAATACTACATCAGTATACAGTGATATAATGTGTTAAGGCTTCAGTCATTTCAAGTCTGAATGCTAAGTCCCTTCAGAACTGGATTTGTTAAATACATAACTGGTCTCTTCAAGACCCAAAGCTGAGAACTGAAGCCCAGCATCCTCATGTTCTAGCTAATATAATAAAATGGGTCACCAAGATGCATTGCGAGTTATTTGTTCTACTATCTACCTTCACCTCTAAGCTACGTTCCCAGTCACAACCCCTAAGGTTGCGACAGTATCACACGTTTAATAAAATACTCCTGCACCTGTTCAGTTACTTTAGGTTCTCAAAGTCCTTGCTGTTAGCGGCCAGACAATATCACAACGACAAATGGCTGCTTGAACAAGGTTGATCAATGTGTCTGCCAGAGATTACTCAAATGCTGCTGTGATTTCTGACGAAGGGCCTCCCTTGCAGGAGGTTTTAAGCGATACACGTCATCCTTCAAGGTCTCCCAAAGGAGATAGTCCAGAGGTGTTAAATCTGCTTAAATTTCCTCTTCGTGTTACCCATTGGTGTTGTCTCCCTGCAGATACTCGTCCAGGAAAGTTCGCGCGACTCGGGCTTACGGAGTACTAGTATGGGTTGCCCCATATGTTGGTAGAATAACTCATTATTTTCATATTCTACACATATATCCGGCAGCAGTATCTGTACCTTCAAAAAGAAGGGTTGCGATGAAACCCCAAGATGACACTCTACATCAGACGTTTATCCCCGGTAGATTGACGTTTCACTGTTCCGTTAAGTTCTAATTGTGCCTCATAATACCAAACAAACTTCGTCACAAACTCTGCATCCTCATTTACCACATGCCGAAACCATTTACAAAACTCAATTCGTTGATCCGTGCAATAATCATAGTGAGTACACTTTCCACTTAGCGGCTTTCAGAATGCGTCGTACACTAGCGCTGCTAATCCCTGGCTCACGGACATGTTGTGCAGTAGACTTCTAAGATAACATTTCAAACGGTTCTAAGACCATAGCCGAAGAAGCAGACTTTTAGCTGTACGAGGTCTTCCGGATCTTCTGTTGTGCACATCACAAAGGGTCCATGCGTCTCAAACTTATCCAAAGCCGTAAAATTGTCAAGTGTGTTGGAGGTTTTGTTGCACATAAACGGCTCCATGTATATTGAACTTCAAACCTGAACCGCCACTTTAAAATGAACTGCCATTCTTCAAATGTCAGACATGCCGCAGCCATTTCTGTTCACTACAATAAGTCAGTGTTGGTCATAAGAGCAATTCAGCTTTGAAAGTAATATGCAGGCACCGTCTGTTAAAGTCTATATATACATTTTTTGACAGACCGTGTATAATGGATGTATAATAAATACGGTTATCGCGTTAAAATATACAAAAAAAAACTCATGTGTTACACTCACGTGACTTTCCCTACTCTTGTACAAACTATTTTTACAAACGCTTATTCTCCATATGCTTCATGTTAATCGAGATATCGAGATGTTAATCTTATTGATAATTTTCTTGTAGATGCAAGGGAAATTGGTAGGTTTTAAGCGATAGTCAAATATTTTAAGAACTGGTTGCTATGTGGAGTATTCCATTCTCTTTGCATTACCAGGACAAAAAAAACTAATAACGAATTTGAGAAAAAGTATAAGTATTGGAAAATTCAAACAAATAACAAGGAATATCTCGGAAATGGTTCACTCCACAAAAACAATGTATGCGATATAAATTGCGTGTTATAACGAGATCTGCATTTTTTTGTGTAGAAAAATATTCTCTATTCTCCTACAGTTTATCAATTATACGAAAGTCATTCAGAATGAAAAGGACTTTTGGGGACATTGCCAGAAAATTCAAGATATACAATTCAGTTGTCATAAAAATATCTTAAGTATATGATATTTTAATCAAAATCGCTAGAGCCATTTTTGAGAAAATCAACATTTTCGAAAAATGTTCCATTTAAGGGACAGTCTGGTGTGAAGGGATTATCTTGAAAATTTCCATGTCGCATCTTTTAAAGATACTGAACCTAAATTCCAAGTTTGGTATTTATCCGACTTTTCGTTTTCAAGTTATGCTGTTCACAGACACACAGACACACATCCACACAGATACACACATGAGACATGAGCCTTTTTCTAACAATGCATTTTTTGAATAAGGGGGCCTCAAAAATATGTTTCCGGTGAAATCTCGGTATCAATTTTTTTGGGTGGAGTGCAATACTTCCCCTACTTACTATACGTAGAAAAGAAAGTAATGTGACTAAAATCCATGTCTTTAATAATTATTACCAGAGTTAGGATTTTTAGGTGCAAATTTCAGATGAAAAAAGGAAGGGAAAAGGTGCTCAAATAAGGTGAAAAACGGACAATAGGGTGCTGGTTTATTTAACGGGATGCATAACTGAAATTGCTATTTTCTAAACTATCCATTCAACTGAGCTACAATTTTAACCACATGTCAGTCTTCTTTAGATATAATCGTTTTGTGAATTTCAATCCAAAATCTTAATTAGTTTTCAAGTTATTAATTTTCAAAATACAAAATTATGGGTATGTGCAAAATGCAACACATGATGCATTTTTTAAAAAAAAATCTTATTTTGCTTCTATGTCAAGGAACTACAAATCTGTCATATAATTTTTTTCTACCATTCTTAGTTTAAGAGAAAGAAAAATTCTACAGTTTTGTATTTGCATTTTTTCGTTTTTTTTTGTATACATTGTTATTTTCAAAAATTAGTAACGCATAAACTATTCATTACACAGAAAAATTATATGACAGATTTATCTATTTAGATTTTTTAAATAAGCATAAAATGTCAATATGAATGGATGAAAACTACATCGTGGGGAACATTTTGAATATGCAGAAATGCTGAAAATAAGAAATAAGTTAAAATGAAGTTTTAAAAATATAAACAGCTAGCAACCAATTCGCAGGGGTATTTAAAAAGTCTCGTAACGATCCTGAAGCGTTCGTTAGGTAAAGAATAAAAATGGATTCTAAAACTACACGCAATGGAGAATGTTTTGGGAACATAATTTGTTTTTTTTTTTTAGATTTTTATAGATGTTGGGTTAATTTCAGTTGTGCATTCCCTTAACTAATTCAACTAATTCTATTCTATTTATTGAACTACAAACAAGTACATCAAATTATCATTCATCAAAAGAAGGAAAAAACATGAAGCTGTTGTACTTCAAGGCATTAAGCATCTCTCCACATTTTTAAAAGTAAGTCTGTTTCTATTAGGAGATAGAATGTCTTTGTAGATGCTAAAGCTTATTTCAACATCCACATAAACCAGTGGGGCGAACCTTGTATTCACTCGGAATGGTAACTCTACAGATTTGGCGAATTCCTCAATGTCTGGATTCTTCTGAAGATTAGATTCAAGTTTGTCTTTGGCAAAGCCATCTAAGTGCTCCATCACGCAAGTAAAAATATCCCATTAGTTTTCCTTTTCCAGACATTGTTCCTCCAATCGTTTAATAGCTGCAGGGAGGTGTTTGCAACTATGGACACAATATAGTTCTGTCTGCAAATTATGTATTTTCTCCGGTAACAGAAGTTGATGTGCCTTGGAAATTGCACCTGCGTCGGATGGATCCAAAGAAAGCACAAACTCTTTAATTTTGTCAAAATTTTCTCACAACATAGCAGCACACTCAATCCAAGATCCCCAGCGAGTAATGACCGGGAAATTTGGAAGGGGCAGGCCAGTAATTTCCCTGCAGTAGATTTCAGTAGAATCCTCTTCTGGGCAGAGATCAATTGGTTTGCGATGTCGTATTCGTTCCTTATGGATTCACAAACCTTGTGCTTCAAGTTAGGAAATAAAGGTTTCAATTGGTTAACAGCTGAAACCATGTGTGGAGCCTGGTCCATAACCACAAGAAGAAGTTTTTCAAACTCGATACCAGTAGTCCAATGTTTTTGGCAGAAGACCATAATGGATTGCATTATTGTACTGGCATTGGTTTTCTGCAGCTCGTACATTTTTAACAACATGGGCTTAACTTTCTCCCCTGCTAAGGGAAAAACTAAAGTGTTCAAAACATATCGTTCCATTGAGTCTATGGTTTCATCCACAATGATTCCCACATCGCAATCAGACACTTTCTCCTTGATTCTTTCTATGGTTTCTTGGCAATCAGGCTCCATGTAGTTTTTTTCTTATAGTACTCTCATCGGACATTGACATCTTTGTGTATTTTTCAAGAAATCCCTTGAACGCTGGATGGTTCACCTTATTGAGTGGAATTCCTGCTTGTGTAAGAGCTGCACACAAATCAATGTTTAATTCCTTCAAATTTTGGCTTTTTGCAGAACTCTGTTGAAACGCATTTCGTAATAGAGGTTGCCGTGATTTGTTTGCTTGAAGAGTCTTGTTCACTTGAGCTTAGAGCTGGAAATGTGTTGTTTGATGCGATCTCGCTGGTGTTTTTCATCTAACAAAATTCCTGAATCACAAATAGTACATCGCATAACAGTTCCATCAGTGTCTATGAAATCTTGTTTGAATTCCTCAGCCAGAACAATAAATCGAGCACTGGACACCATTGGCATGGTAAAATTTAGTACTAGTACACTCGATTGGAGAGCTAACACTAGTTCACTTGCTAACACAATGCGACTGTCACACAACTCACTCTTGCGCCCATTCGCTGTCCACATTCTCTTATAACACCGCGACAATTACCAGAATGTTCTCATTCATGCTGGAACTTCAGTCTTAGCGATTTCTAGTAGTTTCGAGCAGAACCCAGTCTTAATAATTCTCGGAACTGCGCGAGTGAGGTTACTGCCGTCTCTGCATGCCCAGCCTTCGCCTCCACGCAAACAGATGACGTCTCTCAAAGTAACAAACTCACATTCACGAACAGCAGGCTACTGTTTCTGGTGGGATAGAATCACTCATTGTCAATTGCATTATTGCGGGCTACTTTATAGCGGTAAAGCAAGAGAAAGTTTTCGTCGAACACACAATTATTTTCCATTGTTGCGGGTGTGCTTTAAATTCCCGCGTGGCGTTTACTGAAAGAGGTAGGCTTACTGTTCGCACGTACACAGCAAGCTGAGGAGACGTTAATTGAAAGTTAAAGAATAAATTGGAATGAAACTTAAAAGAAAAATCTGATGTGTTACACTCACATGACTTTCTCTACTCTTGTACAAAGTATTTTTACAAACGCTTATTCTCCATCTAGTTCATGTTAATCGAGATAAACAATTGCAAACTCCATCTTATTGCTAATTTTCTTGTAGATGTAGAGGAAAATATATTTACAAGGGCAATATAGAAAAAACAGTAGCCTTTAAGCACATACATATCTCTTAATAGCTGGTTGCTAGGTGCAGCACCATTCCCCTTTGCCACAGATTATAACTCTTTGCATATCCAAGAAAAAAAAATCTGATGTGTTACACTCACATGACTTTCTCTACAATTGTACAAACTATTTTTACAAACGCTTATTCTCCATATGCTTCATGTTAATCGAGATATCGAGATGTCAATCTTATTTGTAATTTTCTTGTAGATGCAAGGGGAATATGGTAGCTTTTAAGCGATAGTCAAATATTTTAACGCTGGTTGCTATGTGGCGCATTCCATTCTCTTTGCATGTCCAGGACATAAAAAAATGAATAACGAATTTGAGAAAAAGTATAAGTATTGGAAACTTTAAGGGAATAACAAGCAATATCTCGCAAACGGTTCACTCAACAAAAGAAATGTATACAACATAAATTGTGTATTTTAACGCGATCTACATTTTTTGTGTAGTAAAATTTTGTCTATCTCTTATGGTTTACCAGTTATGAAAAAGTCGTTCATAATGAAGAATACTTTTGGAGACATTCCCAGAAAATTCGAGATACACATTTTATTTGTCATGACAATATCTTAAACATATGATATTTTAATCAAAATCGTTAGAGCCTTTTTGAGAAAATTAAAATTTTCGAAAACTTTTCCATGTAAAGGGTACTCTGGGGCTTGGGATTTTCTTGAAAACCTTCGTGTCGCATCCTTGGAAGATACGGAACCTAAATACCAAGTTTGGTGTTTATCCGAATGTTCGTTTCTGAGTTATGCTGTTCACAGACACAGACACACAGACACACAGACACACACACGGACATGTTTCCAAAAATGCTTTTTTTGGATTCAGGGGGTCTCAAAACATATATTTCCGGCGAAATCTCGGTATCGAAATTTTGGGTGGAATACAATACTTCCCCTACTTACTATACGTAGTAGAGAAAGTAAAAAAGGGGGAAAAGGGGGATTGTGGACATGGTTGGGGGAAAATGGGATAAAGGTGCCAAAAAGGGGTAAAGGTTTTAAAACAGGGGAAAAGGTGCGAGAAAAAATGCCTCTTTTCGCAACTAGAAACAAAATTTCACAGTATGATATCTTTCCGCACAGCTTTAACTTACTCTAAGATAAAAGGTGCGCACCTAAAAATCCTAACTCTGATTATTACATTAAAAGATCATGTGTAACAATTCGACGAAATGAAAGCGAAAGTACGAGAAGATACTCAACTCAAATTTTATAAGACAATGACTATGCCAACTTTGATTATGAAAGCGAGACTTGGATGAATAAAATAAGCTTTAGAAACAAACTACACTCATCTGAAATAGGTTCCTTAGATCGGTGAGAATGTAGTGAAGAAATAAGCCAACAACTAAACACGTTTTCTTAAATTATAAAATTTCCCAAAAGAGGATATACTGGAGGAACCATATTCAAAGGATGGACAAACATAGAATCTCAAAGGTTGCCCTCGGATTCCATCATAAAGGAAAAAGAAAGTTGGTCGACCTATGAAAAGATACTGTGAAGTCGGAAAAGGTGGGTGGACTAATCCATGAAGAGGAAGTAACTAAGTAAACTTTCTTCTTCTTCTTTCAAGGATTAGGCCTATCGACCTGTTCAGACCTCAATTCCATCTTTTAACTGGCCTTCCTATGTCCCTCTTTGCTATAGAAGTTGGAATCCTTCTTTCGTCCATTCTTTCCACATGTTCTTATTTTTGCTTTAGTTCTTCTAGTTAGCTTTCACTGTAAAAATATTCAGTTCTTGCCTAATTACTTCATTAGGGATCCTGTCCAATTTAATACAACTTAAACTGTTCATAAAAATTGCATTTCTGCAGCCTGAACATGACTATAGTATTTATTACTCATCACCCAGGATTCACTACGACATAATAGAATAGGTAGAGTCATCACCTTATAAAATTTAATTACTTTCTCTACTACGTATAGTAAGTAGGGGAAGTATTGTATTCCACCCAAAAATTCGATACCGAGATTTCACCGGAAATATATGTTTTGAGACCCCCTGAATACAAAAAAAAAGCATTTTTAGAAACATGTCCTTGTGTGTGTCTGTGAACAGCATAACTCAGAAACGAACAGTCGGATAAACACCAAACTTGGTATTTAGGTTCAGTATCTTCCAGAGATGCGACACGAAGGTTTTAAAGAAAATTCACCCACCCCAGATTACCCTTTACATGGAACATTTTTCGAAAATTTTAATTTTCTCAAAAATGGCTCTAACGATTTTGATTAACATATCATAAGTTTAAGATACTTTCATGATAAATAATATGTATATCTCGAATTTTCTGCAAATGTCCCCAAAAGTATTCATTGTGAACGACTTTTGCATAACTGGTAAACCATAAGAGATAGACAAAATTTTACTACACAACAAACGTAGATCGCAATTTATGTCATTTACATTTTTTTTTTGAGTGAACCATTTTCGAGATATTGCTTTTATTCCCTTAAATTTTCCAATACTTATTCTCAAATGAGAATTTGTTATTCATTTTTTATGTGCTGGACATGCAAAGAGAATGGAATGAGTCACATAGCAACCAGCTCTTAAAATATTTGACTATAGCTTAAATCCTACCATATTCCCCTTGCACCTACAAGAAAATTAGCAATAAGATTAACATCTCGATTAACATGAAGCATATGGAGAATAAGCGTTTGTAAAAATAGTTTGTACAAGAGTAGAGAAAGTCATGTGAGTGCCTCACGTCACATTTTTTTTTTTTTTTTTTTTGTTTCTCTTCGTGTGATTTTTAATGTTCTGTTTATAGTACCGCAGATACCCTGATATTTCTGTAATTTGATGTCTATATCCCTATCCTGGTTAAAAGTAATATAAAGTAAGGAAGTAAGTAAACTTTATGGCTGGATATGAGTGCCCCCAGAGGCTACAAAACCAACAAAAGAGGTGGGTTGGTTGGCTGCAAAGGTTGCGGGAAAACCAACTTCCAAGGCAGGTCATGATAGATGGTAAGTTCATGCAAAAACATGATCACATAAAAACTAATAATTCTGATGCTATGTTTTTGTTTTCTGGGGCAGCATTCAGTCACATTTTGAAGAAAGAATGAGCACAAAAGCTTGAGGAGCGGTGGATTCAATTAGGCATTGAGAAAAGAGAACAGCAAATGAATCTAGTTCTAGTTAAATGTATTCGAATGTCACTTTGAAACATGAAAAATCACAGAAGATTATTCTAAGAACAAGGTAGTACGAATGTCGTGTGTGTTTAACAAATTGGCAAGTGATATATAAGAAAGACAGGGCGCAGTGCGGTGTGGCTAGCGAAGCAGATGTAGCAAGGTGGGTGGGATACCCGCTAGCGTATTCAGCCCGGCCCAGTACTTATATCAGGCTATTAAACTTGAGTCAACAAAAAACAGGCACGAGGCTCACGTATGTGTCATACATTCCCAAGCTACAAAATTGCGATACTTCTGAGGAAAAAAAGACCTTATCATTCAGTGATTAGCCTTATTGGCGATACTTTGAAACTCCTCAGGAGATACTGACCTCAATTCTAAGAGCTGCTCCTATCTCCTACTATTTTACCTTCAGAGAGTTCAGCCTATAGCGATACTGTGGTCGAAAATTTATAGGCACAAAAACTAATAACATTTACATGCAAGTATGCAATTTAACTATGCGTGAAAGCAGTGTATTTTTAACGAGAGTATCTTTAAGCTTCCAAATATAGCTTAAATTCAAGATAAATATCAAATAATTTTATTTGTCTAAATGTACATGCTTTTTGCTGTACTTTAAATCATTTACAGGGTGCTATCATATTTTATCGTGTACTTTCTGACCACGGTTTACACTTTTACCATCCATTAACTATTTATTTATTATTATATTACTTTCTCTACTACGTACAGTAAGTAGGGGAAGTATTGAATTTCACCCAAAAATTCGATTGGGAGATTTCACCGGAAATACATGTTTTGAACCCCCATGAATCCCAAAAAAGTCAGTTTTAGAAAAAGGTCCGTGTGTGTGTTGTGTGTCATTGTGAATGTGAACAGCTTAACTCATAAACGAAAAGACGGATAAATACAAACTTGGTATTTAACTTCAGTATCTTTCAAAGATGCGACACGAAGATTTTGAAGAAAATCCCCCCACCCCAGACTACCATTTATGGGACATATTTCGAAAGTCTTGATTTTCTCAAAAATAGCTCCAATGTTTTTGATTAAAATATCATATACTTAAGATATTTTCATGACAAATAAAGTGTACTTCTTGAATTTTCTGGGAATGTCCCCAAAAGTTCCTCTTCATTCTGAATGGCTTTATCATAACTGGTAAGCCGTAAGAGATAGACAAAATTGCTCCACACAAAACATGTTGAGCTTGTTAAAGCACACAATTTATGTCACATACATTTTTATTGTGGAGTGAACCATTTCCGAGATATTCTTTGTTATTTGTTTGAATTTTCCAATACTTGTAATGTTTCTCAAATGTGAATTCGTTGTTTGTTTTTGTTTTTTTTGTCCTAGTAATGCAAAGACAATGGAATGTTCCACATAGCAACCAACTCTTAAAATATTTGACTATCGGTTAAAGCCTACCTTATTCCCCTTGCACCTACAATAAAATTAGCAATAAGATACTTTCTGCAAATGTTTATCTCGATTAACATGAAGCAGAAGGAGAATAAGCGTTTGTAAAAATAGTTTGTGCAAGAGTAGAGAAAGTCATGTGAGTGCAACACATCAGATTTTTTTTATTGCGAATGAGCCCGTGTAGGACTATACAAAGAACCTAGAGACGTTTATTTGTTATTCTTTGAGTCCATAGTTCTTTCATTCTTTGGCTGTGAGCTTTCTTTCTCTCGTCTGTTCATGTTGTTCCAGTTTTTTCTCGGTTTGTCCTCTTCGTAACTTACGACTTATGTACTTTGATTCTAAAGATATCTCTGTTTAGGACATCTTCTTGCGTAATTCCTGTCAATTTTAAATATTTTTACTTTACCATTCCAGTTATTAACAATAATAACTGAAATAGTATTTCATAAATACAATATCAGTTTCAAATCAACTTACACGGTGCAATATCTCAGTGCTGTGATAAATTTATAAGCATCCGGTACCACTAGGTAAACTCTGCTCTGAGATTAAGGTGTTACATTCACATTATTTCTTTACCCATTTTCTACAAAACATGCTTTTCCCATTTCCATGTCGCCTGTAATATTGGCGGCTTTTGCCTTTTGAACAGTTGCCCATTGGCAAAGACACCTACTCGTTAGTGTTGTGTTAATCATTGGGATTTACTTTGGACTGTCTTTAATTCACACACACACACACACACACACACACACACACACACACATTCATACTCTCTCTCTCCCTATTTCTCCTTCTCTCTCATACTTCCAGAATCTAGGGAGGATTTGGGTTACTACTGACTATGGAAAAATCCCCACCTCCAGCCGGAAATTGTCCTCCGTGATATAGTGGTTACCATGCTAGCCTTTAGTTCCTGAGGTCGCGGGTTCAAATCCGGCGGAGGGCGATGGATATTTTTTGAGCGTAAGAATGCTTAGCATGGCTTCCTTCGGAAGGGAAGTAAAGTCAGTGGTCCCGCGTTGTAGATTTACGGCACGTAAAAGAACCTCAAGCCGATAAAGAGGCCTCTGAGCAAAATTACCGGTCTTTCACGCCCAATATAGAATGTGACCTTAAGGACCGTAAATAAAACTCCATTTAATTTCTTCCAGTCGGGAATCGAACCTGGTACCTCTGTATTTATAGGCTAGCATGCATACCAGATCACAGAGGCAGTCAAAGTATTCTTACATCGTCTATCTACCTTATATTAATCGAGATACACGTTTGCAGAAACGGTTTTATTACTCATTTCGTTAAGGGTATAGTTGAGAGGGATGCATGAGGCTGAAGCGATTGTCGGATCTTTAAAAGCAGGTCGCTTTGAAATGCTTCTCTTTGCAAGACTAGAAACAACTGAATGGCTACTTAAAACTTCATAAGATTATAAAGTGTTTGACAAGTAATATTAATAACAATAAATATCTAAGAAACGGCTAATGCTATAAAAACCTTATGTACGTAACATAAATTGTATGTTTAATGAGATCTACATTTGTTGCTTAGCACGTTTGTTTTGTCTAACTCTCATGGTGTACCGTATGCAAAATTACGCAAAACGCACTCCGAAAAGAGGACTTCACAGACTAATTCGAAAAATACTCAAGATACACATTTTATTAGTCACGTGATAGTCATTTACGTAGGTTAACTGTATAAGAAAGTGGGTTTCTTCAGGACGAGGAAGATGTTTACGGCCGAAGCGAAGCCAAGCCCAGAATATCGAAACGAGTCCTGAAAAAAAACTCTTTCCTGCACAAAGTCGTAGTGCTGTTTTGCTGTTTTAAAGTAGTTTTTGAGAAAAAGTAAAAAAAAATTAATATTGACTCAATTTTAAACGAAGGTAGTATGAAACTTAAATACTTTTTCATATACTTCATACAGGAGATTGAAAGATTCGCAATCTCACTATTATTATTATAAGCTTTCAAATTTTATATCATTTGAATCTACATTATTAACTATGAGACTCACAACATGACAACACCGTAATATCGAAAAAAAATGCACTTCAGCTGTTGTTTATTGCGCTTATGGCTTGTTTTCGTAACAGCGGATTATCAGTTACAAAATGGCTCACTTTACTATACTCGGCGCCAATCAAGAATGTGATTGACAGTTACTAACCACGTGGCGGGAAGCTTTAAATGAATGGGAGGGGATGAATACGTCACAGTGGTCGTCATAGCAACCATTAGAAGGACCAATTAGAACTAAGACGTTTCTGTAGCAACGATAGACCCAAATGCGTTGTTGCGATATCGTAACACGTGATTGGCATGACGTGCCGGGCGAGCGACCGTTGCAGTAACATGAACTGAAGTCTTATCTTCTGCTGTCGTTGCAGTTATAAACAATTCCTCCTTTTAGCCCCAGCTTGCTTGTGTGTTTGTATCAGTTTAGAGATTGCCTGCGTACTGAAAAGTCCTTTTGCGTCGTCCTTCTTGTATGGTATTTGCCTTGCGTTACGTGTATTTGAGTTCGTGTATTTGTACGTGTGCGTGTGTGTGTGTGTGTGTGTGTGTGTGTGTTGTGTGAGCATTTATAATTGTGTTTAATGGATATTTAACAATGTCCAAAAATAGTGACAAAGATAGCGTAGCCAAACGAAAAACTGGGCGCACTCGGGAACCGAATAAGTCTATCAAGCGAGCAGCAGCAGCAACAACAACAGCAATGCAAGCGATTCGAAATCAGTGGCATTTTTCCATTAGAATAAGCATCAATATTTCACAGGTATGTTTTCTCTGCAGATCTTTACACTGATATATTCTTGCATGATCTATCCTCTGCACGTGGATTCATTATTTTACAATTGTCTTCGTATACGAATATAAATAGTATCCGCTCTACAATGCAGGCGGAACCCAGTCTCCTTCGACACGCTCTCCACGTGGTCGCGTTGAGCGGCAACGTCGCCTCTCTCGCTCCGCGAAATGTCAATCGCCTTCTTGATTGGCGCCAGGTATAATGCCGAAATGTTACTCATTTTCGGTGAAGCACCGTAGTGCGACAACTGTGACAAGAATTTATCAAAAAAGATTCCCAAATAGACGAGCACCACGTAATAGGACATTTGCTTTCATCTGTCAAAGAGTTCTAGATACAGAAAGAGTATCTCCTCTTGTTGAAGGAGCTGGTCAAAGAAATGTTGCACAAGAAGAAGAAATCCTTCAATTGGTGGAAGAAGATCCTGTAAGCAGCAGCCTGGTATAGCTTGCACCATCGGCGTATCCCATTGGGATGTTTTGAGAATATTAAAAGAAGAATTGCTACATCTTTATCATACTCAGTGCGTCCAGTATCTCTCTGAAGCAGATTATGCACCAAAGATAGTATTTTCCGAGTGGTTTCTTTAACAAGGAGGTCACTATCGCCTTTAAATTTCTGCAATGGATGAAGTAATGTTTAACAGAAATGGAGTAACTAATTATCATGATGCACACACTTGGGCTTACGACAAGACAGCTTTCAGCACAGATTTTCTGTAAATGTTTGGGCAGGAATCATAGGAAACATATTGAGGCAGTATTTTTAACATTTAAATATTTTTCAGTAATTACATATATAATATGTAAATTCAATAACAGCCCACCTTGAAGCAATATGTGTATGTAATAATTTGTAAAATGTATGTAACAGTCATTGTATGTGCTTATATTATTGTATACTATTATATCCATGTGTAATAATGTTATGTGAATGTATTACGTAATTTAATAATGTAGGAGCTGTGAGAATAATAGGTTAAAAGTTGCTAACAATGAGGTAACCTAGAGACAGTAATGAGTTTGAGGGTTTAAATGTTACTTGTGATTCTTGGAGTAACAATAATGTAATTTTAGTGACAGTTTATAGAATAGCCAATCAACAACCTGAAAAAGCTTTAGTTAAATGCAAGTATTCTATTGGAGTAGGATTAGCCAATCAGAGACTTGAAATACAGAAATTAAAAAGTTTATACGGTTGAAATCTAGTCAGTTGCCTGCAGACAGTGATAGTAACCGGATGCATGAAGTACGTATTCGTGTGAGACGAAAATAGTATATGTATTAAAAAGCGTGGTGCAAATAACGTAACAATTTGAACAAACTAACTTTCTTCAACATTAATTGGTCCGTGGATTCTTCCTGGTACTTTGACAGGAGTCATCTATCTCCAGTTTCTTCAAGAAATGTTATTAGTTCTGCTTGAGGATGTGCCCCTGGCAGTAAGAAATGATATGTGGCTGTTACATAACGGCGCACCTCCGCACATAAGTAGAGCCATGTGTAGCCACCTACGCAACACGTAGAACACTGGATCGCTCGAAATGGACCAATAAGATGGCCACCAAGATCACCAGAATCTAAATCCAATCGATTTTCCGTATTCATTACGGAACTGACCGATTTGGGAACGTTGCAAGAAAGAGTACTTCGAACAGCGGAAGAAATAAAAACACAACCCGGACGTCCTTCATAGAGTGCAGCAGAATAGGAGAAAACGTTGTGAAGTATGTGTGTTGGCGAGGAGTGCAAATTTTGAACAATTTCTCTAAACATTAAATATACGTTCTCATTGATTTTCTGTAGTTATCTTGCTTTAATTACTCACAGAGTTTTATAATTCACAAATAAAGGATATGCCGATGATATTTAGGTTACGCTATAATCATGGTAGTTTTCTGCTTGTTTGTACACTGGAAGCGTTTATTTGTTCGTTGCCAAGGCAACAGAAACTAAGAACAAAAAGCTAACCCGTTGAATTTACTGTATTGTAATATTATGAAAAATAAAACAGTAATTATCTCAAGTAATTATTACCATGCTAGCCTCTAGTTCTCGAGGTCGCGGGTCAAACGGCGGAGGGCGATGTATTTTTACGGGCGTAAAAATCCTTAGCCTGGCTTCCTTCGGAAGGGAAGTAAAGCCGATGGTTTCGTGTCATACATTTACGGCAGGTAAAAGAACCTCAAGCCTGATAAAGAGGCCTCTGAGAAAAATTACCTGTCTTTCACGCCCAATATAGAATGGGACGCGAAAGACCATAGTAGTTAAAGAGCGTCCATAAATAAAACTCATTTTAAGTAGCATTATGAAAAGAAATATGTCTGTAAGTAAATCACTCAAGGTGAGTTATTAAGTAATAACCAAACTTTAAAATTAGTATAGAAATGTGAAATAATGCAGTATGGAAGAAAAATGCTTATGAGACGTTATCCTCGAAGTAGATTTATCATCATGTATTCATATGCTGGTGTTGGTGTACTGGTTTTGAGACGGAAAATATGAAATTTCGGATAGTATGAAACAAATGTCTTAAACATACGGGATTTTAATCCAAATTGTTACAAACCATGTTGAGAAAATAAAAACTTACGAGATTTTGTCCGTATAAAGAATAGTTTAGAGTGGAGGGATTGTCTTTAAAATCTTCCTGGCGCCTATCTGAAAGATGCTGAACTTAAATATCAGGTTTGGTATTTATCAGAAATTTCGTTTTTGAGTTATGCTGTACATAGACGGACGAACACATGCACTGAACTTCTTTCCATATGAATGAACTAGCCAGAAGTCAGATGATGTTTATACTGAAAATATAACAATTATTAGTGACGACATGGTTAATGAGAGGCGGGTTCCACCATCTGTCGCTCAAGAATCCGTAGGAATGTGGAAACAATAGCACGCAAATGGTGAAGCGCACTATAATTATGACGTCATGAGGCAAGTTAGGGCGGGCAGAATCCCGTCGACCTTGCCAGACGTTTTCTCTGATGGAGCGACGCCAGTTCTACGTCGTCGATATTTCACATTAACGATGTGAAGGAAGAAAAGATCGGAATCATACGGTCGATAAACAGAGTAATTAAAACGTCTGCACCTTACATAAGGGCTGCTCGTTTTACACGTATGAACCTGAGATAAGGATACGAGCAACGGCAGTGGACTTTTAGGCCGGGATGGCGAACCTATGACACGCGTGCCCACGATTGCTGTGATATTTCACCCAAGTTTAGTGTTATCATTATTGTTATGATGTCTTTATTTATGTATTACTTGTTCCACTAGTACTTACCCATTGTAATTAGAGTTAGTACATCCAAAAATGCTATATAATTTCAGGAGATTTCGTCAAAATACATGTTTCGAGGTCCCCTGAATTCCAAAGATTGCATTTTTTACTTTCTCTACCACGTATAGTAAGTAGGGGAAGTAGTGCATACCACCAAAAAATTCGATACCGAGATTTCACTGGAAATACATGTTTTGAGGCGCCCTGAATCCAAATAAAGCATTTTTAGAAAAAGGTCCCTCTGTGTGTGTGCCTGTGTCTGTGAACAGCACAACTCAAAAACTTGGTATTTAGGTTCAGTATCTTTCAAAGATGCAACACGAACATTTTCAAGAAAATCCCCCACCCCAAACTACCCTTTTACATGGAACATTTTTCGAACAATTTGACTTTCTAAAAATGGCTCTAACGATTTTAACGATCATATGTTTAAGATATTTTTATGACAAATGAAATGTATATCTTGAATTTTCTGGGTATGTCCCCAAAAGTCTCCTTCATTGTGAATGACTTTTACATAACTGGTAAACCGTGTATTCAGTTCACAAAAAATTAAGATCTCGTTGAAACACACAGTTTGTCATATATATTTTTTGTGGAGTGAACCATTTCCGAGATATTCCTTGTTATTTTTTTGAATTTTCCAATACTTATGCTTTTTCTCACATGGGAATTAGTTATTAGTTATTCGTTGAGAATGCAATGCTCCACGTAGCAACCAGCTCTTAAAATATTTGACTATCCCTTAAAGCCTACCAATTCCCCTTGCATCTACAAGAAAATTAGCAATAAGATTAACATCTCGATATCTCGATTAACGTGAAGTAGATGGAGAATAAGCGTTTGTAAACATAGTTTGTACAAGTAGAGAAGGTCATGTGCATGCGTGCTAGTGTGTGTGAACAGCGTAACAGAAAAATGAAAAATCGGATAAATACCAAACTTGACATTTAATTTCAATATTTTCAAAGGATGGACACGAATATTTCCAAGAAAATCCCCTCAATCAACTTCCCTTTACACGAACATTTTTCTTATTTTCTCAAAAACACCTCTAACGATTTTAATTAAAATTCAATACTGTTTAAGATGTCTAAATGATTTTTCTGCAAATAGACTTTCAAACCCGCTTCATTCTGAATGATTTTTTGTTATAACTTCGTTTAAGAGAAAGCCATAAGAGCTAGACAAAAATGTATTACAAAAAATGCACATCTTTTTAAACACACGGTTTATATCAAATACATTTTCTTGTATTACAATTCTCGAGGTATTCAGTTGTCAAATACGTTATAATTTTGATGCATTAATTAGTCTTGGACATTTAAATTGTCACATGTTGAAGCTAAGGGATCAAAGTATATTTTGGAGACAAAAACTAAATTTGAATGTTTATAAAATTATTGACCAAATTTCAGTCTTTAAGGATGAGTGTATTCAGTTCACACCATTTTAGGTAGAAGTTTTCCCACGTGGTATTGGAAATAGGAACCTCTCTTGCTTCACAGTCAGTGTATCACCATGAGTTTCTCTGAGTAACTTATAAGGGGATAGAAATGATCCACAGCACCTCAGAATCTGATGTCTGCAAAGCGTAATGTGTCCAAAAGACCAAAATCCTAATATCTACCAGGCTGAAAATGCATGAAGTCGTAATTAGCGTGTTAGTGCTGTGTGGAGATACACAAATCTTAATGCTACCCAGAACTCGTTACTGGCGGCCAGTCCATAGCCCAGGCAAAGCAACTGACAGAGATGTAAACTATTGCCGACATATACTGGGGCGGGACGCAGCTATTGGAGCTCATTCATATCCCACGTTCTTCCTTTACAAATGCGCAACAAGGTGTACCAGTAAGGACCACATAACTGATGAGAGACATTTTTAACCCACCTCTGTTTCATTTTAGTTTCTGCTAAACAGCCTCTGTTTCAAACCACAGAGTATTGGAACGATACTGATCTCTAGATGGTAAACCCTGTTTCTTATAACCTTGCCCCACTGATATGCATTCTTCCGCGTCCCCTTCTCTTCACCTTTCCCCTGAATGGTTAATGTGTGGTGATGTATGACAAATATCTCCGTGCAATGCAAAGTAAGGCGATAAAAACATTTTTCATGACAGAAGCAGTGGCTTTTTCATCCTGAGAAGCAGGTTTAAACCGAAGGATCCTCCTGTCTATTTATTGATAAGTATTAATATGCATTCCAGATGCATAACTCTATATATTATTCATACCGTTGTGAAAATATAGATTTGACAATTCTCTTCGAATATAGGAGGGCTGTCCAGAAAGTAACCTCCGTTCCTTCATAGTACGAGAAGTAGTGGGGGAGCGCCGACATTTCGACATGAGCGTGCGCAGTGGCTCAGTACGCTTCTAGCTGTGCAAGATGAAGCATCGCACTGTCACGAGTTTGCAGTTATAATCTAACAACATGAGCGCCGAAATAACAAATCCCGCCAAGTGTGAAGAGACTAAGAAGAGCAATCCAAAACAAGCCTCGTGGTCTTCTGACATCTGGCGTTGTGTTTTTGCATGACAACGCTTGCCCTCACACAGCAAACAACACAAATGAACTTTTGGCCAAGTTCAAATGGGACGTTTTTGATCATCCCCCGTACAACCCGAACTTGGCCCCTAGAGACTTCCATCTGTTCCCTACATGAAAAAGTGGCTTGCGTCAGCGCTTTGGCAATAACGAACAGCTTCAAAACGCGTAATAGGTTGGCTTAGTTCACAGGCGGCAGAATTTTATGCAGAGGGTAGGTATTTCAGAGACTGTGAAAAGATATGACAATGTTTGAATCTGTTTGGAGACTATGTAGATAAATGGAGAAAAGCTGTAGTTTTCAGATGTATATAATAAAACTTTTGTATGTATGCCGGTTTCATGTTTATTTCAAAACGGAGATTACTTTCTGGACAGTCCTCGTATTAATAAAATTGAAACTTGAGTTTTATTTGTGGAACGCTCTGTAACTACTATGGTTATTAGAATCCGACTCTATATTGGACGTGGAAGACCGGAAATTAATTCAGAGACCTCCTTATCAGGCTTAAGGTTCTTTTACGTGCCGTAAATCTACGACGCTCTACTTCCCTTTCGAAGGGAGCCATGCTAAGGATTTTTATGTCCGAAAAAATCCACCGTCCTCTGTCGGGTTTGTACCCGCGACCTCAGGAACTAGAGCCTAGCATGGTACCCCTAGACCGCGGAGAACGACTCGAATATATTAAGATCAATGGTCATCTTAAATAAGGAACTAGTTTGTATCCCAGAACAATCTATTCCACGACAGTAGCCAATGAGAAGTGAGTAGTGCACCTGTCAGTTAAGGGATACGGGAATAAGTTATATATAAGAGGGTTTATTGCAGAGCCTTCTGTATAAGGGCTAGTATAGGTGAGCCCTGTTAAGGTCATTAACAGGCTCGTCAGATGAAAGGAAATGAAGTTAAACTCTTAGACATTATAGATTACAAACCATCCCCATCCCTCGTACAGTATGTTAACTTTTTAGACAACCTTCGCCAGATCGTGTGCAGTCGGCTACGATAATAATGCGTTCGGTGGGAAGAGGTATTAAACAGTTACAGAACAAGTGGGCCGGGCATTCAAAAGTACAGTCAGGTAAAGAAAACATCCGCAGTTATTAGTGAGACTGAAGTGTGCAAATGTGGTACTGTTTTCAATGTGTACTCTATAATCCCACTATCGCCTTGCCTCTCACTTTCCTCTGATAGCCTTGATGACGTTATGCTGTCAACAAAATAGTGGCACCCTCCTCCAAGTGCATTCATATCGTGGCCAACTATTAGATGACTTGAAGCTAACTACTGCGGCGGTAAAGTTGTGTTATTAATGTATTTGTATATTTGTGTTTGCTTCATGTGTTGTGAAGCCATCTTGTGACGTGATTCTTTGTTAGGTTTGTAGCTCCATCTGGTGTTAGCAATTTGCGGTAGTATTAATGTTTGTTTGAAAGAATGCGACTGTTATTTTATTCAATTCTGGTTTACTGTCCTCCGGCTAGCTATTATCTTTTTTTTGGGTCGAGCACTTCTCTTTATACAGGTTGTGTAAACGGAAAGGAATCTTTTATCCAAAGAGAACACTGATGAAGAAATTTGTTTTACACTTTTATTGTCGAACACGTTAACTATCACATTTATACATTGATCTTAACACTCGCCAAACTGAAACTGTTATAACAACTTCTTACTAATCACTTTTAATCCACGTACTTCAACCTTTTGTATAATTAACTTTACCATACTTGAGAATTTTCATAACTTTGTTACGCGTAACCTGCAAATTGATATCCGAAGTGTGCCGTATAAATACTTTCGACGAACTGATGGGAATGCGACGTGTAGTGTACAAAGAATTTTGATGAACTGACGGACTTTACCTCTAAGCTACCCTATTTATACTCCTACACACCGATATGCCTAAAGATTATAACTGAACTGCAATTGGCTAATAAAACGCGCCAACATTAGCGTCTATTTTTATATCCAATGAAAATTATGAATACATATGCTCAAGGGAAACGTTCCAGAAGATTCTCAAGGAAAAACGCGCCAACATTACGTAACTTCCTCGTTTCCAATAATGATAAACAGCTCACCCCCCTCGCTGCATTATTGCTCGCTATTATTGTCAGTTTCAGTAAGGCAGTATAAACTTACTTCCCAACAATAATTACAATCAATAAACATCTCAAATCAATGTCACATAAAAATGCATATTCATATTACAATCATTATTTACATTTAAGTAATTTGTGATACATATTACTGCATCACTACTTAAGAATTCACATGCTTGGTCATGAACTGGAGTTGTTCATCACGTAAGCTGACGCAGTATTTTATATCACAACAATGTAAATGCCAGAGTGATAATAGTGTAAATAAGCATTATTGTATGACATTGATTTGAGATGTTTGTTAATTATAAGCATTGTTAGGCCTCAATGAAACTGACAATAAGAGCGGGCAACAATGAGCGAGGGGGTGAGTTGTTTATCAATTAGAAGAGACAAACAAATGATATCAGATTAGCGCGCTTTTCTGTAGAAATGGAGGGAATATTTTCCCTAGAGCATATGTGTTCGTAATTTTGATTGGATATAAAAATAGACGCTAATGTTGGCGCGTTTTATTAACCAATAGCAGCTCGGTTATAATGTTTAGGCATATTGGGGTGAGGGAATATAAATTCCGTGTCAGAGACGGGTAACACGCATTTTGACAGAATAATTCACGAGGTAAACGTCGCTCAGTCCAATAGGATCATACAAAGGTTATACATCGCACAGTTTAAGAGAATCGTTCACGCGTTATACGTCGTGCAATTCTACAAAATCTCTCGCGTCATAAAGTTAGCTACAAATGTGAAATACGCGAATTAATAATGTGCAGCAAATAAGTGATTATAGTGGTATTAGAAAATATAACAGTTTTAGTCTGGCGTGTATCAAGAGTCAATATGTGAAATTAATTAATTGTGACGGTAATAAAAGTGTAAAAACAAATTCTTTTATAAGTGTTATCTTTCAGTAACAAATCCTTTCCGTTTACACACCCTGTTCAAGAGATATGCTCGACTGAGTAGTAATAATAGCTAGCCGGAGGACAAAGAACCCAACATTCAAACTATTAATACAATAACAGGCGCCCAGCAATAGATAACACGAAGTGACCGCGACAAATTGGCTCCCATACGTTGTGCAGATAAACATGAAGCATCTTCCAACTGCTAACAAAAATATATGCTACTTCAAAGCTAGTGGTCTAAGATCCAAGTTCATTAGAAGCTGAAGTTAATGTTTAATTTCTTAACTAAGGCAGACGAAGTAATGCATTCCACCCAAAAATTTGGTATCGAAATTTAAACGGGAATAAAAATCAAATGAATTCCATACTACGTATTTAAGTCCAGCATCTTTCAAGGAGACAAGACAAAGACTTTTATGAAGTTCTCCTATCTCAAACTATCCTTTACATGGAATATGTCGTTATGAATTAGTTTTTCAAAAATTGATGTGGATTAAAATGTCAAATATTTCAGTAATTGATATGACAAGTAAAATTCATCTATATCTTGAATTTTCCTTGAACAGTTTGCGAGCCCTCTTCATTCTCATTGGGTTTTAGAGAATTCTGCTTATCTGGAAGACAAAGAGACAGAATTTTACTACGAACATGTATAACTCGTTCAGATATGAGTTCGTATTCAATAACTTTTGTTTATAGCTTTAACTGTTCAATAAATGTTCCTGTGGTTCATTTGAACTTTTCAATACGTTAAGTAGCATTGGCAATTGTGCCGTTTTTGCAATGCAAAGGATACGTAGCATCAAACCAGCATCTTTTCAAACCCCTGGTTGTCGTCCTAACCTCTAATATACCACTTTGTAGTTACAACAAAAAGTGTTTTAAAACCATTTCGACCAACTTTCGTTCACACTTAAGAGGAGAAGAAAAAAGAACTGTATGAATAATTTATAGAATAGCTGAGTATAAAGCATAGTGGGCAGAGAAAGTCATGTGCACTAGACCTTTCATATGGCATTATAGTCGATTGTCTTATTTGTCTAAATTAATCAACATAAATACCCAACAAACAGCTATTTGGAGGAACATCAAATCAAAACAATACTTTTGTTAATTAAGTCTTTTGAACCAGGAATATTCCTTGACTGCTTATATAAGTTTTATTTTTCTTTCACAGCTTTAATGAACCAAAATAAACATAAACGTTTATTATTTTTCTCCCTAACTAATAATACTGACTGGTGGAGATCAATGATTTCCTGTGTATATATAAAATAATGTACAAAATAATTTCCGAAATATAGCCTATTTAATAATTATGATTCATGCATCCCTCTGATTAAAATATAAGTATCAATCAAATAAAGAAATAATTTGTTATTTCTTATATTATGTTACAGAAAATAATTTTTATTATTTTAATTCCGAATTCGAGTCTGCAGACCTCCCACAGACACAAAATATCCACAGACAAAAAACATACACACGGAGAATTTTTTTAAATATATATATATTTAGGAATTCAAGGGCCATCAAAACGTGCACTAGTAGTAAAATTTCGACATTAGATATTTTAGATCTTAAGAAATATTTCCTGTGCCTTTAATAAGGGTTAGAAAGTCCGAGCGAGATATCTACGAGGTAGCGTGTGAGGCTAGCAATCAGGAGGTGCCGAGTTGTCCTTGGATTTTTCGTGGTTTTCCCTGATCGGTAGGAGAATGCTGTCTTGATTTCTTATCTACCATAATTTCCTTTCCATCATTTCTCTTTCATTCTTTTCCTTCTCATCTTTCAGGTGTGTTTCTAGGTTTCGTGGCGTATGGTAGTACCGGACAGATGTCGCGGATGCTTGCTCAAAAGAAAGAGACTCTATCAACGGGTCGTTCGTCGCCTCTCTACGCAGTTTCAACTTTGGGACGGGTGTTCGTGCGAGGAACCGTTAGAGGCTTCCACGCATCTCTGTGTCCTGTCTGCCTGTGGCCAATAGCCTCCAGTGGTTCCTTCACTTAATTCCCTTCTTCTGTGGGGTAGTAGTTTCTGTGTAGATTGCAGTGCGCGAGGTGTCCCCCTCCGTTGTACTATACCTACTTGGAAAATCACAAATTATTTCAATCTGCAATAATGAAATTTAAGTATAACTTAAATATTAAATTGTAAAAAATTATTGATTTACACTGCCGTTTGTGAAAATTCAACACCAAGAAGGAAACGCATGAATTCAATGAATTTAATACCACAGGTTAGGTACATGACAAGTAACAAATGATAAACGTTTCAAACCTATACATGATCTTTGAGCCCTAATATTCAGTATTTGGTGTGGCCTCCATGCGCTGCAATTAGAGCTGCTATACGCCGTGGCATTGAATCATAAAGCTTCTGAATAAGTTCCTGAGGAATTTCTCTCCACGCAGTTTGTATTCGAGCCCACAAATCCGTGACACTGGTTACTGGAGGACCGTGACGCACCAGGTACCGACCAACCATATCCCAGACATATTCGACGTGCGACATGTCAGGCGAACGTGCAGGCCAGGGAAGCAATAGTACCTGTCGCTCTTCGAAGAAGGCTTGTACATTCCTCGCAATATGTGGCCGGGCATTGTCCTGTTGAAATGTGGCCTGTGGAGATGCCTGAAGCAGGGGTCGTAACTCAGGCTATACAACCACCGTTAGGTACCGGTTGCTGTTCAAAGTGCCCTCAATTCGTAGGAGGCGAGATTGGTTGTTGTAACCAATGACGCCCCAAACCACCACACCTGGTTTTTGTCCGCTATGCCGCTCAACAATGCAGCCTTCCAGGTTGCGCTCTCCACGGTACTGCCGGACACGTATGCGGCCATCACTGTAGGACACGTTGAAGCGAGACTCGTCCAAAAAGACTACATTTTGCCCTCAGCACCCCAGTGATGGTGTTCACGTGCCCATTGCATTCGGAGGAGCTTGTGGTTTCTGGACAATGGAAGCCGATGTAATGTCATGCATGCAACCAGTCCAATCTGCAGCAGACGGCGACGAACCGTTGATGCGGACAAGTTCACGTCTGTTGCAATGCTCCAGCATCGAGCCAACACTGTGGATGAAACTGTATGGTCCGTTATGGCCATGCGGACAAGATGACGGTTATCCCGTGCTGTGGTTATGTTCCGTGATCCAGTACCCGCTCTTCTCTGCGTAAGACCTTCATCTATCCACTGCTTCCGCACACGCATCACTGTCGTAGCAGCATGCCCTGTACGAGACGAAATGTCATGGTATGACAAACCCGCTTCCTGGAGACCGATCATTCTGCCCCGTTCGAACTCACTCACTTGCCGATATGGCTCCCTTTGACGTCGACGAGGCGTACTGGCATTCACTTTATTGTTTCCACCTTGTTTGACAGCTCTGCACTGACTACACTGGGCGCTTGCTCGGCCTACGTGTACCCCATCTCTCTGCAAATCTACTTCCTTATTGCTTGCACACTCTTCTACACTTCCACCAAGTTTGGAGTTATTCGAGTAATTCTTTCTTGATGTTGCAATTTTCACAAACTACTCCACCAATAAGTAAAAAAAAAAAAAGTGAAGGAGCATTGAAAGTTAATTAAAAGCATATAACACTGCTGATTCGATGCTGCATCTGAAATTTCCAAATCGTAAGTTTTGACGCAAATGAAAGGATGACAGTGGCCCTCAGCGGTAAAGTAGGCTCTCACAGGCTGCATCACTACAACAGTTGTAATGCCATGTGGTGAAATCGAGGCGATATCAACGTGTGGGGCCCTTGTTGTTGTAGTTTGGGACAGAAGGAGAGGGTGCATAAGACAGTCCTCAAACGTTTTTACACTACATTCATAATAGTGGATCTTGTTTGGGAGAGGACGGCAGAAAAAACGAAAGAGACAACGCTATACGGCATGATAGAGAAGAGGAAGGAAGAGACAACGAAGGAATAATCAACGGTTTGTTTTCGGAGGGGAATTCGTTAATCGCTTTTAGTGGGGCGAGCATAATGAGACAGGTGTTTATATTGTTTCAAACTGGGGCTTCAGGATCATTCCAGATAATAAATGCATGTATATGTCTTTACTGGTCTTATTTCGGGATTGGCCTTGTCGAATATGATTTATAAAATATTGATGTCCTCATACACATTATTTCACTACCCATTATAAATCCACACATGCCATATATATAAATGTTTATCCAGAAATGCCTAAAACAGAACAATATGGACTTAATTAGATACAGTATGCTGAATTGTTATACCATGAGCCGTAATAACGAACTCATGAGAAATACAAAGAAAATTTACAAATATTTAAACCTATTTTATCACTTGTGAAAAACGCAAAAATATTTTTAAAAACGTAAAAATACAACATAGAATATTTAAAAATGGTTAACGGTATTAAAATTTATAATTTATGACATTTTTCCTATTATAAACATTCGTCTGTCTCCAATGGTTTGCAAGTTTTATACAGGATGAATAGGACTTACCTAACCACCTGTTGAGGCAGTATTTTTAACACTTAAATGATTTCAATCTTATTATATAATATATATATATATTCAATAACAACCCGACTTAAAGCAATATGTGTATGTAACAACACATAAAAAGTGTATATTACAATCATTATATATGTTTATATTATTGTATACATGTGTAATAATGGTATATGATTGCATTACGTAATTTAATAATGTAGGAGCCGTGAGAAATATGTCAAAAGTTGCTAACAATGAGGTAACAATGAGGTTTCCTTGAGGCAATAATGAATTAGAAAGTTTAAATGCTACTTGTGATTCTTGGAGCAACATTTATGTAATTTTTGTGACAGCTTATAAAATAGCCAATCAACAACCAGAAAACTTTAGTTAAATGAAGGTATTCTATTGGACTAGGATTAGCCAATCAGAAACTAAAATGGAGCAAAATTTACAAATTTAGAAGTCAGTTGCTTGTAGACAGTATTCCTAACCGGACGCGAGATGCGCCCTCGAGAAATTTAATACATATTTGTGTGAGACGAAAATAGTTTTACGTATTAAAAAGTGCAAGTAATTAATAAAAAAATCTCACAGCTCTCTATATCAGTGAAGTGTTATTTAAATCATATCAAGCATTAATAAAAGGAGTGAAGTGACATTATATTCTGTGTAAGCCTACATTCTTCAGTCGCACCACTTCCTGCTAAGACATTCATGTCTCTAAAAAAATTTAAAAATATATATAATAAACGCTGATGCAGAAATAGTCAAATTACAAAGTTAATATTTTTAAACATTTGGGGCGAAGGCTACCGGAAACTTTTTACCATACGTGCGGTTGCAACTACTTCAAGTGTTCGGCTCCCCAACAGTCGAAATATAATACATTTTCTTCAAACTGGCTTACCATAAGTAGCAGCAACAAACCTTCTTCAAATTGACTCTCAAAACGTGGGGCAAATAACAATACAACAACCATCTTCTCACTGTGTAGAAAAACTACAACATGTCAGTGCCTTAAATATACCATATTATAACCAAAACAATTAGAATTGTTTTCTGAAAAAGTAAAAAATAATAGAATATGTTTCGTTGCAAAGCAGTGGCTCTCCAAACCTTCCCAGGTGCCACCCCCTTTTAAAGTTCTACAATTCCAACGACCCCTACGTTTACTACATTTTACTTTACCTAGCACTGTCTACATTTGACAAAAGTGTATAGTTTTCAAAGTAACATCAATTTTAACAGAAACCATGTTAGAAAGTATTTATGAAACAAGAATGGAAATTGAAAGATATAAAAATAATGCTTATGAAAAATGGCTACTAATAACTGCCGCTGTTTCAAATCCAAGGAATTTTCCTGAGAAAATATTTAAATAACTATGTACCTTAATTAATTCGACTCAAATAACTTATCTGAAAAAATGTTAAAACAATTTGAATCCTCTTCTCACACTTAGCAGTTATTTTTACATTCTCTACTACGTATAGTAAGAAATTCTATATCGAGATTTCACCGAAAATACATGTCTTGAGGTCCCCTGAATAACAAAAGCATTTTTATAAAAAGATGCCTGTTTGCGAGTCTGTGAACATCATAGCTCAAAAACGAAAAGTCGGATAAACACTAAACTTGGTATTTAGGTTCAGTATCTTTCAAACATGCAATACTAAGCTTTTCAATAAAATCCCCTCACTCCATACTACTCTTTGCATGGAACATCTTTCGAAAATTTTGATTTTCTCAAAAATACTAACGATTTTGGTTAAATATATATTTAAGATATTTTTATGACAAATGAAATGTATATTTTTAATTTTCTGGGAATGTCCCCCCAAAGTCCTCTTCATTCTGAATGGCTTTTGCATAATGTTAAACGGTAATAGTAGACAAAAGTTTACTACACAAAAAATGTAGACCTCGTTAAGCCACACAATTTATGTTATATACATTTTTTTGCGGAGTGAACCATTTCCGAGATATTCCTTGTTATTTGTTTGAATTATGCAATACTTATACTTTTTTTCAAATGAGAATTCGCTTGACAATCGCTTAAAGCCTATCACATTGCCCTTACAGCTACATGAAAATTAGCAATAAGATAATTTCTGCAAATGTTTATCTCGATTAACATGAAGTAAATGGAGAATAAGCGTTTGTAAAATTTACAACACTTTTTTTTAACTACGTTCACTTCGCAAAAGCTAAATACGTATTAGTGCATTCATGCTTCTAACAACAGGATGTGCCTGAAGTATATTAAATCATCTAACTTTTGATATGTTTATTATTATATACATGGAGTATAACCATATTCGGTAATTGAATTTTACCGTTTAAATCTTACGTGAGTCCTCAATTCTTTTTTATTTGTTAATATTATGATTTAATTCATGCAGCAATAAGTTATTGATTTTAGTTAATGTTAATTTTGGCGACCATGCTATTGTAATCACCATGTTCAACAGTTGTTGTGAAGTAGTTATTGTCTTAACCCCACGTGTGGAAAGCCAATTTGAAGTGGGTGTCAATTTGAAGAAGGTAATATTGAAGGAGTTGTACTATAGTTCAACTGTTGGGGAGCCGAACACTTGAAGTAGTTGCAACCGCACATATGGTACCCGGTAGCCTTTGCCCCAATTTTTAAAAATATTAACTTTGTAATTAGACTGTTTTTTAAATATTATATTTATGTTTGCCTCGGCTGCGTCAGTATTATTGTTAGAGATATGTTTCTCTTTGTAGGGTCATGGTGCGACAAGAATGTAGGCTTACACAGATTATAATTTTACTTCACTCCTTTTATTAATGCTTGATACGATTTAATTAACACTTCACTGATATAGAGAGAGCTGTGAGATGTTTTTTTTTATTAAATACTTGCACTTTTTAACACGTAAACCATTTTTGTCTCACTCAAAATACGTATAAAATCTCTCGAGGACGCATCACGCATCCGGTCACAATCGCTGTCTGCAGGCAACTGAATTGATTTCAACCCTCTAAACTTGTAAATTTCTGTATTTCAAGTCTCTGATTGGTTATTCCTAATTCAATAGAATACCTTCATTTAACTAAAGCTTTTTCTGGTTGTTGATTGGCTATTTTATAAACTGTCACTACAGCTACATTATTGCTGCTCCAACAATGACTAGTAGCATTATTAAACATTCTTACTCATTATTGCCTCAAGCTTACCTAATTGTTAGCAACTTTTAACTTATTACTCTCACAGCTCCTACATTATCAAATTACATAATACATTCACATAACATTATTACTCATGGATACAATAATACAAACATATACAATGACTGTTACATACATTTTTTATATTGTTACATACACATATTGTTTCTAGGCGGGCTGTTATTGAATTTATGTGTTATATAATTAGACTGAAATCATTTAAGTGTTAAAAATCTGCCTCAGTTGGTAATTAATTTTATTTTGCCTAAATACTATTTATATTATTCAGTAGTATTTATATTAAGCAGGTAGTATGCAAAACACATGCATTAAGTGCGCTGGAGTATCTCGGAAGTAGAAAATACTTGACTTCGTTTCATATTTTCAAACTCTTGATATTTCTCCAATTAGCGCACCTGTATTACAATATACTATTTCTCGAGGTTTCGTATGTAAGGAGAACCATACGTGTTATTTATTTTTCTATTTCCAGTGCTCTGTTTTTAGAAAGTAATGTATATAGAATGCCATAATGTTTCATTTAACACAAACTGTAGATTTTCTGGTGTTGTGGTAGAATCAGACTGATTAATTCAATGTCTGGCGAGTGTTACACGAGTTCCGACTGTATCCATACCATTTACAGCGTGTGCAGGCACTATCAGGAGCTGATTTTCCTGCACGGGTACGCTTCTGAAAATGGTTTATGCAACAAAGTGTCAACCCTAATTTTAGTGCAACGGTGTTGTTCACAGATGAGGCGTCGTTTCAACGAGATCCGATTGTAAATTATCACAATTGGCATGTATGGGCTGACGTCAATACTCACGCAACTGTTGAAGCAAGTCGTCAACAAATATTTTCTGTCAATGTTTGGTGACTTTTTGGTAGGGCCACACGTTCTTCCACCCAGGCTCAACGGACAAAGTTACCATAATTTTGTAGAGAATGTTCCACTTGATCTGTTAGCAGATGTGCCTTTAGCTGTACGACAAAACATGTACTTCATGCACAATGGAGTACCCCCTCATTTTAGCGTTAATGTCCGTCGGCTTCTAAATAACAGGTTCGGTGACAGATGGATACCCATTGCCTGGCCTCCACGCTCTTCGTACCTAAACCCACTGGACTTTTATTTGTGGGGGCATTTGAAAACTCCTGTATATCGAACCGCAGTACCAGATGTTCAAAGTCTCCGTGCTCGTATTATGGGAGGCTGCGAAACCATACGCAATACTCCAGGGATACATCAGCGCATCCGGGATTCACTACGACGGCGGGTTGATGCATGTATCAATGCTAACGGAGGGCATATTGAACATCTCCTGTGAGAGAGAGTTGCATGTGGTGTGCTGGTACGTTCTATTCTTGTGTGCTTCCCATGATTAATGAGTTGGAGAAAATGAGTTGTAACATGGTAACAAAGTGTTTCCAGACCTATGTTCATATAACATAATTTCTTCAACGTGTGAGGAATGTGTCCTGCAATTTGTGCCGTACATTTTTGTTACATCCTGTATAGTAACAATGTTTTAGAACATAATTTAGTGATCATGTAACTCAGACCTTTCTAGAGCTCTCTTTGTAAAAACATAATTTGTGGTAGCCACTATAAAATAACAAGTTACTCCAGTTAAAAACATATCAATAAAAAAAGATTATAATTTATCCTTCTAGAACAAGTTGTATTTTACAGAATTGTCGACATTAACTGTCGACTAATACACAAAATCAAACAGATTGGTGATTAATGGATTACTTAATGGGGATTATCTATTGCAGCTCTGGTTAAATAATGCATCTTTGTGCAGTGGAGTTATGTGCGACAGGTAGAAAGCATGATAAAGACGCTTTGGAGCCCATTCGTTTGTCTATGTATGAAGCCAGAGACGGTGGCGCCCCGCTGGTACGAGGTGAAGTATTTATTGCTTAGTGTCGAACCTTATTGAGGCGACAGGTCACGATCTACCGCCCGCACATAACTCATACCACAATTAACATACAAACGTAGATTATGTCAAAACAGCCACCGCGACACTCTTATCAGATACACTTCTGCTGACGACCCGCTTGTGAAACTGTCCATTTCCTAGTGACCTACTTTATAAACTACACTACCGCCACAAATAATATTACTACCCATAGAAATTAAATCTTTTATTACACATTCGTAGAAATGTGAAGAGAGTGGGCATAAATATGACCCCTGTTCCAAGCTCCATATCTAAACATAATACCACATTGCTAAGTGTATTGCCAAATGACCCAGTAAAAAGAGATGAAGCCTCGATATCGAGATTTTGCAATACTTCCTCTACCTAGATACATGAACTTAAGGCGTGGAAGACTTATTATAAGTTTCTTATCAGAATTTAAAGTCTTTGTAATTACTGTGTTAGGTTAATGAAAGAACAAGTTTAGAAATAAAATATTTTAAGCAATTAAAGATACTAATTAATATCTTAAAATAAGCCGATATTAGCATAATTTGTTGTTTATTATTAATTTATTGAAATTGCGCATAAATAGAATTTTGCTTCAAAATCGCATATGTTAAAACACGGTCCTTTAGAACGTTCATTACCTCCTTATAAGGGGGCAAAACTAGGTATATAATAGGGATGGGAACTCGATACTGAGGCAATATTTTATATCATAACATGCTGTGAATGCCAGAGTGATTGTAGTGTAAATTAATATTATTGTATGTACAGGAGTTTAGATGTTTGTTAGCCATAAGTATTGTTAGGAAATAAGTGTACACGGCCTAACTGAAACTGGCAATAGAAGTGGGTAACAATAAACCGAGGAGGTGAGTGGTTTATCAGTAAGAAGAGATAAACAAATGACGTTTGGGCAGCGTGCTTTTTTTTTAGAAATGGAGGGAATATCTTCCCTAGAGCATATATGTTAGTAGTAGTGATTGGCTGACCAAAGCAGACGCTAAAGTGGGCGCAATTTGGTAACCAATAGCAGCTCTATTATAATGATTAGGCAATTCGAGGTGAAGGAGTATATATTCTCGAGCCATAAGGAAGTGTCGTGCAGTCCTGAAGAATCTCTCGCGAGGTGCACGTCTCAGAGTTAGTTACAAAAATGTAAAGTACGCGAAGTAATTGGTGCGCGGCAACTAAAACAACTTTAGTTACATTCAAAAACATCACAGTTTCAGTCAGGCGTGTATAAAGATTAAAGATGTGAATCATTAATTAAGTGTGACGGCAATAAAAGTGTAGAAACAAATTTTCTTATCATGTTATCTTTTAGTAACAACTCCTTTCCGTTTACACACCCTGCTTAAAGATACTTGCTAGACTGAGTTATAATAGCTAGCCGGAGGACAAAGAACCCAAATTTAAAAATAATTAAACAATAACAGGCGCCCAGCAAATAAGATAACTCAAACCATGAGAACTGCGACAATACCACCCATACTTCGATACTCTCGATAGTCGGTTGTATCGAAGTATGTCTAATACTTTGAGAAAAATCTTCGATAGTTTAAACTTTTAAGTTTTGCATCATTGAAAGTTATTGCGCTTAAAGTTATGCTACATAAGGAATGAAAGGAGTCGAGACTTCGTGTTGCCCCACAGAGAGTCATCAAATTGTTGCTGTACTATAGTTCTTGATAGGCCTTGGCTGCATTTCCTGTGAATAATGACTGCAATATTCCATAGACACTTGTCTCTAAATGAAAACCTGCTAAACAATGGGAAAGAGTACAGAGGGTTGTTTGAAGTCTATTGTAAGAAAATTAAGACCCTGTTATCTTATGAAAAACCACGCCTCCACCAGCAGCGATGTTCTATCTGGCAGCCTTCCAGAAACCATCCAAAGGTTGCGGTCATCTGCTTTTCAGTAACCCAAATGCACACAGATAACTTATCACGGATGTCGCTCAAAGTTATGGAATGTGTTCTCATTTCTCTCTCTCTCTCTCTCTCTCTCTCTCTATGTTCTCCAAAAATTTGTAGGTTGCAGTAGACGTTTAGCTTTATGCCTTATCCTGTTGAAATCAGACTTTATTCTACACCACAGAGAACGGGAATTTCTGTATGGAAAATTGGTATGAGAACGTTATTCTGATAATATTCCGAGTTGATTTTCACATTTTTATGTACACACGAATGGTTAATTTGCCATTGTAACTGTACTCTCCTTGGTCCATAATATATAGCCAGGGTTTGTTGCAGTCACTAGGATGAACATATGTCTCATCTAAAATCCACTTTCCACCAGCTCGGTATCGTTCATACAGCGTTCTGCTGTTAGTGGCACGTTCTGCAATGTGTTTGGATAACAGCTTATATCCCCGGCTTGAATGGCACTTTTATAGATTCAAATCCTGGTTGATTATGGTGTTCGCAGTAGTAACAGAGATCCCTAATTACAGTGCAACGGCGCTCTAAGTTGCAGGATTTGGTCCAGAGGCATGGGCCTTCACCTTCCAAATTATCTCTGTGGTGCGACTGATGGCCGGTCGTGGATTTCCCTGTTTCTTGCCCTTTGGAATAAGTCCTGATGTGGCCTTACCTTTTTTGTTGAGTGCACATGAGATCACTTTCTTGGATATGATAAACCACGCCTCTTGCACTGTTCAGTAATCTTAAAATGTGAAGCCGGAATTATAAATGCAGTAATTATCCTAATATTCTGAGAAGGATAGTGATATAAAATAAATAATAATATATTTAATTTCAGTATATGTATAAAAAGGAGAAGCATTGTGAAAATTGTTGACTGTAAAAGCTACAGAAAGACAAGACAGGCACAGTTTAGCTAATTAGGGACCAGCCCCAGGTATAAAGGGTAAAATAGCTGAAGCCAGTTTCTCTTGGAATTCATGGGTGCAGTTGCACTTAGCCTGTGAAGGTCACTCTAGAGTCTTCATGACGCTAAGTTTGAGGAGCGTTTGAGGGGAGAGTAGGGGAAGTGAGTGGCTTGCTTTTCCTTGTGCAGCGTGGGTAAAGCAGTCTATCCTGAGTGCTTGATGAGAGCGGGATGACATTAACCGTCGTGTGGAGAAGAATGGTGGCGAACATGCTAGAGGGTAGAACGCTTAGCTGTAGTCTTGGTAAAGACAAAGTATCATCGTATGCATTTACAAGTGATCGGCAAACCGCAGTATTATTTTAAATAGTGAATAAAGTGTTCTAAGACAGCGTTCGTGTTTCTCTATACACACACACGCAGACCCTGAAATTAAGGTTTCATGCTGGAGCAGCCGTGGCAAAAGAAGAACCATCTAGGAGGAGACAAGCAGCAACCGTGAGGCAAAGGTATTGCTTCTGTGGTTGGAGGACGTAGCGTGGCTGCGTCAAATGCAAGTATTTTTCATCGGAAAGGGCAATAATGTACCCTTATCAGAATGGATCTATTTTTGACGTCATTTGATGCAGCAAGAACAAGAGCACACAACTGAGCAAACACTCATACTGCTGAACTTTCATTTGGTTCCACATGTTTCAGCGTGAAGCTATTGTGCTCGTCTGATATTGTTACCATAAATCGTGAACAGCCCTCCGTAGAGGTAGTCATACAACATGCAGCGTTAACTGAGTTCTGAATGAAACCGATTTAGCTGACGCACTAAATCACGTTTCTGTAATAGCCTAGTTGGTGACCGACTCCGACTGGCTGCTGGCAGGCTAAGTTTTAGTCCGAGTGAATTTTTTCTGCGTGCCCACCCTCATCAGGGTTTAACCGCAGGAACACCATTTTCAGTGGGAAATGATGGATAAGCATGTTTAGGTAGTAATGATACAAAGGAGGAAGCATGTAGTTCCTCGAGCTGCCTGTTAGGATGCAGCGGCCCTTCTGCACCCTGGTGTGCATGTAGTTATCAATTTCTTTGGTTGGGATTGAATTTTGAGACCAATCATCTCTTGGGTAGGATTACTATGGCGTTCAGCTTTGGCTGCTGCTGGTGTAACTCCTTGGTTATCTGGTGTACCCGATGACGCCGAAGACGGCGATTTCTAGGGTTGTTATCCCCAAGTGATCTGACCAGGATACTCTGATGGTTTTGTAAACTGGCGTAGAATTTTGTACCCCGGCGCCTAATTTAATCTTCCATATATGGAAGAGATGAGGTCTCACGGGGAAGGCGCGGCCGACAGAATAGATGGACCGGAGTCCCCTATTCTGCGCCCGTAGTAGCCATAGCAGCCAGCTGTCTGCGGCCATGCCCCAGACCTCGCAGATATATAGCATGAGAGGGACTATCAGAGCTCGGAAAACGTGTATCTTTAGGCGAACAGGTATCCGGATCTCAGCATCGGGTACAAGAAGGCAATCGCCCCCTGCGCCCGGGCCGAGACGTCTCGGATGTGCTCGCGAAAAGTTATACCCTTATCCAACTTCACTCCCAGGTAGGTTATAGAATTCCTCCATTCAATCCTTCGGCCTCGAAATTGAAATGTGGATCAGTCTGCGGGGATGTGGCCCTTCGTTAGAAGCATGGCGTGGCTCTTGTCCGCGTTAAAGGACATGAGCCAACGCCGGCACCACTGCTGGATGAGACGGAGGTATGTCTGTAATGGTTGGTGACCCACTCTCAGCCATTATATTTACCTACTCCGGTGGCCAAAATCTGTGAATTCAGTAGAAACATATCAGAACTTAATACATGGAAATATTTCTTCTTTCTTTCCATCTGTTAGTTTCTGTTTACTCAAATCAAACTTTTGTATTAAACATGTGTATACTAATGTATGAGGATGGGAGGGTAGTAGAGTGCTGAATCCAAAACTTACTATGTTTCAGGGTGTTACATGCTTAACTACTTATTACGGATAACATTTAAAAATTATGTTTTATTTATGGGATCTCTTTGACTGCTGTGGTCCTTAGCGTCCCATTCTGTATTGGGGATGAAAGACCAGAAATTTTGCTCAGAGGCTTCTTTATCAGGCTTGAGGATCTTTTACGTGCCGTAAATCTACTACACGGAAACATCGGCTTTACTTCCCTTCCGAAGGAAGCCATGCTAATGTTTTGTGGTAATTGTGAATAGAAGTAGAATGGTGAAATATGTACATTATTTTTAGTTGTTTGAGTGTCATGTAAAATATATACTAGTTTATATTTTCAAGATCGAACGATAAAGAAAAATTGCTAGTATTCATTTTTGTATGGGTAGAAAGTCCTTTAAAAGAAACTTTTCACACAAAATATGTTTACATAAAGTGGGAAAAAAGAAATGTTATTATTGTTTTTATTATTATATTGTTATTAGGCTTGAATAACAATAGCGAATATACAACCTGTGGCATTAACAACATAAAAAAATTGCTGCCAATTGAAGAGTGTCAATGAGCAACAGTTTAGAAATTAGCATAAAATACAAAATTGGTTCCATGCGTTTATACACAGTAAAACTACCGTGCTAATGAGAACATAATTTAGTGGCAAAGTATCGCCTTTACAGTTTTTTACTTTCTCTACTACGTATAGTAAGTAGGGGAAGTATTGTATTCCACCCAAAAATTCGATACCGAGATTTCACCGGAAATACATGTTTTGAGGCCCCCTGAATCAGAAAAAAGGATTTTTGGATACATGTCCGTGTGTGTGTCTGTGAACAGCATAATTCAGAAACGAACAGTCGGATAAACACCAAACTTGATATTTAGGTTTAGTATCTTCCAGAGATGCTACACGAAGGTTTTCAAGAAAATCCCCCACCCCATATTACCCTTTACATGGAACATTTTTCGACAATTTTAATTTTCTCAAAAATGGCTCTAACGGTTTTGATTAAAATATCATATGTTTAAGATATTTGCATGACAAATGAAATGTATATCTTGAATTTTCTGGGAATGTCTCCAAAAGTATTCTTCATTGTGAACGACTTTTGCATAACTGGTAAACCATAAGAGATAGACAAAATTTTACTACACAAAAAATGTAGATCGCTTTAAAATATACAATTTATGTCATATACATTTTTTTATTGAGTGAACCATTTTCGAGATATTGCTTGTTATTCCCTTAAATTTTCCAATACTTATACTTTTTCTCAAATTCGTTATTCAATTTTTTTGTCCTGGTAATGAAAAGAGAATGGAATACTCCACATAGCAACCAGCTCTTAAAATATTTGACTATCGCTTAAAGCCTACCATATTCCCCTTGCACCTACAAGAAAATTAGCAATAAGATTGACATCTCGATTAACATGAAGCATATGGAGAATAATCGTTTGTAAAAATAGTTTGTACAAGAGTAGAGAAAGTCATGTGAGTGTAACACATCAGATTTTTATAAAATGAGAATCGAGTATCTGTGCTCAAAAATCGATATCGGGTATCGATTATCTAGAAATAGTGGTACGTCCCATCAATAATATACAGTAATGATACGTTATATATACAAAGAAAAGTCTACTATGTTTTAGTGTAGTACAATTTTATAATAAAACACAAACACAGCAGACTAATATCCTTAACACTACCTTAAATATTGCAATTGCTGGCCCTCGGCACTTATACACTATGGAAAAGTATATATGTTATACTCAAGCACATTTTGTACACTGTTCTTTATTTGCATCAACCTCTTCGCATGCCTCTCTTACGAATTGAATTATTTCATTAACGTAAGGGCCTTCTTGCAAATCTTTAGCAACAGACCAGATTTTTGGTCTTGGTCAAATTTCTAGCCATCGATCACAAGAAGGTGACAAGAAATAAAAGACAAAATGAGCAAGGCTGGGAAATTTAATAACGAGATAATAGCCACAAATAACAAAATTACTCGTCTTACTCCAACAAATGTACATATTATACGACAATATACCTACATGAAAAATGAAACAGTATACTTATTACTTTCTCTACTACAAGTAGTAAATAGGGCAAGTGTTACATTCCACCCAAAAATTCTATACAGAGATTGCCCCGGAAATACATGTTTTGAGGTCCCCTGAATTCAAAAACAGCCATATGTGTGTCTGTGAACAGAAAAACACAAAAACGAAAGGTTGGATAAATACCAAACTTGGTATTTAACTCATTATCTTTCATTCCCCCACTCCAGACTACCGTTTACATGTAACATTTTTCGAAAATATTGATTTTCTCAAAAACGACTCTAACGATTTTGATTAAAATATCATATATTTAAGATATTTTCATGGCTAAAATGTATATCTTGAATTTTCTGGGAATATCCTCAAAAGTCCTCTTCTTTCGGAATGGCTTTTCCATAACAGGTAGGAGATAGACAACATGTTTCTACACAAAAGATGTAGAACTAGTTAAAACACACAATTTAGTCCTATAATTTTTTGTGGAGTAAACCATTTCCGAGATATTCCTTGTTATTTCCAATACTTTTTTCTCAAATGATCTTTATTTGGTCCTGGACATGCAAGGAATCTCCACACAGCAACCAGTTCTTATAATATTTGACTATCGCTTAAAGCCTACCATATTCCCCTTGCACCTACAAGAAAATTACCAATAAGATAGTTTCTGCAAATGTTTATCTCGATTAACATGAAGTAGATGGAGAAGAAGCGTTTGTAAAACTAGTTTGTACAAGAGTAGAGAAAGTCATGTGAGTGTAACACATCAGAATTTTTTTTTAAATTTATAGTTCCACCTGGCTGTTTGCTTAGCAAATCTGGTTGTAAAATCAGCATATTTCTTTCTTCATTTATAGCCTCAGATTTTAGTTAACTGTATACATTTTAAAAAACTTTAAACCCAAAGTAACTATTCCCAAGAGGATTTTAATGAACTACAGAAGTACATTTTGTGACCACTATAGCTCTTCTGTTCCCAAAAGACAACGACCTATCAAAGCCACATTTGTTGCATTTCATTCAAGCGGACTGTTATGACACAATAATTAGAAATAACAGAACTAATCAGTGAAGAACAATAGCTGCCTGTCTGATCCCAATTGACCTTCCAATCATCACCTTATGACCTTCGTAAGGTCACAGGTTTCCATTTGGAAGCCATAGCTTTCAGCACGTCATAGCAAAATGTTTAGGGTCTTAATTACCTGTCTGTAAATGTCCAAGAATGTCTATGGAGCCTATAGTATACAGGGTGTGGCAAAACTAATGGTAAATATGTGAAGAAAAAAGTATCAACCAAAACAGATAAAAGTATCCACAAACGTACCCGTTTTTAGTCAATAAACTAGTTGAGATTCACTACTATGTCACAAAATGTACAAAAGAACAGCCGCCTGGTAGAGAGGCAACTACTTTACCTCTGCTGAGTGGCACATGGTATCCTGTTCTACATAATTTGCCATCCGCTGCTGACTTGTTTACGAATGCGTATTCTTTCCCTATCTGTTCCTAACTTGTATGTGAACAACACTTAACAGCAGAGGCGAAGTAGTCGCCATATTATTATAGCGTTTTTCACAAGCCACTTATAGTTTACATCTTTGGGATGTATAAGACAGAAAAATAAATAAACAATCTGTGTTTTCGTCAAACGGCAGGGTTTGGTTGATGTAATATTGAGAACATATTTACCCTTATATGTCTTAATTTAAACCACTCTTGGAATATCTTTGATTTTTTATAAAGCAGCTAGTATCCCTCAGTCATTGTTTGTTTTACCAAAACTCGCTCCTAAGGCAACCACATGTTGAGACTTTAGTTGGAAATTTAAAATTTCACAGGTTTTTGTTTGTGTATTTTCTTATAGTTTAAAGCATATAGCAGCATATTATCTTGTAGTATTTTCCATTTACGATCTTAGTGGAGCAGGCCAGAGACACAAAATAGTGGCATGTGAATCTTTTAAATTTTATTTTCCAGGAAATATAATTTTCCACATTTTTCGGTACTTATCTCTCACAATGCAGTTTTCACCAGTGTTTCTAAAATTTCGCAAGTAAGCTTTCAAGAAGCCCTTTTTTTTTAAATATGTGAATCGTTCTCACATAATACTGTACAAATTGTGAAATAGGTGAAATATTTAGAGGATTTTTCTGTAAAACAGAGGGAAAAAGTCTAAGGTGTTGCACTCACACGGCTTTCTCTATTCTGGTACAAACTATTTTTACAAACGCTTATTCTCCATATGCTTCATGTTAATCGAGATATCGAGATGTCAATCTTATTGCTAATTTTCTTGTAGATGCAAGGGGAATTGGTAGGCTTTAAGCGATAGTCAATTTTAAGAGCTGGTTGCTATGTGGAGTATTCCATTCTCTTTGCATTACCAGGACAAAAAAATTAATAACGAATTCCCATTTGAGAAAAGTATAAATATTGGAAAATTCAAACAAATAACAAGGAATATCTCGGATATGATTCACTCCACAAAAAAATGTATATGGCATAAATTGTGTGTTTCAACAAGATCTATATTTTTTGTATAGTAAAATTTTGTCTTACTTTTACGGTTTACCAGTCATGCGAAAGCCATTCAGATGGAAGAGGACTTTTGGAACATTCCCAGAAAATTCAAGATATACATTTCATATGCCATAAAAGTATCATAAACATGTGATATTTTAATCAAAATCGTTAGAGCTATTTTTGAGAAAATGAAAATTTTGGAAAAATGTTCCATGTAAAGGGTAGTCTGGGGTGGGGAGATTTACTTGAAAATCTTCGTGTCGCATCCTTGGAAGATAATAAACTCATACCAAGTTTGGTATTCATCCGACTTTTCGTTTTTGAGTTATGCTGTTCACAGACACACACAAACACACAGGCATGGTTTCAAAAATGCTTTATGTCGATTCAGGGTGACTCAAAACATGTATTTTCGAATTTTTGAGATGGAAGCAATACTTCCCCTACTTACTATACGTAGCAAAGAATGTAAAAATGTTTCTATAGTTAAAAAGATATGAATAAAGGTCAATTTGAGTGTCTTAGCAATATGTTTAGCTAATGTCAAGAAACAATTTATTGTATCAACTTAAATAATTTGATAAGTAGGACTTTTATGTAAGTAACTATATTAATATGAACAAAAATTAATAACTGCTAAAGTATTTATACTAGTGCATGAATCATAGTACTCAGTTATAAGATAACTTTTCAAGCACATGGTTGGCATTTCAAAACAATTGGTTGAAAATTATCGGATTTTGGAAATTTCACCATGGTTGGTTACCTTACAGTAAAACATCCACCGCAAAATTGATCAGATATAAATTTTTTAGGTTATAGGAGATCTTCACTTTAAAATTAAATACACTCCAAATATTTTGTAGATCATGAATATAAGATGAGAAGCTTTAAAAACAACCTAATTATGTATGCTTCTGTAAACCAACTGCACAAGTAATAACAGCCAGTGCTCATTGATTAATTTTTTGGACAGCATGGCGTTAAAGTAGAACTTCTAACACAGAGCACACGAGCTAAAAGCTTTAGATTATCACACTAGTGCGATAATCATCATTGTGACCAACTTTGGTTTCAAGTCCAATCACATGGCAATTACCCATTGTATTTGTACATGTTTAATAACTCCACTTGGTTTGATTAGGATTTACTTTTCATTATGTATGTTTACAAGATTAATTTCTCATGGCATTCGCATTATCGTTTCACAATACAAATCGTCATACTTCAATTTATCGCAGTTCGTTGTAGAAAATCGAGTTTTAATTATGGACGCTCTTTAACTGCTGTGGTCCTTAGCGTGCCATTCTATATTGGACGTGAAAGACGGGTAATTTTGCACAGAAACGTCTTTATTAAGCCTGAGGTTGTTTTACGTAATCTACGACATGGGATCACCGCTTTACTTCCCTTCCGAGGGAAGCCATGCTAAGGATTTTTACGCCCGAAATCATCCATCGCCCTCTGCCGGGTTTGAACCCGTGACCTCGAGAACTAGCGATTAGCATGGTAACCACTATACCATGGAGGACGACATTCGTTGTAGAGTTAACATATACGTTATATTGGTAGCCTTCTGCTTTCTTTGATGTAAAAAGTTGTTCTTTTATCTAGTGTAACCTACATAAAGATTGAATTCAAAAGAAACTGAAATGGAAGAGCCAGGTGAAATTACAGAAGCAGCAGAAAGAATAACACTAGAAATACTTACCCAAAAAAATCCAGAAAGTGATATGATATAGCATTTAATTGCTTCATTGTCTGGTGCAAGGCAAAACATGTTGAAAATAATTTCACTGAAAATGACTGCTAGCGTAACAACAAAACATCTGACATCTCGTTTTTTACTTTCTCTACTACGTATAGTAAGTAGGGGAAGTATTGTATTCCACCCAAAAATTCGATACCGAGATTTCACCGGAAATATATGTTTTGAGACCCCTGAATCCAAAAAAATGCATTTTTGAAAACATGTCCGTGTATGTGTCTGTTTGTGAACAGCATAACTCAGAAACCAACAGTCGGATAAACACTAAACTTGGTATTTAGGTTCGGCATCTTCCAGAGATGCGACACGAAGGTTTTCAAGAGAATCCCCCCACCCCAGATTACCCTTTACATGGTACATTTTTCGAAAATTTTAATTTTCTCAAAAATGGCTCTAACGATTTTGATTAAAATAACATATATTTAAGATTCTTTCATGACAAATAAAATGTATATCTTGAATTCTCTGGGAATGTCACCAAAAGTATTCTTCATTATGAACGACTTTTGCATAACTGGTAAACCATAAGAGATAGACAAAATTTTACTACACAAAAAATAGATCGCGTTAAAATACACAATTTATATCATATACATTTTTTTTGTTGAGTGAACCTTTTTCGAGATATTGCTTGTTATTCCCTTAAATTTTCCAATACTTATATTTTTCTCAAATGGGAATTTGTTATTCTTTTTTTTTCCTGGTAATGCAAAGAGAATGGAATACTCCACATAGCAACCACCTCTTAAAATATTTGACTATCGCTTAAAGCCTACCAATTCCCCTTGCATCTACAAGAAAATTAGCAATAAGATTAATATCTCGATATCTCGATTAACATGAAGCATATGGAGAATAAGCGTTTGTAAAAATAGTTTGTACAAGAGTAGAGAAAGTCATTTGAGTGTAACTCATCAGATTTTTTTATATCTAATTTTGTGTATGTTAACTCCCCTTAAAGTTTAATTTCTGAAGGTACATTTTACTTTCTTGTTTCTTAGTTAATGTCAACGGTTCGCTTTTATAGAAGAGAACAAGTGCAGCCATTTGTAAACCCCTCTCCCTGTAACGTACGTATTAATGATCCTGACTTTGAAACATGCTGTACTCAACAAAACAATCAAAGGCCTTTCTGGGACTAAGCACGTCTTTGCCGCAGATGTATTATTTAAAGCGTTCAAATGTCCAGGAAAGTGTAGAGATACAAAAAGGTGTGGTTTCCCATGGTTGTGACCTCTCTTTAGTTGCTGTCAATACTGTTGAGAAGAGCCATTTCTCATGTGGGTTACTGCGCGCGGCAAACAGCTATTATATGTAAATGAGGGCAAGAGGCTATCGTAGTGCTGGATATGACGGTTGTTCTTGTGGATTCGCCGAATCATTAATTACCGGTCCAGAATCGTTAATTGTCCCTCTAAACAGCAGACTTAATTACTACACGTGATCTAGAACAATGGCTTTGAAATTAGCTTCCCCCTTTCTCGCAGTACAGCCAAGGTCGCAACACACACACACACACACACACACACAAGTCGTTTAAATTTATTTTCTCTTTCTTTTGAGATGTCTCCTTACTTAGATAGTGAATAGATTATGCTAAGAGCATTGGTTGATTATTATACATTTTAATTATTTCACTGTAACAAAAGTGTTAAAAGGCTTTTATGCGGGTATCTTTAAGGAGTAATTGTAAAACTTATTGACCAACTGTATACTCTGTAACGCCAGACAGCATCTCTCTTCTGGTGTCCTTACAGAGAGAAGAACTCTCGGAGAACTGTATGGCAGGTGAGGCGAGCAAGATGAAGTCAGTCATAAAAATGATAAAAGATTGATACTCCCTACTCTGTAACTGCTGGATTTAAGGCACAAAATCTGCCCTTCCCTTCCCTACACTTTCCCTGTCAAAGAAATTCAAACACAGTGTTACGTCATACGACCTTGACACGTCACCCCTTACTGAGTTGGCTGAGCCTGGCGTATAGGGCAGGGGGCCTCATTCCCAGATAATCAAAGGTTTCCTGGACCCAAAAAGAGCGGTTGCATAAATACATATGTATGTGTATGAATGGCTCACTCAAAAATAGAAAACGTTCACTTTTTTGCTCAAAAACTCTCTTACGATTTTTATTAAAACGACATGCGTTTGAGGTATGGCAAATAGAATGGGTGTCTAAAATTTTCTGTGAACAATCTATGAATTCCTCTTCATACTTATTGCACTTTATATAACTGAGAAACTGCAAGGGTAATCTAAACTTGTAGAAAATATGTGTAACTCATTAATGTAATGTTTTTCAAATAATTTTTTCTGACATTATTCGTTTTCAAAATATTGTTATTTTACGTTTACTGGTCAGAAACTTGATTTCTCATCCTTATGATCGTTTTAACATGAGAATTTCTGCTAAGTACATAATTAATTTACTTATATTAACAGCTGACTCCTTTATCTATCTGTCACCAAGGATGAATGAATGTAACTAGATTTTTATAGTCAATTTGAAACAATGTGTATGCAAATATTGTTATTGTGATTAAAGTGAAATGTAATGAGTAGAGAAAGGCATGTGAGTGTACTGTATAAGACACTTGGCCTCCTACGTAGATTGTTTTAAGTATACCCACAGACGCAGATAGGTAGCGTGCTAGGAATAAAAGAAATCGAAGGGAAAAGGGAGAGTTTATGAACCCCAAATAATGAGTAATTAAGGGTAATTTGCGGACAATCTTTTGGTATATGTTTTTACTTCACTCGGTTTAATAAAAGCTATAACTCACAGAGTATATTCCATTTGTAAACTAAAATAACTCGTGTGGTTGAATATTACAAATAGAGTATCTTTAAGTATCAAAAGTTGCATGAATTCAGATAACTTAGGCAGTGCGAACTTAAAATAGTTCGTACTAGCTATAAAATCAGTACTAGCTACTGATTATAAATAATGATTGCCATACTCCCCTTGACCTTTCGCTATTTCCATACTGTACTACAAATATCAAGGCATTCATACAATGTATAACATTAAAAGATGATTACTTGATCTGTTATTATGACTAACATTCGATATAGATATTTAACAAGAAATGTACGTTTTGAGGCACCCTGAATCCAAAACAGCCTTTTTAGAAAAGGTAAGTTGGTGTATGTGTGCGCGCGCCCATTTGAACAACATAACTCAAAAACGAAAAGTTGGATAAATACCAAACTTGGTATTTAAGTTAAGTACCTTCCAAAGATGCGACAGAAATACTTTCAAGGAAAAAAAACATTTCAAACTACACTTATATTAAGGATATTTGCATGACAAATAAGATGTATATCTTATATTTTGTGGAAAACACTTGTGAAGTCCTCTTCATTCGGAAGGAAGTTTGTATAATCTTCTATAACATTAAGGGACAGACGAAAACTACTATCAAGAAATGTAGAATCTTTAAAGCACACAATTTATTTCAAATTCCTTTTTCGTTATATCAGCCACTTCCGATATATTCGTTATTGATGGTCAGAATTGTTCAATACTTAGCCATTATTTTAAAATCCTGTGCATTTTTAATTGTTTATCGCGATGTCACGGAAAGAGTATGAACTTTTAAGGCAGTGTATACCTAGCGTCCAGTTCTAAAATATTTGACCATCACTATTCCCTTTTTTACTTTCTCTACTACGTATAGTAAGTAGGGGAAGTATTACATTCCACCCAAAAATTCGATACCTAGACTTCACCGGAAATACATGTTTTGAGGCCTCCTGAATCCAAAAAAAAAGCATTTTTGGAAACATGTCCGTGTGGGTGACTGAACAGCATTACTCAGAAACGAACAGTCGGATAAACATCAAATTTGATATTTAGGTTCAGTATCTTCCAGAGATGCGACACGAAGGTTTTCAAGAAAATCCCCCCCACCCCAGATTACCCTTTACATGGAACATTTTTCGAAAATTTTAATTTTCTCAAAAATGGCTCTAACGGTTTTGATTAAAATATCATATATTTAAGACACTTTCATGACAAACAAAATGTACATCTTGAATATTCTGGGAATGTCTCCAAAAGTATTCTTCATTGTGAACGACTTTTGCATAACTGGTAAACTATAAGAGATAGACAAAATTTTACTACACAAAAAATGTAGATAGCGTTAAAATACATAATGTATGTCATATATGTTTGTTGTTGAGTGAACCATTTTCGAGATATTGCTTGTTATTCCCTTAAATTTTCCAATACTTATACTTTTTCTCAAATGGGAATTCACTATTCAGTATTTTGTCCTGGTAATGCAAAGAGAATGGAATACGGCACATAGCAACCAGCTCTTAAAATATTTGACTATCGCTTAAAGCCTACCATATTCCCCTTGCATCTACAAGAAAATTAGCAATAAGATTAACATCTCGATTAACATGAAGCATATGGAGAATAAGCGTTTGTAAAAATAGTTTGTACAAGAGTAGAGAAAGTCGTGTGAGTGTAACACATCAGATTTTTTTGATAAATTCCCTTTATACCCCGCCTTTAACTACATTGGTCTTATCGGTCGCCTTTCCTTTGGAACTTATTGCTTATTGGCAATGGTGTTAACTCGTATTCTCTTGTCGTTGAATTTATTGCACTTTTGGGGTTTTAATAATTAGATCACACACGCACACACATTCACACTCTCATTCATATTTTCAAACATCTGGGGAGGATAGGAGAATCCTTTGTATCTATAACGAAATGTATATTGCAGGTGTTTCCGATAAGATTTATCTCGATTTAAATTAATTAAAGAGGAAAATAAACTTTCAAAATAATAATTTTTTATGATTATTAGGTTTCATACAATCATGTTTAGTTTTCTGTGTTACCGCCTATACTATACAAGTATACAGAATTCGTTTAGATTCTTGATCTGTAAACTTGTTTCTAGTTTCTTATTGCTTTTATCTTTCACTGCCAAGATAATTTTCACTTCCGTGGAGACGATATTGATCACCTGCCTTCTATAAAACCTCATTTTAGTTTCTATTCTTGTACTGATATTTAATGCCATACACACGTTAATTGGTTTTTCTAGTTCATGATTAGAATCTACTTCTCCATAATAGGAAGTATGGCTGCCCATGCAGCTGTTTCCAGCACTAAACTTTATGTTGCTAGTGCTTTTTTCAGAACTGAATGTGATATATTTATTACTTCTGCTGTTGTGTTTCCGATATTTTACAAACTACTCCGTTTGCATTTCTGATCATACAAACTGCTCTATGGGAGAAACTGTATTCTTAGCTTTTGCTTTTCCAAGCATTTATTTAGAACCTATTTAAGGACTTCAAAAATGCAGTTTCAGTAACTCAATTTAAAAATAATACCCGAAACTGTAAATGCATAACTACGTAATGCTAGGCAGGATACATTAAAAAATCTGATTCTTACATTCACACAACTTTCTCATATATTGCAAAAATTGCAACACCAACAATGAAACGCATGAATTCAATGAATTTAATACCACAGGTTAGGTACATGACAAGTAACAAATGATAAACTTTCCGAATCTATACATGACCTTTGGGCCTACTTATGCAGTATTTGATGTGGCCTGCATGCGCTGCTATTAGAGCTGCTATGCGCCGTGGCATTGAATCATACAGGTTCTGAATAAGTTCCTGAGGGATTTCTCTCAACCCAGTTTGTATTCGAGCCCACAAATCCGTGATACTGGTTACTGGAGGACCGTGACGCACCAGGTGCCGACCAACCATATCCCAGACATGTTCGATGGGCGTCATGCCAGCGAACGTGCAGGCCAGGGAAGCAATGGTACCTGTCGCTCTTCGAAGAAGGCTTGTACATTCTTCGCAATATGTGGCCGGGCATTGTCCTTCTGAAATGTGGCCTGTGGAGATGCTTGAAGCAGGAGGAGTACCTCAGGCTCTACAACCACCGTTAGGTACCGGTTGGTGTTCACAGTGCCCTCAATTCGTAGGAGGCGAGATCGGTTGTTGTAAGCAATGGCGCCCCAAACCATCACACCTGGTGTTTGTTCGCTATGCCGCTCAACAATGCAGCCCTCCAGTTTGCGCTCACCATGGTACCGCCGGACATGTATGCGACCATCACTGTAGGACACGTTGAAGCGGGACTCGTCCAAAAAGACTACATTTTGCCACTCAGCACCCCAGTGATGGTGTTCACGTGCCCATTGCAGTCGGAGGACCTTGTGGTTTCTGGACAATGGAAACCGACGTAATGGCATGCATAACCAGTCCAACCTACAGCAGACAGCGACGAACCGTTGATGCAGACAAGTTCACACCTGTTGCAGTGCTCCAGCATCGAGCCAACACTGTGGATGAACTGTATGGTCCATTATGGCCATGCGGACAAGATACGGACATCCCGTGCTGTGGTCATGTTACGTGGTCCAGTACCCGCATTTCGTGCATATGACCTTCATCTATCCACTGCTTCCACACGCACAATACTGTCTTAGCAGCATGCCCTGTACGAGCCGAAATGTCACCGTATGACAAACCCGCTTCGTGGAGACCGATCATTCTGCCCCGTTCGAACTCATTCACTTGCTGATATGGCTCCCATACTGGCACTTTCTTTATTGTTTCCACCTTGTTTGACAGTCTGCACTGACTACACTGGGCGCGACACTGACCTAGTCGGACCGACACGAGAGGGCTCTGCTCTGCCTACGTGTACCCCATCTCTCTGCAAACCTAATCACTAATGCTTGCACGCTCTTCTACGCTTCCACCAAGTTTGGAGTTATTCGGGAAATTCTTTCTTGGTGTTGGTTGCAATTTTCACAAATAGCCGTGTATATTTTAACATTCATACAAAGGTGACCATTCTATAATATGACGTTTTTAACAATATATTTTTTCTAGGAATGATTAATTTAAGCAGTAAGTCCTTAGCTGCATACAACAAGCAGAAACAACACTCACATATTTAATCTTAGCAACAAGTTCTTGTGATGGAAAGCAAAATAATACTGACAAGGTTTCAAACATGTCAGATGATGTACTTTTGAAGGTGTAGTCATATAACATGGAATATATCGAAATCGGCTAACGCTACGAAAAAGATTTTTCGACACAATTTGTGTACTTTAATGAAATCTACATTTTTGTTGTAATATTTTTGTCTACTCCTATAATTTTCAAAATATATATACAAAATTCGATCAGTACAAAGGATTCCTCACAGCCTATTCATGCAAAATTGGATATATATAGTGTGTCAAATAATATCTCAAATATATTATATTTTAATAAAAATCGTTAGCCTTTTTTAGGAAGTTAAGAATAATAAAACTGTAAAGGGTGGCTTAAAGCGGGCAAAATACCTTATTCACGCAACTCTCTCTCGTGGAACCGAGTGGGCTCCGTGGTAACGTGTGAGGCTCGCATTCTAGAGGTCTCGATTTCGATTTCAATCAGACTGGCCACTCTAACCATGTTTTTTTTCGTAGTTTACCCGGGTCGGTAGACAAATGTTGGAGAGCTTCCCTATCTAACACAAATTTCCTATCCCTATTATTTTCTTTCATCTGCTTCAGGGTTGTAGGACCAGGCGACGGCGGTTGGCACGTTGCGGTCGTCTACGCCTGGGACCAGGTTGCGTGCGGGTGAAGGGTATGACTAGCCTACGTCAGAACTTGTGTCATATGACAATCATTAGAGACTCCGTTATTGCTAGCGCACATCGTCTTCCGGATATGGTCGCCCTTCAGGTCTCCCCTTCATCCCTTAGTCCCAGGGACACGTTAGAAACACAAAAGACTTACTATGACATATGTACAATGCTGTGCTCCAGTTCTTGTCTTGCCTTATCGTTACAGATTTTCCTCATTGCTCCGGATGTACTTCAGCCTTGGGCTTATTGTGCTACCTGTATCGCTTTAAAGCCAATTCATTATCCCTGTATCCTTTACCAAGGAATACATAACAGAATGGCTTCAAGTTCTTCTAGTTCTAAAAGCATTTCCCCAAAAGCAGTATATCTCCTGTAAGCCAAGGCCTCACAGGAGCACATAATGTGCTGGGCTGTTTCAGATATAACTTACCTTGAAACACTCTCATTGTGTTAAGATGCTTTATGAGAAATGCAATAATTGTCCTCCGCTGAAGTCTATTAAATTTAAGTAAGCTTTTAGCTCTTTTCTTACATGGTTTTCTAATAAATATGTAGTTTACCAGGTTTGTTTCCTAGAGTTATAAGCCAAGTTTTATAATGTTCTACTTTGGAGCAGTTCTTAAAAGCCTCTCGTACTAAACATCGAGGTGTCCCTAGAGCCGGCTCTGGGTCAGTAAATTGTAAAGCTGCTCCTTGTCTTGCAAGTTCATCAGATTTTTCATTTCCATCTATGCCACTATGACCCGGTACCCAGATGAATTGAACTTCATTCTTCTCTGCCAAGCTTGTGAGCATGTTTAGGCAGTATAAAACCAGTCCTGACGTTACCTTATGACTACTTAGAAGCTTAAGTGCAGCCGCTGTGCTCCAGTTACTAAAGACCCCTTCGTCTGAATGCTCCTAACTCCCCAGTGGAGATTCGAACTCGGACCTTGCAGGTGCATGCTTAAATTCTGCTTTAATTAATCGATTTTTACTTTCTCTACTACGTATAGTAAGTAGGGGAAGTATTCTATTCCACCCAAAAATTCGATACCGAGATTCCACCGGAAATACATGTTTTGAGACCCCCTGAATCCTAAAAAAGCATTTTTGGAAACATGTCTGTGTCTGTGAAAAGCATAACTCAGAAACGAACAGTCGGATAAACACCAAACTTGGTATTTAGGTTCAGTATCTTCCAGAGATGCGACACGAAGGTTTACAAGAAAATCCCCCTACCCCAGACTACCCTTTACATGGAACATTTTTCGAAAATTTTAATTTTCTCAAAAATGGCTCTAACGATTTTGATTAAAATATTATATGTTTAAGATATTTTCATGACAAATGAAATGTATATCTCGAATTTTCTGGGAATGTCTCCAAAAGTGTTCTTCATTCTGAAGAACTTTTGCATAACTGGTAAACCATAAGAGATAGACAAAATTTTACTACACAAAAAATGTAGATCGCGTTAAAATACACAATTTGTGTCATACATTTTTTTATTGGGTGAACCATTTTCAAGATATTGCTTGTCATTCCCTTAATTTTTCTCAAATTCGTTATTCATTTTTTTTATGTCCTGGACATGCAAAGAGAATGGAATGCGCCACATAGCAACCAGCGCTTAAAAGATTTGACTATCGCTTAAAAGCTACCATATTCCCCTTGCACCTACAAGAAAATTAGCAATAAGATTAAAATTTCGGTTAACATGAAGCATATGGAGAATAACTAGTAAAAATTATCTTGTTCTATGTTTAACTTCCCAACAGCCTGTGTACAGAGAAGTATCTGTTTATTCGAATTTTCAATTTTAATTAACACGATGGTCAGTTAAAGAGGTTTTAGATGAATAGTTAGTAGAATTGCTGTATAGCCAGTAATAGAGCCAGTTACACATTAGATGTTTGTTAAACCAAACGTAAGCTTGAAATATTCGCAAAATATTAATACTGCAACGTTGCAGGATGGGGCATATAAAAAGAATTATGGCAGCTGTTGAAAGTTAAAGAACCGCACCAGAACACTGAAAGAGCCAACAACAACAAGACCGTTCCTCGCCGTGAGACATCTAAATTTTGTCGTCAAGTAAATATAATTTTACCGCAATCTGTTCAATTTACACACCTGTTCGAACCCAGCCGCTAATTTACAAACTTGCCCTTTTATCCATGATTTATTTGAGTTAAGCGGTGAGCAACGCTGAAGATTGCAATCACCACGTGACAGTTGTTGCCATCAACGTGCCAGAAGAAACTCTGTCTAGCGGTACCCTATCAGCTTTGGAATAAATTACAAACAACTTTTCCCTGCCGCAGTGAATTTGCTTTTACCTACCGAAATGAAGCCAACAGCTGCCTTCCTCTGATCTTCCTGACAGTGACATATCAAAACCTGGTTTTACCTAGATGCTTTGCAAAGGGAGCCAAGTTCCTAACCGCCTGGTCTATTAAGACTTCAGCAACAGTTTCTTCAGCGTTATTGTGGGTTTTCCTAAAAGAGTCGTCAAAGGAATAATAATAATTGAACATTCTCAAATCTGGCTCTAACCATTTTGATTAAAATACTATATTATTAAGATATTTAAATGACAAATAAATTCATATCTTGAATTTTCTACGGAAGTCCACTTCATTCGGAAGGAATTTTACATAATTTTGTATAACGGGTAAACCATACGAGATAAACAAAAACTTAGCCTACAAAAAAGATAGATCTCTTTAAAATACACAAGTTATCTCAAATAACTTTTTTATAACATCAGCCATTTCCGATATTTTAAAAATCCATCGTTATTGTTTTGAATTGCAAGGCCACCATATAGCGACTCGCTTTAAAACATTTGACTATCGCTTCAATTTCGTGTATCCATCTACGAAATGTATAATGAAACTATTTCTGCAAAGGTTAATAGTTTGTAGAAACTACATAAAAAACTGATGTGTTACACTCACATGATTTCTCTACTCTTGTACAAACTCTTATTCTCCATATGGTTATGTGGAGTAATCCATTCTCTTTACATTACCAGGACAAAAAAATGAATAACGAATTTGAGAAAAAGTATAACTATTGGAAAATTTAAGGGAATAAGAAGCTATATCTCGAATATGGTTCACTCAAAAAAAAATGTGTATGACATAAATTGTCTATTTTAACGCGATCCACATTTTTGTGTAGTAAAATTTTGTCTGTCTCTTATGGTTTACCAGTTATGCAAAAGTCGTTCCAATGAAGAATACTTTTGGAGACATTCCCAGAAAATTCGAGATATACATTTCATTTGCCATGAAAATATCTTAAACACATAAAATTTTAATCAAATCGTTAGAGCCATTTTTGAGAAAATTAAAGTTTTCGAAAAATGTTCTATATAAAGGATAATCTGGGGTGGGGGAATTTTCTTGAAAACCTTCGTGTCCCATCTCTGGAAGATACTGAATCTAAATACCAAGTTTGACGTTTATCCGACTGTTCGTTTCTGAGTTGTGCTGTTCACAGACACACACACGACACACACACACACACACACACACACACACACACACAGACTCACACATGGACATGTTTCCAAAAATGCTTTTTTTTGGATTCAGGGGGCCTCATAACTTGTATTTCCGGTGAAATCTCGGTATGGAATTTTTTGGGTGGAATACAATACTTCCCCTACTTACTATACGTAGTAGAGAAGGTAATAAACAATACTGTGTAGAAAAAGTTCCCCCATTATACGACATCGTTTCATTAAGTTTCATCATTACATTACATTATGAGATCTGAAGGTCAGCGGATACGATTATTGACGCATTCTTGTAACACGAGAGCCGATATGCTCCAGCGGCACACTGTAAATATAACGGTACTCGTTGACATGAAAATGTTTTAGTATGATTTAATACAGTCCAGTATAATCAGTTAAAGGTCGGCTTTATGCTGTCATACCATCCTTACTTGTTTAGCTTACCAGATTGAAAAACTGAATGGCAAGTGGACTGTAAACTGGTATCCAAAGTTGGATACAAAAGTAGCAGGCTGGAAAGTTTCTAGCGTCAGCGTGCGATGGAATTTACTCCTTCCAATTTGTTAAAGTTTTCCGTTGTAATATGAGAACGGCGTTAAACCTTTTATTCCTGATTTGTCTTTTAAAACAGTAACCCCAACCTACTATGGAAAATACCGCTGAAGAGAGGGATAACTCTCCATTTGGTTAGAGTTATACAAAGCCTTTTAATGCCTAATAATATTAAAATTACTCCTAACAGTAATAAATCTTGAGAAATAGCTCAAGGATTAAAACAAGGGTGCTGTTCGTCACCCACTTTCTTAATTTTTATATTGACGAAGCCATAAAGGATGGCAAGATGTTTTAAAACATAACCAGGGCCGGGTTTTGTTTGTAATAATGTTTTAAAGAATTTGCGTTTCATTTTAAAATTTTCTCATTTTCGTGTTAACAATAATAAAACTTCGCTATAATTTCGCGACAATAATAAAAACAAAATTTATGAGTCATACGTATAATAACCGACGTTGAAATTAATTTGGACAAAAAAGATTAACCTATATTACACTACACAAAATCATTATATTATCAACAGTAGTAGCACTAGTACTGATAGTTTTACGATAATTTAATTGAGGATAACGAATGCTTCTTTTCATGATAATTATTTCGAGAGTATAATGAGTTGGAAACCGAAACTAAATTGTCATGTAAAACTAGTAGCACGAGTGTTGTTCGGCTAGATAATCATACGAAAAACTTCTTATGAACTTACCTACTTTAGCGCCAACCAAGTTTGTTAGTCACTGCAGTGTAGATTATGATGCATGTTTGTCAATAGGAAACAATGCGTGGGATTGTGCTGTTATGTGTTTCTTTTATGTTTTGTATCTGTATTATACATCCAGCCAGTCACTTTGCGTTGCTTGTCCCCTTTGCTTAACGCATTCTTTGGTGCTCTCTTTTTTTCTCCTCTGTGGTTTGCTGACGTGGCATGTGCTTTGGCCGTACGCGTGGAGTGGTGGGATTTCTGCCGCTTTGCAGGGATAGCTCTCTGCCCGGCAACTACTCATCAGGATTGTGGAAGTTTTTTTTCCAGTGGTTTTAAGGAACGTCTTTTGGTTTTTTTTTTTTTTTGTGGATCGACCTTATGTAAAGGTAGGCTTTATTATCAGTTTTGTGTCTTGGTAATGGAGGGTGAATTTTGGGGCGGAAAACGTTATGTGTGTTTGAAAATACGAATTCGCAAAGTGACTGGCTCGTGGAATTGTTCAGATGTTTAGTGTATAGTTAGTTTAAAATTTGTGATAAGAGCTTTACACAGTTGTGCAATTTGAAAATGCATATTTGATTCATGAAGGTAAAAAGCATCAGTAGTGTGAAATTTGTGAGAAAAGCTTTTGGCATTTGTCGTCTGAAATTGCATAGTTTGATTTAGGAGGGCAAGAAGCAATATAAGTAGAAATTCGTGAGTAGACCTTTACATATTTTGGGCACTTTGAAAATGCATAGTTAGTTCAAAATTACAGAAATTCTGTTGTGTAAATTATGAGAGCAGTAATTGCAGTTAAAACCCAGTTATGCTGAACCCATTTATGCTGAACTTTGTAACTGAAAACGGTTGGGTTGTAAAGTACCTACATCTAGCTTAGCTGGACTTTGAAGCTCTCTGTTACCAGAATTTCATAAAAGTCTGTTTCGGTCTTGTTCAACATTCTTAGCTAGTCTTTGACTAGCTAAACATATTTAAATATTTTGGTCTGATGTTTATAGTGGCTTTGTTTTATAAAGTTTCTAAATTGATTTTGTTTGTTGAATTTTTGTTTGACTTAATTTTGCTGTATTTAAAACTTGCTTTACTGCTCTGCTCAATTGGTTTTGGTTGGTTTACTATTTAAGCCATCTTTGTTTTACAGTTATTCTTTTATGGTTGGTTTACGGTTCTGGTTATTAATGTTTGTTTATTATTATCATTAAAGTACCCACAAAAACAAACTTATCAATAGTAGTATATTTTTGAGAGTTCTGGTTTCCATTTTGTTTTCCCCTACGGCACTCGTTAGGGCTTCCCTTTTCTTTTGGCCGGGGTTCCCTAACTCAGTCAAACAGCGGTACCATTGCAGGATCTCTAAAATGATATGATTTTATTGAAACAAAATATGAAACAATTAACTGAGTTACAGGTAACTGAGGTTAGGGAATACATTTAATAATAATTATTGATTGTGCAATTGTTATTTATAGCTGATCTTTGAGATTTTGAATTGCCAGTTTGCTTACTGCTACTCGTGCAATTAACGTTTCCTCGTAAATTTTTAATCATACTGGATTGAGGTTCCTAGCTTACGTTCAGATACGGTATAATGGAACTCACACTAGCATCTCCTGTTAGCTTAATGCGTTGATGTTCTCCTAATCCAGATTCTGCCAAATTCGACTGCTGAAGAGCGGTTGGAATGATTTGTGATTCTTTTAGATACTACATCAAGGCTGATACTTTTCGCTCGGGCCCAAGCAATCTCTTTGTCGCTAACTGAGCCGTCAATTTTATAATTTCTCTCCCTACAGAATTCTGGAAATTGGTTCCACACCATACTTTTGTTCTTCTTTGTGTTTTCTGGCGTTAAATTATCTACAGTTGATGTTATATTACCAATATTTTGACTCCCAAAGCGCTGCATTTTCAGTTGCTATTATTGTAGTCACAGCCTACGCGATCTCACTCACTGCATTCATACAAATTAAAAACAAGTACACCACCATGAAATACTATCAGTGTAGTAATCGAAAGAGAATTACTATCAGTGTAGTACGACTTTGATTGGCCAACTGACTAGCATACTCTACCTGTCATTGGCTAATGGCATAGTGAGTGCGATTATCCATAAAATTGAATTTACGAGGTTTAGCAAGTTATTTTTGAAGGGATGCTAATGTTTGGTTAGAAAGTATTAAATTAAATATTATTTAATTCACCTGTTTATTCCCTGACACCAAATTGCAACATACAATAAGTTACAGTGTTTTCATTTCATTGAAGATCTCGTCAGTAACTACTAAATTGTAGTGCGAAAAAGAAATTTTCACTATCTGCATTTGAAGTTAGTCTTAAGGCTGGAACAGATATCCCACAAAATCTATAAAAGTGGTTACCTTTAGCCTTAAATGGCAGAACATCAGTTTCATTACTATCCTGATACAAATGTTGGACATACTATTGCAGAATCCAATATAACATAAAAGCACAGATTATTTTCACTCTGAAATTCAGGTAAATGCTTAAACGTAATCTTTACCAGATCGGGATTGATATCAGATTTTGCAATAAATTTTCCTGGCTCAAAAAGAAATTCGAGTGCTTTGTTAGTTTTATGTCGACATGCAAATTTTGTAATTAATTTTTAAAAAAATGCCAATGTTTATCGCGCAAATAAAGACTTTCGCGAGAAAATTCGCGAAAAAATTACAGATTTAAATTGTCTACATTTATTGTGAAACACATAGATACTTCTAGCCGAAATTGTAAAATTATTTCGTTGCAATTATCGTTAATAACAAAACATACGAGTCTGATCCTGAGTATACTATAGGTGAAATTATTTTAAACTTATTTGCTGATGACCAGGCATATTCCTGACACAGAAGATAATTTACAGAGTAAATTGTATTTATTAAGTATAGTAGGAGAAAACTATATTATTTAGAAATATTACCACAGAAAACGAAGGTGATAACATTTAGAGGTAAATAACAAAATAATAGAACTATCCTGATTGAATTATTTAGGTTATATCCCTATGTATAATCGGTTAATAGAAACTGTCGAGAGGACACTGTTTAAGAAAGCACATAAAGAAACAATTTTATGAGGTCCTGGCGATTGCAGTCCTGATATATGGAGCAAAAGTATAGACAAAAGTAAATATAATCAAAAGATTGAGGCATTAGAAGTGTAAATGCTACGTCCAATGGCTGGATACACTCTGCCGGATCATCAAAAGAATGAAGATATAAGGAAACAATTATAAATTACAAATAAAGTATAAACGATGGAAAATAAAACAGGAACGGTGTATGCATATATGCACCTTCATAGAATGGAGAAAAAAAATCCTTAGCATGGCTTCCTTTGGAAGGGAAGAAAAGCCGGTGGTCCCATGTCGTAGATTTACGGCACGTAAAGGAACCTCAAGCCTGATAAAGAGGCCTCTGAGCAAAATTACCAGTCTTTCACGCCCAATATAGAATGGGACGCTAAGGACCACAGCAGTTAAAGAGCGTCCATAAATAAAACTCAATTTAATTTAATTTCCGTAGTATAGACTCGTACCGCAGTCATCTCCAAATGTTCAATAACCGTCCAACTAGTAGAAGAAATGTAGGAGGACCCAGAAAGCGATGGGGAGATCAGCTGTAACTCTGTGTAAGCGGAACGGTCTTAAGGTACAAACTGTATAGTTTATAATGATGATGATGAAATACTAATCAAGGGAGCAAGCAAGCAAATTTGGGGATAGCAAAGTATTGATTCAGTCACGTTTAGAATTCAGTCGTTCAGGAAGTTTAACACACACAATCATTTAAATCAAAGGAGACTGTCTCTGTTGTCTGATTGTTAGCACATTAGTCTCCAATTCCAGATATGTTGGGTTAGGATCCCGGCTAGAGGTTGGGAATTTTTTTTGAGCCGGGATTATTCTCTATCCTATTTAGAGTCTGGAAGTATAAATGAGAATGTAACTACCGAAAGTAATACCAATCCAAAGAGGAACACAACTGTAAAACAAGTGACGATGAGCAATTGTTTCAAAGGTAAAAAGCCGCCAGAAAGACTGGAGAGGTTGAAGGCGGCGTATAAATGAAAAAAAAAACAAATTAAAGAATAGCTGGATAGTCTATTCTACAGACTTAACATCTGATATAGTTGCTAGAAAACTGAGAACTATGACTTTATTATTATAACTCTAGATGGAGAGCCCGGTTCATGACTGATAAGAGAATTTCGCTTCTATTTTGGCTGGGCTAGTGAGCGAGAGGGCAAAAAGCGCCGCCTTGCGGACAGGTTGTAGTCGGACTGTTCAAGTGATCCATCACGCTGGAGAAGACTTTGCCGTGGGTGGTCAACACTCCTCATGTCCGTTTTTTGTCCGGTAGCCGCGGTCACGCAGAACTTCTCCCTCTCGCCATTTGCACTTCTTTGCCTTCCTTCAGTACACTTGTTGTTCGATTTCATTTTATAAATAGAAGCTTAAACCAGCCGACCTTCATTGTACCATATATGTGCATAACCCTGAGTGCAACAGTGGAATACATTGTGAAGGTGAAGACGGACGGTTTCTTGAGGGAACTTCTAGCTGCTTTCGTTGTATTGTTTATATTTGTAGCGAGGATATCTACTAGATATCCTATCTAGAGGATACTTCCTCCACCTCCTACCTATGATAGCTAAGTTTCCGTGTGCCTGTGAGCAGCATAACTCAAAAATGAAATGTCGACTAAACACCAAACTTGGTTCTTAAGCTCAGTATCTTGCGACACGAAGATTTTGAAGAAAATCTCTCCATTGCACCGAAGGAAATGACTCTGCGGTAACGTGTAATGCTCCATTCAAGAGATCCTGGGTTCAATTTCAGTCGACCGTCCACTCTGACCTTAGGTTTTCGTGGTTTTTCCTGGTCGGTAGGCGAACACTGTGGTGATTTCCCATCTACCACGATTTTCCCTCCGACTTATCTCCTTTCATTCTGTTTCTTTCTCATCTTTAAGATGTACTTCTAGAATTTGTGGCATATGGTGGTAACGGACAGATGCTTGCTCAAATGAAAGAGTACTCCCCGTCGAAACTAGAGGGCTCTTGGTTGACGGGTCGCTCATCGTCCTCTCTAGGCAGATCGACGCTGGTAGTGTTAGGGACTTTCATGCGCCAATGCGATATGATTGCCTGCGGTCTGCAGCCTCCTGTGGTTCCTTCACTTCATCCCTTCCTCTGGGAGGTGGTAGGCATAACAGATCTATGCAGGTCTCAGTGGTGTTCCACACCGTTATATAACCTATACCTATGTCTATCTTCCCATCCCAAAGTGAATATTATATGGACATTTTGTCGTTATGTTTATGTTTTTTTTAAAAATGGCTCTAACGGTTTTGATTAAATTCTATATACCATACTCTACACTTGTAGAAACTGTTTTTACAAACGCTTATTCTCCACCTATTTCATGTTAATGAAGATACACTTTTGTAGAAACTATCTTATTGCTAATTTTCTTGTAGATGCAAGGGGAATTAGTAGGCTTTAAGCGATAGTCAAATATTTTAAGAGCTGGTTGCTATGTGGAGCATTCCATTCTCTTTGCATTACCAGGACAAAAAAAAATGAATAACGAATTCCCATTTGAGAAAAAGTATAGGTATTGGAAAGTTTAAGGAAATAATAAGCAATATCTCGAAAATGGTTCACTCAACAACAAAAAAATGCATATGACATAAATTGTGTATTTTAACGCGATCTACATTTTTTGTGTAGTAAAATTCTGTCTATCTCTTATGGTTTGCAGGTTATGCAAAAGTCGTTCACAATGAAAAATACTTTTGGAGACATTCCCAGAAAATTCGAGATATACAGTTCATTTTGCATGAAAATATCTTAAACATATGGTATTTTAATCAAACTCGTTAGAGCCATTTTTGAGAAAATTAAAATTTTCGAAAAATGTTCCATGTAAAGGCTAATCTAAGGTGGGAGAATTTCTTGAAAACCTTCGTGTCGCATCTCTGGAAGATACTGAACCTAAATAGCAAGTTTGGTGTTTATCCGACTGTTCGTTTCTGAGTTATGCTGTTCACAGAGAAACAGTTACACAGACACACACACGGACATGTTTCCAAAAATGCTTCATTTGGATTCAGGGGGTCTCAAAACATGTATTTCCGGTGAAATCTCGGTATCGAATTTTTGGGTGGAATACAATATTTCCCCTACTTACTATACGTAGTAGAGAAAGTAAAAATACTGCCCAGCTTCTCTCTAGAAAGTTTCCTTCCTGATACTTTGAGATGCGGCGGACAACAAAGCAATGCTCGAACCAATGGTCCAATTTTCGCTGAGGAGCAGTGCGATACTAGAAATGCTTTCAAACCCAAAGAAGAACACGTCTTCAATCATCCAAATTGAGCAATAAACACCACAAGTTATGCATACACTTTGTAGATCTATAAGCATGTTCTTTGCATATCACCTTTGGTCTTTGTTTATACGAAGTACCTGTCTTAGAAATAACTGAATTACTATTTGCCTCAACTGAAACAACCAAGGGAGAATTTTTACGGAATAGTCCACTGTATTTGAGAATGCACAATTGAAAACACTATTTCCTTAAATTTACTGTTCATTTGGCTGAAACTTTTCTCCTAAGTTTGTCTTACGTAATCAACTAACTTTTTACTTTCTCTACTACGTATAGTAAGCAGGGGAAGTATTGTATTCCACCCAAAAATTCGATACCGCAATTTCACCGGAAATATATGTTTTGAGGCTCCCTGAATCCAAAAAAAAGCATTTTTGGAAATACGTCCGTGTGTGTGTGTGTGTGTGTGTGTGTGTGTCTGTGAACAGCATAACTCAGAAACGAACAGTCGGATAAACACCAAACTTGGTATTTAGGTTCAATATATTCCAGAGATGCGACACAAAGATTTTCAAGAAAATCCCCCCAACCCAGATTACTCTTTACATGGAACATTTTTCGAAAATTTTAATTTTCTCAAAAATGGCTCTAACGATTTTGATTAAAATATCATATGTTTAAGATATTTTCATGACAAATGAAATGTATATCTCGAATTTTCTGGGAATGTCTCCAAAAGTATTCTTCATTGTGAACGACTTTTGCATAACTGGTAAACCATAAGAGATATACAAAATTTTAATACACAAAAAAATGTAAACCGCGTTAAAATACACAATTTATGTCATATACATTTTTGTTGTTGAGTGAACCATTTTCGAGATATTGCTTGTTATTCCCTTAAATTTTCCAATACTTTTTGTCAAATGGGAATTCGTTATTCATTTTTTTTTGTCTTGGATATGCAAAGAGTATTAATCTGTGGCAAAGAGAATGGTGCTGCACATAGCAACCAGCTATTAAGATATATGTCTATGTTTAAAGGCTACTGTATTTCTATATTGCCCTTGCAATGACAAAACAAGGGAACATAGTACGCCTTAAGCGATAGTCAAATATTTTAAGAACTGGTCGCTATGTGTAAAATGTGTAGTGTTATTGTAATGTTATATTTATTTAACATCATTGCTTACGTAATATGTTTTTACGTAAATTATTAGAACTTGAAGATCTTATATTGTGCTGCTTTTGTTTGGTTACATAATTTTAACTGCCCCACGTATGCGAGCCAATTTGTAATGGTATTACTTATAATGTTGATGCTTGTGTATGTGTGTTTACTTCATGTGAAGCCATCTTGTGACGTCATTCATTTGTTCGGCTTGTAGCTCCATCTGGTGTTAGCAATTTGCGGCAGTATTAGTTTTTGTTTGAAAGAATCTTCATTTTTATTTAATTCTGTTTCACTGTCCTCCGGCTAGCTATTATTTCTCGGTCGAACATGTCTCTTGATCAGGGTTGTGTAAACGGAAAGGAATCTTTTATCCAAAAAGAACACTGATGAAGAAATTTTTTTATAATTTTATTGTCGAACACGTTCACTCTCACTTTTACACATTGATCTAGATACTCGCCAAACTGAAACTGTTATAATAATTTCTTACTGATCACTCTTAATTTGCGTACTTCAACTTTTTGTATAATTAACCTTACAACACTTTAGATTATTCATAATTCTGCTGTGCGTAACTTGTGAATCGATACCCGACGTTTGCCGTACAAATACTTTCGACGAATTGACTGACTGAAGACGACGTGTAGTGTACACAGATTTTTGATGAACTGGACGACTGAAGGCGACGTGTAATGTATTGAGATTTTCGATGAACTGAACGCGATCTACCTCTGACGTGGCTTTTTATACACCCACTCCCCGATATGCCTAAAGATTATAACTAAATTACTATTGGCTAATAAAACGCGCCAACATTAGCGTCTATTTTTATATCCAATGAAAATTATGAATACATATGCTCTAGGGAAATATTCCAGAAGATTCTCAAGGAAAAAACGCGCCAACATTACGTAACTTCCTCGTTTCCAATAATGATAAACCGCTCACCCCCCTCGCTGCATTATTGCGCTATTATTGACAGTTTCAGTAAGGCCGTATAAACTTATTTCCCAATAATAATTACAATTAATAAACATCTGAAATCAATGTCACATAAAATGCATATTCATATTACAATCATTATTTACATTTAAGTAATTTGTGATACAAATTACTGCATCAAATGTAATTCTCTTTGCATGTCAAAAGATCGTCTCTGCAAATATTTATCTCGATTAATATGAAATAGATGGAGAGTAAACTGAAACTGGTTTCATATCATGTCCACACTCATCCTCTTCTTATCTGTCATTTATTGTTTTAGTACTAAGTGATTAAAAAACCGTTGATGTCACTTTTCTCCACTCAAACTATAAAATATATAAAAAAATGCACTTTTATACAGTATCGATAATTGAATTATGCAGTTGTTATTGTACTATAAATTGTGGTTATAAAACCTAAAAACTAAAATATTTATTTGCTCATCATCTCCCTTACGTTTATGTTTCTCTCAAAGTTGAAAATTGGCTAAATCTCTTCTCTGAGAATTCTACGAAGTATATTTGCGGGCAATTTTATCGAAAAGAAAATTAGTATTAACGATTATTGTGAATATATTTGAATATTCATTCTGGGGCTGCCCTAGAGAAAGTGGTCCCCTACATCAATAAATTACTCTCGAATCATCCTCAAGAACTTCCACGTAACTGGGTTATGAATATTAAGACACGAGCAGGGGAAGAGCTGGGCCATGCAAATGGGACTGACTACTGTTTCTTCAACTCCTGGTGTGTGCAAATTGTGTTATGGCTTCACAAATGACAGTGTAATTTTTATATCTATAGAAAAAGTATATTTTTACTTTCTCTACTACATATAGTAAGTAGGGGAAGTATTGTATTCCACCCAAAAATTCGATACCGAAATTTCACCGGAAATACATGTTTTGATACCCCCTGAATCCAAAAAAAGCATTTTTAGAAAACATGTCCGTGTGTGTGTGTGTGTGTGTGTGTGTCTGTCTGTGAACAGCATAACTCAGAAACGAACAGTCGGATAAACACCAAACTTGGTATTTAGGTTCAGTATCTTCCTGAGATGCGACACGAAGGTTTTCAATAAAATACCCCCACCCCAGATACCCTTTACATGGAATATTTTTCGAAAATTTTCATTTTCTCACAAATGGCTCTAACGATTTTGATTAAAACATCATATGTTTAAGATATTTTTATGACAAATTGTATGTATATCTCGAATTTTCTGGGAATGTCTCCAAAAGTATTCTTCATTGTGAGCGACTTTTGCATAACTGGTAAACCGTAAGAGATAGACAAAATTTTACTACACTAAAAATGTAGATCGCGTTAAATACACAATTTATGTCCTATACATTTTTTTTTGTTGGGTGAACCATTTTCGAGATATTGCTTATTATTCCCTTAAATTTTCCAATACTTATACTTTTTCTCAAATGGGAATTCGTTATTCATTTTTTTTTGTCCTGGTAATGCAAAGAGAATGGAATACTCCACTTAGCAACCACCTCTTAAAATATTTGACTATCGCTTAAAATTTAGCAACTCCATTTGCATCTATAACAAAATTAGCAATAAGATTAACATCTTAGATATCTCGATTAACATGAAGCATATGGAGAATAAGCGTTTGTAAAAATAGTTTGTGCAAGAGTAGAGAAAGTTATGTCAGTGTAACACATCAGATTTTTTCATAATAATTTCTGTTATGAAGTTCGGTATGTGCATGACTTTTCAATTAAGTATTAGATGGTTTTTAAAAAATATTTATGAAAAATATTTGTAATGTTTCCATGGAAATATTGTATGTCCAAAAATTACGTTTTTGATTTAACGGTGTTACATAGAACATGCAGTGTGATATAGTGGATAATACCTTCTCAGCTCCAGAAAAAAAAAGACAAGGGAAGTCTTATGTAAACCTTACACAATTCTCTCCCCCATTACAAACACGGTTACCTTATATATTATAGTATTCTTATAAAAAATGAGCGAGATGACTCCGCGTTGTGAGGCTCGCATCCCGTGTTTGATTCCCGTCGACGCCCACTCTGACCTTGGGTTCTTCGTGGTTTTCCCTGGTCGATAGGCGAATCCTGGGGGTGGATTCTCATCTACCACGATTTTCTTTCCATCATTTCCCTTTCATTCCGCTTCCTTCTCATCTTTCAGGTGTCCTTCTAGGTTTCGTTGCGTATGGCGGTACCAGGCAGATGGTAAGGATGCTTGCTGCAAGGAAAGAGTATTCCCTTGGACACTAGAAGGCTGCTTAGTTGACGGGTCGTTCATCACCATCTCTAGACAGCTCTAGCAGTGAGTCTGGAACTATTAGGGACCTTCGTGCGTCTCTGTAGCCTGTAGCCTACTGTGATTCTTTCGCTTGATACCTTCTTCCTTGGGAGGCGGTACCCACAATATATCAATGTAGGTTTCAGTGTGCGAGGTGTTCCCCTCTTTCGTATAACTTATAACCCATTCATACAAAATGCGATTCTTCTGTGGACTAGGCGGTAGGGGGTAGTGAAAGTATATATGCAGTTTATTCCCACAAGTTCCCTTAATTAGGCCCGCCCAGGTAACTTAATTGAATAAGCGAGTACTGACTTTTTGCGCACAATATTGCGGGTTCAATTCCATCGAAAGCAATGGTATTTAACTGTGTTAAGGAAAACCCCAAGTATATATAACGAGAAAGAGTATAAAATGTCAGGTTTTGTTATGGCTTATTAGTGAAAAATAATTTTAACTTCATACTTTCAAACCTATAACAGTTGTTTTCATACTTGGCATTTAAAGCACCTTGGCAGGTACTTTTTAAAACTATTCAATTTGTTCTAGCACCGTTTCGTTGAAGTATAGTATAACAAAAAAAATCTGATGTGTTACACTCACATGACTTTGTCTACTCTTGTACAAACGCTTATTCTCCATCTACTTCATGTTAATCGAGATAAACATTTGCAGACTCTATCTTATTGCTAAGTTTCTTGTAGATGTAAGGGGAATATATATTTACAAGGGCAATATAGAAATACAGTAGGCTTTAAGCACATACATATCTCTTAATAGCTGGTTGCTAGGTGCAGCACCATTCTCTTTGCCACAGATTAATACTCTTTGCATATCCAAGACAAAAAAATGAATAACGAATTCCCATTTGAGAAAATAAGTATTGAAACATTTAAGGGAATAACAAGCAATATCTCGAAAATGGTTCACTCAACAACAAAAATGTATATGACATAAATTGTGTATTTTAACGCGCTCTACATCTTTTGTGTAGTAAAATTTTGTCTATCTCTTATGGTTTACCAGTTTACCAAAAGTCGTTCACAATGAAGAATACTTTTGGAGACATTCGCAGAAAATTTGCGTAAAATGTTCCATGTAATTCCATGTAAAGGGTAATCAGGGGTGGGGGGATTTTCTTGAAAACCTTAGTGTCGCATCCTTGGAAGATACTGAACCTAAATACCAAGTTTGGTGTTTATCCGACTGTTCGTTTCTGAGTTATGCTGTTCACAGACACACACACACACACAGACAGACACACAGATAGACAGACAGACGCACAGACACACACACGGACATGTTTCCAGAAATGGTTTTTTTTGGATTCAGGGGGTCTCAAAACATGTATTTCCGGTGAAATCTCGGTATCGAATTTTTGGGTGGAATACAATACTTCTCCTACTTACTGTAGGTAGTAGAGAAAGTAAAACATTTAATGCTTTCTCTATTATATTCATCGGTAAAATTATATTAATAAACTACAGATGAACTTATTTTATACAAGAGAACAAATATATAGTGCTTTATGCCGGATCTTAAACATCAAATATCTTTTTTCGCAAATTAGTTATGAAATTTTCATCAAGGTAATTTAATAGGGAACGGATCAGGATGACCGTTTTTATGAGATTAACTTACTTTGTTAAGCATGTTGAAGGAGAGAGGGTGAGTCCAGATGTAAACAACGGGCGCATGCCTGCAATACTGTACGTAAACAAAAGCTATATTGTGAGAAACTCCTTTCGACATCGCAAGAGGTAGTAAGTGCATACGAATAATACACTTATACCACTGTCTGATATATTTCTAACTCTGCGAATCGGAACACCATGCCTACTACGGTATATATCTTTAACAACCGTCTGTACCCATGCTCTCAGCATCGGTGACTTGAAATCACGGACCACTCTAATCCGCCCTCTAGTAATTAATTTAATCATGTGAGTAATGAATTAATTATTGCCTAAGGTTAATAACAGAACTGGCTAAACTATGGAACTGAAATTCTGCAAATTATCACTTTACAATAAAAATGCACACACCTCAAATTTCAGCTTAAATTGTAGTTATCACAGGGTTTCCTTAAATGTGAAGCCTTGTGTTATCATATATATTGGCGTAATAAATGTTATTGGGCCTGTTTCCAATCAAGAGCTTTCATCTATCCATCTTGCTATTTGTCTTGCTTGTTCCTGAAATCTTTCGGTTTATAGCTAATTAAAACAGATGACAGTCTATTCCAGTGTATTTCTTTTATTCGTTCATAAGAGTTAATTTGTAATGAATTTATTCTATCTACAATATTAAATATATTTAAGTTTTGTTCACTGGTTTGTCCATACGAGTCACTCCTGCTACGGAACAATACATTAAGAATCTCAGCCTTAGCGCTTAAAGTCATTAGTCAAAAATATGCCCTCCTTTTAATCATCTAATTTTACTCCGATGTAAATGCGTTATCAAGATCGCTGCACTTGACGAACTCAACAAGCTCGACAAATAAACTGCAGATATTTCACTTGCGCGGTTACACGTGTCTTAATTTCGTATTCCATGAGCGGGGCTCAACATTAACATGTTCTAGTGCGCCTGCGCGATGCTGTTACCGAGTTCTTTGTCAGCCAGTCAGTCAGTGTGATTGACAGACATACAATGTACCGTTTTGGTAATACCACCAAGAAACGACTTGCTGACTGCCTGATGAAGAAGTAAGCAACAACTGACAGTCGACGAGAAGCGGTAACAACGGTCTTCCTGTTTACCAAGCAACCCTCCCTCGCTAGCGAGCCTGTACATTGTTCCATATCTCAATGGTGTAATAGCATCCTGCAGGTTGCAAGCTATACCATTCTTATGCTGTAGCGCTACTGGTGGACATCAATAACAAGCACGTGGCATGAAAAGGCTGCTTCACAAAGGCTTGAGAACGGACACGGGAACGGAACGGCATGTAACATTTTGAACACCGGAACGAGAACAGGAATAATATCGATAGCAAAATGCAAAGTAACTTTTGCACATTGGGACATCATTTTCTCGTAACATCGAATGATACTTTTCAGCAGCTTCCAATTCAGCAAACACAATGCAGGTTAGCCAACGTCAAGGTCCATCAGCCCCATTACCAGTACCGAAAGTGTCTTGCCAAGCGTCATTGCTTTATTACAATAGTACATTATTTGCGGTTCTTTATTACTTTCTGTTAATTTATACCAGCTCTACTACGTATAGTAAGTAGGGGAAGTATTGTATTCCACCCAAAAATTCGATACCGAGATTTCACCGGAAATACATGTTTTAAACACGTCCGTGTGTGTGTCTGTGTTTGTGAACAGCATAACTCAGAAACGAACAGTCATATAAACACCAAACTTGGTATTTAGGTTCAGTATCTTCCAGAGATGCAACACGAAGGTTTTCAAGAAAATCCTCCCACCCCAGATTACCCTTTACATGGAACATTTTTCCAAAATTTTAATTTTCTCAAAAATGGCTCTAATAATTTTGATTAAAATATCATATATTTAAGACATTTTCATGACAAATGAAATGTATATCTCGAATTTTCTGGGAATGTCTCCAAAAGTATTCTTCATTGTGAACGACTTTTGGTAAACCGGTAAACCATAAGAGATAGACAAAATTTTACTACACAAAAGATGTAGATCGCGTTAAAATACACAATTTATGTCATATACTTTTTTGTTGTTGAGTGAGCTATTTTAGAGATATTGCTTGTTATTCCCTTAAATTTTCCAATACTAATACTTTTTCTCAAATGGGAATTCGTTATTCATTTTTTTTAATAGAATGCGCCACATAGCAACCAGCTCTTAAAATATTTGACTATCGTTTAAAGCCTAATATTCCCCTTGCATCTACAAGACAATTAGCAATAAAATTAACATCTCGATTAACATGAAGCATATGGAGAATAAGCGTTTGTAAAAATAGTTTGTACAAGAGTAGAGAAAATCATGTGACTGTAACACATCAGATTTTTTTTGAAGCAATGATTAATTTTGAGTTCCATATAAACAAACAAGTGATGTTTTCGCTAGAAGAACCAACACTTATGGCGGTGTGCACATTCTCGTTAAACAAACCCTTCAGTGACCTTCGGTAAGAATTTGATCGGGATAATCATCACACAGCGGTGCACCAATGTTCACCGCAGTTTAAGTGACCCTGGTTACTTGGCAGGTGCTCACCTTGGTTGAGCGCAACCGTTTATTGCAGGTAAACCCTACTGAACGCACCCGGATGCACAACACGTCCTCTATTTTTCACGTGTACGTCCTCTCTGCTGAAACGCATGCATATACTTTTAAGCACGCAATGGAGGAAAGCAAAAGCAGACCCACGTTTCTCTAATATGTTATTAATAATTTAACATGTAATTCTTAAGAAAAGATAGAATGCACAGAGATAGAAGCAATAACTTGAAGGACACGTGGGAAAAGCTGGGCTTACAATTGATTAGAAAACTATACTAAACTATTATACATTCACCTACTGAAAGAGAGACAGATAAAGGAAGGGAAAAAATATTATCCCTAGACAATATTAGAACTCGGAACCTCTTGAATATGAGGCTTACACAGTACCCTTACGCTATGATGACTATGCCAGATTGCACCCTTCGGCCCCAACATCCTTAAATTACAGGATTCTTATATCTGTGCAATTAATGTACCTAATATTCCTGAAAATGCACTAATTACATTAAATCCGTTTATTGCTCTTTTTATTTCCGCCTTGTTTCTTGGAACTATGCTTCAACTAATATTATTATAGAAACGCCGTGTTTGTGTGTATTTTTGTCACATCTTTGGTCAGGATATTTAAGACATCTGTCGCACAAAAAGCTTTAAGGCATTAAAAATTACAAAGCGCAGCAAAGTAACTTCATCAGTGTGCATTCATTGGCGAAAATGGAGTGTTTCTCTTGGTTGGAATTCTAACCTACACCGTTCCGCCATTTTAACATTTCAACACAAGTGAAGTAGGAGATAATCGACGAAAACCGCTCGTTCTTGGCGGTAAAATGCTCGTTAAACTTTAACCGTCGTCGATGCACTACAAATGATCGTTCACTGAGGTAAATTCCATATTTTACCACGGTGAAATCTTGATCGAGAATGGTGCATGAATCTGAGGAAGTCAGGACGCATACTTACCAGAATTTCTTCCGGTTACATTTTCCCACCTTGCGACTAGAGGCAGAGAGAGAGAGCTATGGCGACTGTTTCATGTCACGGCCGCCTTGAGTAATTCTACAGTGAAGAATATAGTATGCATACTATGGATCCAATATTCCGTTCCCGAAATCGGGAAAGAAAAAGTTGAAGCATAACCAAGTGTTCTTTCCGGATCCCGGGACCCGGAAAAACTTCCCTTTAATTGTAAACTAAATGCGTGCATTTTACTTTGTCATTCTCGTTTTGGTTTCCATTCCTAACTGTTGATCTGCTCTGGAAAAGTTAAGTGGTTAACATACCAACCATTTCCATTCAGTTATTACTTTTACAAATAGAGGAACGTTAATAATATTGGTCCTCTTGTAGAAAAGTATGTGAATATTTATTTTGTAGCTCGTGAGCACGATCGAAGTAAACCATAGTAAAGCTTGACGTACGTATTGTCTTTTATTAGCTCCACGTATGGAAGTCAATTTGAAGTAGCTTTGTTGTTGATGTTAGCCCCACGTTTGGGAAGCCAATTTGAAGTAGGAGTTGCTGCTGCGTATTGAAAGCTAGTTTGAAGAAGATGTATTAAAGGAGTTGTATTATATTTCATCTGTTGGGGAGCCGAACTAAATTCGTTGCAATCGCACGTATAGTACCCGGTTTCCCGTAGCCTTCGCCCCAAGTTTAAAAATATTAGCTTTGTAATTTGACTGTTTCTTTATATATTATATTTATGTTTGCCTCGGCTGCGTCAGTATTTCTTAGAGACACGTTTCTCTTGGCAGGGTTTTGGTACGACTAAGAATGTAGGCTTACACAGATTTTAAGTTTTGATTCACTCCTTTTTATTAATCCTTGACACAAATTAAATAGCACTTCACTGATATAGAGAGCTGTGAGATTGTTTTATTTAATACATGCACTTTTTAACATGTATACTATTTTCGTCTCACACGAATACGTAATTAATTTCACGAGGACACACTTCGCGTCTGGTTATGAGCACTGTCTAGAAGCAACACGTCTGGTTATGAGCACTGTTTGGAGGCAACTGAACTGTTTTCCACCGCCTAAATTTGTAAATTTCTGTATTTCAAATCTCTGATTGGCTTATCCTAGTCCAATACAATACTAAAGCTTTTTCTGGTTGTTGATTGACTATTTTTAAACTGTCTCAAAATTTACATTATTGCTGCTCTAATAATGACTAGTAGCATTTAAACTTCCTTACTCATTATTGCCCCAAGGTTACCTCATTGTTAGCTACTTTTAAACTTATTATTCTCACTGCTCCTACATTATTAAATTAAGTAATGCATTCACATAACATTATTGAACATGTTTACAATAATATAAGCATATACAATGACTGTTACATACATTTTACAAATTATTACATACACATATTGCTTCAAGGAGGGCTGTTATTGAATTTACATATTATATAATTAGACTGAAATTATTTAAGTGTTAAAAAATACCGCCTCAAGCTTGTTACATTAGCGTACATCACGCCGTTAATGATAACTGAGTGGTGATGTCAAGTATAAAATCAAATCAGCAAATGTTCTAAGATGACTCAAATTTCCCACCATGATTGTCATAAATTATCGTCTCTCGCCCCATAAACTATGCTCTCAGCAAATTTTACCCGTCTAAATGAGCACGATCCGTTACCAAATTATGACATGAAGCAAAAGCCACCGACACGGGTAGCCGAGGTTGTTGAAGCACAGAAGTCTGCTGTTCAAATCCAGCCGGGATCGTTCTTCCTAACTGAGTGTTTTTCACAAGTTTTCCTCAGTTGTCATAACTGACAAATGCCGGGGAGGTACCCCAAACTTAATCCTGGAACGTTTTCTTCCCAAATTTCCTTTCCCAATCATCATTTCATATATCAACAGTGTCATAGCCCGTGGTGCTGTATGAAGTAAGAACGGAGATTTATACACTATTTTAAAATGTTACTACGCCCTACCGCTTATTAATGGGTATACAAATTATTCTTACGAAAGTTTACTTTCCTATCTACTTCATTTTAATCCAAATAAACCTTTCAGAAATAGCTACATTACACATTTCGTTATAGATGCAAAGGGAACAGCGATAGTCAAATGTTTAACAACTGGACGCTATACGCTGGTCTTAAAATTCATTACTCTTTCCATAACATCACGAGAAACAACTGAAAATCGACAGGACCTTAAAAGAATGGCTAAGTATTTAACAATTCGAACAATTAATATCGGATATTGCGGAAATGGCTAATCCCACAAACAAAAGTTGTTTCGAATAAATTGTGTGCTTTAAAGAGATCTGAACGTTTTCGTCTGTTGCTTAACGTTTACCAGTTATACAAATTTCCTTCCATGTGAAGATTACTTCACAGACTAAACTCCCAGTAAATTCAAGATATACATTTTATTTGTATGTAAATATCTGAAATATATGGTATTTTAATCAAATTCTTTAGAGCCATTTTTAGAAATTAAAAAATTTCGAAAAATGTTCCATGTAAAGTTTAGTTTGTGGTGAGGATTTCTTTAAAATCTTCATGTCGCATCTTTAGAAGGTACCGGATCTAAATACCAAGTTTGGTATTTATCCGACTTTTCGTTTTTGAGTTATGTTGTTCATCCACACACACACACACTCACTCACTCACTCACTCAGACTGACACTTGCGCGCTTTTACTGAGAATGCTTTACTTGATTCAGGGAATTAAATAAGCTCAAAACATTTATATCCGGAGAAATCTCAGTAGCTATCGAATTTCTGGGTAGAATGCAATATTTTCTCTACTTACTATGTACGTGGTAGAAAAAATAAAAAAGAGCAACAACTAATAATAAACTGCAATCTTGTAGACCAATATGTCTTCATACAGTGGCTAGCTTTAAGATTTGGACTTGTCTTCTAAGTGAGTTAGTTAGTGAGTGAGTGAGTTAGTGAGTGTGAGAGCATGAGAGAGTGGGGAGCGAGCGAGTGAGGGAGTGGGGGAGTGAGTGAGCGAGTAGGAGAGTGAGTGAGCGAGTGAGGGAAGTAGAGAGTGAGAGAGTGGGGAGTGAGGGAGTGGGGGAGTGAGCGAGTGGGGGAGTGGGTGAGGAAAGGCGAGAGTGAGAGAGTGAGGGAGTGGGGAAGTGAGCGAGTGAGGGAGTGAGTGAGGGAAGGCGAGAGTGAGTGAGAGAATGGAGGAGTGAGCGAGTGAGAGAAGGAGAGAGTCAGGGAGTGGGGGAGTGAGCGTGTGAGGGAACTAGAGAGTGAGAGAGTGGGGAAGTGAGCGAGTGAGGGAAGGCGAGAGTGAGAGAGTGAGGGAGTGGGGGTGAACGAGTGAGGGAGGAGAGAGTGAGTGAGCGAGTGAAGGAAGGAGTGAGTGAGCGAGTGAGGAAAGGAGGGAGTTAGCGAGCGAGTGAGGGAAGGAGAGAGTGAGTGAGAGAGTGAGCGAGTGGGGGAGTAAGCGAGTGAGGAAAGGAGAAAGTGAGAGTGAGGGAGTGGGGGTGAGCAAGTGAGGGAAGGAGAGTGAGAGAGTTTGGGAGTCGGGGAGTGAGGGAGTTGGGGAGTGAGCGAGTGAGGGAGTTAAGGAGGGAGCAAGTGAGGAAGTGAAAGAGTGAGGGAAGGAAAGAGTGAGAGTGAGTAGGTGAGTGAGTGAGTGAGCGAGTGAGGAAGTGAGCGAGTGAGGGGAGGTGTGAGCCTTTGAGGGAAGGAGAGAGTGAGAGAGTGAGGGAGTGGGGGAGTGAGCGAGTCAGGAAGTCAGAGAGTGAGGGCGTGAGAGAGCGAGAAAAACATTAAATTGAGTTTTATTTATGGACACTCTTTAACGGCTGTGGTCCTTAGCATCCCAATCTATATTGGGCGTGAAAGACCGGTAATTTTGCTCACAGGTCTCTTTATCAGCCTTGAGGTTCTTTTACGTGCCGTAAATCTAAGACTCGGGACCACCGGCTTTGCTTCCCTTCCGAAGGAAGGTATGCTAAGGATTTACGTCCGAAAAAAATCCATCGCCCTCCGCCCGATTTGAACCCGCGACCTCGGGAACTAGAGGCTAGCATGGTAACCACTACACGACGAGAGAGTCAGAGAGTGAGGGATACACTGATCTCTGATAGCTTTCTAAACTTTCAATCAACCACTACTAAAGTGTTGCAAGAAATATTTCTGCCTAATAAAAGCACCCTCTTCCTGCTCACTAAAAACAAGAACTTAAAAAGGCAGAACGTTAACCTTGTAGGGAGACATGGGTGATTAATTCGTGTGTTTTGAACAAACTTAACATCTTGCTTCCACATATAGTGCCATTTTGTGATGGCTGATTCATGGTTGTATCCTGTTGACCTCAGTTAAGGAAGCAGATTTATGGTAAATGGCTACATACATCGCTCTGATTTCCTTTGCGGCAATATATGTATGTCTTCCTGCGGAGTTAATTGTCGCGTAAATTTAGAGGAACTATTTTCGTTATCTTCTGGCAGAGCTTAAGCATCTTCAGTATTTGGTGTTCTTGTCTTTCTTGTTTGGTTTTCATCAAGCTGATAATTCATTTTACAAAAAACGTGTATTTATAAAAGTGTTACTTAACAAATGTTAGTCATTTTTGTTTTATTACTTTCTCTACTACGTAGAGAAAGTAGGGGAAGTATTGTATTCCACCCAAAAATTCGATACCGAGATTTCACCCGAAATATATATTTTGAGGTCCCCTGAATCCAAAAAAAATAACTCAGAAACGAACAATCGGATAAACAACAAACTTGGTATTTAGGTTCAGTATCTTCCAGAGATGCGACACGAAGGTTTTCAAGAAAATCCCACACCCCAGATTACCCTTTACATGGAACATTTTTCGAAAATTTTAATTTTCTCAGAAATGGCTTTAACGATTTTGATTACAATATCAAATATTTAAGATACTTTCACGAAAAATATAATGTATATCTTGAATTTTCTGGGAATGTCTCCAAAAGTATTCTTCATTGTGAACGACTTTTGCATAACTGGTAAACCATAAGAAATAGACAAAAGTTTACTACACAAAAAATGTAGATCGTGTTAAAATACACAATTTATGTCATTTTTGTTGAGTGAACCATTTTCGAGATATTGCTTGATATTCCTTTAAATTTTCCAATACTTAATTTTTTCTCAAATGGGAATTCGTTATTCAGTTTTTTTTTGTCCTGGTAATGCAAAGAAAATGGAATACTCTACGTAGCAACCAGCTCTTAAAATATTTGACTATCGCTTAAAGCCTACCAATTCCCCTTGCATCTACAAGCAAATTAGCAATAAGATTAACATCTCGATTAACATGAAGCATATGGAGAATAAGCGTTTATAAAAATAGTTTGTACAAGAGTAGAGAAAGTCATGTGAATGTAACACATGAGATGTTTTTATCTTTATTACTGTAATTCAATTATAAACATTTGTCCAAATATAAGCCTGAGATATACTATCTGAAAGATATTTGTGCAGTATAGAATATTTCATATAAAGAAGAATGTTTTTGTTTTTCTCTCTCTCTCTTCTCTCTCCTCACTTTTTCTTTTCTTGTCTATTTTTGTATCTTGGCGAACAAAGAGACTTTGTTCCAGATTGTGCTATAAATTTGTTGCGGGATGAAAGTGCAGTCCAAAATATTGAGAAATGTGTTTCGGCAGAAAAGAACTAACATCTGTCAAAAAATGGTGTAAGGAAAAAATAATTCTGTTTAAACATAGCATGAAAGTGGATTGAAGAACTGAACAATATGTAGGTCTTGTCAATGACGTAAGCTTTTGTGTTTTTGCACTTACTTTGCACCCAGAATCCCCCTTGCCTAGAACTTATCTACCTATCTTCAAACATACGTGGCGTCACTCATCTTCGCCAAAGCTCCCCATACCTTAATAAGCATCTCCATACACAAAGGGAGAAAATTGATTCTGCTTCCCTAAACAGGTTTATTTGCTTCAAACGTCAAAAGTGTTTTATAGTTTAGACTGTAAGAAATTTGATGTGCTATCAGTTTCAACGCCTTATTGCAGTTTGTACGCATATGCCTCTTCATTTATATCGTTAACGCTTAATGCAAACGCTGCAATGGTGAACTTGCCTGCATAAATATCCGGGCGGATATCTCAATGTCAAACATTAGAAAAGAAAACAATTTAAGGAATGGGTAGTAATGCTGGTAACTGGATTCTAGACAAAGAGAAACTTTAAACAAAAACTATTTAAGGCATAAAGGCACGATATTCTGTAGGCAATGTGAAGGAGTATTTTAGAAGGAGTTGTATCGTATTTTAACTGTTGGGAATCGAATTTGTAGTAGTTCAACCGCACGTATAGTAAACAGTTTCCGTTAACCTTCGCCCCAAATGTACTTTCAGGTTGCCTTTGCTCCAAGTTTAAAACTCTTTAAGTATTATATATTTATGTTTGCCTCGGTTGCGTCAGTATTATTTTAGAGACATGGATATCTTGACAGGGCGTGATGCGACAAGAATGTAGGCTTACACACATTATAATTTTACTTCACTCCTTTTATTAATACTTGATACGATTAAAATAACACTTCACTAATATAGAGAGCTGTGAGATTATTTTTATTAATTAATTACACTTTTTAACACGTAAACTTATTTTCCGTCTCATACGAATACATACTATATTTCTTGAGGACACTTTTTGCGTCTGGTTGGTAACGCTTTCTGCAGGCAACTGACTTCTAGATTTGCAAAATGTTCTCCTTTTCAGTTTCTGATTGGCTAATCCTACTCCAATAGAATACCTGCATTTAACTAAAGCTTTTGGCTATTTTTAAACTGTCACTAAAATTACATTATTGTTGCTCTAATAATGACTAGTAGCATTTAAACTTCCTTACTCATTATTGCCTCAAGCTTACCTCATTGTTACCTCATTGTTAGTAAATTTTGACCTATTTCTCACAGCTCCTACATTATTAAATTACGTAATATATTCACATAACATTATTGAATATGTATACAATAATATAGGCATATGCAATGACTGTTACATACATTTTACAAATTACCATATACACACACTGCTTTAAGGCGGGCCGTTATTGAATTTACACATTATATAATCATACTGAAATCATTTAAGTGTTAAAAGTACTGCCTCAAATGCACAACATCCGCACAGATGTAATTTAAAACGAAATGTAAACTTTACCTTTGAATCAGATTGCTTTAGTCACATCCATCACATATCTCTCAGTGAGTTGAGGCCAAAAAATGGGTGGATTTCATTATAAACCGTTTGGATGCATCTCATTCTCCTCTGTTGAGAATAAACGGAAAGTTTGCGTTGCAGAATTAGGAACGCCCTGAAATCTCTAACATTTCTTGCTTTACAAAAAGCAAGGACTTCTAATTTACAAAATAATCTCAGAAATACAATTTTCTCTCCCTCTCTTTCCTGCCCCTTACCCGCATGGAGTTGTTAGACTACAGCACTTACGGCAAGGTATCATAAGTCCAAATGGAGGATTCAGTTTTCTCACATATAACTGTTTTTTCATCCTTTCCTTCAGTCGCCAATGTAAATCTGACTTAGATTATTAACACCACGACCCAACGTTCCACCTTAAGTCTAAGAATATTAAAAACGAAAATAGATGACAATAGCGAATTCTCTGCCATCTACCCATAAATAATGAAAGCAGATAGAGTGCACAGCACCCCAAAGCCATACACCCGGCACGTGTAGAAGCAGAGGTACAGTTGCCTAGCACTAAGGCCTCTGTTTACACGTGACGAAGTAAGAGGTATCATATAGGGATGAGACCTAGAAAACTAACTATGCGCCATTCACCAATCCACAAGGTATCCCCTAACAGATCCGTCGCGATATGACCACATTGTTAAAGCGACATAAAATAAATAAAGAGAGAAACAGCTTTCAAACGTTCATCTTCAGAGAAGGACCCTTTTACCAAGAACATTTGAAATGCAATAACAGATGAAGGTCTTCCTAGAAATAAGGTATTCAGCTTCAGAGAATCCTTGCTTGCAAATAACTTCGTGCTTCTGGTAAGCAATAATCGTAAACAGCTTTAAGTGTTTTGAAGCTGATCATGGTTATCACTAAAGTAGAATTTGATTTATAAGTATATACTTTGAAATGGCACCATAAGTAAGGCTCTCGCTATATTTTAGATTAAATTATTAAACATTTACTTAACTTTGTGGGATGCTATTCTGCTTCATTAAAGATACAGAGCCATTCAAAAGTGATGAAATTGAAATATGAGAATGAAAATGTTTCAGAAAACATTGGCCTCCAGGTCAGTTTTCGTACGTACATGAATGATGCTGTTACCTGCTGCCGTGATGAGCAGATTACTGAGTATTTGTTTACCAGTGTTCATTCTCTCCCGTTTCCTCCTGACTTTGCAATTGTGATACCTCCCGCAAAACGGCAGAGGTGGAGTCGGTGCTATCACCTTAGGCCCCCTATGGTTGATGGCATTAGTAGTGGATCATAACCAGTAGTAGCTAGCATTTTGAAAATTTATCATTTACAAAACAATGTTTTTGAAACCTTTTGCTTATTTTATTTCACCGTTTTATCTTAAATCACTCCAACATTATTTTGAATCACTGCGCAATATTAGTGTAGAGAGGCAAACATTCCAACAAACTATACGCCTAATTTTTACTTTCGATTCGATATCGAATTTTCACCGGAAATAAATGTTTTGAGACCCCCTGAATCCAGAAAAAAATCATTTTTAGAAAACGTCCGTGTGTGTGTCTGTGAACAGCATAACTCAAAAACGAAAAGTCGGATAAATACCATACTTGGTGTTATCTTCAGTATCTTTCAAAGATGCGACACAAAGATTTTGAAGAAAATCTCCCCCTCTGCCACCTCAGACTACCCTTTACATGGAACATTTTTCGAAAATTTTGATTAAAACACCATATACTTAAGATATTTTTGTTACATATAAAATTTATATCTTCAATTTTCTGGGAATGTATCCAAAAGTCCTATTCGTTCTGAATGGCTTTTGCATAACTACTAAATCATAAGAGATAGACAAACTTTCTCTATACAAAAATTATAGATCTCGTTATAAAACAAACAGTTTATGTCACATACATTTTTTTTGAGTGAACCATGTACGAGATATTCTTGTTATTTGTTTGAATTTTCCAGGAATTGGTTATTCTTTTTTCTTTATATCCTGGGCGTACAAAGAGAATGGAATGCTCCACATAGCAACCAGCTCTTAAAATATTTGACTGTCGCTTAAAGCCTAGCAATTCCCCTTGCATCTACAAGCAAATTAGCAATAAGATACTCTGCAAATGTTTATCTCGATTAACATGAAGTAGATGGAGAATAATCGTTTGTAAAAATAGTTTGTACAAGAGTAGAGGAACACATGTGAGTGTAACACTTCAAGATTTTTTCAATATTAATATAACATCAGTTAATTAAATTGCAACAAATGGCACCGATTTAAAATGAAAGTCACGTTGGAAAAGCAAGCCATTATAAAATATTGTCTACGACCTTCTTTCACACCAAAAGAAAAAACTAAATCTATTTATATCCCTAGTTATAAAAGATTTACATATTACCATTTGTGTTTCCATGCCGATTAGGCGCTGTGCAAATACTCACCTGGAATAAGAAAAGACAAGCTGTGTTAGTCAATGTCATTGTATTCAAAGATTTAAAACATCCATCTAAAAAGGTTAGACCTCGATTGATAAAATATAATGGTTTGAAAAAGAGATATTTCATCATTTTAACTACTTGAAATTGACACATACATGTTTTATAAATAATATTCAAGCATGTTTTGTTTGTGTTCATTCTGATAAATTTTGGTCGTGAAATAATTTTATATAGTTTAGTTAAGATAAAGAAAAGTTATATCACGTAGGAAGTTTATACCCATGAATTTTTAAGTATTTTCTCTTGGAGTATGCTAAGGAAAATAAAAATCAGAGAAATTTCCTTCTACATGGTAGACATCCTTTTAAAAAGTACATTAATGAGGTATGCCCGTGGTTTACTGGTACCATGCCTTTGCTTCCCAGTTAAAACCGGCGGAGGGCTATGGATTATTATTTCGGTCATAAAATCCTTGGCATGGCTTACTTCGGAAGGGAAATAAAGCCATTGGTCCCGTGCAATGTTTATTTGCACGTAAAAAAAAACCTCATGCCTTGAAAGAGAAGATCCCTGAGCTAAATTGTTGGTCATTTGACGCTGGCAGCATCCTGCTTATCCCGTGGCGCTATCTATGTACGGTGGAATAATCAGCGGCCACCATGCACGCCTAGCGGCGGAATCATTAACTAAAAATTCATCCGATTTCAAAATAACGATGTTGAATATCCCCTATATACGACAACGGCGTGACGGAAACTACTATTACTACTACTGCGAATAATAATAATAATAATAATAATAATAATAATAAGAAGAAGAAGAAGAAGAAGAAGAAGAAGAATAACAACAACATGCCAATTCCGACACAGTGAATAAATTTTGTGATTCAATGAAAAAAACTGCTGAATTTTAAATCTGATGTGTTACAGTCACATGACTTTCTTACCCACTCTCATTTGTTAATGGGTGTAAAAGCTATCTTACGAAGTTTATTTTTCTATCTACCCACTTCATTTTAATCGAGATAAACATTTGCCGAAATAGTTACATTACACATGTCGTTAAAATACAAAGAAAATAGCAACAGTCAAATGTTTAAGAACTGGACGCTATATGTTGGTCTTAAAATGACACACTCATAGCATGCAATCGCGAGAAACAACTGAATATCGACTGGACTTTAAAACATTGACAAAGAAATGAACGATTCAACCATTAATATCTCGGAAAAGGTTGATACTCCAAAAAAAGATGTTTTAAATAAATTGTGCGTTTTGAATAGATCTACACTTTGTGTGTGATATGTTTTCGTCTATCGCTTAACGTTTACTAGTTATAGAAATTATACAAAATTTCTTCCGAATGAAGAGGGCTCCACAGGCTGTTCCCAGGAAATTTAAGATGTACATTTTATTTTTCATGTAAATATGTTTAATATATGATATTTTAATCAAAATCGTTAGAGCCACTTTTGATAAAATCAAAAATTTCGAAAAGTATTATATGTAAAGGGTAGTTTGGTGTGGGGGATTTTCTTGAAAATCTTTGTGTCGTATCTTTGGAAGGTATTGAACTTAAATGCCAAGTTTTATGTTTATTCGATATTTCGTTTTTGAGTTATGCTGTTCACAAACACAACACACACGCGCGCGATACCTTTTTCTAAAAATACCTTTTCTGAATTCAGTAGGCCTCACGTAATGTGTTTCTCTCACGATGTCGAATGCAACACGTTCTCTACCTACTATGTACGTGTTAAGGAAGTGATAAAATATGTTTTCCTTGATCAAGGTTCATAAAAATGTCAATATAAATTCGTATACATCCGCCCAGTGTCACTAGTTAGCAACAGTTGCCATGAAGACATTGTTATGAATGGCAACATCTGAGCCTTGTGCCATCATGTCACCGGTTTATATTGCTTGCTTCCCCGACGCGTCATCATCTGGACACTTTAACACTGCAGATTGTCATTTCCCATCAATTGATCTTGCCGACAGATGGTTTGTGCAATCGCCAATAACAATAATGACATATGCACATATGTGTGCATAGACAAGGAGATACACTACGTGATCAAAAGTATCCGGACACCTGACTGAAAATGACGTACAAGTTCGTGGCGTCCTCCATCGGTAATGCTGGAAGTCAATATGGTGTTGGCCCACCCTTAGCCTTGATGACAGCGTTCACTCTCGCAGGCATACTTTCAATCAGGTGCTGGAAGGTTTCTTGGGGAATGGCAGTCCATTCTTCACGGAGTGCGGAACTGAGGAAAGGTATCGATGTAGGTCGGTGAGGCCTGGCACGAAGTCGGCGTTCCAAAACATTCCAAAGGTGTTCTATGGATTCAAGTCAGGACTCTGTGCAGGCCAGTCCATTACAAGGATGTTATTATCGTGTAACCACTCCGCCACAGCCCGTGCAGTATGAACAAGTTCTCGATCGTGTTGAAGTATGCAATCGCCATACCCGAATTGCTCTTCAACAGTGGGAAGCAAGAAGGTGCTTAAAATATCAATGTAGGTCTGTGCTGTGTTCGTGCCACGCAAATCAACAAGGGGCGCAAGCCCCCTCCAGGAAAAACACGACCACACCATAACACCACCACCTCCGAATTTCAATGTTGGCACTACACACGCTGGCAGATGACGTTCACCGGGCATTCGCCATACCCACACCCTGCCATCGGATTGCCACATTGTGTACCGTGATTCGCCACTCCACACAACGTTTTGCCACTGTTCAATCGTGCAATGTTGAGGCTCATTACACCAAGCGAGGCGTCGTTTGGCATTTTCCTGCGTGATGTGTGGCTTATGAGCAGCCGCTCGACCATGGAAACCAAGGTTTCTCACCTCACGTCTAACTGTCATAGTACTTGAAGTGGACCCTGATGCAGTTTGGAACTCCTGTGTGATGGTCTGGATAGATTTCTACCTATTACTCTTTACGACCCTCTTCAAATGTCGGCGGTCTCCGTCAGTCAACAGACGAGGTCGGCCTGTACGCTTTTGTGCTGTACATGCCCCTTCACGTTTCCACTTCACTATCACATCAGAAACAGTGGACCTAGGGATGTTTAGGAGTGTGGAAATCTCGCGTACAGACTTCTGACACAAGTAACACCCAATCACCTGACCACGTTCGAAGTCCGTGAGTTCCACGGAGCGTCCAATTCTGCTGTTTCACGATGTCTAATGACTACTGCGATCGCGGATAATGAGTACCAGGCACTAGGTGGCAGCACAATGCACCTATGATGAAAAACGATGTTTGTGGAGGTGTCCGGATACTTTTGATCACATAGTGTATCTCATTGGCATGGACAACATTGGAAAGGTTCTTTTTCAGGTATAACAGTGAATCATTAGCAATAACTTCTGTATTACTGCTGGTTATTTACGGAATGCAGGTAAAATAACTCGGCTTGTTGAGAAAGTTAATATACAAGTCTACTTATTATGGCAATAGCAGAGTGTTGGGAATTTAGCTGTTTTGAAGACCAGTTTTAAATTATTAAGAGGTCAATCAGCTATGCTCCTACATTTAAAATGGAGTGGGGCTGTAGAAATAATGATTTGTCGTAATTTTTGGAAGAGAGGCTGACATTTGCTAAGTTTATGTTTGTTCTGTTTATATTACAGCAGTGACTACGTTGGTGCGGATGGTAATTATACAGGGTGTTCTAGAAATTCAGGACACCCAAATAAAATTCCTCCACCACAAACTGTCCTTTACATGGTATATTTTTGGTTATTTTATTTTGTCAAAATGGCTCTAAGTATTTTGATTAAAATACATATTTTTAAACTGTTTACATGGTAAAGAAAATGCATATCTTGAAATTTCTATCACTAGTCTTTGTAGTCCTCTTCATTCGGAAAGAGCTTTGTATAACTGGTAATCCATAAGAGACAGACAAAAGCGCCGTCCTCCGTGGTGTAGTGGTTACCATGCTAGCCTCTACTTCCCGAGGTCGGGGGTTCAAACCCGGTAGAGCGCGATGGATTTTTTTGGGAGTAAAAATCCTTAGCATGGCTTCCTTCGGAAGGGAACTAAAGGCGGTGGTCCCGTGTCGTACATTTACGGCACGTAAAAGAACCTCAAGCCTGATAAAGAGCTCTGTGAGCAAAATTACCGGTCTTTCACTCCCAATACAGAATGGGACGCTAAGGACCACAGCAGTTAAAGAGCGTCCATAAATGAAACTTAATTTACATTTTTAATTTTACAGATAAAACTATCGACACAGTAAATGTAAATCTCTTATAAATACCTACATCATTTATTTCAAATAACCTTTCTGTAGCGTCAGCAATTTCTGTTGGTTTGAGTTTGTCAATAATTAGTCATTTTTTCTCAATTCATGGAAAGAGTATGGAATATCAAGGTCAGGTTTAAGCGAAACATTTGACTATCACTTGGGTTACTTTTTTCCATCTTATATCTACAACGAAATGTGTCATCACAGTGTTTCTGCAAACGTTTACGTCGATTTATGTGGAGTACATGGAAAAATACGCTTGTTTAAGAATAGTTTGCAGAAGCAATATAAAAATAAACGATAATGGGTAGAGAAAGTCTTGTGAATACAACACGCCAGATTTTTCAGAACATTTACGCTAAGGGAATCGCTTTAACACACTCGGAATTGAACCAATGGCCGCACTGGGAGGGCAACTTGACATGCCCCTTGTTAATATGCCACACGCAGAACCAGAAAATCAATAGCTCCCAGCGTTATGCACCTTCACACGAGTCTGGCCTTTATTGCCCTCTTATTAACACGCCTTTCCTTAATTCCCTCTCTTTTACCCGTTCCTTCTCTTAATTTCCCGACCTACCAGCTTTAGTACCAGAAACCGCCACCTGTGAGTATATTAGTATTACAGTGGTGGCAGCACTGTTGTTAACAGCTTTGCGTGCATTACTAGGAAGTAATGAGTGGCAGGAACAACTACTAAATTACCCTCTCACCCCTATTTAAACCTCCCTAGGCCGACTGTGACTAGAAAATTAAGTCTTACAGCAATCAGGTGAAAATTGTAAGTCACTAACCTTAAAGTAGGCTTCTGGAGCTCTACTCATTTATTCTCACCACGAGTTCAAACAAACACGTCTTATAAAAGCTTAAACATGCAGAGTTTCATAAAATTGCAGGTAAGTACTTCCAGTCAGTGCATTATATTGGCTGACTTCTGCACGGTGTTGTAGCCTATTTAGCGTTACCCAGGGGACACCACGAGGAGGCAGGCTACTTTATTAACACTCTGTTTCCGAGAAACAGAGTGGCTTAGAATTTATATAGATGGTTCTGTAGATAAATTGAGAAATAATGTGGGAGGTGGTATATATTGTAAATACTTACAAATTTTGATAGTGAAGTTGTTGCAATACAACGAGCATTAGAATAGATATATTACAGGACTGATATAAAAGAAAATAAAGTAGTTGTTTTCACAGATTTAGTTTCTGCCATTCAAGCAATAGAACGATATGATAGTTCAGATGAATTTTATAACATTAAGCATGTGATACTTTATTATAGATTACTATAAACAAAATTTCAACAGCTAATATTATGGTGGATATTAGCACACGTGGGAGTGAATGGTAATGAGACAGCAGATTTTCTGGCCAAAAGGGTGCAGTGTTATATTTAAAATCTATAAAGTCTTGTGAACTAGATATGAAATTAAAAAATGTCAAAATTAATATAGAACAAAAATACTAATATAATATTCAAAAGGAAATTACTAATAAAAATTACTCCAATATAAAAGAAATAGTACAAAAAATAAAAAATGTCCCAAAGAAAGAAGCCGTTGCTCATTTTAGATTAGGCATTAGACATGGCTGTCTGGCGGAATATCTATATAGATTTGGTTTTATGAATGATAAAGCCTGTAAAATTTGTAATGTTGATAAGATTTTAAATGGAGAATATTTATCAGAATGCCCAGAATTGAGAAAAGTTGTATCAAATGGGAAGATATATAATTTATATTGGCTAGCAAGGGAAAAATTGATGGATCAAAATCCTGCACATTAGATCAACAACAACACTTCCAGTCAGAACCCCCAAAATATTTATAAAACCTAAGTTGAGAGAGATGGCTCCGAGGTAACGTGTGAGGCTCGAATTCGGAAGGTCCCGGTTCGATTCCCCGCAACTACCCACTCTGAACATGAGTTTTTTTCGTGGTTTCCTCGGGTCGTAGGCGAATGCTGGGATGGTTGCTCCTCTACCACGATTTCCTTTCCATCATTTTCCCTTCATTCCATTTCCTTCTCGTCTTTCAGGTGTGATTCTTGGTTTCGTGGCGTATGGCGGTGTCGGAACATGCTTGAAAGAGTACTGCCTATGCTCACTAGAGGGCTGCTTGGTCCTTGATCACCCTCTCTAGGTACCACCAGCAGTGGGACGGATCTTCGTGTCTGGAACTGTTAGGGACTCCGCGCGTCTCGTGGCCTGTCTGCCTCGGTCTGTAACCTTCTGTGGTTCCCTCACTCCAAGCTTTCCCCTGGTAGTTACAGTGCATCTATGTGGGTCTAAGTGACGAGTCGTTTCCCTCCTTTGTATACCCCTAACTCTAAGTTCAAATGAATACAAGGCTAGTATTCTTCCAAAAACAAATTTCACTTTTTAAGTATGGATGTCTTCAATTAAATGTTTTTACTTCTTATTAAAAATTTTAGCAATTAATGTTAGTTCACCAAAATTATAAAATGTTGCATTTAAACATGTCAACTTTGCAACTTAATTTAAGAAACCTTTAATAATTTATGCTTGCGTATATTTCATAATTTAGAAGAGTATCTCTTTTGTAGAAAGGATTTCTCCGTTAATAGGCATAAAAAATCTTATGCTCGCATTCACATGACTTTCTCTACTCAGTCTTCTAAAACAATTGTTACAGAAGTAAATGAGATAACATTTTATATATTTGCACATTTTGTTGTAGACAGCAGCCTAAAGCGATATCAGATTTTTAAAAAGCCATCGCTATGTGTTTGCTTAAAAATTCGCTGCGCTGTCACCAGCGAGAAAAAACAACGAATAGCGACTTACCACTTGAAAAAGTATAAATAGATATTTGAAAATTCCAATAACTAAAAATATCTTGGAAATGGTGAACAACACAAGCAACTTTATCGGATGTAATTTGTGCGTTTGTTTTAACACGATCTACGTTTTTCATAATATTTTGTCCATCTCTTACCGTATATAGGAGTAATTCAGAATGAAGAAGACTTTACAGGTTATTCCCGGAAAATTCCGGACATATAGGCATATTTAATTTGTTATGTAAATATTTTAAACATATGTTTTAATCAGAATCGTTACAGTCATTTTAAGAAAATAAAAAATAAAGAATGTTTTTTTTCTATTCAAGGGTAGAATTGCGTGATCGATTTTTTTGAAAATATTCGTGTTGTTTCCTTGGAAGATGTTAAATTGAAATCATTTTTGGTACTTAACCAAATTTCAAAATAAAATTTGGAATTTGGGGGACCTTATAACGTGCATTTCTGGTGAAATATCTGTATCGAATTTTTGGGCGAAATGCAATATCTACTCTACCTATTGTAGATAAGTAGTAGAGAAATTAATTTTACAGGTAAAGAGTGATTTGGGGTGGGAACTTGGGAAACTTTTTGAAAATCTTTATGTTATGTGCTTGAAAGATGCTGAACATAAATACCAACGTTGGTATTTATGTTCAGGACCTCAAAACATGTGTTTAATTAAATCTCGTGATCTTATTCCTGTGTGGAATGTAATACTTTCTCTCCTGACTAAGGTAAGGAGGAGATAAATTAGAAAGTAAATAATAATTTCATTGAATCAAGTGTCTCATTAGTTTTTGTCCAGTACTTTCTTACACACGTTTGATCCACTTCAAATAATAATCGACAAAGTGTTTGCAATAGTTCCCTTTGTTAGCATTTATGAATTGCTGCAAAAATGAGAGCGGTGAATTCAGTGATACAAAAACACCGCAACAGTCTATCGCTATTCAAATGTGATACGAGCTTTTGCAGAACAAAAGAGCAGAGATATTTGCAGCAGGACCAAATGTATGTGGAGATGTTCAACCTCCAGATCCAAGGGCCCTAATGAAAGGCTGGAGATGTACCCTGTAATATTAATCCATTTTGTATTTCTAATGACCAGCAATTTGAGGAACCCGTCCATCAACAAGACGTCCCACGATTTGATTCCTAACCAGGATACTGTAATCATGGTTTATTGCTCTTCCATTATCTTCTTATCGCGGCAAACTTGAGGCATCTGCTACTTTACTTAATGTTTACACAGACCATGAGAAATAGACACGGCACTTCCCTAAAATGCACTTATGTAAACACTACAATTTGCATGATAGGAATTCAGTGATGCTCAGTAATGCATTGGGACAACAGAATTATTATCGAATGTCATGAAATTTAAATCGATATAATAAATTGAAGATTTATTACTCACTGTCTAATCAACAAAACTCGATAATCACATGTGCACCAACTCTAAAATTCAGCACAAAGTCTCTTCCCACTTTAAGTATTCCACTAAGACCGCATTCGGAAGGTCCCGGGTTTAAATCCCGTGGACGACCAACCTATCTGAGGTTTTTTCGTGGTTTTCCTCAGTCGCCAAAATTTAATACCACGACCCAAAGTTTCACCTTAAGTCTAAAACAATAGTAAAAAGAAAAATAAGTGTTAATAACGAATGCTATGCCAGCTATCTACAGACAATGTAAGCAGTTAGACTGGACGGCACCCTAACGCCATCTGCACGGCTCGAAGCAGAAGATCCGGCTGCCATGCGCTGGGGGTCTCTGTGGGCACGTGACGAAGCAAGATGGCATTTCCAGGGATGAGACCTAGAAGGCTAACTGTCCGCCTTTCTGTGTGAGGATGGCGGTTAACCTGGACGGCACCCTAATGCCATCTGCACGGCAAGAAGCAGGTGTTATAGGGATGAGACCTAGAAGGCTAAAACTGTCCGCCTTTTGAGGCAGTACTTTTAACACTTAAATGATTTCAGTCTAATTATATAATATATAATTCAATAACAGCCCGCCTTAAAGCAATATGTGTATGTAACTATATATAAAAAGTGTATATTACAGCCATTGTAAATGTTTATATTATTGCATCCATGTTTAATGTTATGTGAATGTATTACGTAATTTAATAATGTAGGAGCTGTGAGAATAATAGGTTAAACGTTGCTAACAATGAGGTAACAATGAGGTAACCTTGAAGCAATAATGAGTTTGAGAGTTTAACAATACTACTTCTGATTCTTGGAAGCAATAATGTAATTTTAGTGACAGTTTATAAAATAGCCAATCAGAAACTAAAAAGGAGAAAATTTTACAAATTTAGAGTTCAGTTGCCTGCAGACAGCGTAACTAACCAGACCAAATATAATATGTATTCGTGTGAGACGACAAATAAGTTTACGTGTTAAAAAGTGTAATTAATTAATTAAAGAATCTCACAGCTCTCTATATCAGTGAAGTGTTATTTAAATCGTATCAAGGACTAATAAAAGGAGTGAAGTAAAATTATAATCTGTGTAAGCCTACATTCTTGTCGCACCATAACCCTACAAAGAGAAACAATAATGCTGACGCAGCCGAGGCAAACATATATATATAACATTTAAAGAAACAGTCAAATTACAAAGTTAATATTTTTTAAACTAGGGCAAAGGCCATCTGAAAGTACATTTGGGGCGAAGGCTACCGGAAAGCGGGTACTATACGTATGTTTGAAACGAATTTCAAGTTCGGTTCCCCAACAGTTGAAATATAACACAACTCCTTCAATACAACCTGCTTAAAATTGACGCCCAAGGCGTGCTGCAAATAACGCAAAGAAAACAATCTTCAAATTGACGTCCATACGTGGGGCTAATAAACTACTTCTTCACTTTATATGGGAGCGGCGGTTGGACTGGACGGCACCCCAATGTCGTCTGCACGGCGCGAAGCAGAAGATTCGTAGCTCTGCGCTAGGTTCTCTATGACACGTGACGGAGCGTGTGGTTACAAGGATGAGACCTAGGAGACTAACTGTCCATCACATATCGTTCTAAGAGTTATCCACCAACAGATCCGTCGCGATATGACCAAGGAGTTTAAGCGACGTAAAATAAAATAGAGTAAAGAAAATTTGGCGAAATTCCAAGCAATTAAGGAAAGTTTTGAAACGGGATATATTGACACATGCATTCTTTACTCCCCTCTATATAGTAAGTAGGGATGGTATTGCATTCCACCCAAAAATTTAATAACGAGATTTCACCGGAAATACACGTTTTCAGGCCCCATGAATAAAAAAAAAGCAATTTTAGAAAAAGGTCGCGCGCGCGCGCGTGTATGTGTGTGAATACCATAACTTAAAAATGCAAAAGTCTGATCAACACCAAGCTTGGTGTTTAAGTTCAGTGCCTTTCAAAAATGCAACACTAGGATTTTTCAAGTAAATCCCCTCACCCCAAAATATGCTTTACATGGAAGATTTTTCGAAACTTTTTATTTTCAAAAAAATGGCTCTAACAATTTTGGTTAAAATACCATATATTAAAGATATTTACATAACAAATGAAATTTATATCCCGAATTTCCTGGAAATAGTCTTTGAAGTGCCCTTCATTCGGAAGAAATTTTGTAAATCCTGTATAACAGGTAAACGTTAAGCGATAGGCGAAAACGTACTACACAAGAAATATAGATATCTTTAAAGCATACGATTTGTTTCAAATAAACTTTTTTCGGCATCAGCCATTTCCGAGATCTTCGTTATTAATGGTTCGAATTATTCAATACTTTGCCATTCATTAAAGTGCTGTCAATATTCCCTGTTTCCCGCGATTGCATGGAAACATATGGAATGTTAAAATCAGCGTATAGCGTCCAATTGTTAAGCATTTGACTATCGCTGTTCCCTTTTGTATATATAATGAAATTTATAATGTAGCTATTTCTGCATACTTTATTCTGATTAAATGAAACAGATAAAAAAATTTGATGTGTTACACTCACATGACTTTCTCTACTCTTGTACAAACTATTTTTACAAACGCTTAATCTCCATATGCTTCATGTTAATCGAGATATCGAGATGTCGATCTTATTGATAATTTTCTTGTAGATGCAAGGGGAATATGGTAAGTTTTAAGCGATAGTCAAATATTTTAACGGTGGTTGCTATGTGGCGCATTCCATTCTCTTTGCATGTCCAGGACAAAAAAATGAATAACGAATTTGAGAAAAAGTATAAGTATTGGAAAATTTAAAGTAATAACAAGCAATATCTCGCAAACGGTTCACTCAACAAAAGAAATGTATATGACATAAACTGTGTATTTTAACGCGATCTACATTTTTCGTGTAGTAAACTTTTGTCTATCTCTTATGGTTTACCAGTTATGAAAAAGTCGTTCATAATGAAGAACACTTTTGGAGACATTGCCAGAAAATTCGAGATATACATTTTATTTGTCATGACAATATCTTAAAGATATGATAGTTTAATCAAAATCGTTAGAGCCGTTTTTGAGAAAATTAAATTTTCGAAAAATGTTCCATGTAAAGGGTAGTCTGGGGTGGGGGGATTTTCTTGAAAACCTTCGTGTCGCATCTCTGGAAGATACTGAACCTAAATACCAAGTTTGGTGTTTATCCCACTGTTCGTTTCTGAGTTATGCTGTTTAAAGACGCACAGACACACAGACACACAGACAGACACACACACGACAATGTTTCCAAAAATGCTCTTTTCGGATTCAGGGGGTCTCAAAACATGTAATTCCGGTGAAATCTCGGTATCGAATTTTTGGGTGCAATACAATACTTCCCCTACTTACTATACGTAGTAGAGAAAGTAAAAAATAAGATTTAGTAAGACTAGTTTGTATACCTCTCCACTAATAAACAGTAGAGCGTAGAGAAAGTCTAGTGCAGCTATCACATCAGATTTTTCGTATAAGATTCCTTAAGTCCATTAATTTCATTTAATAATGTATTTCATTGCAAAGTATCTAAATAGGTTAAACTAAAGTTTGCGAGTTATTTACGAAATTGTGTTACAGAGAAGGTGACCTTGGGTTGCTGTAGTAACAGATTTGTTTTTACTTTCTCTACTACGTATAGTAAGTAGGGGAAGTATTGTATTCCACCCAAAATTTCGATGCCGAGATTTCACCGGAAATACATGTTTTGATACTCACTGAATCCAAAAAAAGCATTTTTGGAAACATGTCCGTGTGTGTGTCTGTCTGTGTGTCTGTGTGTCTGTGTGTCTGTGTGTCTGTCTGTGTGTCTGTGTGTCTGTGAACAGCATAACTCAAAAACGAAGAGTCGGATAAACACCAAACTTGGTGTTTAGGTTCATTATCTTTCAGAGATGCGACACGAAGGTTTTCAAGAAAATCCCCCCACCCCAGACTACCCTTTATATGGAACATTTTTCGAAAATTTTAATTTTCTCAAAAACGGCTCTAACGATTTTGATTAAAATATCATATGTTTAAGATATTGTCATGACAAATAAAATGTATATCTCGAATTTTCTGGGAATGTCTCCAAAATTATTCTTCGTTATGAACGACTTTTTCGTAACTGGTAAACCATAAGAGATAGACAAAATTTTACTACACAAAAAATGTAGATCGCGTTAAAATACACAATTTATGTCATATACATTTCTTTTGTTGAGTGAACCGTTTGCGAGATAATGCTTGTTATTCCCTTAAATTTTCCAATACTTATACTTTTTCTCAAATTCGTTATTCATTTTTACTTTCTCTAGTACGTATAGTAAGTAGGGGAAGTATTGCATTCCACCCAAAAATTCGATACCGAGATTTCACCGGAAATACATGTTTTGAGACCTCCTGAATCCAAAAAAAGCATTTTTGGAAACCTGTCCGTGTGTGTGTCTGTGTGTGTGTGTGTGTGTGTGTGTCTGTGTGTGTGTGTGTGTGTGTGTGTGTCTGTGAACAGCATAACTCAAAAACGAACAGTCGGATAAGCACCAAATTTGGTATTTAGGTTCAATATCTTCCAGAGATGCGACACGAAGGTTTTCAATAAAATCCCACCACCCCAGACTACCCTTTACATGGAACATTTTTCGAAAATTTTAATTTTCTCAAAAATGGCTCTAACGATTTTGATGAAAATATCATATGTTTAAGATGTCATGTAAAATGAAATGTATATCTCGAATTTTCTGGGAATGTCTCCAAAAGTATTCTTCACTGTGAACGACTTTTGCATAACTGTTAAACCATAAGAGATAGACAAAATGTTACTACACAAAAAATGTAGATCGCGTTAAAATACACAACTTATGTAATATACATTTCTTTTGTAGAGTGAACCGTTTTCGAGATATTGCTTGTTATTTCCTTAAATTTTCCAATACTTATACTTTTTCTCAAATTCGTCATTCATTTTTTTTGTCCTGGACATGCAAAGAGAATGGAATGCGCCACATAGCAACCAGCGTTAAAATATTTGACTATCGCTTAAAAGCTACCATATTCCCCTTGCATCTACATGAATATTACCAATAAGATTGACATCTCGATATCTCGATTAACATGAAGCATATGGAGAATAACCGTTTGTAAAATCAGATTGTACAAGAGTAGAGAAAGTCATGTGAGTGTAACACATCAGATTTTTACTTTCTCTACTACGTATAGTAAGTAGGGGAAGTATTGCATTCCACCCAAAAATTCGATACCGAGATTTCACCGGAAATACACGTTTTGAGACCTCCTGAATCCAAAAAAAGCATTTTTGGAAACATGTCCGTGTGTGTGTCTGTGTGTGTGTCTGTGTGTGTGTCTGTGTGTGTGTGTGTCTGTGTGTGTGTGTCTGTGTGTGTGTCTGTGAACAGCATAACTAAAAAACGAACAGTCGGATAAACACCAAACTTGGTATTTAGGTTCAGTATCTTCCAGAGATGCGACACGAAGGTTTTCAAGAAAATCCCCCCACCCCAGACTACCCTTTACATGGAACATTTTTCGAAAATTTTAATTTTCTCAAAAATGGCTCTAACGATTTTGATTAAAATATCATATGTTTAAGATAATGTCATGAGAAATGAAATGTATATCTCGAATTTTCTGGGAATGTCTCCAAAAGTATTCTTCATTGTGAACGAGTTTTGCATAACTGGTAAACCATAAGAGATAGACAAAATTTTACTACACAAAAAATGTAGATCTCGTTAAAATACACAACTTATGTCATATACATTTCTTTTGTTGAGTGAACCGTTTTCGAGATATTGCTTGTTATTCCCTTAAATTTTCCAATACTTATACTTTTTCTCAAATTCGTTATTCATTTTTTTATGTCCTGGACTTGCAAAGAGAATGGAATGCGCCGCATAGCAACCAGCGTTAAAATATTTGACCATCGCTTAAAAGCTACCATATTCCCCTTGCATCTACAAGAAAATTAGCAATAAGATTGACATCTCGATATCTCGATTAACATAAAGCATATGGAGAATAGGCGTTTGTAAAAATAGTTTGTACAAGAGTAGAGAAAGTCATGTGAGTGTAACACATCAGATTTTTTTATGTCCTGGACATGCAAAGAGAATGGAATGCGCCACATAGCAACCAGCGTTAAACTATTTGACTATCGCTTAAAAGCTACCATATTTCCCTTGCATCTACAAGAAAATTACCAATAAGATTACATCTCGATATCTCGATTAACATGAAGCATATGGAGAATAGGCGTTTGTAAAATTAGATAGTACAAGAGTAGAGAAAGTCATGTGAGTGTAACACATCAGATTTTTTTATGCCCTGGACATGCAAAGAGAATGGAATGCACCACATAGCAACCAGCGTTAAAATATTTGACTATCGCTTAAAACCTACCATATTCCCCTTGCATCTACAAGAAAATTATCAATAAGATTGACATCTCGATATCTCCATTAACATGAAGCATATGTAGAATAAGCGTTTGTAAAAATAGTTTGTACAAGAGTAGAGAAAGTCATGTGAGTGTAACACATCAGATTTTTTTCTTTCTTTCTTCTTTTTACTTTCTCCACTACGTATAGTAAGTAGGGGAAGTATTGTATTTCACCCAAAAATTCGATACCGAGATTTCACCGGAAATACATGTTTTGAGACCCCCTGAATCCAAAAAAAACCATTTTTGGAAACATGTTAATGTGTGTGTCTGTGTGTCTGTCGTGAACAGCATAACTCAGAAACGAAGAGTCGGATAAACACCAAACTTGGTATTTAGGTATCTTCCAGAGATGCGACACGAAGGTTTTCAAGAAAATCCCCCCACCCCAGAGTACCCTTTACAAGGAACATTTCTCGAAAACTTTAATTTTCTCAAAAATGGCTCTAACGATTTTGATTAAAATATCATATGTTTAAGATATTTTCATGACAAATAAAATGTATATCTTGAATTTTCTGGGAATGTCTCCAAAAGTATTCTTCATTGTGAACGACTTTTGCATAACTGGTAAACCATAAGAGATAGACAAAATTTTACTACACAAAACATGTAGATCGCCTTAAAATACATAGTTTATGTCATATACATTTTTTTTGTTGAGTGAACCATTTTCGAGATATTGCTTGTTATTCCCTTAAATCGTTCAATACTTATTTTCTCAAATGGGAATTCGTTATTCATTTTTTTGTCTTGGATATGCAAAGAGTATTAATCTGTGGGAAAGGGAATGGTGCTGCACCTAGCAACCAGCTATTAAGAGATATGTATGTGTTTAAAAGCTGCTGTATTTCTATATTGCCCTTGTAAATATATATTCCCCTTACATCTACAAGAAACTTAGCAATAAGATAGAGTCTGCAAATATTTATCTCGATTAACATGAAGTAGATGGAGAATAAGCGTTTGTAAAAATAGTTTGTACAAGAGTAGAGAAAGTCATGTTAGTGTAACACATCAGATTTTTTTAGTCATGTTCGAAATGTCTGAAATTTAATTTAAGATGTATCTAAAGCAAAGGCGATATTAAATTGATTTTTTTATTTATGGATGCTTTTTAACTGCGGTGAAAGACTGGAAATTTCACTCCGAGGCCTCTTTCTCAGGCTTGAGGTTCTTTTACATGCTGTAAATCTACCACACGGCACCGGCTTTACTTCCCTTTCGAAGGAAGTCATGCTAAGAATTTTTACGCCCGAAAATATCCATCGCCCTCCGCCGGGTTTGAACCCGCGACGTCTGTAACTGAAGGCTAGCATAGTAACCTCTACGCCAAGGCGAAGGATATTCATTTGGATTTTCTTCTATATAAATCTTGTTCAGTATATGAGAAAGAATATAACAATTTTAAAATGTGATGTGAAGAAAATGGATGCTGTCATTTATATGTAAGTGAATGTACCTTTAATTTCAATGTGCCAAAATTAGTTAAACCGGTTTTGTTAAACTGCATTCTATTTCCAAAGTATTTTTTTTTTCATTAAACAAAACCAGTCCCTAAAAGTTGTTATGCCAAATTTAAAGACTCATTTTTAGGACTGTTTTTAGCCCGTAATAAATCGCTTTTAGAATCTGTGGCATAAACATTTTAACCAAAATCTTTAGGGACCAATATCTTTAGGGAATTTCGTGTGTTTTCAAAAAGTTGTTATTGTTATTACTATTTCGTATACGAATATAAGTTGATATAACACACTATAAAGCTCATTTCGTATAAGAAAAGAGAGAGATTCATTACAAACATAACCTATCAAGGTAATTAAACACATAAACCTAACATATTAAATCTGTTTAAGAATTTAACTACAATTGCAATTCCATTAGCAGTTTAAATGCGTGGTTCAAAACATTAAAAAATAATTGCGTTTTGAATAATGTTTATTCAGAGTTTTATCATCACTATAAAAGATAAAATAACAGGAGAAGTCTATGTTCCTTTTATGGTTTTTAAACATCAAAAAGTTGGTTTATCATGTTTTAGCATACCTAAGTATTTTATATCGCCATGATAGCGAGTCTATTGCCGCTAATTACTACTGTGATAAGAATATTCTCAAAGTATTTAATTTATTATTGATTTTACTGTATTCTTATTCAGCTTTCGTATTTCAATCTGACTAAGCTACATATACTATTCAGGTATCTTTCCAATTTCATTTACACATCCATCCATTGATCAACACAATTAAATGATTTGGTGCTTATTACGAAGCGTGTTCTTAAGCTAAATACCCCATTAATATTTTGCCGCTGCAGTCGCGGCTTTAAGCATGCGCGTTCACTTCCTCCATTCATTAGGAAACCAGACGCTGTCACTTTGTGTTTTGCTGTTGTTAGAGCGTTTCGAAATGATCAAAATAAACGCACGACCCGACGACTGTGAAGTCAAATCAATGATTCGTATTTTGAATACGAGAAATGTTACGCCAGTAAACATTCATCGCCGATTGTGTGAGGGTTATGGGGAAACAATAATGAGTGACAATGCCCGGCCACATACAGCCAAATAAACTCAAGATCTGATCGCAACATTTAATTATTTTTTTTATCTCGATTCAGGAAGGGATGGTGATTAAAATGTTAGTAGGTTAGTTGTCTGCACACCAAGAGCAATCTCATCTCATGCATTCCCATCTGTCAACTCCCCTTCATTTCTTCTTCAGGTATAGCCGTTCCAGGAGTTCTTAAAATCCCAAAAATGTCTGCGAATACAGCGAGCTCAGGGTTTAGCAAATATCATAGGTCTTATGGGCTTTTACTTTTTCTGCACACACTCCCTAAACTAAGGAGAAATGTTGCTTAAATTCAATCTATCTTTTATGCATTTATATTACAGAAAACTAACTGTGTAATATTGATTTAAAGCAGCCATTAAGGAAGAAGTTATTTTTATTTTATTACTTTCGCAATTTAAAAAAGTCTGATGCAATGCATTCACATGACTTTCTCTATCCTCAATCTTTATTTTTTTTCCTTCTTTTTTACTTTCTCTACTACGTATAGTAAGTAGGGGAAGTATTGTATTCCACCCAAAAATTCGATACCGAGAGTTCACCGGAAATACATGTTTTGAGACCCCCTGAGTCCAAAAAAAGCATTTTTGGAAATATGTTCGTGCGTTTGTGAGTGTGTGTGTGTATCTTAACAGCATAACTCAGAAAGGAACACTTAGATAAACACCAAACTTGACGTTTAGGTCCAGAGATGCGACACGAAGGTTTTCAAGAAAATCCCCCTACCCCAGATTACCCTTTTCATGGAACATTTTTCGAAAATTTAATTTTCTTAAAAATGGCTCTTACGATTTTGGCTAAAATATCATATGTTTAAGATATTTTCATGACAATGAAATGAATATCTCGAATTTTCTGGGAATGTCTCCAAAAGTATTCTTCATTGTGAACGACTTTTGCATAACTGGTAAACCATAAGAGATAGACAAAATTTTACTGCACAAAAAATTTAGAACGCCTTAAAATACACAATTTATGTCATATACATTTTTTTTGTTGAGTGAACCATTTTCGAGATATTGCCTGTTATTCTCTTAAACCTGCCAATACTTATACTTTTTCTCAAATGGGAATTCGTTATTTATTTTTTCATTTTGTTTTGTCCTGGTAATGCAAATAGAATGGAATACTCCACATAGCACCAGCTCTTAAAACATTTGACTATCGCTTAAAGCCTACCAATTCCCCTTGCTTCTACAAGAAAATTAGCAATAAGATTAACATCTCGATATCTGGATTAACATGAAGCATGTGGAGAATAAGCGTTTGTAGAAATAGTTTGTACAAGAGTAGAGAAAGTCATGTGTAACACATCATATTTTTTTTAAAAGAATTATCGGTACTTACTTTAAAATCACGCCTCCTATACCGCCATAGGATTCATAACCTATAATTTAGAAATTTCTTTCTGTCATATAAATACAAGCCTTTTTAAAAGATGTTTAGTTGTAATTAAATTAACACCATCACCACATCCGTTTTGTGGTCTTGCAGCGTACTGTCGCCAAATTTAAGTTCACAAAGCTTTGCAAGAAACAGTTCTTTGAACCTCGCTGTTGAGCCGCCGCTGCACTGAGACAAGTTGAAAGACAAAACGAAGAAAACAAAACAGGTAGAATTTGCTTTGACCTTTGGCTATCAGCTAAATGGTTTGAGCCAGGATGGAAGTATAAAATGAAACATAAAGTGACTCCTCTTTCAATTTGTCCCCCAGACTTTTAGGACGACAATAAATCAATGAGAGAGACGTTTTATAACGGAAAAGGATTCCAGGAGGCCGTGACGAGCCGACCAACTGACTTAACCACAACCATTACGTCTCTCACTAAGTACTTCCCTCCTTTCTTCTTCCTAATTTTTGGTTTGACGAACAGGCCTGACTAAAGGCTATGTTAAACACAGACAGCTGTTCCCTTGTCACAGCCTCTGTGTTTCGAAACCGATAGATGGTATTGCTTTCCAGATGACGGGGACCTTACTCTTGGTTACAACGTGGGAAAACATTCAAGGAATTTGTGATAAACAGTAAAAGCAGCATAGTGTCACTTTTGCCATTAAGCAGCTCATATTAAGGGTACTGTGATGCATTACACTGTGTGCCCATTTCTAAGTGTGCTACAAGATGCTGCATGACATTACTTGTCTAGCAGTTGAGCCTAGAAAGTCATTCCGCCTAGTACTTCCGCAAAGGGGCATGACTCGAATGTCGCATAAGTTATCTAACAAACAAGGCGTACGGTCTGAACGTGAGAATCTTCCAAGTCGTAGAAACAGATGACGGCCTGTGTGTTTTGTTTGGTCGATATATCGAAAGTTGGGTATTTATCGCTAGGTAAGGCAACATGACTTTGTCGACAGAGAGTATTGCGACACATTATAAAAGGGCTGAACAATAAAGAATGAGACTGATTTTAACTTTCTCTACTACATATAGTAAGTAGGGGAAGTATTGCATTCCAACCAAAAATTCGATACCGAGATTTCACCGGAAATATAGTTTTGAGACCCCCTGAATCCAAAAAAAAAACATTTTTAGAAACATGTCCGTATGTGTGTCTGTGAACAGCATAACTCAGAAACAAACAGAAACGTTATTCATTTTTTTTTTGTCCTTGTAATGCAAAGAGAATGGAATATTCCACATAGCAACCAGCTCTTAAAATATTTGACTATCGCTTAAAGCCTGCCAATTCCCCTTGCATCTACAAGAAAATTAGCAATAAGATTAACATCTCGATATATCGATTAACATGAAGCATATGGAGAATAAGCGTCTGTAAAAATAGTTTGTACAAGAGTAGAGAAAGTCATGGGAGTGTATCACATCAGATTTTTTCCTGTAGCTTCCTTGATAGTTCCTGTCTCTACTATGAATATTTAAAAAGACCGGGGTTCAATGTATAATGTCCATAGCCGGCAGCAATCCCATATCGGTAGGTTGGTAGTAATGCTGTATATTGTTGACCCTACTTGAATTTCGCACACCACAAAATGGAGGTGACACGAGAAGAGCAATACAGCGCAATAAAATTTTGTTTTCGTTTAAATCACACAGCTTCTGGTACTTTCGAAAAGTGAAGTAAGCATACGGTGAAGATGCACTACCTCGGGCAACACTGTTTAGGTTGGTTCAAGGGCTTCAAAGAAGCGCGAGTCCTCTGTGCTAAGCAAGGCGGGCCTCGTGTTTGGGCTTCTGCTATGACTGAAGTCAACACCAACACAGCTGTTGTGATTGTTGTTTCCCCTCACACTACTGTTACAGCAGCGTACTACACGTCAGTATTGGCTACACTGAGGGAGCATATTACAAGGAAACGTTCAGAACTTCATCGGAATTGGTGGCGATTTCATTATGACAGCGCGCGGCCTCACATCCCAAATCAATTTTTGGCTAAATTCAACATTATCTGTGTGCCGCATCCGCCTTGTAGCCCCGATCTAGTCCCTTGTGATTTCTTTTTATACCCATCACTTAAGACAAAGCTCCAGGACATTCGATTTGAGAGCACTGAAGCAGTTCTGAAGAAAAGTACGGCGATTCTCAAACACTGACAAAAATGGCCATGTGTTCGAGGACTGGCAGAGACGCTATAAAAAGTGCATTCAAGTAGGAGGGGACTACTTTAAAAAAGATCATGTCAACATTGAAATGGAGTAATGAATATCTGTAACTACAATCAGTCTGTCTTTATTGATCAGCCCTCGTATATATGGAATGACTGAACGTTGGTAGGGTTATGTAAGAAATATTAAAATCTTTTATTATTGATATTACTTTATTTTACACTTTTGCGTGTGGCATTGCATGGCATATTATTTGGTCTATGTTTTATTATTAATATAGCTACCGCATTAGTACTCTTCGATTGAACGCCGTGCTTGCTAGGCAACTCTCCGGCAGTGTACTGCGTTGTGTCTCCCCTTAGAGCTGTCACTCACTCCAAAAATTCACACAAAATAATGACGTCATGAGACTTAGAAATGAACACTCACTAGTGCTAAGGGTAGCACATTCAGTGTAAATTTAACAGTTTATTTCTTCCAACACAATATTTGTGTAACTGAAGTTTTAATTGTTCTTTACCCAGTAATAGTTCCTGAGGTTGCGGGCTCTAACCTGGCGAAGGACGATGGATTTTTTCGGACGAAAAAATCCGTACCATGGCTTCCTTCGGAAGGGAAGTAAAGCCGGTGTTCCCGTGTCGTAGATTTACGGCAAGTAAAAGAACTTCAAGCCTGATAAAGAGGCCTCTGTGCAGAATTACCGGTCTTTCACGCTCAATATAGAATGGGGCGTTAAGGCCCACAGCAGTCAAAGAGCGTCCTTAAATAAAACCCAGTTTTATTTTAATTTTGCTCAGTGATTAAAGACAAACCACTATCTGTTTTCAGAAAGTGTAAAAAATCTCTAAATACCGCTATTATATTCCAAAAGTGCAGGCCAACAGATAAGCATATACTGTCTGCTGCTTAATGCTTGTTTTACATACTTAACCTCCAAAATTTAAAGCTGATTGCTCTAGAAAGGAGGTTAGTTTTCATAGACTCAGAATGTAACTGGTCTAATCTATTTCTATGTCTAAAGAGAGAAAATGTGCGGAAACCGCACAACCGATTTTGATGACACTTTCATCGTTGTTAACTGGGCAGGTCTAGGCTATAAAATAGTTAAAAAAACATCTAAAACTGATCAGGTTCATATTCACATCAAAAAATTTCAATCTTGTTTCGTTGAATATAAATATCAAAAACCATAGTGGCTTTGTCCAGTTTTGTTTTAACTGTCACTTCTCTGTTCTCATTGTCACTATTTAGATTTTATCTAACACTACTTTCACAGGAATTGCACTTCGTTCACACTGCTACTCCACTTTCACTTCCTTCGTGACACAAGAGTTCCACTCGCCCGTCATTCTGCAGTAGCACTCGCTGCACTTCACAACAGCTGCCCCAAAATCGTTCGCTCTCTGAATTGACCGACGCAACTCGACTCACACTCGACTCGCACTGACTTAATTCTCTCCCGCGAGAGCGCTCGCTTATATAGCCAGTGGAATCATTCCACAAGGTTCTCGAACGCTCTAAAATTGTGGCACATTTTCTGGAGAAGGGGGGAAGCAGCAGCTTCCAGAAGGTTCCAGTTACCTATTTGCCAATAGCGCGTCCGGTGTTTACGCTGACAAGCGGCAGTTATCATTGTTTACTCGGCTGCTCGTCGCCGACCTCTCGATAACCTTGGGCCATAGCCGCCGCGTAACAATATTTTGGGCACTTTATTGCAAACGTGGCATATTTTAACGACCTTCAGAACAATGGGGCAAATATGAAGGCCTAAAATACTTTCAAATTGAGCTATTGGAGAATGTTCTTACATATCGTGTTCATATCATCACATTAATTTCGCTTAACTTTGTTATGAAGGAGTATTTTTATATGATTTTGGACAAAACGTGGCACACTTGAGTTTCAGATGAAAAGCTCTTTCAGGTATGTAGGCCAATGCTGGAGCGGTTCCCCTTCTATCACGAATTTCCTTTCCCATCATTTCCTTTGCTCTGTTTCAACTTATATGTTTCAGGGTCGTAGGACCAGGCAACGGCGATTGGTGCGTTACGACGGGACGGTGAAATTTGCACTGCGTAAACATTTCTCCCTGGCACTTTACTATTCTCTGGAGCTGCTTCGTTGGGAGTGGCTCGTTACATCCTTGGACCCTTAGTTTGTCCTCTCTTCATCCCTTCCTCTCAGGGACCACGGAAGCATAAAGAGCCTCCTGTTGCCCACGTGCGATGTTAACTCCAGGGATTGTAAGTCCCTCCGAATCCTAAAGCCGGAATTGGCATTATTTTATAAAATTTTTGTCATATTTCTTTCAATGTTCTGTTTTGTAAAGCCTTCTGTTTGGAGCACTTAACTCTTGGTGCTAATTAAATAAAAATATATCCCCCACCAGGAATCATCTCAGACATTTGCAAACCAAAACACTGACCACTAGCCCGCATAAGCAGTCTGATAATAGCTCTGGAAAGACATTAAAAGTCAAAAAAGCAGTGCATCCTTTTATCTGTTGGGAACACTGGAGGTAAGGATGCCTGACCAAAATGGAGCATTTGTAACGGTGGGAATCATTCGTCTGCTGGTGGAGCCTGTAAATGAAACGAAGGCATTATACATAATGGGAAGCGGAGTGTGCAAGAATCTTGTATGAATAAGATTAAAGGGGAATGAAAGAGATGAATCACCCAGCGGAGCAGCATCCTCTGGACCACCCACGTCAAGACATGCTGCGCTAATATCAAGCACACGCCTTCCACTATTTGTTTCTTTATCTATTTATTTAAACGTCCTCGCTCCGTTTATTTATTGTGTACAGCTAGTGCCACTTACGTGCTACACTTCTCACTCTCGTGTTCCAGAGCTGGTGGAATGTGTCAGGGTTTCTGTGTCGAGCAGGGTCCATCTTCAAATCTAATCACATCACTTATGCTTGCTGTGAGCCTTTTCTCTTACCTCAAGTAAGCGACTGCTTCCGAGATTTCACTGGAAGTATATGTTTTGAGGTTTACATAGGTTTTAGAAACCGGTCCGTGTGTGTGTGTGTGTGCACAGCGTGATTCATAAATGAAAAGTCCAAATTTCTTATTTAACAGTGTTCATTTTGCTTCCAACGTGACCCCTGGAGGGCTGGATGAGGGGTCTCCCAAATCCGGACGACGATATGCGCTAGCATAGATGTTATAATGTGATGTTATAATCATTATGTGATAGAGTCGATACGTTTTTAATTCAGATCACACCTGCGCTTAGGTTTTTACTAAGAAACGCTTTCAAGAGAAGTCTTTCTCCCATCCTCAGCAGAAAGACGACTGGCTTTTTGTCAAATTCAATGCTTTACAAGACCTTACAAAAGCTGTCACAACTTTACAACTTTTCTTGTCAAATTGCTTCCAATACTTTTAAGTTCTTTGAAAGTCTTGAAAGCAAATAAGGACATTCTCTAAACGATCAAAGATTTGACAATAATTAAAGGCTTTAGCCAATGAAATGCGAGTATTTACATTGCGTCACGAAATCTGCAACATGGCGGAAAGCGAAAAGTAAACAAAAACGGCTACCCGGCCAAAGTATGCCATATGTGAATGATTAGATTATACATAAGCTGGCCATGTCTGTATGTCTAGCACTCTGTGGATTAGCGCAAGATGGAGCAGATGAAGGCGATTATGAAGAAATAATTGCCAGGCAGATTTTCGAATTAAGTATACATTAACGCAATGTTATATAATGTGGCTAACCTAGTTGGTGTTATTTGCATTGCATTCCATAATCGTAATATGATTTCATTGGATATAATACGTGAAAGTACTACATAATATTAGTAAAGAACAGTATTTCATTGCAAACTGTTATACGTGACCCAATAGTAAATTGCTTTGCGCGTGATAAATTATTTATTAATGTGTTCTGAAGGGTTTCAGTTTGAAAAAAGACAACTTACAAATACACATTTATGACATTGTCAAGTCTTTTCCAATCTTGTCACATATTGAAAAATGTTTGACAATTGTTCTTGTAATCTCATGAACTGATAAAAAAGTTTGATCGCGTACAAGGGGCTTTACAGCTCTCGTTCCCTGACCGCCAAAAATTGACTCAACAGGTGATTTTGCTGTTCTCTGTTGGGAAATGTTATAATCTGGCTGTGTTGAAGTTACTGCCATCTATGGTGAAGGTTGGGAACTCACTTGTCTTCTCTCTTCAATCTTGCAAGCTGATTTGATGAGCTGCATCAAGAAATCAAAGAATTTTGAAATTCCACCAGCAGATGTGAGGTGAATTAACAACGTATCGATTCAGTTTATCACATAACATCTCTCTTGCCCAATCCCCGTGTCCGTTGGGCAGTAGGTGTTGGGTGTTCACCAAATCGTAGTTAAACAGCTCTGAAAATGTGAAATACTATCTGCTACATAATAGTTATGACTAAGAACAAATTTACAGTAATGCAGTTGCCAATAATAATAATAATAATAATAATAATAATAATGCATAACTTTTCTGACTAAAAAAACGTTGTTTTGTGGATGTTTGTTGTGTATAAAATTAAGTAGACTTTGTTAGGGCAAGAATGAACTAATGTGTAAATTAAATTGTAGCTGAGATTATAGATGGTATGGAGAACCCGAGAGAAGTTTCCGCTCTTGTGCACATTACCTACTTCTGCTACAGTGGCTCTAACTTTTGCCGTAATGTGCTACCACCTAGTAGTGTTGACGTAAAATGTAGTGATAGTGGCAATAGAGTGCGGGAAAAACTTCGCACGCAAGTGTACCTCTTCAAGTGTGCACGACTTGTACGTTTTTTACCGTAGACCCGCTTTCTGTACTAAAATTGCCAGTTTCTACATATTTCATCAAATTTAGTTGATATTTTGACACAATGTTCAGCATAATTATGTCAAAACATTAATTTCATGCTCCTAACTTTGCAAGAAAATAAATTAAAAAAAAATCGAGTCACATTGAAACGTACCGAGGGAAGAAAATCTGAAATTATTGAACTTTCAAACCTTCTAGGTTATTTCTCGAACATATTTATTTACAATAACATTAAATTTTGAGTAGAATTAAAACTTTTCCTCTGAAAATGTAACATTGCAACATTCTTACTTTCTCTGCCACGTAGGTACCTAGTAGAAAATGCAAGGGAAGATATTGCATTCCACCCAAAACTTCGATATCCAGAATTCACCAGAAATAAAGTTCTTTGAGATCCCTTTACCCTCCCCCCCCCCAAAAAAAGCATTTTTGTATAAAAAAGAAAAGTCAGTGTGTGGGTGTGGGGGTGGGATTTGTTGGGGGTTGGGGGGTGGGTGGGTGGGTGTGTTAGTTCACTTCAGCACTTTCCATAGATTAGATACGAAGATTTTCAAGAAAATTCCCCATCCATTTCAAAAAAAATTATTTTCTAAACAATGGCTCTAACGATTTTAATTAAAGTACTACATATTAAAGATACTCGTATTTACGTGACAACTAAAATGCATATTTTGAAATTTTCTCGGAATAGCTCTTCATTCTTGTATAACTGGTAAACCTTAAGTGATAGACGAAAACATACTACACAAGAAATGTAGATCTCTCTAAAACACACAATTTATTTCAAATAATTTTTTTATGGATTCAGCCTTTTCCGAGATATCCGTCATTAATGCTTCGAGTTGTTCAATACTTACCTATTCTTTTCAAGTCCTGTCGATTTTCAAATGTTTCTCGGATTGCATGGACGCAGTATGGAATTTTAAGGCCAGCGTATAGCGTTCAGTTATAAAACATTCGACTGTCACTGTCCCCTTTGAATGCATAACGAAATGTGTAATGCAGCTATTTCCGGAAAGGTTTTAAAATGAAGCAAATAGGGGGTAAAAACGCGTAAGAATAATGTGTATATACCTACTAATAAACGATAGAGAGTAGAGAAGCATGTGAATGTAACGATCAGATTTTTAATAAACTATTAAAACCGTAAATCCAAAAGCATATTTGATATCAAGAAAAGGTTATTTAGATCTCGTCATTCACCTCAAATAACCTAACCTGGAACGGAATGAATGAAATGAGAAGCGGAGGGGATGCGGCACTGATCCAGGGAGTCCGGATATTTTAACGCACGCCCCCGGGAGGAAGGGATGAGGTGAAGGGAGACACCGGGCGGCCGGAACCAGGAGTAACGGCACAGTAATGACAGAGTCGCTAAAGTTTCCAGATATAAACGCCCTGAAATGGACAAGCAGACCGGGGACCCCCCCTCACATGGGTCCAACGCCCCCGCTGGGAGCGGTCCTTATACCCCCGCAACCAGCCGAAGGCCGAAAGATGAGAAGGTTCACTGAGAGCATCTTTTTTCCCTGCCAGACAACACCGAATCTCCATCGCCGACACCTCCAACCTTGAAACAGACCAAACGAGGTGAAGGATGGATGAAATGAGTAACGGAATGAAATGGAAGGACAGAAAATTTGAGGGATGTAATGGTCCTTCCCAGCATTCGCCTGGTGACCAGGGGAAACCCCCCCCCAAAAAAAACCACCGGTCAGGAAGGCGGCCACGAGAAACGAACCCACGACCTTTCGAATGCGGGCCACAGAACGCTTGAGCCATCCCGCTTGGTTAAGGTGGAATTGTAGAAACTGAACAAGAATTGCGTAACGGGTATCATTTTAAACTGAGAAAAAATAAAAGAGAAAACATCAAGTTTAAAATTTTCACTTATTATTTGCACACATCTCCGCAGATGCCGCACACCTTTAAACGTTGTTTGCTCTTTTTTTTATTTTATTTAAATGGGTAGAAAGCCAAAATTGATTCTGCAATGTATGAGGACTTTTCCCAATTTAATTTTTTCCCCCAATTTTATCGAAAATTCTGTATCGAGTAACCTTTAGTTCAGCATATTTCAAGGATTCAAGGGAAGGGTTTGACCAAATTCCCTCACCCGGAACAACGCTCTATAATATGTTCCTATTTTCTATTTTCTCAAAAATAACTCTGACGTTTTTACATATATGGCTAATAAAACGTACATCTTGAATTTTCTGTAAATGGACTGTGGAATCCTATTGATTTTGATATAATTTTGTATAACTGGAAAACAGAAATAGACAAAAAGGCGCAGAGGAGGAATGTTGCGCTACCTGAAATAAGCAGTTTGTGTTGAGCCCATTTTTGTAGCATTAGATGTTTTCGAAATATTCCTTTTCTATCTTTTAAGTTTTTTCAGAATAAAGCCAAGATTAATCATCTTTGAAGGTTTGATTCTGAGCGATTCCCTCTGTTTTCTTTCTTTCTTCATATGAACTAACAAGTCTCTACAGCCTTGAAATCATTTAGATAAACATTTTATTAAGAAATGGATAGAAGAATCACGTTTATATGAATAGTAAATATAATCATAAAGGATACCTCTGAATGTTAATGGGTATAAAATGCCATGCATATACCACAGCAACTTTTTTTTATTCCTCTGTCGTTCACCTAAGGTAGAGAAGTGTTTCTTTTGATCAACAATTCAAGTTTCGATGCCTTTCAAAATAAAAAATAACTTTCTGAAATAGAAAGAATGAATAATCGAACAAATAATTATATTTTATTCTTAAATAAGAAATGATTTAAGAATGCTAGGCGATTTTTCACTTCCCTTTCCCTATTTTCCTCTTCACTTCTGTTGTTTTCTATTTCTTTCACTTCTTTCTATTCTCACTTTGCTTTCATCGTCTCGTCTCTTCCCCTCTCCTCCTCTTATTTCTCTTGTCTTCTCTTTCCTTGCGTTTCCTCCCTTTCTACTCTCCTCTTCCCTTCATTTCATTTCTTATGCTTTATACGTGTTTTCTAGTCTTCTATTTTTGTTTAATTTTGCTCTTCCTTTCCTTTGTTTTATTTTTTCTCTTAACTTCAGTTCTATTCTAAATATCCATTTTCTCCATTCCTCTGCCTTCTTCTGTTTTATTATTTCCTCCTTATATAAATTCGTCTACTGCGAATAAGAAGTCCCAATATACTCACATTAGCTAATTTCCCTCAAGTTATGTAAGTTTTATGTACAGTCGAGTTCACGAAACGTGGCGATGCTTTTGGTTTGCTGTAGTGTTTTTGTTTATTTAATGTTGGCGGAAATTCCTTATCATCTGTGTTCTACACCAACCTGGGTAAGTCAATCTCTTATTGATTTGACTTCAAGTCACACACACACACACACACACACACACACATTAGCCTACGAACGAAGGTCAGACCTAGGTGAACGGCGATGGGGAGGAGTACAGAAACATTTCACCTGACTGGCTGCAAAACATGGTTGGCAACGACGGTCCATACCAGCCCCTGAATGAATCTGTCTGGTATTGATTTGTTGCCAAAAGTCTGGTACTCAAACATTAACCTTGAACATACATCGATTTTAGGTCCAGAAACGAAGGACACATTGTGTCGTTGGCGACAGCATTGTTGGGGTAATTCTTTTGGCTTTGGGGTTTGAAGTTCATCTGGCGTGGAGATAGGGGGGGAAGTGAGGGTTACTTCTTTGTGTGTTGTGTGTTGAGCGTCACGTTTGGTCGAGTGCTGAGTCTGAAAGGTTGTATGTGAAGTTGTGTGACTGTAGCCTCGTGTGTGTAGCATCTCCCCTTAATTTCTTCTTTAATCCTTTGTATGTGATTAGGGGTACCGTGCTTATAATGAATACCCCACAGGTAATGTGATTAATGTGGATTCTGTGTATTTTGTTATAATTATACCACGCCTGCTCTGGAATGTGTTGTTTAAGTTCCTGGTCCTCTTGCTGCCTCTGCAGCCACGTCTCCCAATGTGCATGCTGGGGTAACTAAAATTTAATATCTAGCTGTAAATCTTTTGGCCTCACCCCAGTATGTAACAATACTAACTTGACTCTATAGTTGTTTTAATCTATGTGTCCTGGAATAAGTACTTGCAAATTGTATGTAGCCATTAAGGATAATCTCTGGTCTACCCGTAGTAGCTCAATGACCAGAACAACCGCATGGAAAGCAGGAGATCCGAGTTCAAATTCGGGCTATGGCATTGAGTTTCTCAGCTGATTCTACTACCTTTAAAAAAAGTAATAATAATAATAATAATAATAATAATAATAATAATAACCAATATGTGTGAAGTGGAGTGTTAGAACCAGATAAGGCTTCTGGCAGAAGTGGTTTAATATTTCCTTACCAACATAAACATGATTCCATGCTCTCGACTATACTGCATTCAAAAGCGTGCAACTTCACTTTGCTGGGATGCTATGCAATGTGTACATGGCATCCAGAAATTGATAAGATGGTGTGAAAACTCCCACATCCAAGCGCAACTTTTATGGTTTCCACCAGCAGGAGAACTTTGATGGTACCAGCAAATCTCTAATGCCTAGGTCATAAAACATCTGACGTAATTACATGGGAATGAACCGCGAGCGGAACTAATGGCAGAGGTCTTTGTAATGCTTCTTAACGAGGTTCACAGATTAGATGTTAACAGCCTAACATTTTGCTTCAAGAGTAAACTCGTGTTGCTAGATTTGTTTTCACAATGACATCACACACTCGCCACGGTTTAATTTTGGACCTGCTTTCACTCAAAGCTAGGAAAACAACTTTCCTGAAATTCAGATTTATTTGTTAGCTGGTTATTGCACTTCATAATCTAGTAAATGACACCGAGAGGAAAATGTGTACGTGTAAAAGAGAGAGCGGGAGCAGGAGAGGGAGAGAGAGTGGCTATAACATTTGTGATTATGGCCAAATGGTATTAGCCAAAAGCTTTAAATTTCATATTCACTTAGCATCTTCTCAGCTTCTTTGAATATTGCCTCAGGATGATTGTTTATTGGTTAATTATTTCTGAGAACCTTAAGGCATTTCATCTCTGGGAAGCAAATCCTTTCACTGGATTCGTTTGTTTATAACAGTTAACGTAGTTTCCAAACTTTTAAAAACTGGGACTGTATACTGAAAGTTCAAGCTCAGAGGATCTGGCGTGATGTACGGTAGTGTGCGGCGTATACGGTTGAGAATTGTTTCTTTCCCGGTACGGAACATTGTCAGAAATTGTCCATCCAGCCGTGTGTATAGAGGAAGGAAGCACCAAATGGGTGTCCTGAGAAGCTCAATCTGGAAACATTAGGGACCCCACTGCGGTGTACATGTCGACGTCAGATCTGACCACCTTTCATACTCTCTCGCTTCATCCCTTCCTCCCGAACGTTGTCCTCCGTGGTGTAGTGGTTACCATGCTAGCCTCCAGTACCCAAGTTGCGGGTTCAAACCCGGCGGAGGGCGATGGAATTTTTTTCGGGCGTAAAAATGCTTAGCATGGCTTCTTTAGGAAGGAAAGTAAAGCCGGTGGTCCCGTGTCGTAGATTTACGGCACGTAAAGAGGCCTCTGACAATTTCCGGTCTTTCACACCCAATATAGAATGGGACGCTAAGGGCCACAGCAGTTAAAGAGCGTCCATGAATAAAACTCAATTAAATTCTTCCACCCGAAGATTTAGGCTTTGGCAACAATGCTGGATTCTCCTCCGCTTCTTTGCCCTAACACATAACTGCGCTTATCTTTTACGCCTAGCGCTGTATTCCAGTATTTAATGTCGTAATCGGCCGTCTCCGTAGCGCTGCAGTAGCATTGCTGCTTGCGATGCGAGGATATCTGATTGGATTACCAGCAATCTGGTGCGGACCTGCTAGGAAGTCTGGTACGGGATACATTCAGCCTCATGTTGTCCTTGAGGACCAATTCAAGAGCAATTCCGTTCTTTCAAACCCTAAGGAAAAGACATGTTCACCGCATATCACAGCGCGCTCCTCTTAATGTGGACGGAGGTAGAGGTTTTAGCGGCCGTGCGGCAGGCCTTGGTCGGCTAGGGCTATTGCACCAAGGAGTTGGTTCAATCCGCAATCACTCAACTTTTGTCTCCTCCGTGTCACAATGAACTTCATACATTCAATAGTAACTGAAGTTCAGAACAGACATACTGGATTGTTAAAATAAGCAGCAACAAAGAAGTCTAAAGTAAACGTATCGCGCCATTGTTGGTGTCTGAGACGGTCTATCTAAAGAATTTGTTGTGTATTTTGGCATTTACAGGTATTAAAGAAATGTAACATACAACATTTAGAATAATTGTTTCGCCTGCAAATGTAACACAAATATTCGCATGCATTACGCAAGAGTGGGTTAAGTTTTATCCCGTTTTCCGAATAGGTATATAGATGTGGCGGAGGAAGAGCAACACTGATAAAGAGTTGATTACGAGGGGTGATCAGAAATTAAGGTTGCGAGGCCGATATTCATGGCGTTTCGTCCGTTATAGAGAAATTAGTAGTGTGCGATAACTCTAATACATGGGGTTGGCAACTGTGCAGAGTTTCAGCCACCTGCCACCTACAGCGCTAGTTGTAGGTAAACACAAATGTCGACTCGTTGGGAAAACTGGTCTCGCGAAGAAATCCGCTCCGTTATTCGATTTCTGTGAGCGAAACATGTAACCGTGGCTGAAATTCACCGGCAGCTGGTAGAGGTTTATGGAGAAACTGAAATGTCTCGTCAGCATGTCGCAGAATGGTGTCGAAGGTTTGCAGCCGGTAGAGAAAACGTCACCGACGAGGATCGCAGTGGTCGCATCAACAGATTTGAACACAGCTTGCGTAGATGAACTGATTCAGAACAAAAGAAGGATCACGTTACGGCATACGACGGTAGAATTGGGAATGTCATTCGGAAGCGTTCGTCACATTGTTCACGATATTTTGCAGAACCGAAAAGTTTGTTCCCGTGGGCTCCACGAACTTTGTCCAACCAACACAAGAGAAGCGCATGGGCGCAAGCCTGCAACTTTGCAACAGTTCTCCACCCAAGGAAACAGTTTTCTTCACTACATTGCCACAGGTGACGAAACATGGATCAACCACTACACCCCAAACAACAAACAGTCGTCAATGGAGTGCAAACACCCCTAGGCAAAGAACTTTAAGGTGACGCCATCTGGCGGGAAGGTGATGGCCATAGTGTTTTGGGGAGCGCGGGTGTCATACTAATGTAGATTTTGGAAAGAGGGCACATAGTGACCGCTGACCGATACGGCGAGACTTTGACCGATTGCACAAAGCAATCAGAAGGAAACGGCCAGAACTTCTCACCGAGGGCGTCATCTTCCTTCACAACACGCGACCTCATACAGACCAAAAGATCACCACGCTCCTGAAGCAGTCGACCACCCTCCCTACAGCCCGGACCTCGCTCCAAGCGACTTTTACCTTTTTCCTCGCTTGAAGGAGCAACTAGAAGGCCGAAGATTCGCTTCTGATGAGGAGGTAAAACATTTCGCGACAACGTGACTGAACACGCAAGGTCAGGATTTTTACCAGGAGGGAATATTTAAACTTATCCCACGAAGCGACGATATGGAGACTATGCCGAAAAATAACCTAAGTATGTAATATCAGTTGACTGTATTGGTTGTATGCAATAAAATGTACACGTTTCACTGCAGCTTTATAACCTTAATTTCTGATCAGCCCTCGTATTATTCCACAAAAAATGAATTGGAAAAACAAAAAGGTGTTGCCGGAGATGTAATTACGATACAGCTATCTTGTAATATGTACCTACAAATAAGTATTTATCATACATTTTCTGTGAAAAGGCTTTTCTTTTCAAAACGTAGCTTAGGTATATTGTATATTTCCTTCTAAAATATACTGAAACAGTACATGAATTGCTTTTAAAAGAATCCAGTGATAATTTTATGGTGAGGCAGTATTTTTAACATTTAAATGATTTCAGTCTAATTATATAATATCTAAATTCAATAACAGCCCACCTTAAAGCAATATATGTATGTAACAATATATAAAAACTGTATATTACAGTCATTGTATATGTTTATATTATTGTGTGCATGTGAATTAATGTTATGTGAATGTGTTACGTAATTTAATAATGTAGGAGCTTGAGAATAATAGGTTAAAAGTTGCTAACAATGAGGTGACAATGAGGTAACCTTGAGGCAATAATGAATTTGAAAGTTTAACAATCCTGCTTGTAATTCTTGGAAGCAATAATGTAATTTTTGTGACAGTTTATAAAATAACCAATCAACAACCGGAAAAAGCTTTAGTTAAATGAAGCTATTCTATTGGATTAGGAATAGCCAATCAGAGACTTGAAATACAGAAATTTACAAATTTAGTCGGTAGAAATCAAGTCAGTTGCTTATAGACAGTGCTCATAACTGGACGCGTTTCTTGTAGACAGTGTTCCTAACCGCACGCGAGATGCGTCCTCGAGAAATTTAATACGTATTCAGTGTGAGACGAAAAATAGTTTACGTGTTAAAAACTGCAAGTAATTAATAAAAAAAATCTCACAGCTCTCTATATCAGTGAAGTGTTGTTTAAATCGTGTCAAGCACTAATAAAAGGAGTGAAGTAAAATTATAATCTGTGTAAACCTACGTTCTTCAGTCGCACCACTCCCTGCTAAAACATTCATGTCTCTAAAAATAAATACTGACGCAGCCGAGGCAAACATAAATATATAATATTTAAAGAAACAGTCAAAATTACAAAGTTAATATTTTTTAAACTTGGTGCAAAGGCCACCGGAAACTACATTTCGGGCGAAGGCTATCATACCATTTTACCATACGTGCGGTTGCAACTACTTCAAGTTCGGCTCCCCAACAGTCGAAATGTAATACAACTCATCCTTCAATACAACCTACTTCAAGTTGACGCCCAAAGCGTGGTGTAAATAACGTAATAATCATTATCTACTTCAATGGGGATTACAGTTTCTTTTTCTTTTAATTTTAACGTCCGTTAACCTGGTAGGTCATATCGGATGATGAAAGAATAAAATGGGTGAAATGATCCTCAAATGAACCCGGAATCCATAGAGTTTAAAGATGCCCGACATTTGTCTTCTCAGGAAAAGGGAAAATCCCGAAAAAACCCACCCTAGCCGAGATTTGAACTCAGAACTTCTTGAATGTGAGGCAGATACGCTACTCCCCACACTACAGAAGCAGGCTAATCTTTTTCTTGTTTCCTCAGAATGTATGAAAACTGAACGAAGTCTCTATAGCAGATTTCACTTTCAATCGCTCCGACTTGTGCCACCCTTGCACGTGATACAGAAGGCAAAGGAAAGCCAGTTCGTGTTGTAATGAAGGCAATACTGGGTGCGTACGCGGGATGCTGTGCTCCAAACGGTGAGATGTGCATCAAATTCAATGCACGAAACCGCATCTAACCAATGGGGATCACCTGGAGGGCGTGGCGAAGTTCCTTCCCCACCCCCGCCCCCCGCCGCATTCCATACCTACACAGTTTCTCTTGCCCTTGTTGCTTCCATTATGCAACTGGGCTGTTAATTCTTGACTATGTTCTGTGCAAGTACTATGTCAAGTGAGCGCTCTGCTGAGAAATGACAATCGGATACTGCACACATCAATTGTTGCCAACGTTTCAAAGTCAGAGCATTAAGTAACGGGAGCGAAGGTAATTATGGGCATATTCCTGGGTGGCACTCATACATACATCCATATGCTTTTATTGCGGACGAATTATTCGATATTACTGAAAAGTAGAAAGAATTAAAGAAGTATGTGGTGAAAAGTGTCACAATTAACCTCTAATATCCTTCAATGCACAGTAAAAGCCAATTTCTAATCTAACGTGGTTCTAAACCACCACTTTAGATACTTTACTGCACATTTAATAGGAGAGTACATTTCTTTTACGTATTTTGAATAACCCAGAGATATGTGTTACTAAAAATGGAGTAAAATGCGCCATTTGCTTTAATATGCGTGAACAAATGAAAGCGACAACAGGATATTCAAATTTCATCATGCACGTCAAATAACATATTGATTCCACCATAAAGTTGTTGTTTTTAAAAGGGATACTGGGACTCAAATTTGAAATTTTGAAGTAGACCAATGGGCTGAGAAGATATTTATTAGTTTAACTGTTGGGGGAGCCGAACTTGTAGTAGTTGCAACCGTACGTATAGTAAACAGTTTCCGGTAGCCTTCGCCCCAAATGTACTTTCAGATGGCCTTTGCCCCTATTTTTTAAAAAATATTAACTTTGTAATTTGACTGTTTCTTTAAGTATTAAATATTTATGTTTGCCTCGGCTGCGTCAGTATTATTGTTAGACATGGATGTCTTGGCAGGGTTGTGATGCGACAAGAATGTAGACTTACACAGATTATAATTTTACTGCAATTCTTTTATTAATGCTTGATACGATTTAAATAAAGCTTCACTGATATAGAGACCTGTGAGATTCTTTTTATTAATTAATTACACTTAACACGTAAACTTATTTTTCGTCTCACACGAACACATATTATATTTCTTGAGGACAGTTTTTGCGTCTGGTTAGTAACTTCTGACTTCTGACTTCTGAATTTGTAAATGTTTCTCCTTTTCAGTTTCTGATTGGCTAATCCTACTCCAATAGAATACCTTCATTTAACTAAAGCTTTTTCTGGTTATTGATTGGCTATTTTATAAACTATCACAAAAATTACATTATTGTTGCTCCAATAATGACTAGTAGCATCATTAAACATTCTTACTCGTTATTGCCTCAAGGTTACCACATTGTTAGCAAATTTTAACGTATTATTCTCACAGCACCTACATTATTAAATTACGTAATACATTCATATAACATTATTGAACATGTATATAATAGTATACAATAATATAAACATATATAATGACTGTAATATACACTTTTTATATATCGTTACATACACATATTTGCTTTAAGGCGGGCTGTTATTGAATTTATATAATTTGACTGAAATCATTTAAGTGTTAAAAATACTGCCTCAGGGCTAAATGGGATAGCTGCAGGGGGTTCCAAATCAAACTGTAAAAGCTTCATTAAAATTAACTTAGCAGTATTTAAAGAATGAACGTTTTCATTGCTTTTGTTTTTTGAAAAGCTGAAATTAGAAAACGTTCCAAAAAATTTCCTTATGCAAGTATTCGCTTGAAAAAAAATGAAAAATGACAGTAAAGTCATAGAAATTCGTGTGACCGTCACACATTAGATTATTCTATTACTAGCAGAGCCCGCAGATCCGCTCACATTTTTATTAACAAAGATTATTTTCTTGCAATTTCTTCTCCTCCTAAATCTATCCTCGCTTCCTCTCCGTCATTTTTACTTTCTCTACTAGGTATAGTAAGTATGGGAAGTATTGTATTCCACCCAAAACTTCCATACCGAGATTTCACCGGAAATATATGTTTTGAGACGCCCTGAATCCAAAAAAAGGATTTTTGGAAACATGTCCATGTGTGTGTCTGTGAACACCTAACTCAGAAACGAACAGTCGGATAAACACCAAACTTGGTATTTAGGTTCAGTATATTCCAGAGATGCGACACAAAGGTTTTCAAGAAAATCCCCCCACCCCAGGATACCCTTTACATGGAAGATTTTTCGAAAATTTTAATTTTCTCAAAAACGGCTATAACGATTTTGATTAAAATATCATATGTTTAAAATAGTTTCATGACAAATAAAATGTATATCTTGAATTTTCTGGGAATGCCTCCAAAATTGTTCTTCATTGTGAACGACTTTTGCATAACCGATAAACCATAAGAGATAGAAAAAATTTTACTACACAAAAAATGTACATCGCGTTAAAATACACAATTCATGTCATATACATTTTTTGTTGAGTGAACCATTTTCGAGATATTGCTTATTATTCTCTTAAATTTTTCAATACTTATTTTCTTAAATGGGAATTCGTTATTCATTTTTTTGTCTTTGATATGCAAAGAGTATTAATCTGTGGCAAAGGGAATGGTGCTGCACCTAGCATCCAGCTATTAAGAGATATGTATATGCTTAAAGGCTACTGTATTTCTATATTGTCGTAGTAAATATATATTCCCCTTACATCTATAAGAAAATTAGCAGTTAGATAGAGTCAGCAAATGCTTATCTCAATTAACATGAAGTAGATGGAGAATAAGCGTTTGTATAAATAGTTTGTACAAAAGTAGAGAAAGTCATGTGAGTGTAACACATCAGATTTTTTCTTTCACTTTATCCATCACCGTGTAACTCTCCCGTATTTCAGTCAGGTTTTGAACCTCAAAAGCAGTAAGCCAGAGTTTCCTACTCGATTAATGCTTCCGTTTCTTCCACCAGTTGGTTATTTACCCATCTGGTGTGAGATGCCTCTTAGAGTGGCGGATGTGATAAATAATGTTCAGTTTAAAATTGTATTTGAAGACAGATTTTTACTTTCACAACACCTATTCAAAATAGGCAAAGAAAGTATTGCAATCCACCCAAAATTTGATAGGTATTATTACGTAGGCATTACAGGAAAGACAGTTTTTTAAGTCCACTAAATAAAAGATAATTTTTAATTAAAGTTTCGCGTGTGGTGTATGTCTTTGTGTGTATCTGTGAAGTGTATAACTCAAACATGAGTTCAATTATTCCAGAGATACGACAAAAGGTTTTCAGCAAAAAAGGTTCCATACAAATAGTAGTTTATATTTAATAGCAACCAGTAATTCAGTACAGAAATAATTGTGCATGGAGTTTAGAAATTGGGCAGCAGATCATGTCATATATTTTGAAAACCACTTTTTATCTGGGGTGTTAATAAAAATTAGAGGTACAATATTTAATAGTATACAAGCGTGTACTTGTCCTTCTGCTTCTCATGGTAACCGGTTTACGTACACGAATAACTGTAGCTAACAAAAAAGCTGATGGTTACACTCACCTGACTTTCCCTTCTCTTGTACAAACTATTTTTGTAAATGCTTACTCTCCATCTACTTCATGTTAATCGAGATAAATATTTGCAGAAACTATCTTATTGCTAATTTTCTTGTAGGTGCAAGGGGAATATGGTAGGTTTTAAGCAATAGTCAAATCTTTTAAGAGCTGGTTGCTACGTGGAGCATTCCATTCCCTTTGTATGTCCAGGAAATAAAAAAGAAATGAATAAGAATTCCCATTTGAGAAAAAGTATAAGTATTAGAACATTCAAACAAATAACAAGGAATATTTCGGAAATGGTTCACTCGACCAAAAAAAAGGCATATGACATAAACTGTGTGTCTTAACCACATCTACATTTTTACTTTCTCTACTACGTATAGTAAGTAGGGGAAGTATTGTATTCCACCCAAAAATTCCACACCGAGATTTCACCGGAAATATGTTTTGAGGCCCCCTAAATCCAAAAAATGAATTTTTGGAAACATATCCGTGTGTGTGCCTGTGAACAGCATAACTCAGAAACGAACAGTCGGATAAACACCAAACTTGGTATTTAGGTTCAGTATCTTCCAGAGATGCGACACGAAGGTTTACAAGAAAATCCCCCCTATCCCAGATTACCCTTTACATGGAAGATTTTTCGAAAAGTTTAATTTTCTCAAAAATGGCTTTAACGATTTTGATTAAACTATCATATGTTTAAGATATTTTTATGACAAATTGAATGTATATCTCGAATTTTCAGGGAATGTCTCCAAAAGTATTCCTCATTGTGAACGACTTTTGCACAACTGGTAAACCATAAGAGATAGACAAAATTTTACTACACAAAAGATGTAGATCGCGTTATAATACACAATTTATGTCATATACATGTTTTTTGTTGAGTGAACCATTTTCGAGATATTGCTTGTTATTCCCTTAAATTTTCCAATACTCCTACTTTTTCTAAAAGGAAATTCTTTATTAATTTTTTTTATTGTCCTGGTATTGCAAAGAGAATGGAATACTCCACATAGCTACCAGCTGTTAAGATATTTGACTATCGCTTAAAGCCTACCAATTCCCCTTGCATCTACAAGAAAATTAGGAATAAGATTAACATCTCGATATCTCGATTAACATGAAGCATATGGAGAATAAACGTTTGTGAAAATAGTTTGTACAAGAGTAGAGAAAGTCATGTGAGTGTAACACATCGGATTTTTTCTGTAGTCTACTTTTGTCTAGAGACTACAAAAGCCATTCAGAATGAAGAGGACTTTTGGGAACATTCTCAGAAAATTCAAGATATACATTTTGTTTGTCATAAAATTTCTTAAGTGTATGATATTTTAATCAAAATCGTTAGAGCCATTTTGAGAAAATCAAAATCTTGGAAATATGTTCCATGTAAAAGGTAGTCTGGGGTGGGGGATTTTCTTAAAAATCTTCGTGTTCGCAACTTTGAAAGATACTGAACCTAAATACCAAGTTTGGTGTTTATGCGACTGTTCGTTTCTGAGAATACCTTTTTTAAAAATGCTTTATTTTTTCACTCAGGGTCTCAAAACATGTATTTCTGGTGAAGTCTCAATATCGAATTTTTGGGTGGAATGCGATACTTCCCCTACTTAGTTTATGTAGTAAAGAAAGTAAAAATTGTTATTATTTTTTGGATATTCATCGAATTAAAATTTTATAAACAAAAAAATCTTGTCAAAATCAGTCTGCTTATCAAGCTCTGTCAATAATGTCGATGTGAAATATTTTGATTTTATATATAGCCTATTATGCAACTGGGAGCTAACGTATGTTACGTTTGTTAGCTTGATTACAGTCAGTTCCACGATTGAGTGAAAAGGTAACACGTATGCGGGTTTAATGCATCTTAACAAAATCCAAAACCATCAGAAATATTTAGTTTGTAGTTTTATTATATGTGAAGATAATATTTATATATTTATTCTAAATAATTTTGGTTTCCATTTGAGATACCTACTGCTGCTACAGCTGTGGCGGACGAAAGAGGTAATTGGTTGTCCAGTAAACGGGGGCAGGCTACTTTAAACAAATGTGTACCCACAAAGGAAATACAGAGCACCTCCTAATAGATCCGCAACTTGTGTGGTCTGTTCGGAAAACCATTTCATATTCATGACGGAGCCTCCCATGAGAGCGGGCTCTTGATTGATAAGATAGTTCCCGTGCCTGCCAGCCTGCCAGCCTCGAACCGCGGCACCCGCGCTTCCTTTTGTCTTTCTAAGGACTCTACTAGTACCACAGGTTTCTGACAACCCACTCTCAAACCGAGAAATGTCTTTAGGTGGTAGATAATGGTGCCGCCATTCAACAGTAACTGATAGTTTGTTACAGCAGCTTGTTTCAAATATGTTTTGACATCTCAAGAGGTCATGTGCAAAAGGTAACATGTCCATCAAATCTTGTTTAAACCGTGATAAGCAGGGCCGCCCACGTGGGGGGAATCATGTGGCGCCATCAGGAGCATTCTTGGGGGAATAATTCAAAATTCTGTGGAATACAAAAATATCGAAGTAAATTAATGCAGGTAATATAAACACAGGGTTGGAAATGTAGAATCAGATGACTGAAAAATTCAATGCCATAGCCGGATTTAAACCATGGATCTCCCGGTTTCCGTGCAGTTGCTCTAACCACTGAGCTACCACGGCAACATAACCGGTACGACATTAAATTTCCCATTGTAGTCGTCATTGGGGTATGTCATCTCAATATTTGAGATCTCCTTGTGGTTTACCGAGAAAATGTGAATCAGTTGCTGAATTTAATGTCATGCCGGCAAGTTACCATGGTAGTTCAGTGGTTAGAGCAACCGGACGGAGACCGAGAGATCCGTGGTTCAAATCCCGGCTGTGGTATTGGATTTTTCAGTCGTCTGATTCTACCTCTCCAATATAAACACAATATTAGAATGTTTAATCGAGTACTGTGATTGTTAACTCAGTTTGTATCTTTAAGCATGTTAAACTAAATGTGCTGTATCCCCCTCCCAAAAAGGTCATCTTAAGCATAAATCCACTGTATGGTGTAATATGTGAAGGAGGAGTATTTTAGGAGGAGTTGTATTGTAGTTCCACTGTTGGGGAGCCGAACTTGATGTAGTAACTCCCCCACGTATGGTATAAAGTTTCCGGTGGCCTTCGCCCCAATGTTCACTTTCCGGTGGCCTTCTCCCCAAGTTTACTTTTCCGGTGGCCTTCGCCCCAAGTTTTAAAAAATTAACTTTGTAATTTGAATGTTTCTTTAGATATTATATATATATATATATATATATATATTTAGGTTTGCTTCGGCTGCGTCAGTATTAATTTGTAGAAACATGTATCTCTTAACAGGGGGTGATGCGGCTAAAGAATGTAGGCTTACACAAATTATAATTTTTACTTCACTCCATTTATTAATCCTTCACACGATTAAATAACACTTCACTTATATAGATAGCTGTGAGATTATTGATTAATTACTTGCACCTTTTAACACGTAAACTTTATAATATTCTCGCCGTAACGAATTTTTGTCTCACACTGGATACGTATTAAACTTCTCGAGGACGCGTCTCGCGTCCAGTTAGGAACGCTGTCTACTAGAAACTGACTTCTACCGCCTGAATTTGAAAATTTAATCTATTTCACGTCTCTGATTGGCACTAATCCTACTCCATTAGAATACTTTTATTTAACTTTTAGCCTTTCTAGTTGTTGATTGGCTATTTATAAACTGTTTTAAAAAATTACATTATTGTTTCCAAGAATTACTAGTAGCATTATTAAACTTTCTAATTCATTATTGCCTCAAAGTTACCTCATGGATAGCAACTTTTGACCTATATTATCACAGCTCCTGTATTGTTAAATTACCTAATACATTCACATAACATTATTATACATATATACAATAATATAAAAATTAATACAATGACTGTTACATACATTTTATATATTATATTATACACATATTGCTTTAAGGCGGGCTGTTATTATATTTTATATTATATAATTAGACTGAAATCATTTAAATGTTAAAAATACTGCCTCATATAACATATTTGGAAATGTTAAAATGAATTTTAACATTGTAATTGTTCAGAACGTATAACGCCGTTACACTTACCATCTGTTTAGATAGATACAATAGGATACATTGAAATACCAAGTAATAAAGTACACAATCTGCAAATATTTTGTTTATAATTTTTGGTGCAAATATTACGATCTTTGGAATTAATTGTTCTTCCAATATGCCGTTGGACAAGGTTGGAAAGGTAGAATCAGACGACTGAAAAATGCAAGGCCAACCGGATCTTCCATGTATAATTCGCATATTTCCCGGTAAACCACTGGGGTATGTCATCTCAATGCAATTTGAGATCTCCTTGTGGTTTATCGGGAAATATGCGAATCAATTGGGGAATTTAATGTCGCACCAGCATGTTACCATGGTAGCTCAGTGGTTAGAGCAACCAGACGGAAACCGGGTGATCCTTCGTTCAAATTCCGGCAATGGCATTGGATTTTTCAGTCGTCTGGTTTTCCCATTCCTTTTTTTTTAGTTCCATTTACGAGTATACCCCGTCCTTAACCACATTGGTCTTATTGCCTATTGGTAGTTGTGTTAACTCGTATTCTCTTGTCGTTGGGTTTCTGCACTTTTGTGTTTTTAATCATTAGCTCACACATACCTACATTCAAATCTCGTTCATAATTTCAGACTCTGGAGAGCATAGGAAATAATCTTGGATAGAGGAATCGAACCCGGGACCCATCGCACAACAGGTAGGTACTCTACCGACTGAGCTACGGGGCCAGCCTTTATCGATTTTAACTTTCCATTCATTGTTTAACTTTTTATAGTGTACCGGTATCGCAATAGCTGCTATAGCACCTGTAAGCCAGACATTCATTCAAAAAAATTGGAGGGAGGATGATTGTTTTGTGGGGATGCGCCATAACCTTTGGGGGGGTGGGCACCCCTGCCAATAAGAAGTCCCTCCTAGAAGACACCGATTTGTCTATATTTTTACTTTCTCTACTACATATAGTAAGTAGGGGAAGTATTGTATACCAACCAAAAATTCGATACCGAGATTTCATCGGAAATACATGTTTTGAGACCCCTGAATCCAAAAAGAAGCATAGTCGAATAAACACCAAATTTGGTATTTAGGTTCAGTATCTTCCAGAGACGCGACACGAAGGTTTTCAAGAAAATCCCCCAACCCAGATTACCCTTTACCCTTTTCGAAAATTTTAATTTTCTCAAAAATGGCTCTTACGATTTTGATTAAAATATCATATATTTAAGATATTTTCATGAAAAATGAAATGTATATCTCGAATTTACTGGGAATGTCTCCAAAAGTATTCTTCATTGTGAACGACTTTTGCATAACTGGTAAACCATAAGAGGTAGACAAAATTTTACTACACAAGAAATGTAGATCGCGTTAAAATACACAATTTATGTCATATACATTTGTTTTGTTTCAGTGAACCATTTTCGAGATATTACTTGTTATTCCCTTAAATTTTCCAATACTTGTACGTTTTCTCAAATGGGAATTCTTTATTCATTTTTTTTTTGTCCTGGTAATGCAAAGAGAATGGAATATTCCAGATAGCAACCAGCTCTTAAAATATTTGACTATAACTTAAAGCCTACCAATTCCCCTTGCATCTTCAAGAAAATTAGCAATACGATTAACATATCGATATCTCGATTAACATGAAGCATATGGAGAATAAGCGTTTGTAAAAAGACTTTGTACAAGAGTAGAGAAAGTTATGTGAGTGTAACACATCAGATTTTTTTATTTAAGAATCTGACTCAAAATGGGGGTGTCATAAAGACACATAATAGTAGAGAAAAACTCATAACTTGTTCTTCTTTCACCCCCAAGGACTTACAAGCCAATGCATGGAACAGCAGCCTGTCGAGGAGCAAGCAAACTTTGGATCAAAGTATATCCATGATGTGTTATCAGCGCAATGCCTGGTGTAGTGGTGAAGAAGAAGGAAATAACATGTAATTAAAGGGTTGAGAGCAAAATTCGCGGATTAAATTATCCAACCCAGCAAAGGAAAATCGCGAAAAAAATATTCGATCAGGTTGGTCGGTCCAGGTTTGAACCCGAACCGAACGCAACTCGGGCGCCACTTCGCTCTGTGAAAAATTATTAACAGAAAAGATGAATTAAAATACGTTGAAAAAGCCGAACATAAAAAAATGTATGATAGTTGTTCCTTTTTGAAATAAGTTTTAAATTCAATATAATTTAAATATGAATAGATGCAGTAAATATGAGTACATTTAAGAACCTCTAATACCACATACATGATTTCGAAGAATGTCAACTGCATGCTTTATAGCCAATGTATATTACAATGTTAGCCTGTATTACTTATTCATACAAACATACATACATGCGTACACAGGTTAAAATTAAATAAATTAAAAACAGGTTATAGCATCGGATGCGTTGCATTCACGAGACTTCAGTCACTGAAGTTTATTTATATGTAGCCTCTATAAATGACTCTTGCAAATGTCGTATAGGCATGTTGCCATGGAGCTCAGTCGGTTAGTCACGGAACGGAAACCGCAAGATCCGTGGTTAAAATCCCGGTATGGCATTGAGTTTTTCAGTCCTCTGATTCCAACCTTGTCCAACCTTGTCCTACACACGGCATGTATGGAACAACTATTAATTACCATACTCTTGCAGGAGCTTATTTTTCCATTTACTTCATGTTAATCGAGTTAAACATTTGCAGAAATAGTTTGTTTATACATTCTGTAGGTGGATACAGGAAGTTGAAACCATAGTCAAATATTTAAAAAGCAGTTTACTATGTAGTGGCTTTGAAAGTCCATACTTAGTCTTTGCATTACATCGCGAGAAACAACTGTATAACGTCAGCACTTTAAAACTATTGAAACATTAACACCAATAACAGTGATTATATTGGAAAATCGTGTATTTAAGTTCGGCATGTTCCAAGGATGCAACACAAAGATTTTCAAGAAAATACCCACTCCCCATTCTATACTATGCTTTATATACAGAACTTGTTCGTTATTTTTTTATTAAAATATATATCTTTTTACGAATATATTGTGTAGTCCTCTTCATTCCAAATGAATTTTCTACTACAATTTTCTAACTAGATTCAAAGAGTTTCCGGAATGTCTTAATAACACAGAAACGAGTTACCTAAAAGCAATTTACACAACATTTTCTTCAAAATACTTCCCTTCGTCAGTGACACATTTCTGCCAGCGCGTGTAAAGAGAACGGAAGCCATTTACAGACAACTGTCGCTAATCCAGTAATTTCTTCAGCGTTAGAAAATCTTCGCCCCTTTAAATGAGATTTCAGGGTTTTTTTCTTCATTGCTGCTTCACCATAAGCTTCTTCTGGAATTATCAATGTCTCCGAGAGAGACTTGTGTGATAAAACACAAAAGTTTGTTTGAACGCTGCCTGTTGCCAACATTATGAAATACGATAAACGAGAGGGCACAAGCAACAAAAGTTAGTTGCCACGCAAAAACAACAATCTTTATTATTATGAAAATTCCAAAGATGAGTAGTTATGGACGTTACCAACACTTAATTAAAAAATCCTTAATTTTCGAATACATTAAAAAGAAAATAAACAATTCCGGAAACTTTTTGAATCCAGGATTATAACTGGTAAAGCGTAAGATATAGGCAAAATGTGTCAATTTATGATTAAATTATACTCTTGAAAAAAGACGTGTCTTTGTGGTTTCTGATTTTATATTTATTTTACTTTCTCTACTACGCACAGTAAGTAGTGTAAGTATTGTATTCTACCCAAAAATTCCATAACGAGATTTCACCGGAAATGCAAGTTTTGAGACCCCTCAATCCAAAAAATCTGATGCGTTACACTCACATGACTTTCTCTACTCTTGTACAAACTATTTTTACAAACGATTGTTCTCCATAAGCTTCATGTTAATCGAGATATCGAGATGTTAATCTCATTGCTAATTTTCTTGTAGGTGCAAGGGGAATTGGTAGGCTTTAAGTGATAGTCAAATATTTTAAGAGCTGGTTGCTATGTGGAGTATTCCATTCTCTTTGCATGACCAGGACAAAAAAAATGAATAACGAATTTACATTTGAGAAAAAGTATAAGTATTGGAAAATTTAAGAGAATAACAAGCAATATCTCGAAAATGGTTCACTCAACAAAAAATGTATATGATATAAATTATGTATTTTCACACGATCTACATTTTTTGTGTAGTAAACGTTTGTCTATCTCTTATGGTATACCAGTAATGCAAAAGTCGTTCACAATGAGGAATACTTTTAGAGAAATTCCCAGAAAATTCAAGACATACATTTCATTTGTCATGAAAATATCTTAAACATATGATATTTTAATTAAAATCGTTAGAGCCAATTTAGAGAAAATTAAAATTTTCGAAATATGTTCCATGTAAAGGGTAATCTGGGGTGGGGGGATTTTCTTGAAAACCTTCGTGTCGCATCTCTGGAAGATACTGAACCTAGATATCAAGTTTGGTGTTTATTCGACTGTTCGTTTCTCAGTTATGCTGTTCACAGACACACACACGGACATGTTTCCAAAAATGCTTTTTTTGGATTCAGGGGGTCTCAAAACATATATTTCCTGTGAAATCTCGTGTCGAATTTTTGGGTGGAATACAATACTTCCCCTACTTACTATACGTAGTAGAGAAAGTAAAAAAGAATTTTTGGAAACATGTCCGTGTGTGTGTCTGTGAACAGCATAACTCAGAAACGAACAGTCGGATAAACACCAAACTTGGTATTTAGGTTCAGTATCTTCCAGAGATGCGACACGAAGGTTTTCAAGAAAATCCACCCACCCCAGATTACCCTTTATATGCAACTTTTACGAAAATTTTAATTCTCTCAAAAATGGCTCTAACGATTTTGATTAAAATATCATATGTTTAAGATATTTTTATGACAAATAAAATGTATATCTTGAATTTCCTGGGAAAGTCTCCAAAAGTATTCTTCATTGTGAGCGACTTTTGCATAACTGGTAAACCATAAGAGAAGGACAAAATTTTACTCACAAAAAATGTAGATCGCGTTAAAATACACAATTTATGCCATATACATTTTTTTTTGTTGAGTGAACCATTTTCGAGATATTGCTTGCTATTCCCTTAAATTTTCCGATACTTATTTTCTCAAATGGGAATTCGTTATTCATTTTTTTGTCTTGGATATGCAAAGAGTATTAATCTGTGGCAAAGAGAATGGTGCTGCACATAGCAACCAGCTATTAAGAGATATGTATATGCTTAAAGCCTACTTATTTCTATATTGTCCTTGCAAATACAAAAAGGGGAACATAGTAGGCCTTAAGCGATAGTCAAATATTTTTAGAACTGGTCGATATGTGTAAAATGTAATTCTCTTTGCATGTCAAAAGATCGTTTCTGCAAATGTTTATCTCGATTAATATGAAATAGATTGAGAATAAGAGTTTGTAAAAATAGTTTTACAAGAGTAGAGAAAGTCATGTGCGTGTAACACATCAGAATTTTTTTTATTTGCATTCCTTTAGGACTTATTGCTAATGGTAATGGCGTTAACTCGTGTAAATCTAGTCGTTGGGTTTCCTGCACTTTTGGTTTTTAATCATTAGATCATAGACACTCATTCATATTTCAGACCCTGGGGAGGATAGGGAATAAACTTGGCTAGAGAAATAGTCTCACCCTCAGCCGGGAATCGAACCCGGGACCCCCCTGCACAACAGGCAGGTGCTCTATCGACTGAGCTACGGGGCAAGCCTATTAGTTTATTTTGAGGTTAACTGTTTTCTTATTGCCACTCTTGGTTAGTATGTATGCCGTGATCTGACAGTTAATATAATGGTGATGTGACTTTAAACAACACAATTAAGAAAGTAGTTATTATTTATATAATCTGTTATTATTTATTCATAGAATAATATTAATCTAACCTGAGGTTACGAGTTTCATCTGATAAATTCGTGACTGCTCTTGGATCTATTTATGATTATAAACTTTAGAAAACTCATTTCTAGTCGCATAAATTAACGGAAATAAGGCAATTTTGGCTTCAAAACATTTCTACCGTTCGAACCCGCCATTTGCATTTATACCATTGCTGCAGAATGGCAAAGGGTAAGCCAGCATAATTTAGGTGCTTGGGTACAATAAATTGTAGCAGCAGTGGCCCAGCAATAAACTTGTGGGGGCGACACTGCTGCCCTCTGCATAAATCTCGCCACAATGAGATGGCTTCACTTCACACGGTTTGTTTCCTTCTCGCTACATCCGGGGGTTCACCGCGCCGTTCCTAAGCTTTCTGTGCGGTTTGTAATGGCCTTGTGTGCGACTCCCAGCATATCTACACTTAACAAGCAAAATTAATGGGCATAGCCAAATTCTCTAGTTTGTTATTGGATGAAAACTGGGTACACGATAACTTTAACGCAAGGTTAATTTGGTGGGATTAACTTGGATAATATATTTTCTTCTTTAAACTACTAACGTTATTTGCAAACGAAATTATCATTATCGTCGTTAAATCACTTTTGTTTTTGTTTATCGATTAGGTCTCTAGAACCATTCTACATGCTATGGATTACCTCCAGAACTTCCTAACTGTACCCACATGTTTTCCTTTTATATGTAGCACAAAATCAGTTTGGGTTATCTGTATTATTTCATTCTGTTTATGTATTAGATGGTCTCATAAGTAAGGTCGGTTTTATAATTGGGTTTATATCGTACCTATATATGATTTTATTAATTTCTCTACTACGTATAGTAAGTTTTGAGGCATCCTGAATTAAAAAAAAGGTATTTTTGGAAACATGTGCGTGTGTGTGTCTGTCTGTGTGTGTGTGTTTGTGTACAGCATAACTCAGAAACGAACAGTCGGATAAACACCAAACCTGTAATTTCGGTTAAGTATATTCCAGAGATGCGACACAAAGGTTTTCAAGAAAATCCTCCCATCCTAGACTACCCTTTACATGGAAACTTTTCGAAAATTTTAATTTCCCCAAAAATGGAACTAAGGATTTTTATAAATTTCATATGTTTAAGATATTTTCATGACAAATGAAATGTATATCTCGAATTTTCTGGGAATGTCTCCAAAAGTATTCTTCATTGTGAACTACTTTTGCATAACTGGTAAACCATAAGAGATAGACAAAATTTTACTTCACAAAAAATGTAGATCGCGTTAAAATACACAGTTTATGTCATATACATTTTTGTTGTTATTCCCTTAAATTTTCCAATATTTATACCTTTTCTCAAATGGGAATTAGTTATTCATTTTTTTTGTCCTGGTAACGCAAAGGAAATGGCTCAACATGGCAATCATCTCTTAAAATATTTCACTATTGCTTAAAACTTACCAGTTCCCCTTGTATCTACAAGGAAATTAGCAATAACATTGACATCTCGATATCTCGATTAACATGAAGCATATGGAGAATAAGCGTTAGTAAAAATAGTTTGTACAAGAGTAGAGAAAGTCATGTGAGTGTAACACATCAGATTTTTTTATCAATACTATTTATAGGGTGCTATGGTTATTGTTCCGTATTGTTAACATGATACCAACATGCAGCAACTGGTAATACAAGATTTTAAACTGCAGGCAACAACGTTTAAGGTTAGAGTCCTTCTGAAGCACTACTGGAAGCGAGATTATAAAGCTACTGCCGCGGATCGAAGAATATGCGAAGTCGAAGGTGTCGTTAGTGAGCGAGTGGTACAACAATAGTTCCAGTGTTTCAATAATGGAGATGAAAACATTAAAGATTTACACCGTTCTCGAAGATCCAAGTTATGGAATATTGAGAATACACGCAGAGTTTTGGAAGAAAATCCACAGACAAGCACTCGGAGGTTGTTAGAAGAACTTGGTGCTTCAAAAGATGTCATACATCGCCATATTAAGACATTTAAAAAATCGTTCAGAAGCTGTAGATGTGTACCACATGAATTGACATCTGATCAAGCTCAACATAGAGTAGATATCTGTCGTCAGCTTATCGCTAATCTCTGGGATGATAGATTTATCAGGAGAATTGTCACATGTGATAAAAAGAGGGTATATTATGCAACCCTGACACCTCGAAACTGTGGCTCGATACCAGTCAGCCTGTAAACATTGTCGTTAAAAAAAGCTGTTCGGCCCAAAATAATGATATGTGTTGCGGTAGTGTTCGTGTGTGTGTATGTAATAATAAAGTTTATATGTAATGAATTTTGATTTTATATTAATTATGGTTTTATTTAGTTTATTCCACGGCTGTGTCAGTTATATCTGCTACAGCAAGCATCTCCTAACAAGGGTGGTACGGCTGCAGAATAGCTTCACACACTTTGCACAAATTATAGTTTTAAATTCTTACCTCTTTATTACGTCTTTAAGCCAGTTGAACAATATATATCAAATAACAAATTACTGAATTATTTACATATGGAGCTGTAAGATATTAAGTTCTATATGTGTACCAACGAACTGCAGTTTACAGAGAATTTCTCAAGTTCTTTATTCGCATTAAAAAATTATAAATCATACAAATTTATATCTCTACGAATATTAAATGAAATGTATTTTACGGTTGTCGTAATTATCTGTACCTAACTACATTTTTAAAGGTCAAAATTTACCTTCGCACTGCACTAATATTTCACATCTGCACACTCTGAGCTTTATCTACTGAACTGACTTGGCTTGGGTACGCTACCTCTTAAATTTTAAATTTAATGTTTCTATTTTCTGATTGGCTAAACCTGCCCTAGCAGAACACTTTTAGTTTGATTTCGATTGGCTTTTTGCACCCACGTGACTATTTACAAAGTTTTTGACGTTACATGAGTATTTTTCCATCGACTGTTGGTAGCCTCCTTAACTTTCTAAGTTATTGTTCTGCCAAGGTAGTCATTGTTAGCCATCCTCTGCTTTCCACCTTATGACAGTTTGCTACAAAAAAACAGCTTGCTTTTATCCTCACAGCTCCACATTGACATAATATTTTACACATATATATACAGGTCGTCCTCCGTGGACTAGTGGTACCGTGCTAGCCTCTAGTTCCCAAGGTCGCGGGGTCAAACCCGGCGGAGGGCGATGGATTTTTTCGGGCGTAAAAATCCTTAGCACGGAAGGGAAGTAAAGCCGGTGGTCCCGTGTAGTAGATTTACGGCACCTCAAACCTGATAAAGGGGCCTCTGAGCAAAATTACAGGTCTTTCACGCGCAATATAGAATGGGACGCTAAGGACCATAGTAGTTAAAGAGCGTCTATAAATAAAACTCAATTTTTCACATATATACAATCAATAAACATAATACAATAACTGTAATATACACTTTATATCAATTACTGATTGCTTATAGGCGGGCTATTATTCTATGTTATACAATTAGATTGATATCAGTTAAGGGATAAAAAATACTGCTTCAGTGTCTAGTGGAATTTTGGAGGTGTGATTCAATGGGAGTTTGTTCCAAATGGACATGCAATCGATGAGGATCTTTACTCTCAACAACTGGCAAGAGTTCATCAAGGTTTTGAAGCAGAAGTACCCGGCATTAGTATGTAGAAACAGACTTCTCTTGCAGCAGGACAATGCTAGACCTTAAACAGCTCAAAGAACAATGGACCAAATTCAGGAATTGAAAGGAATCGAACTGCCACCACATCCAGTATATAGCCCTGATCTTGCGCCATTCAGATTAACATCTGTTTAGATCCATGACCCATTTCCTACGTGGAGGAAATTTTGAAAACATTGAACCAGTTGAAACGAATTCTTCGCATCAAAAGCCAGAAACCAATCCTCGCTGAAAGGTTGCTCAGGGCTGCAGAATCTAATGGCCTTTACTTTGAAGATTAGAATCATTTCCTGTAATAGCACATTTGAAATAAAGTTTTGCTTAAAAACCGACATTACTTAAGAGATATCAGCTATATATTTCCAACTACCTATGAGCCGCCTCTGTGGTGTAGAGGTAGCATGTCTGCATTACATTCAGGAGGTATCGAGTTCGAATCTCGGTTAGGGTGAGTTACCTGGTTAAGGTTTTTTCCGGGATTTTCCTTGATCCTGAAAAGACAAATGTCGGGTAACTCTAAGCTCTAGGGATCCCGGGCCTATTTGAGTATCATAAACATTTCGTTCATTCACCGTCGATATGAACCATCGGGTTAAAAGACGTTAATATATAACTAAAGCGAGCAAGAAACATGGCATCCTGATGGCTAAACGGTCCTTGACGACCGAAAGGTATATAATCTTCTATTTTTCTTTCTCTACAACTTCCTAGTAGGTTTAGGAAGTATTGCATTCCAAATATTTCATATCGATATTTCACGGAAATATATGTTTTGATACTCTCTAAATCAAGAAAAGCATTTTCCTTATAAAAAGCTATGTATATCTGTGTGCTTACATGTATCGTCTGTCTGTAAACAGTCCTTCGTGGACTAGTGGTACCCAGGTCGCAGGTCGCAGGTTCAAACCCGGCGAAGGGCGATGGATTTTTTCGGGCGTAAAAATCCTTAGCATGGCTTCTTTCGGAACGGAAGTAAAGCCGGTGGTCCCGTGTCGTAGATTTACAGCACGTAAAAGAACCTCAAGCCTGATAAAGAGGCCTCTGAGCAAAATTACCGATCTTTAACGTCCAATATAGAATGGGACGCTGAAGACCGTAGTAGTTAAAGAGCGTCCATAAATAAAACTCAATTTAATTTTGTCTGTAAACAGCACATCTCAAAACCGAAAAGTCGGTTAAATACGAAACGTGGTGCTTAACTTCAATATCTTCCAAGGATGTGACACGAAGATTTTCAAGAAAATCCCTCCGCCCCACACTTCCCTTTACATGGAACATTTTTGCATTTTTTTTATTTTCTCAAAAACAGGAATAACGACTTTGATTACAATACAATGTATTTAAATATTTGCATGATAAATGAAATTTATATCTTGAAGAGCTCTTCATTCTGAATGACTTTTGTATAATTGTTAAACCGCAAGAGTAAGAGAAAATCTTAATTACTCCAAAAGTATAGACCTCGTTAAATCACACAATTTAAGCGCTTGAATTTTTTCAAGTGATAGATAAGTCGCTATTCATTTTTCTCTTGGTCTTGTAAGGAGCATGAAATTCAAAACCCATTCATAGCAATCCGCTTTTTAATACTTCTTATACTTACAAAGAAATTAGTAAATGTGTAATTATCATTTAGATAAAAGAATAACGTAAGAATAGTTTGTAGAAAAGAGAGTAGAGAAATTCATGCGAATGCAACTAGTATTTTAATACATTTCCTTTATTTATCCTCTCTTTTACAGCCTTTCATTGACGTCATAAATTTAATATTTTCTATATTCCTTTATTGTTAGTAGATCTCTGATACTAAGGGAGGGGTAAAGCGACTGTCGCTTGACAGATGCCTGAATAGGTACACAGAACGAAAACAAAATCTTCGGCAGATTTTGTATGGTTTTCTGGAGATTTTTGACGCGTGTCCACCTTATTTATCGCAGAGCATGGTGGCTTGGTAACACAGCAATAAGGGGGAAAAGAGGGGAGGTTGATGCATTTGCTTCTTCTGGTGTTATTGAAACCAAAACATGTTTATTGTCCCAGAACCAGTCATACCGTATACTAGCGAAATTATTCGTGGACGTATCGTGGGTATGTGGGAGACTGGTCGCACTGTTACAGCAACTGCAATAGCAGTGCATAAAATATTTTTTTAAATAAATTACTGGATAAAAATATTCCAGGAAGGTAGGGAAGACGGTCTACATACTCGTCGGAAAGTGGCCACTCCCGGCAAAATATCCCCAGGTGATCATATTCGTTTACTAAAGGCAAATTACTCTTTTGTTATAATTGACTGATCATGTTTAGAAACTAGAGATAAATATGTATATGGTTTACCGAATATGACATACATATTATGGGAATAAAATTGGGTTGTATTATTGTCTATAATCCTGTTGTATTCCTACGATCAGCAATATGTTAATAAAGGTATATTAACCAATTATAGTCTGAATTAGAGGGAAAACATGCTGATTTATTTATTATTTAGTTAGATTTGCTTCAACAAACATTGATATAACTATGAGTATACAGTTTTGTTTATTTTTTGCTATAAAGTGCTGCCTTGCTATGTATTTAATGAATGCCATTCTCAAGCTTTAATTTGCACCCCCTGAAATTTTTCTCACACTACACAATCTACATTTCGCTAACCTGGGCGCTTATCAAGTTTTCCCCTTAGTTTTTACCCCTTCAAACGTGCCCTGCACTAGCCGATAAGGTACGGGCTACCAATCACGATAAGAGGTCTGTATGATAAACTGAATGCATTCACTCTACCTCCTCTTTTAGCCAATACGTCGAGAGCGTTAACGTATATTTCGTTTCTACGCCATTTGGTAACCTTTGATGTGGTTATTGGTGTAACTATTTAGCAGAAGGTGTGGCGCCCCTTGCACCGTGGCCTAAAGTAACCAATGAAATGGGTATGCTTCGCAAGGCCACATACAACGATAAATAATGTGACAAAGACGCGAGATGCAGTGAGATTTTCTTTGGCGCTCTTTGTACATGTGTAGTGATTATATGACGCATGTGTGCCTGCTAGATTTTTTACTTTCTCTACTACGTATAGTAAGTAGGGGAAGTATTGTATTCCACCCAAAAATTCTATACCGAGATTTCACCGGAAATACATGTCTTGAGACCCCCTGAATCCAAAAAAAGCATTTTTGGAAACATGTCCGTGTGTGTGTCTGTGAACAGCAAAACTCAGAAACGAACAGTCAGATAAACACCAAACTTGGTATTTAGGTTCAGCATCTTCCAGAGATGCGACACAAAGGTCTTCAAGAACATCCTCTCACACCAGATTACCCTTTACATGGAACATTTTTCGAAAATTTTAATTTTCTCAAAAATGGCTCTAACGATTTTGATTAAAATATCATATATTCAAGATATTTTCATGACAAATAAAATGTATATCTTGAATTTTCTGGTAATGTCTCCAAAAGTATTCTTCATTGTGAACGACTTTTGCATAACTGGTAAACCATAAGAGATAGACAAACTTTTACTACACAAAAAATGTAGATCGCGTTAAAATACACAATTTATGTCAGACACATTTTTTTGTTGGGTGAACCATTTTCGAGATATTGCTTGTTATTCCCTTAAATTTTCCAATACTTATACTTTTTCTCAAATTCGTTATTCATTTTTTTGTCCTGGTAATGCAAAGAGATGGAATACTCCACATAGCAACCACCTCTTAAAATATTTGACTATCGCTTAAAGCCTACCATATTCCCCTTGCATCTACAAGAAAATTAGCAATAAGATTAACATCTCGATATCTTGATTAACATGAAGCATATGGAGAATAAGCGTTTGTAAAAATATTTTGTACAGGAGTAGAGAAAGTCATGTGAGTGTAACACATCAGACTTTTTTAACGAAACTGTTGCATTGCGGAACTAAAATTTTGTATAAAAGAGTTATTTTAAAAAGTTGAAATGTAATTGGTATCTATTTAGTAAGCGCAGAATGTTTCCTAAATGTCAGTATTAATAAGTGCTTTAAATGACATTACATTATTTCCACCAAAAACAAACATAGTTTGAGCATTATAGTGGTTTATTACTAAATAGAACAATGTTTAACGCACGTTCTTACTATATGTATCACCACAGGCGGTGACACTGATGATAAATGAATGAAATTATTTTGGGAAAGGATATATGGGAACGAAAAGCTACACGGGAGTACCTCTCCGGCATTTGACAGTTATGAGGACTGAGAAAAACCTGGGAAAGAACTCCAATCAAGAAGAACACTCCTGACGTTATTTGACCCTTCACGGGTCCGTGTCTTAACGGCCTCGGCTACCCGTGTCGGGGTTTATCATTGCGAAAGTATTTTCATCTAGTCAGTGTGTCTGTTAATATTGTGTTAAGTTTTCTTTCCTCTCCCTTTCATCTTCCTACGCTTCACAACTGTAACAGGAATATGTAGCGAAGAAAATTGTATCAAATATGACTATAGCCCATCTGATTGACATATAAATGACATCAGTATACCTTAACGTTGTCATATTGCTACTCCGTGCAACAAGCCGACCTCGATTACCTCGTTAAAAGAGGAAATGGAATTACGTTATTATTTTTGACATCTCCGTTTTGGATTACGAACATGATTACATTGTAACAGCATTATATAAGAAAAATGCGTATAGCATTCAAAGCTATACGCCTGCGATTTATGGCGATTTGAGATAATTTAAAGCATTATCTCTCATGAAATAGCAGTAATGTCAAGCTACGTGCATAGGATGATTCTGCAGTTCTGCTTATTTGCCAAATTGAACAATTTTTCATAATCCTTCATAGTTAGCCTACAAGGTGATGTTATGTTGTCAAATAACTCGCTTTTATACTTATTTTTATTATAGTTAAAAACATTACACATTAAAAAATTTGATGTGTTACACTTACATGACTTTCTCTACTCTTGTACAAACTATTTTTACAAACGCTTATTCTCCATCTGCTTAATGTTAATCGAGATGTTAATCTTATTGCTAATTTTCTTGTAGGTGCAAGAGGAATATGGTAGGCTTTAAGCGATAGTCAGATATTTTAAGAGCTGGTTGCCATGTGGCGTATTCCATTCTCTTTGCATGTACAGGACATAAAAAAATGAATAACGAATTTGAGAAAAACTATAAGTATTGGACAATTTAAGGGAATAACAAGCAATATCTCGAAAATGATTCACCCAACAACAAAAATGTATATGACATAAATTGTGTGTTTCAACGCGATCTACAATTTTGTGTAGTAAAACTTTGTCGTTCACAATGAAGAATACTTTTGGAGACATTCCCAGAAAATTCGAGATATACATTTCATTTGTCATGAAAATATCTTAAACATATGATATTTTAATCAAAATCGTTAGAGCCATGTTTCGAAAAATGTTCCATGTAGAGGGTAATCTGGGGTGGGGGATTTTCTTGAAAACCTTCGTGTCGCATCTCTGGAAAATACTGAACCTAAATACCAAGTTTGGTGTTTATCCGACTGTTCGTTTCTGAGTTATGCTTTTCACAGACACACACACACACACAGTAACACACACAGACACACACACACACGGACATGTTTCCAAAAATGCTTTTTTTGAATTCAAGGTGTCTCAAAACATGTATTTCTGGTGAAATCTCGGTATCGAATTTTTGGGTGGAATGCAATACTTCCCCTACTTACTTATACGTAGTAGAGAAAGTAAAAATTAACTAAACGTTTACACCTGCTTAATTTGCTGTTTATTCCTGTTTGTGGGCTTAATTTTCCCAAAATACTAGCAACTTCAATTGCAACACAGTTTCTACAAAACATGTATTTGAAGCAGGATTAAAAATGAATGTCTCTTAAAGTTAAAGGTATTTTCCATAAAAATTGTTTTGAATACTTGAAACAACGATGAAAAAAATTAAGAATACTTTGTATTCTTGCCCATTTTTTGAAGTATTGCATTCCACCCAAAAATTCGTCTGTATGTCTGTGAACACACAGGCATACAGACGAAAAAAACGAAAAATCGTATAAATACCAAACTTGGTACTTAGGTTCAGTATCTTTAAAAGATGCGACACGAAGATTTTCAAGAAAATCTCCCCACTCCAGACTACCCTTTACATGGAACGTTTTTCGAAAATTTTGATTTTCTCTAAAATGCCTCTAAAGATTTTTTATTAAAATATCATATATTTAAGATATTTCTTGAATTTTCTGGGAATGTCTCCAAAAGTATTCTTCATTGTGAACAACTTTTGCATAACTGGTAAACCATAAGAGATAGACAAACTTTTACTACACAAAAAATGTAGATCGCGTTAAAATACACAATTTATGTCATATGCTTTTTTTTGGTGTGTGAACCATTTTCGAGATATTACTTGTTATTCCCTTAAATTTTCCAATGCTTACACTTTTTCTCAAATTTCATTTTTTTCATGTCCTGGATATGCAAAGAGAATGGAATACTCCACATAGCAACCAGCTCTTAAAATATTTGACTATCGCTTAAAGCCTAGCAATTTCCCTTGTATTTACAAGAAAATTAGCAATAAGATTAACATTTCGATTAACATGAAGCATATGGAGAATAAGCGTTTGTAAAAATAGTTTGTACAAGAGTAGAGAAAGTCATGTGAGTGTAACACATCAGATTTGTGGTTTGGTATTAGTTTTGGTTATTACATTAAATTCACATACATTCACACTATCATTCATACTTCCAGACTCCAGGGAGGATGGAGATTAATCTAGGATAAAGAATAATTCCCCAACCGGGAATCGAATCCGCAACCCTGGATTTGGAGATTAGCACCCTAACCACTAAAGCACAGAGGCAGTTCCGCTTGAATTGTTGCAGTATGTTTGCATAGTAGTATCATAGAATCAGTAAAATGTGCAATTCTGACTCAAACAGTGATGAAGATATAATAAATGTTCGTCGTCCAAGAAATTTTAGATGAAGAATAAGCTAAAATTGGACCACTGCCCTAGTCCTCAGGTTTGGCCATGTCACAGCCCGTACATAAGCGAAATCTATATCACTTCAAATGAAGCTATCCAAACTTCCCTTTTTGTTTCTTTGGTTGCTGTACGAGAAAACCCTTCAAAAGGTTCAGTTTTTAATTCGAGTATCTTCCGAAGAAAAGATTGCTTTTTCAAACAACTTCAACTCCGTTTTACCATTTTTATTAAAACCTAAAAGCTTTTCAACAAAAACTATAACCAAGATGTCTAGCACGTGATGAAAGAGAAACAAATGGAAAACTAATACTAATAGATATTAGCTAATATTATTATTGAGTTTTATGAAACAGGCCTCTGGTTTAAGTATCAGCCTCCTGGAACTATATTATAAGGAAACATTTTAGCTGCCCATGTCAGTACAGTTTACTTTCTCTATCGCTTAGCTATGGTAAAAGTATATATCACAAAGAGGTCCCCAGAACCGCAGGCCAGTCGGCCCATTGTGCTTCCAACGTGCCCCTGCGAGGGTAGGATAAGGGGAGAGACCCGAAGAGCGACCAGATCCGGATGCCGACAGGCGCAAGTATAGACGGGGTCCCTAACGCTTCCAGATACAACATCCGACGCCGCACGGTACCAGCCCACAAGCCACCAACCTCCAGGGTCCTCTGGAGCGGAGTCTCACGCTGAGGAAAGACCTAACTGAGCACAGCGACGCCAGGGAAGAAACCGTCGCCTGGTCCTACAACCTGAAACAGATAACAAGGAAGATGATGGGTGCAGGAAATGAGAGGAAGGAGAGTCGTGGTAGAAGATGAACCACCTGGCAACCCCGGGAAACCACGAAAAATCCATGGGCCAGAGTGGAAGGTCGCCGGGGTTGGATTCCGGGACCTCCCGAACGCGGGCCACAGACACAACCGCCTGAGCCATTCCGCTCGGTGCTTAGCTTTGGTAGAAAGAGGAAGTATTACAATCCACCCAAGAATATGTTTTGAGCACACAAAAATATGCGGTTCGCATGCCGAGCGCGCGCGTGCGAACTGAAAACAAACTTGAATAAATACCAAAATTGGTATGTAAGTCCAGAACCTATCAAGGATGCGACACGAAGATTTTCACCACTCCAAAATAACTTCACAAGGAAAATGTCCTCTGTGGTCTAGGCTCGCCATGCTAGCCTCTATTTCGCGGCTTGATCGTCCATAAATAAAACTCAATTTTTTTTTCACAGGGAAAGTATTTCGCTTTTGTTTTCATTTTCTCAGAAGCATTAACAATTTTCCAATAGAATCAAACCTGTCCAACACACGGCTTGTGTGGAAGAACAACTAATTCCAATTTTCCAATACCTTATAATACTTGAAGTTCTAAGTCATTATTCATTTGTTACCGATACAGGGGTCGAGCTCGTTTAATGCAGGACTCATCAGCGGGAGATCCGCGGTTCAAACCCCGCCAGTACCGTCCTCCCTGACAGGTTTATTCCAGATTCCCTATGTCCTCGTAATGTTCAAACCGATTTTTTTCATGTATCATCTGCGTCCACCGCATCTAGTGTCGTATGTAGTAAGAAGAACGGACGTTAAATACTCAAAAAGTATTTGTTTCTCATATGTTATGCAAAGAAATTGTAATAACGTTCCTTAAAGCACCATAGATCATCAGAGGCAATAAATGAAGCGAATATGATCAATGAATGTTCAAATGTGTCCGAGGTACAAAAAGCTGAGCGTTACAAGGTGCTTCTCTTTTCATGATAAAGAGGAAACATAAAAAAGCATCTCTCCAGCTTCGAATTACCAAGCATACATGCTACTCGTTACACTACTGATCTACATAATTATTTTATTCATTTCAAAATAAAGATATTATTTTCCTATTAGAGGAAAGCCAACACCTTTCTCGGAACGCTTGGTCGGGCTATAAGTGGATTAAGCGTAGGTACGTATATTGTCAACAAACCAACTCAGTCCGGTAGCGTATATTGTCAACAACCTAACTCAGTCCCGTCGCATATAGTACGAAACCGTAATAATACTCTGAGCGTAGAGAAGTGTAAAGCGATATGGCATCCCTGTTCGAAAAATTGATATGTCACAGAGCACAAGCAGTTGGTTGTGAACGTGATATTTACATTCCTGGTAGCTCTTCACAAAAGCAAAAGTTATTACATATTTTGGCGTTTTTACAAATCTTTCATTTAATCAGAATTTATAATATTTTTATTATCTCGTAATACACCGATTTTCAACTATTTTGTCTGTGGAGTTTACAAAATTATTACATGCATTTAGTAGAGCAAATTTCTTTTATATAATATCTGATTTTGCTGTTAGTATCGGTTTTATTCAAACATGAAACTGCAATATCGTTTTGAAGTCACCATAGGTCTTTTAAAATGAACTAGATTGAGATTTATTTCCTACAGGACTGAGTTAGGTTGTTTATATTTTGGAAGACGGGACCGAGTTAGGTTGTTTACATTTTCGAAGGCAGCACCGAGTTTAAAAGTACAAAATGGGACCGAGTTGATTTCACCGATAAATCGTGTGCTTTAAGTAGATCCACATTTTTTTTAGTAAGATTTTGTCTATCTCTTGCAGTTTACGAATAATACATAATTTGAGCAGAATGAAGAGAACTTCATGTTATATTCACAGAAAATTCATTATAAGCCTATATTTTATTTGTTATTCAAATATCTTAACCGTGAGTTATTTTAATCAAATAGTTAGAACCATTTTTGAGAAAACAAAAACTATCAGAAAGTTTTTCATACAAAGGATAGTTTTGGGTGGGGAGACTTTCTTGAAAATCTTCGTCCCATGTTTGGAAGACAGTGAACGTAGATACCAAGTTTGGTATTTAGCGACTTTTCGTTTTGAGTTATGCTGTCCACAGAAACACACAGATACACGGACATTTTCCAAATTTTTTTTTTTTTTTACTTTCTCTACTACGTATAGTAAGTAGGGGAAGTTTTGCATTCCACCCAAAAATTCGATATCGAGGTTTCACCGGAAATACTTTTTTGAGACCCCCTGAATCAAAAGAAAGCATTTTTAGAAAAAGGTCCTGTGTGTCTGTGTGGATGTGTGTCTGTGTCTGTGAACAGCATAACTCAAAAACAAAAAGTCGGATAAATACCAAACTTGGTATTTAGGCTCAATATATTTTAAAGACGCGGAAATTTCCAAGAAAATTCCCCCACACCAGACTACCCTTTACGTGGAACATTTTTCGAAAATTTTTATTTTCTTAAAAATGGCTCTAACAATTTCGATTAAAATATCGTATATTTAAGATACTTTCATAGCAAATGAATTTTCTGGGAATGCCCCCAAAAGTCATTTTCGTTGTGAATGTCTTTTGCATAACTGGTAAACCGTAAGAGATACGCAAAGTTTTACTGCACAAAAAGTGTATATCTCATTAAAACACACAATTTGTGCCACTTTCAAGATATTCCTTGTTATTTATTTGAATTTTCCAATAATACTTTTCTCAAATGGGAATTTGTTATTTGTTTTTATATGTCCTGGACATGCAAAGAGAACGAAGTGCTCCACATAACAACCAGCTCTTAAAAGATTTGAAAGATGGCTATCTTGTGGCTAAGAAAATTAGCAATAAGATAGTTTCTGCAAATGTTTATCTCGATTAGCATGAAGTAGATGGATAATAAGCGTTTGTAAAAATAATTTGTACAACAGTAGAGAAAGTCAAGTGAGTGCAACACATCAGATTTTTTTATTCATGGAGTCTAAAAACGTGTATTTCTGGTGTAATCTCTATGTCAAATTTTTGGGGAGAATAATAGTGTCTGTACTTACAATTGCAAAGGAAGTAAAAAGAGTTGAAAGCTACATAAAATAATATTTATATAAAATATGTATTGATTTGTTTCTGCTTCACATTGACTCGTTGCTGGATTTAATTCTTCTTCAATTGTTATAATATTATTTTTGGATTAAATATCAGTATTATTTATAATTTATGATATATTAATCTATTCTTTGGTCAAGTTGTATTAAAACAGAATATAGATTGTGTGCACCAAAATATTCTCTTTAATCGATTTAATTGAATTTAATCAAATTCTTTTTGAAAGGTTTCGATTCTTTTCAGAAAGACAAGATACAAAGCAAGTATTACATAAAGGCAAACAAAAATCAAAATATATTTTATTACTTTACATCTTCCCTGGGGATGTCGATATTCGCAAACAGCAAAAGTGGATAGCAGATGATGAAGAATCTGTGGAGGGTAGAAACGTAATTCTTGCTGTGAAGCAGGACAGGAACACAGGACAGTAAACATTCCAGTGGCTTGTAGTTTGTGGCGTACATAAAAGGGATATGTGGGGAGGAAGCTGCAGTGCGGCTGTGTTGTCAACTCACCCTGAATTGATAGCCCCACCCCTTTCATTACGAGAACCTCCCTCGCAATGTAACAATCGACCAATACACACCACATAAAGACATTTGTGGCGATTAACATGCCCATGGTGACCAGCGGAACTGTCCCTCAACGTATCACAGTCACGATACGTTTGCGGTCTTCCCCAAAGCTTTTTACCAGCTCAGAGAATTTTCATTTCTTTCCAAATTATCGCAAAGAATTGTGGTTTCGATTGTCGGGCAACGGAGGAGGATTTGACACTTAAATGCACCGTCGCGTATTTTGCGCCTGGAAACCTCCAAGAGCAAGGGGTGAAGCGAAAACACAGAGGTTGGCCAGATCGGGAACAGGCAAGATAAGACCAGGCGGGATCCCTGACTCCTCCAGATATAGTACATCCTGATGGGGGATCCTCCATAGGCTCACCTCGGTCTCTCTGAGGGCCCGTCCCACACCGAAAGCTATAGCAGATAATTCCATAAAGTAAAATCTACCACCACACGCCTCGAACGCCGTCTATTCGCTCGCTCCTTCGAACCTGAAACGCTACAAGGAAATGAAATTACAGGAAATTAGGAACAGAAAAATTTGTGGTATTTTATAATCCACCTTCGGCATTCGCCTACCAACCAGGGAAACCCATGAGAATAATCTGATATATTACATTTACATTAGTATAGTCTACTCCAAGGCTTATGTCGCCCTCAGTAATGTAATGGTTACCATGCTAGCCTCTAGTTTCCGAGGTCGCAGGTTCAAACCCGGCGGAGGGCGATGGATTTGTTCAGGTGTAAAAATCCTTAGCATGGCATGCTTCCTTCGGAAGGGAAGTAAAGCCGGTAGTCTTGTGTCGTAGATTTACGGCACGTAAAAGAACCTCAAGCCTGATAAAGAGGCCTCTGAGCAAACTTACCGGTCTTTCACGCCCAATATAGAATGGGACGCTAAGGACCACAGCAGTTAAAGAGCGTCCATAAATAAAACTCAATTTAATTTCCAAGGCTTACAAACACTCGCCAAATCCGAAACTTATCGATAAACATCAAATACCTATAGTCAATACAGTTCGCATTCTTGGTGTACTCTTCGACCGCAAGCTCACCTGGATTCCTCATCTTAAACTCCTTAAAGCCAACTATGACCAACGACTCAATATACTGAAAGTATTATCAGCAAGATCATGGGGAGCCGAATTGAATGTGTTACTACGCACTTACAAAGCTACCATACAACCTAAACTGGACTACGGATCTATAGTTTACAATTCAACAAGTACCACAGCTCTTAAAATGCTAGATTCAGTCTTCGGCATTAAGAATTACTTTAGGAGCCTTTCACACCAGTCCCATAAGGAGCCCACAAATTGAAGCTAACGTACCTCCGCTGCAAATTAGAAGGAAAATCTCAAGCTTATCATACACAACACGTACTACAACGACATCATCATCCCCAGTCCACTTTTACATATTTCCCATCAACAACATCGAAAATGCACAGAATCAGCAAAATCCTCAGATCTTTTTTAAATTGTCTCTCGGCGTACCTCAAGAAATTTAACATTACTCTGCCTAATATGTTCCTTTGTTTTATATATTCAGATTATACATTGCGTTATCAAAATTATCCGGTCACCTGGATGAAAATGACGTACAAGTTCGTGGCGCCCTCCATCGGTGATGCTGGAAGTCAATATGGTGTTGGCCCACCCTTAGCCTTGATGACAGCGTTCACTCTCGCAGGCATACCTTCAATCAGGTGCTGGAAGGTTTCTTGGGGAATGGCAGCCCATTCTTCACGGAGTGCGGAACTGAGGAGAGGTATCGATGTAGGTCGGTGAGGCCTGGCACGAAGTCGGCGTTCCAAAACATCCCAAAGGTGTTCTATAGGATTCAAGTGAGGACTCTGTGCAGGCTAGTCCATTACAGGGATGTTATTGTCGTGTAACCACTCCGCCACAGCCCGTGCAGTATGAACAGGTGCTCGATCGTGTTGAAAGATGCAATCGCCATCCCCGAATTACTCTTCAACAGTGGGAAGCAAGAAGGTGCTTAAAATATCAATGTAGGTCTGCGCTGTGATCGTGCCCCCTCCAGGAAAAACACGACCACACCATTACACCACCACCTCCGAATTTCACTGTTGGCACTACACACGCTGGCAGATGACGTTCACCGGGCATTCGCCATACCCACACCCTGCCATCGGATCGCCACATTGTGTACCGTGATTCGTCACTCCACACAACGTTTTGCCACTGTTCAATTGTGTAATGTTGACGCTCCTTACACCAAGCGAGGCGTCGTTTGGCATTTTCCTGCGTGATGTGTGGCTTATGAGCATCCGCTCGACCATGGAATCCAAGGTTTCTCACCTCACGCCTAACTGTCATAGTACTTGGAGTGGATCCTGATGCAGTTTGGAATTCATGCGTGATGGTCTAGATAGATGTCTGCCTTTTACTCTTTACGATCCTCCTCAAATGTCGGCGGTCTCTTCCAGTCAACAGACGAGGTCGGCCTGTAAGCTTTTGTGCTTTACATGTCCCTTCACGTTTCCACTTCACTATCACATCAGAAACAGTGGACCTAGGGATGTTTAGGAGTGTAGAAATCTCGCGTACAGACTTCTGACACAAGTGACACCCAATCACCTGACCACGTTCAAAGTCCGTGAGTTCCACGGAGCGTCCCATTCTGTTGTTTCACGATGTCTAATGACTACTGAGGTCGAGGATAATGAGTACCAGGCAGTATGTGGCAGCACAATGCACCTAAGATGAAAAACGTATGTTTGTGGGGGTGTCCGGATACTTTTGATCACATAGTGTATATCATGGAGACTCACATGCCCCTTTATTGATACATCATTGGCTAGGCAAGGAAAATCTTCAACAGTGTTTCTTACAAACGTCTATTTAACGAATTGTGTACACTGTATTCAACACACTCTCATATCTTCACTGATGGATCCAGACTTGGTTATAATGGATGTGCAGCGATATTCCCTGATTACACCATACAATATAGTCTCCCCAACTATCCTTCTGTCTATTCTTGTGAATTGTTCACCATTCAACTCTCATTGGAACATATACTTACAAAAGATTACCTACATAATTACGTAATATTCTCCGACTCGTTGAGTGCCTTAACATCCCTTCAATAAACCTCAAACCCCCCTCCCAAATGTCGTTAAAGAACTTCAGAAATTGTACAACCAAATACTAATCTCAGGTAAATCAGTATCATTCGCCTGGATTCCGTCTCATGTCGGAATTTTGGGAAATGAATCAGCTCATCAGGCTGCCAAAGAAGCCACCAAACATCCCCCTCAGGACATCAAATTCCTACACACGGACTTCATCAACTTCATCAAAAGGACTTGACAAATATGGGAAGCCACTTCTAGAAGCAAGTTACACGATGTCTACATTTCAACCTCAAAGACCAAGTTGTATTAACTCGACTATATTGGACATGCTTCTATAACACACAAACATCTCCTCAACCGTGGCCCTCCTATGTCAACCTCTGCAGATCCAACCTCACAGTTCATCATTTCGTTACAGCTGCTGTCGCTATGTACAACACACCGAAACATGTGACATCCCCAACAGCCTACCAGACACCCCAAATTCAGCACAACAAAGAGCTTTAAAGTTTACGAAAGTGACAAAATTGTATAACAATGTGTAACACATTGAGTAACACTAGAGTATTTAATATTGTATGTGCTATTACTGTTTAAAATATTGTATTTTCATTGCAATCACGTACTGTATTCTAAAGTGATATGACTTAAAAGTTGAAGCAACAATAAAGAGTATATAATAACAATAAATTATTCTTACGAAGGTTCTTTTATCCACTTCTTTTTAATCGAGATAAATCTCTGCAGAAATAGCCACGTTACACATTTCGTTATAGTACAGGGAATAATAGTCATATGATTTAGACATGTACGCTTATATGCTGGCCTTAAAATTCCATACCCACTGTTTCCATGCAATTGCGAGAAATAACTGAAAATTGACGGTACTTGAAAAGAATGACAATTGAACAAAATTATATTTCAATACCATGCGAAAATGCCTCCACAGGCAGAGTGGATATGCTAAGCTTCTATGATGGCCGTGCGGCAGCAGCACCTGTCAAAAAGCGAAATTGGAATTACTGAGTCACGTCTTAGGTATAAGTCAAGACACATGCGTAGGTAATAACAGGCTGTAGATATTGGATTAACTGTGTCGAGTACCTTTCATTTACCTATATTATTACCTTTCAATAAAACCATCCTTGAGGTCGTTAATACACAATTTTTATATGACCTTATAGAATGTTCTGTAATGCTGCTTTTATAGCTGTTAATTCTCCATCATCTCCATTTTTATTGATGAGGGATCCATCTGTATATATTTGGAGCCATTTCTTTCTGGGAATCTTGCATTTTCCGTAGCTATTGCTATGGCTCTCATTTCATTTGGTATATTGATCTGTTTGTGTATTGAATATATCAATCATTCTGTTATTGTATACCAATATATTCTATTGGAATCGTTACCTCTGTTGCAATTATATTTGTTGTAATTATATTCTTGTATTTTAAGTATTTAATATTTGTTCTGAAGCTTATTTGAGTTTTTAAATTACTTACAGTGTCTGCTGTGTGGTACCACTTATATCTGTTTCCAATGACTTGCAGTTTTTGTGCTAGAGTAATTGCTTTCAACTCATGTTCCAATTCTACAGCCATGTTTTTTGTGAAGCTTTGTAGTACTGTAAGTGGTGTTGTTTTTACAGCTCCTGTTATTATTCTTAGTGAATTATTTTGTGAAATTTTTAGTTTACTTTTAAGTCTCTTGTTTACTGTTGCTAGTAGTTCTCCTCCATATAATAGGTTAGGTTTTATGTATGTTTTATATGTTTTCACCTCATTTTATTTCTGCTAAACGTTTTAAAATGTTATTCTTTTTGTTGATTTTTTCGTTACATTGTTTACATGTTCTTTCATTGATAGTTTTTGATCTAATTCTATCCCTAGATACGTTGTTGTAGCTGCTTCTTGTAGTTTTATGTTGTTGATTTGCAGGCATATATTTTGGTTTAATGCTCATTGTGAATAGTTGATATTCAGCTAATATATAAAATCTTTTCTTCTGTAAAATAATTAGTTAAAAACTTAATCCACGTTCTCTCGCAGCAGCTCAAATAATGAACCAATAGATGGCACTAGCTCAACATTCTCTAATCCATGGATATTTGAACATAATCTCTGATAAAGCTCAAAGAGCGTATGATACAATGGCCATGAAGTGAACTATAGTCCTTGCAGAGCTTCACTAGCATAAAGATGGTACTGTATTTAATCCAAAAATCGATATCAAGGTTTCATGTAAACATACACTATGAGATCTCCTATATCCAATCAGATCTCTCTATAGAGACCATTTTCGAAAAAAAAAAGCCTTAGTGTGGCTGTATGACTCTGTCTCTGAAAAGCATAACTCTAGAAATACCACATTTAGTATTTAAGATTACAACAAATATTTCCACACACCAAACAACCCTTTAAATTTAAAAACATTAACTATGTTTTGCTTCCACAGAAATGATTCTTATGCTTTTGATTCACAGATCATCTGTTTGACATCTTGGCATGGTAAATAAAATATCTTGAATTATATTTTAATTACTTCATGGGATTTTACATAACTGAAAAAATATGACGAAACTTACCACAAAAATGGTAGATCTAGTTAGAATAGAAATAGTTAAAATCGTTTTCCTTCTCGCATTTTAAGCAGTGCACCTTGAAACGTAAAGTAGTTGTTCTTTTGTTTCTAGTGAAGATGTTTCTTGTGAATACTTATCATTACAGCACAAAATAGATAGAAAAAAAATCTGAGGCAATACATACATACCCACTACCACTTATTACTTTCTCTACAGTATATAATAAATAGGATAAATCGAGATTTCACCGTAAATACATGTTTTGAGGCCCCCTGATTCCAAAAAAAAACTTTTAGAAAAAGCTCCGTGTGTGGGTGTGTCTGTGAACAGCATAACTCAAAAACGAAAAGTCGGAAAAATACCAAACTTAGTATTTATATTCAGTATCTTTCAACGATGCGACACGAAGATTTTCAAGAAAATCCCGCCATCCCAGACAACTCTTTACATGTTACATTAATGAAAACTTTTGATTTTCTCAAAGATGGCTCTAACGATTTTGATTAAAATATCATATATTTAGATATGCAAACTGGTAAACCGTAAGAGATAGACAATAATTTTCAACACAAAAAATGTAGATGGCGTTAACACACACAAATTATGTCATATACTGTTTTTGGTGAAGTGAACCATTTCCGAGATATTCCTTGTTATTTGTTTGAATTTTCCAATAGTTATATTTTTCCCAAATGGGAATTCGTTATTGGTTTCTTTTCTTTCTTTTTTTTTTGTTTGTCTTGGACAGGCAAAGAGAATGGAATGCTCCACATAGCAACCAACTCTTAAAAGATTTGACTATCGCTTAAAGCCTTGCATATTCCCCTTGCGCCCACTGGAAAATTAGCAATAAGCAATAAGTTTCTGCAAATGTTTATCTCGACTAACATGAAGTAGGTGGAGAATGAGCGTTTGTAGAAATAGTCTGTACAAGAGTAGAGAAAGCCATGTGAGTGTAACACATCAGATTTGTTTTTATATAGCTTCTGCAAACTATTCTTGCAAAAACCTATTTTCCTCTCTACTCCACATTAATCCAAACGTTTGCAGAAACAACTCTGTTTCAAATTTCGTTATATGTACATGGGAGATACGGGAACCTGAAGCGATTCTCAAATATCTTTAAAAACGCGTCACTAACTGACCTTGAAATTCCATACTGTTTCCATTAGTTTTAAGTGGTTTGATTTTGTTATTCTCTTATGGTTTATGGTGCAAATATTACACAAAATTCCAAGAAAGCCTACTTCACAGAGGCTGTTCCCAGAAAATTCAAGATATATATTTTATTTGTTATCTAAATACCTTAAATATGTGACATATTAATCAAAATCGTAAGACACATTTATGAAACAAACAAATAAAGCAATATTTTTCAATGTGTAGGGTAGCTTGGGGTGGGGGAGTTTTTTTTTCTTTTAAAAAAATATTCGTGGCCCTTGGAAGATGCTGAACTTAAATGCTAAATTTTGTATTATACGAGTTTTCATTTTTGAGCTATAATTTTCACACACACGAACCTTTTTCTTGCATGCTTTTTATAAGGGGGCCTCAAAACATATATTTCCTGTGAAACTTCGGTATTGAAATTTTGGGGGGAAGACAATACTTCCATTACTCTCTAGGCGCGTGGTAGAGAAAGTAAAAATGACATTTCGTGGGAATGATTTGTACAATAGGTATGAAAATAAATGATATTGGCTAGAAAACGCCGTGATTGTTTCAGTTTTACTTTCTCTACTACGTATAGTAAGAAAGGGAAGTATTTGTATTCTACTCAAAAATTCGATACCGAGATTTCACCGGAAATACATGCCTTGAAGCCAAATTAAGTATTTTTAGAAGGATGGCCATTTGTCTGTCTGTGTACAACATAACGCGAAAATTCGGATGAATACCAAACTTGGTATTTGAGTTTAGTATCTTTAAAGAATGCGACACAAAGATTTAAAAAAAATCCCCCCACCCCAGACTACCCATTACATGAAACATTTTTCGAATATTTTTTATTTTCTCCAAAATGACTCTAACGATTTTTATTAAAATATCATAGGTTTAAGATATGTTCATGCTAAATAAAATGTATATCTTGAATTTTCTGGGAATATCCGCAAAAGTTCTAATCATTCTGAATGACTTTCGCATAACAGAGACAAAATTTTAGTACACAAGAAATGTACATCTCGTTAAACACACAATTTATGTCATATGCATTTCATTTTCGAGATATTCCATGTTATTTGTTTGAATTTTCAAATACTTATACTTTTTCTCAAATGGTAATTCGTTATTCATTTTTTTTATGTCCTGGACATACAAAGAGAATGGAATGCGCCACATAGCAACCAGCGCTTAAAATATTTGACTATCGCTTAAAGTCTACCAATTCCCCTTGCACCTAAAAGAAAATTAGCAATAAGTTTCTGCAAATGTTTACCTCGGTTAACATGAAGTAGATGAATAAGCGTACAAGATTAGAGAAAGTCATGTGAGTGCAGCACATCAGATTTTTTTTATTTCCACAGTTATTGTTAATCCTATTTACACATGAATATAATATATGTGTGGGGGTTTATTAGGGTTACAGTTTAAAATAAAATAAAAACTAAATACTAAAAAAACAATAACGATGACATACAATGTAGCATTAATGTGTCAGATAAAACATAAGGAATCTTATACTATAGTAAAAGCAGTTATATACTACTGTTTTTAAGTAAATGGTACAGAGGTGTATAAAATTGGTTATTACAACAGAATAAGAAGTGATTAATAAAGAAACTCCTTTAATTTCAACAGTCATGCCTGTTCGGTAAGTATTTCCAATATTGACATGGAACCTTTTGAAATAATCTTGAAATTTTCTATAGCACGTCATGAACTGTACCATACAAAATTTTGTTGGATGTTTTCGCATTTAAAGCAACTACTTAAGTCCGTAAAAACATAGTCTTAGCATTATGTCCTTTAGGCTATTTATCCAGCATCTGTTACAATTGTTTGTTCATAACAGCCAATATTCTATCTTCGCCCGTGATGCTGAACACTGCTTCGCCTGTTCGCAGCTGCCTATGCTGCCAGATCCTGCGTGATAGTTTTGGCGAAGATATAGCAGTGGACAGTACCTCTACTCTGTTGAGGAAATCTCTGACCCAAATGCTCTCTTGCTGGTATCCTAAAACGCCGACTGCAGTCGTTGTCAGTAATTAAAAAGACAATAACCGGACCCTAATTGAGTGCATGGAACGTTTTGTTCTTTTGGTCGTGTTTCGGAATAAAAATTTAACTCGTGCTTTTGCTGAGTTCCGCAACCCTTTTATTGTCCCTTAAAAACATAATTGTCTACATTTCCGACCACGCTATACAAATACCGGCAGATCGAAGCCAATTTCAGGTGACATGAGTTACTGGCGAGAGAGCCGTTGTAAATAATGATAATTACATTGCGCATTTTTTAGCCCTCGCTTGTTTTTTGCTACCCCGCTTTCTGACTCAGCTTGCTCTGCATCTCTCCCCCTTGTTATTTCTATCTTGTCTCCCTCTTTATACGAATGTTTGTGTGTTTTTGTGGAGTGACTTTTAATTTTAGTTTTTCTACTTCCGTGGCAGAAAATATGGCGGCGAACACCACAGGACTATGCATCATGGCCCGCACAAGGTATAGTGAACAGCATTAATTTAATTTATCTTTGTTCTCCCTTCTCTTTCTCTCCATTCCATTGCACAGTCTCTTTTTGTATACTGCGTTCACGAGCAGGTTTATGTGCATACCTCTTGCTAAACCTCTACATACAGGGAGATTCATTTCTTACTCAAAACAAGTTGGTAGCACAAACATAGGAAATTGCTCTAGAACAGTGGTACTCAAAGGGACACTTCAAGATCATAATGCTGGTAATAGCAATGAAATGTTCATGTTTACTTTCTCTACTACGTTTAGTAAGTAGGGGAAGTATTGTATTCCACCCTAAAATTCGATATCGAAATTTCACCGGAACTACATATTTTGAGACCTCTTGAATCCAAAAAAAAAGCATTTTTAGAAAAAGATCCGTGTGTGTGTCTGTGTGTCGTGTGGATATGAACAGTATAACTCAAAAAATCTGATGTGTTACACACACATGACTTTCTCTACTCTTGTACAAACTATTTTAACAAATGCTTATTCTCCATATGTTTCATGTTAATCGAGATATTGAGATGTTAATCTTATTGCTAATTTTCTTGTAGATGTAAGTGGAATTGGTAGGCTTTAAGCGATAGTCAAATATTTTAAGAGCTGGTTGCTATGTGGAGTATTCCATTCTCTTTGCATTACCAGGACAAAAAAAGAGCTATAGATTTTAACTGTGCAATAAACACACCGTAGTGATAGCACTGGAAAAATGAACACACTGCCTAAATCCCTCGGTATGATCCCTTGTAATTCAAAATTATTTGTCACTGCATTGCAGATTACCTTTACATAATCAATTACAATATCCTGCAGCCAAACCTCATCAACACACAAGTAAGGCGGATATGGCATAACACCATCATAATTTGAAATTGATTTTAAGTGAAAATCATTGCCTAAATAAAGGATTTTATCAATTACTTCAGAACTCCAAGCATCAATATTTATTACAGTTGAAAAACATAACGCCATCACCGAGTTGCTTGTGCACTGTGGTTTTTAACCTCACCAAATATGTCGTTATTTTGGCTCGAGGTGCCAACAATAACTTTGGCTACTTTCACGGAAAACAACTTCTTAACATTAAAATTAAAACTGGTTCGTTCCTTATTAGGCATTATGAAAAGTCTTAAAACGTAAACCAGTAAACAAAGAACGGAAACCAAAACAGATACTCCTGAAAATGGTACTATAACAAATAATACATGAATGAATAAAATGAAACAGCCGTTAAACCGTGGAAACAAAAAATATAAACTAAAATAGGAACCATTAAAAATGCTACTATAACGAACAATAAGACATGAATTAATAAAATGAAACGATCTTACGAAATTGGTTCAAATCAGCATTCCTTTGAAGCAAAAGCCGATAGAAGATTCACAAAATCGTAGCAGTTCGTTTATTTCTCAGTATAAAAAATATTTGACTATCGCTACTATGTTCCCCTTGTTTTCTACTTGCAAGGGCAATATAGAAATACAGTAGCCTTTAAGCATATACATATCTTTTAATAGCTGGTTGCTATGTGCAGCACCATTCTCTTTGCCACAGATCAATACTCTTTGCACATCCAAAACAAAAAATCTGATGTGTTACACTCACATGACTTTCTCTAGTCTTGTACAACCTATTTTACAAACGCTTATTCTCCATGTGCTTCATATTAATCGAGATATTGAGATGTTAATCTTATTGCTAATTTTCTTGTAGGTGCAAGGAGAATTGGTAGGCTTTAAGCGATAGTCAAATATTTTAAGAGCTGGTTGCTATGTGCAGTATTCCTTTCTCTTTGCATTACCAGGACAAAAAAAATTAATAACGAATTCCCATTTGACAAAAAGTAGAAGTATTGGAAAATTTAAGGGAATAACAAGCAATATCTCGAAAATGGTTCACTCAACAAAAAAAATATACGACATAAATTGTGTATTTTAACGCGATCTACATTTTTTGTGTAGTAAAATTTCTTCTATTTCTTATGGTTCACCAGTTATGCAAAAGTCGTTCACAATGAAGAATACTTCTGGAGACATTCCCAGAAAATTCGAGATATACATTTTATTTGTCATGAAAGTATGTTAAATATACGTTATTTTAATCAAAATCATTAGAGCTATTTCTGAGAAAATTAAAATTTTCGAAAAATGTTCCATGTAAAGGATAATCTGGGGTGGGGGAGATTTTCTTGAAAACCTTCGTGTCGCATCTCTGCAAGATACTGAACCTAAATACCAAATTGGTGTTTATCCGACTGTTCGTTTCTGAGTTATGCTGTTCACAGGCAGACAGACACATACAAGGACATGTTTCCAAAAATGCTTTTTTTGTATTCAGGGGGTCTCAAAACATGTATTTCCGGTGAAATCTTGGTATCGAATTTTTGGGTGGAATACAATACATCCCCTACTTACTACACGTAATAGTAGAATAGAAAGTAAAAATGTAAGATATCAAATGTGCTTAATGATTGCCGAAGCCCTCAAATTGCAAAAGTACCAGGTTTACGAAGAAGTCCATGGAACAAACAGAAGAATCGACATCATAGTCATTTAATCTGACTCATGTTCGGGATACTTCCGCAATAAATATCATCTTGCTTCAATTGATGTTTTTGGATTACTAACTGAAGCCTGGGGTACTATCCCATGAACTTTTGTAACGTTTTGCAGAAAGTATAAATTAAAGAACTCGTTTATTAAAGCAGCCCCCCTTAGTGTTCTTAAAGGGTCATTAGCTATACTGAAAAATCATTTGTATTGTATGTAAACTGATTAATCTCATATGCATATTTGGTTTAGATAAGGAATATTTCCGTATACGTTTGTAAATTATATTTACTTTCAGATAATGTTTTATTAGTTGCAGCTTTATTAAGTTATTTATGTTCTTTAAAAAACTCATTTGTGTATTCATATCATTTTGTTGTTTAGTATGCTTTGTTTATGGCAGCCTCCACTTGAAAAATTATAAGATTTGAAAATTCAAACCAATAGCAAAGATATCTTGGAAACGGCAATACACCAAAAATGAATTTTACAAATTTGTGTGCTGCAACGAGATCTATATTTTTTGGTAGTAAGATGTTCTAAAAGTCATTAAAAATTAACAGAACTTCACAGACTATTAAACATATGGCCTTTTAATCAAAATTATTTGAACCATTTTGGATAAAATAAAGAGTAACCAAAAATATTCATATAAAGAGTACTTTGGAAATTTCTTAATATCTTCGTGTCGCATCTTTGGAAGATACTGAGCATACAAGTTTGGTACTTATCACACATTTCGTTTTAAGGACCTTTTTATAAAAATTTCTTTTTTGTATACGGTGGCGTCAAAACATGTATTTCCGGTGGAATCACGACATTGAGTTTTTGGTGGATTACAGTATTTTCTCGTACCTACGAGGGTGACTCAACAAATAAGTCCCAAGCATCAGTTGAGGCAGTATTTTTAACACTTAAATGATTTCAGTCTAACTATATAATATATAAATTCAATAAAAGCCCGCCTTAAAGCAATATGTGTATGTAACAAGATATAAAAAGTGCATATTACAGTCATTTTATATATTTATATTATTGTATCCATGTGTAATAATGTTATGTGAATGTATTACGTAATTTAATAATGTAGGAACTGTGAGAATAATAGGTTAAAAGTTGCTAACAATCAGGTAACAATGAGGTAACCTTGAGGCAATAATGAATTTGAAAATTTAACAATACTACTTCTGATTCTTGGAAGCAGTAATGTAATTTTAGTGACAGTTTATAAAAATAGCCAATCAACTACCAGAAAAGCTTTAGTTAAATGAAGGTATTCTATTGGATTAGAAGTAGCCAATCAGAGACTTGAAATACAGAAATTTACAAGTTTATGCGGTTGAAATCAGTTCAGTTGCCTGCAGACAGTGTTTGTAACCGGATGTGAGATGCGTCCTCTAGAGATTTAATACGTATTTGTGTGAGACGAAAATAGTTTACGTGTTAAAAGTTCAAGTAATTAATAAAAACACCACAACCTTGCCAAGACTTCCATGTCTAAAATAAATACTGACGCAGCCGAGGCAAACATAAATGCATAATATTTAAAGAAACAGTCAAAATTACAAAGTTAATATTGTAAACTTAGGGCGAAGGCTTTCGGAAAGCGGGTACTATACGTGTGGTTGCAACGAATTTCAAGTTCGGTTCCCCAACAGTTGAAATATAATACAACTCCTTCAATACCAACTACTACAAGTTGGCGTCCATACGTGGGGCAAATAACGTAACAACTACCTACTTCACAGTTTACGTATAACAAATTTAAATTCCACGTATGTATTTTGCCAGCTGATAGCAGTATATGTATGCTTGTCGTAGCCAGTGCACGACTTCACGTGGGTCAGTCAGTGGCAACCAGAAGAAGATGGCGGGTGTGCTGCATGAGTCAGTGTTGCCAACTCTTGGAGATGAAAAGTGGCTAAAAGTGACTGTAAAAAAGGCCCGAAATGGCTAAGTATGGAGCAGCTTATATTGTACATATGTAATTATGTGTGCAAATCAGGTTTTGCATTTAATGAGTCAAATATTTCCCACAGAATGTTCATGGTTATGTTAGAAAAAGAGTTAAAAAGAAAAGAAACTTGATGATTCAGCAATCATAAGCCATACAAACTCCATGAGACATCCCAAATATAATCATTTACCCTCACAAATTTGTACTTCTAGCTTGCAAATGGCTTTAGAGTGCAACACAATAGAAATTATTTACTTCGGAATCTCCCTGTCCCAATGTTCTCTGCGGACACCAAAATGTGGAAATTTGGATGTGAAAGATTGTGATTCACATTTTTACTTTCTCTACTACGTATAGTAAGTAGGGGCAGTATTGTATTCCACCCAAAAATTCGATACCGGGATTTCACCGGAAATACATGTTTTGAGACCCCCTGAATCCAAAAAATGTATTTTTGGAAACATGTCCCTGTGTGTGTCTGTGAACAGCATAAATCAGAAACGAACAGTCGGATAAACACCAAACTTGGTATTTAGGTTCAGTATCTTCCAGAGATGCGACACGAAGGTTTTCAAGAAAATCCCCCCACCCCAGAGTACCCTTTACATGGAGCATTTTTCGAAAATTTTAATTTTCTCAAAAATGGCTCTAACGATTTTGATTAATATATCATATGTTTAAGATATTTTTATGACAAATAAAATGTATATTTCGAATTTTATGGGAATGTCTCCAAAAGTATTCTTCATTGTGAACGACTTTTGCATAAACCATAAGGGATAGACAAACGTTTACTACACAAAAAATGTAGATCGCGTTAAAATACACAATTTATGTCATATACAATTTTTTTTGTTGTTGAGTGAACCATTTTCGAGATATTGTTTGTTATTCCCTTAAATTGTTCAATACTTATTTTCTCAAATGGGAATCTGCTATTCATTTTTTGTCTTGGATATGCAAAGAGTATTTAATCTGTGGCAAAGAGAATGGTGCTGCACCTAGCAACCAGCTATTAAGAGATATGCCTATGCTTAAAGGCTATTATATTTCTATATTGCCCTTGCAAATACAAAAAAAGGGGAACATAGTACGCCTTAAGCGATAGTCAAATATTTTTAGACCTGATTGCTATGTGTAAAATGTTTATTATCTTTGCATGTCAAAAGATCGTTTCTGCAAATGTTTATCTCGATTAATATAAAATAGATGGAGAATAAGAGTTTGTAAAAGTAGTTTGTACAAGAGTAGAGAAAGTCATGTGAGTGTATCACATCAGATTTTTCATTAAAGTATGTACATCCAACCTCTCTTTGATACTTTAGTAATTTTAAAATTAGACTGAAAATAGCTATAGAAACGGTTGCATATTTTGAAAAATGGCTAAATTGGCTCAATCATTATGTAAAATGGCTTGAAATGCCTTTAGTAGCATTTTGCACAAACTAGTAGCTAACAGTCACTTCGAAAAGGCTAGATTTAGTAATAAAAGTGCTAAATTGTCATCACTGGCAGTAGTGTTCACAAGAACAACATCTTTCGATTGTGTGTTTTTTGAGGAGCAAAAGGATGTCCACAGAAGAAGTGCATCACGAAATGCGTCCCGTGTATGGCGAGAACTGTTTATCAGGAAAGCTGTGTTCAATTGGGTTCAGAAGTTTAACACTGGAAGGTGAAGCATCAGAGATCAGATGCGTCCCGGTCGTTCTGCGGAGGTGTCAAATGAAACCACAGTGGCGGGTGGAAGAAATCATTCCTACTGACAGGCGTGTGACGATCGATACTGTAGGTTGCTCACATGAACTGCTTACATCACCCATGAGCAGCTGAAGTTTCGCAAAATTTGTGCACTTGGGAAGCATACCACATCCTCCCCCCCAAAAAAATCTGATGTGTTACACTCACATGACTTTCTCTACTCTTGTACAAACTATTTTTACAAACGCTTATTCTCCATATGCTTCATGTTAATGGAGATATCGAGATGTCAATCATATTGAAAATTTTCTTGTAGATGCAAGAGGAATATGGTAGGTTTTAAGCGATAGTCAAATATTTTAACGCTGGTTGCTATGTGGCGCATTCCATTCTCTTTGCATGTCCAGGACATAAAAAAAATGAATAACGAATTTGAGAAAAAGTATAAGTATTGGAAAATTTAAGGGAATAACAAGCAATATCTCGCAAACGGTTCACTCAACAAAAGAAATGTATATGAATAAATTGTGTATTTTAACGCGATCTACATTTTTCGTGTAGTGAAATTTTGTCTATCTCTTATGGTTTACCAGTTATGAAAAAGTCGTTCATAATGAAGAATACTTTTGGAGACATTCCCAGAAAATTCGAGATATACATTTTATTGGTCATGACAATATCTTAAACATATGATATTTTAATCAAAATCGTTAGAGCCGGTTTTGAGAAAATTAAAATTTTCGAAAAATGTTCCATGTAAAGGGTAGTCTGGGGTGGGGGGATTTTCTTGAAAACCTTCGTGTCGCATCTCTGAAAGACACTGAACCTAAATACTATGTTTGGTGTTTATCCAACTCTTCGTTTTTGAGTTATGTTGCTCACAGACACACAGACAGACACACACACGGACATGTTTCCAAAAATGCTTTTTTTGGATTCAGTGAGTCTCAAAACATGTATTTCCGGTGAAATCTCGGTATCGAATTTTTGGGTGGAATACAATACTTCCCCTACTTACTATACGTAGTAGAGAAAGTAAAAATACGTTCAAGATAATTCGATCAGCCCGTAAGGATTTGCTCATCGTGTTTTAGAATATGCAAGGCGTCATATTGTTGACACCTCCACAGGACGACCAGGACGCTTCTGATCTCTGATCTCTCGCCTCCCCGTGTTAAACTTCTGAACCCAATTTGAACACAGCTTTCCGTGATAAACAGTTCTCACCATACATGGGACGCATTCCGCTACGCACTTCTCTAAACAGTCCTTCTGCCTACAAAAAGATGCACAACCGCACGCTATTCTTTTCGTGTACACTCCTGCAATACACCAGTCATCTTTTATTATTAGAGGTTTATTTAAGATCGCTTTGACTACATGGTCACATCACCACCTTTAGCATAAAAATACATTATGATATACATATATATAATACACAATCATATGCATTAATTTACAGTTGCATAAATATGGAATTAAGTAAATATTTACAGTAAATCAGAGAGTTTTGTATCCATTAGAAACTGTAGTGTTTTCTTGAATCTGTTAACTGCACTGGGATGATTGGAAATACCGGCTTGTTGTCTACATCTACTGTATTGTGAGCAATCTATAAGGATATGCAGAATAGTTAGAGGAATGTTACAGTTGGTACAGTTTGGAGGTTGGTCCTTAGTGAGAAGTTAACAGTGCGTTAGTTTGGAGTGCCCAATTCTAAGCCGATAACTTGATCTCTTCTTTTGAGAGTTCGGTAATGCAGAAAAGGTTGTGTGCAGCTTGAGCGAGCTTCATGAAGTTTGCTGTTGATTAATAACCATTTCAATTTCCATTTTTGTATATACATGTGTTTAATGAAACTGATGACGTTGAAAGGAGATGTATTATACATATATAGAGGAATTGTACATATAAAAGGGGAACCATACATATAAGAATTGTGCATAATAATTTAATTCACTAGCATGTTAAAATATTCAACATCTAACATTTGTACAGAGCTGATTGTAAGAAACGGGCGAGCTAGCAGAATTCCAAGAAATCATAAAGACCGTACCTGGCACCGAGCGGTACCACGCTACATCATGGCGCCCAAGCGCACGGATCTGAACCCGCACATTTTCATACATGTCAGGGTAACGCGGCCTGAGGGCCAATAGGAAACGTTGTTACATTTTCAAAAGCAGAGGTGAGCGTCACTAGGCTCCCGTATATAAGGGCAGACAAAACCCTTATTCTGATTCTAACTCATCGAAAAGTCACGTCTACACGAGGTGCTACAGATGCACGTGGGTGCACAAGGGTGGAGTGCGTGTGAAATATAGCTAGGCTCCTGACTAACTTAAAATGCTGGGATTGTTATAATAATGGGAAAAGCTAGCCGCCCATAACTATTCAAAGTGTGAAATAAACTTAATTGATTAAGGGAAACTAGCAGTGTATTTTTAACTTGCCTCACTCACTAGAACCTGAGATTCAATAATTAAATATAGCTAGGAATGGAATACTCACCAACCGACGAGCACCAATAGCCGAGGAAGAACACTGCAACAGGCGACAACGACCCAAGAATCATCGATTTCCAGCTACAAATATCGTCCAACGACCGTTTCCCGCCACAACGTCTTGGTATGGAGAGGCAATCGATGTATCACTGACGGATGTTTAGTTATTTCTTTTGCAGCTTCATCTGCTGTTTCGTTACCTTTTATGCCAAAGTGAGAGGGAGTCCATACAAAATATACCTTTTTATCAGTCTTATTTATATTGTAACTTAACAATCGGATTTCATGGATCAGTGCGTGGTTTGCTTCAGAGTTTTGGATGGCAAGTATTACACTTATGAATCGGTGAAGATGGTATCTGGCAGCCACTGACTGACCAGACGCCTACGTGATGTCCTGCACCCGCTACGACAAGTATAATTGTGCTGCTATCTCCCGGCAAAATACACACGCTGAATTTAAAAATGCTATATGAGTTTGCGACTTATTGACTCAACTCTAGTACTATAGGTACAGAAAACAGTAAGCCACAATTTAAAATATTAAACTGTAAATCAGAATGAAGAAGCAGAAAGTAAAGAAAATAAATTACTAAGTAATGTTCTGTAAAAAAAGCAGAAAACGATGGTTCATTCAAGCACCTCTTCGCATTCAACTTTCAAAAGGAATGAAAACGCAAGAAAACCTGTTTAATAGAGATTACCACAATTTGCCGCGGGGACATCGAATTAGTAAACATGATCCTTTTAATGACTTTATTTAGATTATTTATTCAAATTAAAGCAAGCAGATGTTAACCTAATTGTTATTCAGAGCCATACATCCTTGTTTTAACTTTTAAGCGGTGATGAAGAGCAGTCAGCTGGGCTGATTTGGTTCTCACTGACATATCATCTGGCCTGAGATCAACAACCTTGTGGAATAACACATCGTATTTCACGCCATTTTATTGGCACTGTTTGGGTTTCCAGTGTTGCAATATCTAGAACCTACCTTCGTTACAGCCTAGGTATTGCAATGTTTAGACGTCATGGTAGAGAACATTATGTGATACATTCGCATGACTTTCTCCACCCTATATCCTTTATTAGTGGGTATACAAGCTAGTCTAAATCCTATTACGTATAGCAAGTAGGGGAAGTATTGTATTCCACCCAAAATTGTCATCTGTGAACAACATAACTCAAAAATGAAAAGTCGGATAAATACCAAATTTGGTATTTGAGTTTAGTATCTTCCAAGGATGCCACACGAAGATTTTCAATAAAATTCTCCCACCCTAGACTACCCTTTACCTGGAACCTTTTTTCGAATTTTTTTATGTTCATATGTTCATATGTTTAAAGTATTTTTATGACAAATGAAATATACCTATATCTTGAATTTTCTGGCAATGTCCCCAAAAGTCCTTTTATTTCTGAATGATTCGCAAAACTGGTAAACCGTAAGAGAAAGACATAATTTTACTGCATAAAAATGTAGATCTCATTAAAACACACAGTTTATGTCATATACATTTTTTTCTCCAGTGAACTATTTCCGAGATATTCCTTGTTATTTGTTTGAATTTTCCAATACATATACTTTTTCTCAAATGGAAATTCGTTATTCGTTTTTTTATGTCCTGGACATGCAAAGAGAATGGAGTGCTCCACATAGCAAGCAGCTCTTAAATAGGCGTTTGTAGAAGAGTAGAGAAAGTAATGTGAGTGTAACGCGTCAGATTTTTTTATATCTACTTCATTTGAATCCAAATAAACTTTTGTAGAAATAGCTACATTACACATTTTGTTATAGGTAAAAAGGGAACAGCGATAGTCAAATGTTTAAGAGCTGGACGCTATACGCTGGCTTAAAATTCCATACCGTTTCCATCCAACCGCGAGAAACAACTGAATGATGACAGGACTTTAAAAGAATGGTTAAGTATTGAACATTTCGAACCATTAATAACGTATATCTCGGAAATGGCTGATGCCACAAATAAAGTTATTTGAAATAAACTGTGTGTTTTAAAGAGATCTATATTTCTTGTGGAGGACGTTTTCTTCTAACATTTAACCTTTACCGTTATACAAGATTATACAAAATTCCTTTCGAATGAAGAGGATATCACAACCTATTCCTAGAAAATTCAAGATACACTTTGGTATTTTAGTCAAAATCGTTAGAGCCATTTTTTAGAAAATCAAAAATGTTGTAAAGTGGTTGTAATGTAGTTTGTGGTGGGAGGGTTTTCCTTGAAAATGTTTGTGTCTGAACCTAAATCCAAGTTTGGTACTTTTCCGACTTTTCTTTTTTGAGTTATGCTGTTCAGAGACTCACACGCACACACATACATACATACATTGAAGTAGAATTTTTTTTTTACTGTTGTAGTATATTGTTGAATTGTTGTTTATTTATTTATTTCCACACTTGGTAAATCAATTTAAAGCTGTTGTTTACGTAATTTAGCACCATGCTTTGGGCGTTCATTAGAAGTAGATTGTTTGTTACGTAATATGCTGCTACGTATGAGAAGCCGATTTTTGAAGATGTATTTTTGTTGTTACGGCTCCAAGTTTAAAAATATTTATTAACTTTGTTATTAAACTGCTTCCATAGATATTATTTATGTTTATGTTTGCCTCGGCTGCGTCAGCATTGTTTTAGAGACAGTTTCTCTTAATCAGGGTGTGGTGCAACAACAATGTAGGCTTTACACAGATTTTAAGTTTAAATTCACTTTTTTTTTATTAATCCTTGACAAAAATTAAATAGCACTACACTGATATTAAGAGCTGTGAGATTCTTTATTTTAATACTTGCACTTTTTAATCGCGTATACTTATTTTACGTCTCACACGAATACGTAATATTTCTCTAGAGAACACATCTTGCATCCGGTTACTATCAAGGTCTACAGGCAACTGAACATATTTCAACCGTATAAACTTTAAACTTTTGTATTTCAAGTCTCTGATTGGCTAGTCCTAGTCCAATAGAATGCCTGCATTTAATTAAAGCTTTTTCTAGCTGTTGATTGGCTAATTTTGAACTGTCACAAAATTTACATTATCGTTGCTCTAATCATGATAGTAACATAAGTCTCAAACTCATTATTGCCTCAAGGTTACCTCATTGTTTGCAACGTTAAACTTATTATTCTCACAGCCCTTGCTTTATTAAATTACATAATGTATTCACATAACATTATTAAACATGTTTACAATAATATAAGCATATGCAATGACTGTTACATACATTTTTATAAATTATTACATGCATATTACTTCAAGGCGGGCTGTTACATACATACATACATACATACATACATACATACATACATACATACATACATACATACATACATACATACATACATACATACATACATACATACAACCTTTTTCTAAAGATGCTTTTTTGTGGGGATTGAAGGGGTCTCAAAACATGTTTCCGGTGAAATCTCGGTATAGAATTTTTGGATGGAATGCAATACCTTCTCTACCTGCCTATTAGGTCGTGGTGGAGAAAGTAATAAAAGACGATTCTGTAAGTGTGAATGTATGTTCCCTATGAGACATATACACGTATTTACCGTTCGCAAATCACAAGTAGTTGTAAGACCCACGGTATCACCTGCCGGTATGGCCCTGTAAACGATGACGCTGTGCTTAGCTCCCCCATTTCCGTTTCTGCACAAATTGGAAAGAGGATATATTATACATATATAGAGGAATTATACATATGAAAGGGGAACCATACATATAAGAATTGTACAGTAATAATTTAATTCACCAACATGTTAAAATATTCAACATCTAACATTTGTACAGAGCTGATTGTAAGACACGGGCGAGCTAGCAAGAATTCCAAGAAATCATAAAGACCGTACCTGTCACCGAACGGTACAACACTACATGATGGCGCCCAAGCACACGGATCTGAAGCCACACATTCTCATACATGTCAGGGTAACGCGGCCTGAGGGCCAATAGGAAACGTTACATTTTCAAACGCAGAGGTGAGCGTCACTAGGCTCCCGTATATAAGGGCAGGTAAAGCCTCAGAGCCCGCTCTTATTCTAAATCTAACTCATCGAGAAGTCACGTCAACACGAGGTGCTACAGATGCACGTGGGTGCACAAGGGTGGGGTGCGTGTGAAGATAGCTAGGCTCCTGATTAATTTAAAGTGATGGGATTATTATTATAAAATGGGAAAAGTTAGCCGCCCAGAATTATTCAAACTGTGAAATAAACTTCATTGATTAAGGGAAACTTGCAGTTTATTTTTCACTTGCCTCACCCACTAGAACCTGAGATTTAATAACTAGAGATAGTTAGGAATGGAATACTCAACAACCGACGAGGAGCAATAGCCGAGGAAGAAGAACACTGCAACAGGCGACAACAACCCAAGGATCAACGAATTCCCGCTACAAATTCAAGTCGAAGAAATCCTTGGAGAATTTCCTCTTAGAAGGAAGCCTTTTTGTGGCATAGAAACAAAACTCTGAAACATTTATTTCATGTTTATGAAATATCTATCTAACTTTCTGAAGGAAATATATTTCTTAGCCTTTTACGAAAGAAAATTAATGAATTCCGGGAGATTCAGTTTTAAACAGAATTAGGTAATCATCAGCAATAGGATGACATTACAAGCAATATCACCTAGTTCTGAGGCTTTTAAATATTAATCCTACCTTCGGCATATGACATTTAGTTTATTTTCAGATAAAAAAAAATTATGGTTAGATTCTATAATTCGGTGGTTAATTGTTTCCCCAAATAAAATGTATGAAAGGAAAGTAAACATCAGTTTGGAAAGAATTTTTTTAATATGTATGATCATTTCGAGGCTGAAGTTTTCTTTTATTTTCTCTAGTACATTCTTATACCTATTAAGCGGAGAAATTCCCCCTAAAAATTCGATATCGAAAATTCACTTCAAATAAATGTTGAGGCTGCCCGACATTTCTAGAAAATTCAAGATATACATTTTATTTATCATGAAAATATCATAAATGCACGATATTTTAATCAAAATCGTTACAGCCATTTTTGAGAAAATCAAAATTTTTCATGTAAAGAGTAGTCCGGGTGGGGGGGCATTTTCTTGAAAACCTTCGTGTCGTGTCTTTGAAAGTTACGGAACCAAAATACCAATTTAGGTATTTATCCGACTTTTCGTTTTTGAATTATGATGTTCACACACAGACACACATGGACTTTTTTCTAAAAGTATTTTTTTGGATTTAGGGGTCCTCAAAACATGTATTTCCGGTAAAATATCGGTATCGAGTTTTTGGGTGGAATGCAACACTTCCCCTACTTACTATACGTAGTAGAGAAAGTAAAAAGGTTGTATGTCATTTTAATTACTTTCCCAAAAGGAGAAAGGATCTAAAGGTGTATCAAATTAACAACTCCGAATATCTCGTTTATTATTTACTTCTGCGGAAAAGTTACGTAACAAAAGTTTAAAGCATAATGTTTGTGACAAGTTTTGTTATTTACAAGATTTCAACAGGATGAATATTTAAGAAGTTATACAAATATATATCTTACACAGAGAGAGATGTACGGGTAGAGAGTAAGATTAGGAGATAGCGGAGAGGGAGAGAGAGAAGGGGAGAGTGAAAGAGTGAATTTCACCAGGTATAACCAGCCGTGGAATGATGGGAAAAAGCTTGAGAAATTCTCATAGTTTGTGCTGAATCAATATCACAACAATTTTGAGTAGAACGATAGAACTTAACGTAGGAAAGCGAATCTGTTTTCTTTAACGTAACACAACCCGTGAAGAAGTCCTGTACACATTTTTGTAGCTAATCAACTTCAAGGATCTCCTGATGATCGCTAGAAAATGACGCAGCCAATTCCAGGTTAATAACTTTCAGTAAAGCAGCTTTTCTTCCGGATCCCTGCCCTTCCAACGAAATTTTTGCTGTCTCTTACGCAGGTAATAGCGTAATCATTAAGTTGTCAATTACAGCTGGAGGCTGATTATGTCCAATGATTTACGTCGGCCTCTCTCTAAGTAGCTCACGGACATCAACCGTGTCCAGTTTGTTGACGGTGAAGTAATTGTCGTAATTGGTTACAGGGTTTATATGCAAATACACCTATATGTTTCTATCAGCTTGCATAAAAAGTTGTCTGTGGAAAATAACCGTGTAGGTTTAATATTGTTACTTCACACCTTTAGGTAGATATATCTGATGATAGAGAAAGTCACTCAGTGCCAGAAAACTATTGCTTGTTACTTTCTCTACTACGTATAGTAAGTAGGGGAAGTATTGTATTCCACCCAAAAATTCCATACCGAGATTTCACCGGAAATGTATGTTTTGAGACCCCTGAATCCAAAAAAATCATTTTTCGAAACATGTCCGTGTGTGTGTCTGTGTGTGTGTGTGTGTGTGTGTCTGTCTGTCTGTCTGTGAACAGCATAACTCAGAAACGAACAGTCGGATAAACACCAAACCCGGTATTTAGGTTTAGTATCTTCCAGAGATGCGACACGAAGGTTTTCAAGAAAATCCCTCCACCCCAGATTACCCTTTAGATGGAAAATTTTTCGAAAATTTTAATTTTCTCAAAAATGACTCTAACGATTTTGATTAAAATATTATATGTTTAAGATATTTTCATGACAAATAAAATGTATATCTTGAATTTTCTGGGAATGTCTCCAAAAGTATCTTTCATTGTGAACGACTTTTGCATAACTGTTAAACCATAAGAGATAGAAAAAAATTGTACTACACAAAAAATGTAGAACGCGTTAAAATACACAATTTATGTCATATACATTTTTTTTGTTGAGTGAACCATTTTCGAGATATTGCTTGTTATTCCCTTAAATTTTTCAATACTTATTTTCTCAAATGGGAATTCGTTATTCATTTTTTTGTCTTGGAGATGCAAAGAGTATTAATCTGTGGGAAAGGGAATGGTGCTGCACCTAGCAACCAGCTATTAAGATATATGTATGTGCTTAAAGGCTACTGTATTTCCAAATTGCCCTTGTAAATATATTATCCCCTTACATTTACAAGAAAATTAGCAATAAGATAGACTCTGCTAATGTTTATCTCGATTAACATGAAGTAGATGGAGAATAAGCGTTTGTAAAAATAGTTTTACAAGAGAAGAGAAAGTCATGTGAGTGTAACACATCAGATTTTTTGTTGTATTATTAAAGTGAATATGTAAAGAATGATTACCCCATACAATACAGTCTTTCTAACTATATTTCTGTCCATTCTTGTGAATTGTTCGCAATTCTACTCTCATTGGTACATGTACTTAAAAAGTCTGATGTGTTACACTCACATGACTTTCTCTACTCTTGTACAAATTATTTTTACGAGCTCTTATTCTCCATCTATTTCATATTAATCGAGATAAACATTTACAGAAGCGATCTTTTGACATGCAAAGAGAATTACATTTTACACATAGCGACCAGTTCTAAAAATATTTGTTGACTATCGCTTAAGGCGTACTATGTTCCCCTTGTTTTGTATTTGCAAGGGCAATATAGAAATAAGTAGGCTTTAAGCATACACATATCTCTTAATAGCTGGTTGCTAGGTGCAGCACCATTCTCTTTGCCTCAGATTAATACTCTTTGCATATCCAAGACAAAAAAATGAATAACAAATTCCCATTCGAGAAAATAAGTATTGAAAAATTTAAGGGAATAAGAAACAATATCTCGAAAATGGTTCACCCAACCAAAAAAATGTATATGACATAAATTGTATATTTTAACGCGATGTGCATTTTTTGTGTAGTAAAATTTCGTCTATCTCTTATGGTTTACCAGTTATGCAAAAGTCGTTCACAATGAAGAACACTTTTAGAGACATTCCCAGGAAATTCAAGATATACATTTTATTTGTCATGAAAATATCTATAAATATATGATATTTTAATCTAAATTGTTAGAGCCATTTTTGAGAAAATTAAAATTTTCGAAAAATGTTCCATGTAAAGGGTAATCTGGGATGGGGGATTTTCTTGAAAACCTTCGTGTCGCATCTCTGGAAGATACGGAACCTAAATACCAAGTTTGGTGCATATCCGACTGTTCATTTCTGAGTTATGCTGTTCACAGACACACACACACAGACACACAGACACACACACGGACATATTTCCAAAAAAAAAAAATTGGATTCAGGGGGTCTCAAAACATGTATTTCCGGTGAAATCTCGGTTTCGAATTTTTGGGTGGAATACAATACTTTTCCTACTTACTATACGTAGTAGAGAAAGTAAAAATAACCTACATAATTACATAATATTCTCCAACTCGTTGAGTGCTTTAACATCCCTTCAACAAATCTCAACCTTCCAAAATATTGTTAAAGAACTTCAGAAACTGTACAACCAAGTACTAATCTCATGTAAATTAGTATCATTCGCCTGGACTCCGGATCATGTCGGAATTCTGGGAAATGAATCAGCTGATCAGGCAGCCAAGAAGCCACCAAAGATTCCCTTCAGGACATCACGGATCTCGTCAACTTCATCAAAAAGACTTGCATTAATTTAATGGAGACAGACATGGAAAGCGACATCTAGAAGCAAGTTACACGATGTCTACACTTCCGAGTCCAAACTTCAACACGATCGTTTCAACCGCAAAGACCGAGTTGTATTAACTCGACTACGTATTGGACATACTTTCATAACACACAAACATCTCCTCAACCGCGACCTTCCTCCTGTGCGCGACCTCTGCAGATGCAACCTCACAGTTCATCTCGTTACAACCTGCCGTCGTATGTACAACACAGGGAAAATGTGACATCCCCAACAGCCTGTCAGACGCCCTAGGCATCCAAAGTCTGCTGAAACATTACTACAAACTTCAAGAGATATTGTTTGCTCATCTTTCCTGAAGGATATTTAAAATGCATTAGAACAATAACTTCAAGAAAAAATACCTTATTTGAAAATTTCACCCAAATATCTGAGGCCGTGTTTATACAGTTTTTGAAATGAATAAAACTTACACAAGCTCTGTGATCCATTTTCATTTTTTCCTGGCATAAAATCCTTAGGAAAACTTCAGGCATTGAAGTGATAAGATCCGCCCGAATAATAAATAATAAATAATAACGAGTAAGAAGAATAATTAATAAGCATATCATCAAAATAATAAGAAGGAATACCAGTATGAGGGAAGAATAAAAGAGAACATTAAGAATTAGAGAAAGGGGGGAATGAAATCATGAAGAGAGAGAAAACGTAGAGGGTAGATATTAATTAATGATAAGAACATAAAATAAAACGTGTAGTTGAGAACGAACAAACTTGGCGAAAATTGCATAAAGATAGCAGACGTAGGAAAGGACAGGAAAAAGAACATTAGAGATCGCTTAGTGACAATAGAAACCGAGTTGTGCACACAGGAAGCCAAGACTACGGGCAGGAAACCGAAGTTAATCAAGCGCACAGAAAATGCAGTAAAGCGAACATAATTTGTTAATGTTAGACGCGAGCGACGAGCGGACGATGTTATTGAGAACCAATGGTAGACGGAGGAAAAATTCAGAAATGTAACCAATCATAACGTAGGAAAGTCACGTGAATAGCAAAAAGTGAGAGAGAAACTAGAAAATAGGCGTGAAATAGAAAATTATCTATGAGGCAGAGCGACGTTCAGACGTGCGTAAGATAACTCTCTGTGTCGAAACGTTGGGGAGGGAAGAAGACTCTGTGTCGAAACGTCGGGGAGAGAAGATGATTTGTAGGGAAAGAAATAGATTCGTGTAGGAAACGTGAGGGAAAGTAAGATAGATCTAGAAATTCAAAATATCTTATATTAAAGAGGGAAACAGTGTAGCGGTCTTCGAGTAAATATTTATGTATTGAAAACCAGTTTAAGGCAACCGTGAGGAACAGGGTAGCTAGGGACTGACGAAAGGAAAAGTCATTAGCATAGTATTGTAACATACTTCAACTTCGCAAGTAATTAAGAAAGGGAAAGAGCACGGAAACAGTAGCAGGGGTGACAGGAAAAATCGCGTCTTGTGTGGAAAGGAGATTCGTACGAAGACATCAGTGTGGATCATCAATAAACGGGCCATCTAAGAGGAGAAAATGAACTTCATTTATCTCCTATCAACACTCCGTGAGGTAGGAGGCTCCTGAACCTAAATTCCTCTACCTGAGTAGCCGACAGCAACAACAATCCAACCACCAAGAACCGCACCATTATAAACCTTTTTTTTCCATTCCCATACCTCGCTACAGCATCTAAATCTGCAAATCGAGTAGGCTATATCTCATAAGACTGCACCAGTAAATTAGTGAAACTAATAAAATTAGCAATGTGTACTGTAAGATTTCAAACATTGAGATTTTTGGCGGTTTTGACTGAATGTTGCACGTGTCCTGCGTTTCACGTCCAGCTGAGAGCCTTCAACAACCTCTCTACGGTCTTGGCAAGTGGCTTAGGGCATGGCCAGCAATTAATCTGAAGATAAAACGCTCGTCATTTTAATGTAAATCAACTTGTTTGTTTATAGTGCTTGTGCTGCCAGTACCTTTTTTACAACCCACAAAATAGCTAATACGCTTGCATGTTCGGTTTCTCAAGCAATGCACTTAACTTGTTGTATACACATAACGTAATTATTGTTAACGGTGAATGCGAGTCAAAGAGCTTGTTGTCTTTTTCTGGAGAAAATAAACTCGCAACTATCCTGACAGGGCAGCGTTTCTGTAAACAAGGCGGCTTTCTTTTGATATTCCCGAGTAATGACAGTCACATGTTTGTGACATGCGTCAGATTCGCTAGGATGTTCAAATATGGGATGCTGAGGGCCAAACATCATACGTAGTTTTAAAGTTATTGCATGCCAAATAAACGTAGTAACAACAACAAAAATCTTATGTGTTACATTCACATGATTTTCTCTACCCTGTTTCATTTACTAATTGGGCATAAAACTTATCTTACGAGAGCTTATTTTTCTATCTACTTTATTTTATCGAGACATACCGTTGCAGAAATAGCTACATTACACACTTCTTATAAATACAAAGGGAGTAGTGATAGCCAAATGTTTCAGAACTGCGCACTATATGCTAGACTTATATACTCTCTCCATGCAGTCGCGAGAAACAATTGATTGTCGATAGGACTTTCGGAAATGGCTTATGCCACAGATATGTTATTTGAAATAAATTGTGTGTTTTAAACAGACCTATATTTTTGTATAGTACGTTTTTGTGTATCGCTTAACGTTTACCAGTTATACAAGATTCTACAACACTCCTTCCGAATGAAGAGGACTTCATAAAGCTATTCCCAGAAATTTGAATATATATACTTTATTTGCAAGTAAATATCTTTAATATATTGCATTTTAATTAAAATTGTTAGAGCCATTTTGCTTAAAATCGAAACGTTCGAAAAATGTTCTATGTAAAGGGCAGTTGGGGTTGGGGATTTCTTTTAAAATCTTAGTGTGATAACTTTGAAAGGTGCTGACTTTTCGTCTTTTAGTTATACTATTCACAGACAAATAGACACACGGGCGTTTATCTTAAAATGTTTTATTCCAAAAACGAGTATTTCCAATAAGATTTCGATCGAATTTTTTCGTGCAATACAATAATTACCCTACTTACTACACGTAGTATAGAAAGTAAAAATCCACAAACAACCATATTTCATTCTCACTTGCTAGTTTTCAATTTTGCATGAATAATTTATACTAACGTATACATACAGTGGGCTATCCTGAAGGCAGGCATTGCATTCTCACTTTCTCTACAACGGTAGACAAGGTTTTGCATTCCACTCAAAAATTCGACATCGATATTTCACAAGAAATACATTTTTGAGGCTCCGTGAATCCAAAAAGAAGCATTTTTAGAATTGTATGTGGTGTCTGTTTGTGAACAGCACAACTCAAAAACGAAAAGTCGGTCTAGTATGAAACTTGGTATTTAAGTTCAACATCCCCCTAAGATACGACACTTTTCAAGAAGATCACCCATCCCAAAATATTTTTCGTTATTTTTTATTTTCTCAAATGCACGCGCGCTATCTTTTCATGTAAGACAGACCCAATATATTCTTAGGGAACTTGATAAAATAACATAGGTACCTTAGACAGCATTAGAAAGTAGGGTATAGGTATGTTTTTATTTTCTCTATTGTGTATAGTAAGTAGAGGAAGTATTGCATTTCCACCCAAAAATTCGATACCGAGATTTCACCGAAAATACATGTTCTGAGGGCACCCTGAATCCAAATAAAGCATTTCTGGAGACATGTCCCTATGTGTGTCTGTCTGTCTGTCTATGAACAGCATAACTAAAAACTTGGTATTTAGGATCCATATCTTCTAAAGATTCGACACGAAGATTTTCAACAAACTCCCCCCCAACCCAAACTACTCTTTATATAGAACATTTCTCGAAATGTTTGATTTTCTGAAAAATGACTAACGATTTTTATTAAAATACCATACATACCAAGATATTTACATCACAAAATGTGTATCTTGAATTTTCTGGGAAAAGCGTATGCAGTCCTCTTCATTCGGAAGGAATTTTGTATAACCTTGAGTAACTGGTAAACGTTAAGCAACAGGCGAAATCGTACTACACAAAAACAAATATAGTAATCTTTAAAACGCATAATTTATTTAAAATAAGCCTTTTCGTGGCATATGCCGCGTCTGAGAAATCCGTTATTGAATGTTCGAATTGTTCATTTCTTGGTCATTTCTTAAAGTCCTTTTAACCTTCAGTTGTTTCTCACGATTGCATGAAAACAGTATGGAATTTTAAGCCAGCATATAGCGACTAGTTACTAAACATTTGACTATCGCTGTTCCCTTTGTATCTATAACGAAAGTGTAATGTAGCTTATTTCTGTAAAGGTTTGTTTGGATTAAAATGTAGCACATAGAAAAAAAATCTGATGTGTTACACTCACATGACTTTCTCTACTCTTGTACAATCTAATTTTACAAACGCTTATTCTCCATATGGTTCATGTTAATCGAGATATCGAGATGTCAATCTTATTGGTAATTTTCTTGTAGATGCAAGGGAAATATGGTAGCTTTTAAGCGATAGTCAAATATTTTAACGCTGGTTGCTATGTGGCGCATTCCATTCTCTTTGCATGTCCAGGACATAAAAAAAATGAATAACGAATGTGAGAAAAAGTATAAGTATTGTAAAATTTAAGGAAATAACAAGCAATATCTCGAAAACGGTTCACTCAACAAAAGAAATGTATATGACATAAGTTGTGTATTTTAACGCGATCTACATTTTTTGTGTAGTAAAAGTTTGTCTATCTCTTATGGTTTACCAGTTATGCAAAAGTCGTTCACAATGAAGAATACTTTTGGTGACATTCCCAGAAAATTCGAGATATACATTTCATTTCTCATGACATTATCTTAAACATATGATATTTTCATCAAAATCGTTAGAGCCATTTTTGAGAAAATTAAAATTATCGAAAAATCTTCCATGTAAAGGGTAGTCTGGGGTGGGGGGATTTTCTTGAAAACCTTCGTGTCGCATCTCTGGAAGATACTGAACCTAAATACCAAGTTTGGTGCTTATCCGACTGTTCGTTTTTGAGTTATGCTGTTCACAGACACATACACACACACACACACACACACACACACACACACACACAGACACACACACGGACATGTTTCCAAAAATGCTTTTTTTGGATTCAGGAGGTCTCAAAACATGTATTTCCGGTGAAATCTCGGTATCGAATTTTTGGGTGGAATACAATACTTCCCCTACTTACTATACGTAGTAGAGAAAGTAATAAGCTTGAGTAAGAATAATTTATGTACTCACTAATAAACGATAGAGGGTAAATAAAGGCATGTGAATGCATCACATAGATTTTTACTTTCTCTACTACGTATAGTATGTAGGAGAAGTATTCCACCCAAAAATTCGATACCGAGATTTTACCGGAAATACATGTTTTGAGACCCCCTGAATCCAAAAAAAAAGCATTTTTGGAAACATGTCCGTGTGTTTGTGTGTGTGTGTTTGTCTGTGTGTTGGTCTGTGAACAGATAACTCAGAAACCAACAGTCGGATAAACACCAAACTTGGTATTTAAGTTCAGCATCTTCCAGAGATACGACACAAAATTTTTCAAGAAAATCCCCCCACCCCAGATTACCCTTTAAAGGAACATTTTTCGAAAATTTTAATTTTCTCAAGAATGGCTCTAACGATTTTGATTCAAATTTCATATGTTTAAGATATTTTCATGACAAATGAAATGTATATCTCGAATTTTCTGGGAATGTCTCCAAAAGTATTCTTCATTGTGAACGACTTTTGCATAACTGGTAAACCATAAGAGATAGACAAAATTTTACTACACAACAAAAATGTAGATCGCGTTAAAATACACAATTTATGTCATATACATTTTTGTTGTTGAACGAACCATTTTCGAGATAATGCTTGTTATTCCCTTAAATTTCAATACTTTTCTCAAATGGGAATTCGTTATTCATTTTTTGTATGTCCTGGACATACAAAGAGAATGGAATACTCCACATAGCAACCAGCTCTTAAAAGATTTGACTGTCGCTTAAAGCCTACCAAATCCCCTTGCATCTACAAGAAAATTAGCAATAAGAATAACATCTCGATTAACATGAAGCATATGGAGAATAAGCGTTTTTAAAAATGGTTTGTACAAGAGTAGAGAAAGTCAGGTCAGTGTAACACATTCAGATTTTTTTTAATTACTTTGCCCAAAGGAGAGTGACTGTAATGGGATGCAGAATAAAACAAAGTCTGGTCTCGCTTGCTATTGAACCCTTTGAAAAGCGTTACATATAAAGTATTATAATAATGTTTCCACCAATTTCTGCCATTTACAATATTTCGAAAGAATGAAAATTTAACAGGTTTTCTTTACTATTAAGCGCGTGCGCAAATTGTCGTTTTGAACGACTTATTTACTAGCTACCCACACTGTAATACAATTCTAAACCCTCCCCCACTGAGGCACTTAGGCAACACTCGAATAATCATTTGGTTCATGTCGTTTTCCATTAGTTCTTAGAAATCCACCACAAAAATAAATTTCCGGATACAGTTCACCTTATCACTGACAATATTATCATATTCGGCTTCTGTTTCTATATAACTACTTGAAAGGCGATGAAGCATGCTCTTGCATGACCTACCTCAAGCAAAACAGGTTTCTACTAGATTATTAAGAGAAATGCATTTCTTTATTCAAGGGCAGATGATAAAGTAACTAGCGTATCCATTGTCACTTGCTGCTACCATTACTTGCATTTAATCAGCAAAGTTATGCTTAATGTTTCTACATTTCTGTCAGCTGTCTTGACAAGCGTATTTTATGAATCCAAGTTCTTTAGCTTGGCTTTAGAAATTTCTTTAGATAACATATATCTGAACTTGCAAGCAGAAGTTGAGATATGTGCAACATAGAACATGCTATATTGACGTAACTGAAGAGAATCTAAAGCTCTAAAATACTGTAAATCTGTTTTTATGTACCTAATTTACTTTCCTAAGTAATAAAGGTACATTGTAAAAATATCGAGTTAAAACCCAATGGCATTGATTCTTTCAAAATAAAAACAGTTTTAAAAAACATATTATTCATTCAGGAGTTGTGTATTTTGGCGTATTTTTGAAAGGTATCATGCTTATCTTAAAACTACAAGCAGTTTATCTATGCTTCGACCAATAATGCGAAAGATTATTATTTTTGTCATCATCAGCATCAACTCATTAAGGATAATGTTATGCAGAAATAGTTGTCAACTTCGTTCGCAGATGATCATGCTTCAATTTCTGACAGTGAAAATAGCCTGTAGAAATTATTTTACAGATTTAAAGGTTTGAAAAACAAATTAAAACTTCTGTACAGAAAACCAAAGTGAGGACATTTAAAAGTAAATGGGCAATACGATCTAGAATAACGCTTGAAAATATATAAACAGAGAAAGTTAAAACATTTAAAACCTCTAAATTGTCACATATAAATTTGGGTAGTGGACATGAAAAATTTAATCAAATGCATTGGAACAATTCAAATAACTTTAAAACAGAATGAATTATTATAAAGTAACAGCTATGGGTCGTTGTCTATATTAAAGAGAAACCTGGATCATAACCGAAAAATATTATTAAAAGAATTCAAACTCAAAGATAAAATTCTTAATTTCAGCAGAGTAAGCAGAAAAGATAAAATAAATTAACTTATCAGAAAAGAACAGAAAGAACAAATGATTAAGTAGAAATTATTAGTAATACCTAGATGAATCACCTGAAACATTTTCCTTCTGAGGGAATTCCATGTTTTATTTTAGATTTTGAATCAAGAGTAAAGATAGATACGGATGGGCTTAAAAAACGTTGAAAATATCAAAGGCATGAAGTCGATTATTACTATTATTACTATCATTATTATTATTATTAATTATTAAAACGTTATCAGAATGATTTGATATAAAATGAGACAAGCAGTCAAATTGAAACTTTCAGACATTAAAAACCATTATTGAGTATTTGTGATAAGAATTAACTTGAGATTTTTACTTTCTCTACTACGTATATTACGTAGGGAAATTATTGTATTTCACCCAAACATTCGATACAGAGATTTCACCGGAAATATGTTTTGAGAACCCCTGAATCCAAAAAAAACATTTTTGGAAACATGTCCGTGTATGTGTGTGTGTGTCTGTCTGTGAACAGCATAACTCAGAAACGAGCAGTCAGATAAACACCAAACTTGGTATTTAGGTTCAGTATCTTCCAGAGATGCGACACCAAGGTTTTCAATAAAATCTCTCCACACCAGATTACCCTTTACATGGAACATTTTTCGAAAATTTTAATTTTCTCAAAATTGACCCTAACGATTTTGATTAAAATAGCATATGTTTAAGATATTTTCCCGACAAATAAATTGTATATCTAGAATTTTCTGGGAATGTCTCAAAAGCATTCTTCATTGCGAACAACTTTTGCATAACTGGTAAACCATAAGAGATAGACAAAATTTTACTGCACGAAATATGTAGACCGCGTTAAAATATATAATTTATGTCATATACATTTTTTTTGTTGAGTGAACCATTTTCGAGATATTGCTTGTTATTGCCTTAAGTTTTCCAATACTTATACTATTTCTCAAATACGTTATTCATTTTTTATTGTCCTGGTAAGGCAAAGAGAATGGAATACTCCACATAGCAACCAGCTCTTAAAATATTTTACTATCGCTTAAAGCCTAGCAATTCCCCTTGCATCTACAAGAAAAATAGCAATAAAATTAGCATCTCGATATCTCGATTAACATGAAGAATATGGAGAATAAGCCTTTGTAAAAATAGTTTTTACAAGAGTAGAGAAAGTCATGTGAGTGTAACACATCAGATTTTTGTATTTATGGACGCTCTTTAACTACTGTGGTCCTTAGCGAACCATTCCATGTTGGGCGTGAAAGACCGGTAATTTTGCTCACAGGCCTCCTTATCAGGCTTGAGGTTCTTTTACGTGCCGTAAATAGACAACACGGGACCACCAGCTGTACTTCCCTTCCGAAGGAAGGCATGCTAAGGGTGCTTACGCCCGAAAAAATGCATCGCCCTCCGTCGGTAGTTGTTATAAGACCAAATACACTACAGCTATAATGTATTTGATAAGAGCCATTCTTGTAGAATCTTTAAAGCTGTTAACGTGACTTATTCACCAATTTTATCCATTCGCAAGCGTCCTCATTTGATGAAAAACAACTTTGACGAATGTCTCTCTCTCTATAATAAAATTGCTTCCGCAAGTTCTAGACTATAACAAGATTGTTTTTGTTTAAATTACCTCGAAGAAGTACCTAATCTTGACTTGGACGTAAGTTGTTTATAACGCTCTAGATTTTTTTCCGAGTGATATTTCTTGTCCTTCCGTTGATGGCTTTATGTTTGCGATTTTTAAACATCCATTGGCATAAGAAGAGGCATTTGTAGACTCGGCGTGATTCAGATCGTGCGCTGTCATTTGCAATTCCGTAAAACTGTGAATTTATTAAAAGCATTTACAGGAGTGAAACGCTACAAATTATGAGGATAACATTTCAGTAATAAATATGCACTGACACTTTTTAACTTCCGACTCGTATATTAAACTGCCTTTAGTTTTATAAAAAGCATTCCATTTCTGACTCCTGTATCTTAAATACTAAAGTAAAATTATCTGCAGTTCAGAAAATAAGTTTCATGTACCATATAAGTGGCAAATAGTTGTAGTTTTAATAACTGTAAGGAGTGAAATCAATCACAGCTCTTTCCAAAAGAAATTTGATGTGTTGCACTCACGTGACTTTCCCTACTCTTGTACAAACTATTTTTACAAATGCTTATTCTCCATATGCTTCATGTTAATCGAGATGTTAATCTTATTGCTAATTTTCTTGTAGATGCAAGGGGAATATAGCAGGCTTTAAGTGATATTCAAATATTTTAATAGCTGGTTGCTATGTGGAGTATTCTATTTTCTTTGCATACCAGGACATAAAAAAAAGAATAACGAATTTCCATTTGAGAAAAAGTATATGTATTGGAAAATTTAAGAGAATAACAAGCAATATCTCGAAAATGGTTTACTCAACAACAAAAAATGTATATGACATAAATTGTGTATTTTAACGCGATGTATATTTTTTGTGTAGTAAAATTTTGTCTATCTCTTATGGTTAACCAGTTATGCAAAAGTCGTTCACAATGAAGAATACTTTTGGAAACATTCCCAGAAAATTTGAGATATACATTTCATTTGTCATAAAAATATCTTAAACATATAAATACTTTAATCCAAATCGTTAGAGCCGTTTTTGAGTAAATAAAAATTTTCGAAAAATGTTCCATGTAAAGGGTAATCTGAGGTGGGGGGGGTTTCTTGAAAACCTTCGTGTCGTATCTCTGTAAGATACTGAACCTAAATACCAAGTTTGGTGTTTATCCGACTGTTGGTTTCTGAGTTATGCTGTTCACAGACACATAAGGACATGTTTCCAAAAATGCTTTTTTTGGATTTAGGGAGTTTCAAAACATATATTTCCGGTGAAATCTCGGTGTCGAATTTTTGGATGGAATACAATACTTCCCCTACTTACCATACGTAGTAGAGAAAGTAAAAATACATATGACTTAATTGTGTTTTAACGAGATCTACATTTCTTGTGTAGAAAAAACTTTGTCTATCTCTTACGGTTTATCAGTTATGCAAATGGCATTCAGAATGAAGAGCACTTTTGGGGACATTCCCTGAAAATTCAAGATACACATTTAAGTTGTCATGAAAATACATTAAATATGTGATATTTTAATCAAAATCCATACAGCCATTTTGGAGAAAATCAAACATTTCGAAAAATGTTCCATGTAAAGGGTAATGTGGGATAGAGGGGTTTTCTTGAAATCTTCGTGTCACATAAAGGTACTAAACTTAAATACCAAGTTTGGTATTTATCCGACTTTTCGTTTCTGAGTTATGCTGTTCACTGATACACAGTCCTTTTCTCTAAAAATGCGTTTTTTACTTTCTCTACTACGTACAGTAAGTAGGGGAAGTATTGTATTCCACCCAAATATTCGATACCGATATCTCACCGGAAATACATGATTTGAGACCCCCTGAATAAAAAAAGAAGCATTTTAGAAACATGTCTGTGTGTATGTGTGTCTGTGTGTGTGTCTGTGAACAGCATAATTTAGAAACGAACAGTCGGATAAACACCAAACTTGGTATTTAGGTTCAGTATCTTCCAGAGATGCGACACAAAGGTTCTCAAGAAAATCCCCCACCCCAGATTACCCTTTACATGCAACATTTTTCGAAAATTTTAATTTTCTCAAAAATGGCTCTAACGATTTTGATTAAAATATCATATGTTTAAGATATTTTCATGATAAATGAAATGTATATCTCGAATTTTCTGGGAATGTCTCCAAAAGTATTCTTCATTGTGAACGACTTTTGCATAACAGGTAAACCATAAGAGATTGACAAAATTTTACTACACAAAAAAATGTAGATCGTGTTAAAATATACAATTTATGTCATATACATTGTTTTGTTGAGTGAACCATTTTCGAGATATTCCTTGTTATTCCCTTAAATTTTCCAATACTTATACTTTTTCTCAAATTCGTTATTCATTTTTTACGTACTGCGCATGCAAAGAGAATGGAATGCGTCACATAGTAACCAGTTCTTATGATATTTGACTATCGCTTAAAGTCTACCATATTCCCCTTTCACCTATAGGAAAATTAGCAATAAAATTAACATCTCGATTAACATGAAGCATATAGAGAATAAGCGTTTGTAAAAATAGTTTGTACAAGAGTAGAGAAAGTCATGTGAGTTAACACATCAGTTTTTTGATGCAGCGGGCCTCAAAACGTGTATTTCCGGTATAATCCCTGTATCGAATTTTTGGGTGGAATACAATACTTCCCTTACTTACTATATGTAGTAGAGAAAGTAAAATAAAGAATAAACGTCAAAAATAGCAAAGATCATAACGGAATGCGTGCAAAAACATTCTGCTATATGCTAAAAGGGATATTGTGTCATAAAATCTGTTTACACCTTGGCCTCGTTTCGCAAACATAGCTGCTACAGTTTACCTCTTAATATCTGTATCCTAATATTTAACCGCTAAACCGACAGTCGATATATTAACTAGACTATGTCTCAAGATCATTTCGTGATTAACTGCCTATCTGAACTCGTTTAGAAGTATAATACAGCACATATTTCACCTTTACACTAATCTGGAAAGACGACTGGATTAGTTGATTTATTCCTTTTAGGTTCATTAAGCGAGAGTTGTTCTACTTTTTTACACTTAATTTATTGCAGCACAAATTTCCCTTATAACCTGACGTATTAGCTTGGTCAATATTGTGTTCACTTTTGCATAACTGTGACATAAGTATTAATTCGTCTAACACAATTTAACAATTCTTTGAACTAATGCTCTAAAATTGTGAAAGAGAATCCAGCTCTTAAACTACATTGTTATTAAAACATTTTGCTTCATATCCAAGTGATTAAAACTTCTCCCAGATACAACAAAATTCCACCACTCGCTTTTGTATACCTTATACACAATAGGAAACATTTCTGAAACAATTAGGTAACAATTAGAGCTGATCAACAAAGACTGAGACTGATTTTTACTTTCTCTACTACGTATAGTAAGTAGGGGAAGTATTGTATTCCACCCAAAATTTCGATACCGAGATTTCACCGGAAATACATGTTTTGGAAACATGTCCGTGTGTGTGTCTGTGTGTCTGTCTGTGTGTGTCTGTGAACAGCATAACTCAGAAACGAACAGTCGGATAAACACCAAACTTGGTATTTAGGTTCAGTATCTTCCAGAGATGCGACACGAAGGTTTTCAAGAAAATCCCCCCACCCCTTTACATGGAAGATTTTCTCAAAAATGGCCCTAACGATTTTGATTAAAATATCATATGTTTAAGATATTTTTATGACAAATAAAATGTATATCTTGAATTTCCTGGGAATATCTCCAAAAGTATTCTTTATTGTGAACGACTTTTGCATAACTGGTAAACCATAAGAGATAGACAAAATTTTACTGCACAAAAAATGTACATCGCGTTAAAATACACAATTTATGTCATATACATTTTTTTAGTTGAGTGAACCATTTTCGAGATATTGCTTGTTATTTCCTTAAATTTTCCAATACTTATACTTTTTCTCAAATTCGTTATTCAATTTTTTATGTCCTGGATATGCAAACAGAATAGAATGCGCCACATAGCAACCAGCGCTTAAAAGATTTGACTATCGCTTATAACCTACCATGTTCCCCTTGCATCTACAAGAAAATTAGCAATAAGATTGACATCTCGATTAACATGAAGCGTATGGAGAATAAACGTTTGTAAAAATAGTTTGTACAAGAGTAGAGAAAGTCATGTGAGTGTAACACATCAGATTTTTTTCACAGATGTTTATTACTCCAATTCAATGTTTACATGATCTTTTTCAAAGTAGTCCCCTCCTACTTCAATGCACGTTTATAGCGTCTCTGCCAGTCCTTGAACACGTGCTGCAGACCATTCTTTGTCAGGTCCTTGAGAATCGCCTCACTTTTCTTGAGCACTGCTTAGGAGTTCTCAAATCGAATACCCCTAAGCTTTGCCTTTAGTGATGGGAATAAAAAAAAGTCACAGGATGCAAGATCGGGGCTATAAGTTGAATGTGGTACACAGGTAATGTTGAATCGAGCCAGAAACTGCATGACTTGATTTGCGACGTGAGGCCGTGCATTGTCATGATGAAGTCGCTACCCGGTCCGAGAAAGCTCTGGTCGTTTCTTTGCAATGTGCTTCCTCAGTGTAGCCAACACTGACGTGTAGTATGCTGCTGTAACAGTAGTGTGAGGGGGAGCCGCATGCTGGTAAATCATTCCATTACAGTCAAAAATGTGATCGCCATCACTTTCCCTGCAGATGGAAAAACTTTTGCCTTTTTTGGTGTTGGAGAACCTGGCGATTTCCACACTGTGCAGGCTTGTTTTCCTTCAGGATCATAATGATGCAGCCATGACTCATCACCGGTGATAATCGATTTAAAAAATGCATCCCCTCCATCAGCAAAGAGACGCAGTACCTCACGGCTTGTCTCCATTCGCACAGCCTTTTGTTCGGGAGTCAACAGACGGCACCCAACGAGCACAAACTCGGGTCATATGGAGATGGTCGTGCATAATTGTAAACGCACTGCCATATGAAATTCTCAACACTTCACGGAGGTTACGTAATGTTATACGCCGATCCTCTGTGTTGATGTTGACTTCAGTCACAGCAGAAGCCGAAACACCAGGCCCACCTTGCTTAACACTGACAAGTCGGCCTTCTTTGAAGTCCTTGAACCACCTAAACACTGTTGCACGAGGTAGTGCATCTTCACTGTACGCTTGCTTCAGCTTTTCATAAATTTCGGTGGCTCCTCTCGCGTCACCCCCATTGTCTGGTATGCGAAATACACATAGGGTCTACAAAATAGAGCATTACTACCAACCTACCAATACGAGAGTGCTGCCGCCTACCAGCATTATACATAAAAACTCGCTCTTTTCAAATATTTATGTTACAGATACGAAACTATCACGGAAGCTACAAGAAAAAATCAGTCTCAGTCTTTGTTGATCAGCCCTCGTATATAGGGAAGGTAAGAGAGAAATGGTGGAGGAAAATCATTGAAGAATTTCTTAAAAGCAGAAACGACGAAGTATGTAATTTATAGAAGAGGAAATAAACTTAAATTGGAAATTGTATGAAAATGTGCGAGTAAAATGAAGGACAAATATACAAAAACAACCGGGGTGTTAAGTGTGTACCATCCTAAACTCAAGCAACTCCTATGAGAGCAGAACAACTAATGTATGATATTGGAATCCCTATTGTTTCCCTGCATTTCCCTTTAATTCATTCAGTGTCCCATTATCTATCCAGATGAATAAAGTGGGTGAAATGATACTCAAATGAGCTCGGGTCCTGAAATATGCCTTCTAATACAAGCGGAAAATCTGAAGAAAAAAAAATATTTAATTCAGGTAAGCCAGTCTGTCCGAGATTCGAACTCGGGAGCCCATTCAGTGTATAAGTACAGCAGATTGTTTCCATTTATCTGATGCTTGATCTATTCTTAATTTTAAAATTGAAAAATAGAATATTGCAATACAAATACCTACAAGAAGTTTGAAAATATGAGCTCAACGTCTCGTACTTTCACTTCCGAGTTTTTGCAAAGTACTTAACGCAGGTAAAGATACTGACGAATGGAGGGGCCCCTTGTGCTTCTACCGTGATTCCTGTGAGGGAGGAATGAGGGGGCGAGATCCGGATGACGAGGGGCACAAGCACGTACGGAGTCCCTAATGTTTCCAGATTCAACGCCGCCCGAGCCTCTGGGGCGCCTGCCCAAAAGCACCCAGAGGCGGGTATCCTACTGAGCGGTCCCTGGATTACGTCAAAAAGAACTTCCACAGAGCGCATAGCTACCATCCAGTCGCAATCCGCCGAACACCATCGCCTGGTCCTACAACTCTGATGACAAGGAAGATATGGATACAGGTAAGGTGGTAGAGGAGAGTCATGGTAGAATATGGATCCCCAGCATTCGCCTGCCGACCCGGGGAAACTACAAAAAACCTATAAGTCATAGTAAGGTTCGCTGCAATCGAACTCGGGACCTCCCAATGCGAGTCGCACACGTTACCGCAGCGCTACCTGGTCGGTAGCATTTAACGCAAGTGTATTGCATGTGCTTCTTCGACGATAGTGAATAATATAAATATTTATGCCAATATCAAACTAATTACTGTCAGCGTTAGTCTCTATGAAGTGGTGATCGATTAGTATCGCCTCAGTTTTGACCAAGCCAATGAACAACTGAAGGTGACATGGCTGCTTGCGCCGAAATTGCTGCATGAATTAAATCTTAAGTAAACGTTAACACATAAAGGGAAGTAAACACGGTAAGATTTAAATAGTAACATTCAACTATCAAATATGATTTTACTGCATGTTTACAACAATAATTTGTTTCTGTGTATAAACGATCATCGTTATGTGTAACTACAAAATTTGCCTCTAAGGACTTCATGTGTTTTTCTCGTTACAGAAAAGGGCAAAATATTTCTTAGAGTCTTGGATGACCTGTACTACCTAACCAATCACGTACTTTCAGCAACATTCCTTTAAAATAGTCTTACGATAGTTCGCTTGATGGTTATGCAATTAGAAAGTGATTTTTATTTAAACGGACCAGATTACTTCATGTTCTTACATAGACATTCACTTGTCTTTATTATCAACAACAATTATGCGTTTTACAGGAAGATTCATCTTCCATTCTCTCGCAAATTCGATCTACTTTAAAATAATCTGAGCGAGAGCGTTTAAATAGGGAAGAAAAGTTGACTTTACTGTACATTAGAAATGACACAAGTAACGAGATTAGCAAAATGTCCGGACATATGCACAAAGTAGATACTTGCTTATATGTAATTTTTTAAAATCTACTAAAGAAGTATTAAACCAGTACTTAGTATTTCATATAATGATAGAATAAAATAATTAGTGTTAGCGGTTAGGGCTATATATAACAGAGGGGAACACCTCATCACCTAGGTCTACATAGATCCATTGTGTTTAACATCTCCCAGGAGGAAGGGATAAAGTGAAAGAACCACAGGAGGCTACAGGTCTCAGGTAGACAGGCCACAGAGACGCGCTGAGGTCCCTAACAGTTCCAGGCTCGAAGATCCGTCCCACTGCTGGAGCTACCTAGAGAGGGCGACCAAGCAGCCACCTAGAGTCCACGGGAAACACTCTTTCCTTTCAGCAAGCATCCGCGCCATTTGTCCGGCACCGCCACGAAACTAGAAGTACTTTCCTGAAAGATGAGAAGGAAGCGGAATAAAGGGTAAATATGGAAAGTAAATCCTGATAAAGGAGAAACCACCCAAGCATTCGCCTACCGACTTGGGAAAACTACGAAAAACCCATAGAGTTTGTGGTTGCCGGGAACCGAACCTAGGACCTCCCGTGCGAGCCTTACACGTTACCGCGGAGGTATCTCGCTCGGTTTTGAGGATAATTAAGCAAATTATTTGGATAAAAATGACATATTAGATATATGGGGTCCTGTAATACAGAGATTCCGGTTTCGATTCCTAGCTGGAGGGTGGGAATTGTTTTTGTTAACCAGAATTATTTCCTATCCTCCCTAGAATCTGAAAGTATGAGTAAGAAAGCAAATGTGTGATTTAATACTTAACAAATAATAAAAAGTAAAAGAAGAAAGGTCAATGTGTCACCCTCAACCACTTTCTCTACCCATTACGATTTCACATAATACCTACCTTATATACAGACTGAGCCAAAAAACTACGAACCACCTGTGCGGTGTTTTTCCTGTCCGCGTCCGCGGTGCTCGTTGCCGTCTGCCGCTATCATAGAAACGCGCGGATGAAACTATACAACATTTTTAAAACTCTTTTAAACGCTTTACTTACCAACTTTATGAAAGGAGGTGCTGAAACTGACTACCGTCGTTGTCCATACATTTTTGGCACCTCTTTTGCACCATTATCCATCACTGGCCAATTTTTTTCGAGTCAACAGTTGAAGCCCGTACATATTATTTGAATACAATTTTGCCCCCTTGTTTATGGAATTAATAGCCAGGGAGCGTGATTTTGTTTTTTTTTTTTCAACAAGACTCTGCAACAGCTTATATGGCCAATATTTTGGTGAGAAAAATTGAAAGTGTTTTTGAGGACAGAATTATTAGTACAGATTTGTGGCCCCCTCGGTCCCCCGACCTAACCCCCTGCGATTTTTATCTCTGGGGTAACTTAAAACAAAGTATACAAGACAAACCAACACACCCTGGAAGAATTAAAATAAAATATCCGCCAGGAAATTGCCAGCATTTCTAAACGTGAATTGTGGTGAGTGGTGGATAGTTTCCTAAAGAGGTGCCAAAAATGTATAAACACGCGGCCAGTTTCAGCATTTCCTTTCATAAAGCTGGTAACTAAAGCCTTTAAATAGTTTTTAAAATGTTGTATGATTTCATCCGCGCCTTTCTATGATAGTTGCAGACGGCAGCGAGCACCGAGGACGCGTACAGGAAAGACACCGCGCAGCCGGTTCGTAGTTTTTTGGCTTACTCTGTATTATAGTACTCATATAAGAATTCATTCTTCTGTTCACATTACGTCATTCACAAGAAATTTTGAGTATAAATGCTTTGAAATTAAACAATACTACTTGGTTGCAGTGTGATATGATAAACAAACACAGCTGTTCGCATATGCAAGTCAGCTTTTTAGAATTGCGTAAAATGCTATATAGATGCCATTTATTGTTCCATGTAAAGGGTAGTTTAAGGGTGGATTTATTAAAGGGAATATAATAATTTAGAACATTAACTGTTCGCACCGTTAGGCTAGGTATAAGAGTAGCATAGACATGTAGTGGTTTATCTTTTGTTAAGTTTGTGTACCTAGAGATTAGGAGTGTTTGAAGTAATGAAGCTAAGGCACAAATCACAAGAAATATTGTGAGAGGCGTACGCAGGGCGTGACGCCCTCACTTTATCGCCGTGAAGTGAACGATAAGAGCTTCGCGTGCACCCCGAGGTCCGATCAGCAGGGGTCGAGTAATTAGAACAGGGTGGATTTATGTACCAAGACACCTACCAGCGGCCAGCCAGGAAATCATTACCTCTACTATGTATTGTTCCTACACTATTTCACGAAATATTGCCCTCCATGTCTTCCGCCTTCTTTTCAGTTGCTTACTTACTGGATATATCTGCTATTGTTTTCTTGCTGTAGGTATCATTTCCTTCTTTCTTTTTTCTTTCTTTCTGTAACACTCACCTTTAGTAGGTAGAGCAAGTATTGTTTTCCACCCGTAAAATTCTATATAGGGATTTTACCGCAAATATACGTCTTGAACTCAAAAACCTTTACATGACTTTCTCCACCCTCTATTACTTATTAGTGGGTATATAAACTACACCTGCTAAAGCTTATTACTTTCTCTACTACGTATAGTAAGTAGGGGAAGTATTGTATTCCACCCAAAAAATTCTATACCGAGATTTCACCGGAAATATATGTTTTGGGGCCCCCTGAATCCAAAAAAAAGCATTTTTGGAAACATGTCCGTGTGTGTGTGTGTCTGTGTGTGTGTGTCTGTCTGTGAACAGCATAACTCAGAAACGAACATTTGGATAAACACCAAACTTGGTATTTAGGTCCAGTATCTTTCAGAGATGCGACACGAAGGTTTTCAAGAAAATCTCCCAACCCCAGATTACCCTTTACATGGAACATTTTTCAAAAATATTAATTTTCTCAAAAATGGCTCTAACGATTTTGATTAAAAAATCATATGTTTAAGATATTTTTATGACAAATGAAATGTATATCTAAATTTTCTGGGAAAGTCTCCAAAAGTATTCTCCATTGTGAGCGACTTTTGCATAACTGGTAAACCATAAGAGATAGACAAAATTTTATTACACAAAAAATGTAGATCGCGTTAAAATACATAATTTATGTCATATACATTTCTTTTGTTGAGTGAACCATTTTCGAGATATTGCTTGTTATTCCCTTAAATTGTTCAATACTTATTTTCTCAAATGGGAATTCGTTATTCACTTTTTTGTCTTGGATATGCAAAGAGTATTAATCTGTGGCAAAGAGAATGGTTCTGCACATAGCAACCAGCTGTTAAGAGACATTTCTGTGCTTATATTGCCCTTGCAAATACAAAACAAGGGGAACATAGTAGGCCTTAAGCGGTAGTCAAATATTTTTAGAACTGGTCGCTAAGTGTAACATGTAATTCTCTTTGCCTGTCAAAAGATAGTTTCTGCAAATGTTTATCTCGATTAATATGAAATAGATGGAGAATAAGAGTTTGTAAAAATAGTTTGTGCAAGAGTAGAGAAAGTCATGTGAGTGTAACACATCAGATTTTTTTTTCTATCTACTACGTTTTAATCCAAATAAACCTTTGCCGAATTAGCTACATTAAACATTTCGTAGGATACAAAGAGAACAGCGATATTCAAATGTTTAAGAACTGGACGCTATATGCTGACCTTAAAATTTGATACTGTTTCCATGCAATCGCGAGAAACAACTGAATGTTGAAAGGACTTTAATAGAATTACCAGTAAATGAATAATTCGAAACTTTAACAACGTATATCTCAGAAATGGCTTATGCCACAAAATAACTTATTTGAAATAAATTGTGTGTTTTAAAAAGATCAATAATTTCTGTATAGTACGTCTTCGTCTATCGCTTAACGTTTACCAGTTATACAAGATTATGCAAAATTCTTTAAGAATGAAGTGGACTTTATAGGCTATTCCCAGAAAATTCAAGATATACATTTAATTTGCCATGTAAATGTCTTCTATATATGGTATTTTAATCAAAATCATTATAGCCATTTTAAGAAAATAAACAAATTCGAAGTATTGTTAAGGGTGGGGGGATTTTCTTGAAAGTCTTTGTGTTATATCAACGGAAGATATTGAACCTAAATATCAATTTTGGTATTTGTCAAACTTTTCTATTTTGAGTTATGCCGTTCACAGTCACGCACGCACGGATATTTTTATAAAAATACTGTATTTGGATTCAGGCAAGTCGCACAGGTTACCGCAGAGCTACTTCGCTCGGTGAGCAGGGTTCGTAGGTGGAATTTTGTACATTTCATATTTAAATGAAATAATTAAAGAATTGCAGATTAGCTTCAAATACAATTACATCTTGGAAAAATGTTGTCCAGTAAAAATGCTGTTCGCTAATAATCAGGCAAGCTTGCAAGCTCGGAGGATAACTTACAAAAAAACTATATATAAAGTCAGCAGAATACCAAATGCATACGATCTAAAAATACCTGTTCCAAAAACTAAATTTCTCGCTTTTGAAGGATAAAATCCTATAAGGGTTCAAAATAATTATAAATAATGAGACCACTGAACAAGCTAATTCATTTAATTACTAGGGGATCAATTTAACTAACATCAAAATAAGAACATTGATATAAAACTGGTCAGGTTTCAACTTTTGGGCACCAGGCTACTGAAAAGAGTGGCAAAGGACACAATGTTATAAGTTAATAACATTATTACATGGTTCACAAGTAAGCATACTTGACAGCGCAACATAAATGAAGAATTGAGACTTCAGAAATTAGATTGTCAAGACCATCGGTAGGTCATTGAAAAAAAGAAGGCATCAGCAATGAAGCAGACATTAGTTGTTTTACAATCGGTAAATGATATATATAATTTAATGTAAGGACCATATTTCACAAATGACTCAAATAGAACACCTTCTAAAATGGACCATGCCTTGAAGGGCAGGATGGTGAATATTTGATACGCCATGGGTTTGAACTCGTTAGCGCCACCTTGGTTGTCCATAGTGATTGTCTTAGTGAAGCAGCTTTGCTTGTATGTTCTGGCAACGAGTGGTAAGATTTTTGAGCAGCAGTGTGGGATCAAGTTTTGCTTCAGTCTTGGACACAGTACAATGGAAAGATTTGCAAAACTTCAGCAGGCCTACGGAAACACTGCTGGAACTGATGCAAATGTAACAGAGTCTGAAAGACTTCGAAAAAGGGTCATGCATGTGAGACCAAACATCAAATGGAACTGAGTGTTCCATCATGATAATGCATCTTCTCACTCAGCAATTTCAGTAAACCGCTTTTTGACCAATAAGAGCATTCCTGTGGCTCTTCAGTCTCCTTATTCGTCCAACTTGAGTTCTTGTGACTTTTTCCTCTACCCAAGGGTGAAAAACGCCTCAAGGGTCGTCGGTTTGGGGCTCTCGATAACATTCAAAAGACTGTAACCGAACAGCTGACGGCGATCTAGTACCAGAGTTCCAGCACTGCTATGAGAAGTGGAAGAACCGTCTCAAGCGCTGTATGGCTTCCCAAGGTATGTAGCTTACTTTGAAGGGGACATTGTTAAATTGAAATAAAATAGTTTGAAGTAGATATTTATTAGCCCCACGTTTGGGCACCAATTTGAAGTAGGTGGTTTGTTGCGTTATTTGCATCACGCTTTGGGCGTCAATTTGAAGTGGTTTGTATTGAAAGAGTTATATTATATTTCAACTGTTGGGAACCGAACTTGAAGTTTGTTTGCAACCGCACGTATGGTACCCGGTTTCCGGTAGCCTTCGCCCCAAGTGTACTTTCAGGTGGCCTTTACCCCAAGTTTAAAAAAAATATTATCTTTGTAATTTGAATGTTTCTTTAAATATTATATATTTATGTTTGCCTCGACTGCGTCAGTATTGTTGTTAGAGACATGGATATCTTGGCAGGGTTGTGGTGCGACTAAGAATGTAGGCTTACACAGATTATAATTTTACTTCATTCCTTTTATTAATACTTGATACGATTTAAATAACACTTCACTGATATAGAGAGCTGTGAGATTCTTTAATTAATTTAACACTATTTTCGTCTCACACGAATACGTATTAAATTTCTTGAGGACACTTTTTGCGTCTAATTAGTAACGCTGTCTGACACCAACGCGTCCAGTTATGAGCACTGTCTACAAGCAACTGAATTCTAGATTTGTAAATTTTGCTATATTTCAGTTTCTGATTGGCTATTCCTAATCCAATAGAATACTTTTATTTAATTAAAGCTTTTTCTGGTTGTTGATTGGCTATTTTATAACTGTCACAAAAATTACATTATTGTTACTCCAAGAATCACAAGTAGTATTGTTAAACTTTCTTACTCATTATTGCCTCAAGGTTACCTCATTGTTAGCAACTTTTGACCTATTTCTCACAGCTCCTACATTATTATATTACGTAATACATACACATAACATTATTACATGTATACAATAATATAAGCATATACATACACTTTTTATATATTGTTACATACACATATTGCTTGAAGGCGGGCTGTTATTGAATTTATATATTATATAATTAGACTGAAATCATTTAAGTGTTAAAAATACTGCCTCAAGATACATACCGTATTTCAATACAGATCATGTGGTCGAAGAGATGCCGGTAGACCAAGGAGATATTGGTGTGACTAGAAGACGAAGCAGGCCAAAAGCCTAAATTATGCTATTAAAGATGAAGAAAAAGAAATCTGGACGCTGTGTGGAATAAACTGACTTTCCTCATGTAATATTTCGTAATCGCCCACATTATTGAATGTTATTGCTGCACTCTTAATGTTGGTAACAAGTAGACTGTAATTCAATTTTAATTATTACCGTTCTGATGAATAATCCGGTTTTCAATAAAGAATTTAAGATTATAGCTCATATGTCGCTTAGTAATGCCAGAGAACGTTAATGAAGTTGTTTCTTTGACATTACCCTTGAAAATCTTGTTAATAGAAAAGTAGTTGAGATGTTATCGCCCATTAAATGACATGTTAAATCAATTAAGATGGGCGATCGACTTAACGAGCGGATGTGAGGTAGCAAAAAATAAGCAGAGATACTCATTAAACGCCTGATCACAGAAAAAACGTCTATTTTTACTTTCTCTACTACGTACCCAGTAGTTTGAAAAGATATTGTATTGCAGCCATAAACTTGATATTGATATTTTAACGGAAATTCATGTCATTCCTGAATAATGAAATGGTCTCTACTCTTGTACAAATTCTTATTAAAAACGCTTATTCTCCACTTACTTCATGTGAATCTTATTGCTAATTTTCTTGTAGATGCAAGGGAAATATGGTAGGTTTTAAGCGATAGTCAAATATTTTAAGAGCTGGTTGCTATGTGGCGCATTCCATTCTCTTTGTGTGTCCAGGACATAAAAAAGTGTAATTATTGGGAAATTCAAACAAATAACAAGTAATATCTCGGAAATGGTTCACTCGACAAAAAAAATGCATATGACATAAATTGTGCGTTTTAACGAGATCTACATTTTTACGTAGTAAAATTTTGTCTATCTCTTACGGTTTACCAGTATGCAAAATTCATTCATTATGAAGACGACTTTTGGAGACATTCCCAGAAAATTCTATATATACATTTCATTTGTCATGAAAAGTATCTTAAACATATGATATTTTAATAAAAATGTTTAAAGCCATTTTTGAGAAAAGCAAAATTTTCCAAAAATGTTCCATGTAAAGAGTAATCTGGAGTGGGGGATTTTCTTGAAAATCTTCGTGTCGCTTCTTTGCAAGATATTGAACCTAAATACGAAGGTTGGTATTTATCCAACTTTTCGTTTTTGAGTTATGCTGTTTACAGACAGACACACGAACACATATACACGCAGGCATTTTTCTAAAAAAATGCCTTTTTTCATTCAGGAGGCCTCAAAATATGTATTTCCACTGAAATCTCGATATCGAACTTTGGGTGAAATGCAATACTTCTCCTACTTATTATACTAGTAGCAGTAAAAAGCATTTTTAGAAAAGTTCCGTGTATGTGTGCACAACTCAGAAACGAAAACTCGGATGAATATCAAATTTTCTATTTAAGTCAATATCTTCTAAAGAGGTGACACAAAGATTTTCAAGAAAATCCCACACCGTAAACCACATTTTACATGGAACATTTTTCGAAATGTTTTAGTTTCTCAAAAATGGTTCTAAAGATTTTAATTAAAATACTGTATATATGAGACATTTAATGACAAATAAAATGTATACCTTCATTTTCTGGGAATAACCTTCATTCGGAAGAAATTTTGTATGATTTTGTATCACTTGCAAACGTTAAACAAGAACGCACTACACAAAAACTATAGACCTCTTTAAAACACACAGTGGATTTCAAATAACGCTCTTCCATCATCGGCCACTTCCGAGACATCCGTTATTGTTGGTTTTCATTTGTTAATACTTCATTTTAAAGTTGTCACTATTCAGTTTACACAGCTATAGAACTTGGGAAAAATTATACCTACTTCTGCTGTGTCTTCGGGCACAGCTCTGACACTTACTCTTCGCTGCCGAGTGCCCTGGCCACGACCTTCGTCACCACCGCCGCTACTGTGCCACTTGTGGTGGTACAACTACTTCACCGGCAGGCCCAGTGTCCTCTGTAGCCGAGGAGTAGTGCAACTCCGCACCTGACGCCTACGACTCATCATCCGCCAGCCAGCATCGAAGTCAGCACACCGGAAGCCCAAACCCAGGAGGCCCTATTGGACGCCGTTCAGGATCTCCATGCGGAGGTCCTGGACATTGATGCCCGGCTTGCTGCACTGGACGAATTCATCGCCATCACCACCGAGAAGCTCCAGGATCTGCAAACCTTCATCACTGCAGGCTTCACCCAGCAACAGACCTCCGCGCTGACCTGATGTCCAAGCTGGACATCATCACTGCACGGCTGCTTCGAGGAAGGCAGACCAACATCATCTCCACATATTCCACAACCAACCCAGAAACCACCACTGGTCATCAGCGACCAACAGCAGCGCTTCCTTGCACTATGCCGTGCCATGGTGCAAGAGAACGTGAAACCATGACGGCATCCAGAGCCCGAGTAACTACATCTTCACCCTTCCTTACCTATTATCTCCTCTGAACCCCTTAGTATTTCCACCTCCTAACCTCTAGGCTACAGTCAGGGCAGTCGGTCATGGCTGTAGCTCAGGACCGCACACGCCGCCCCCGCCCATTGGGTGGCAGCTCAGAACCTTTCACTTAAATACACGGGTGCTATGCGGGACCGTACTACCTTTCCCACGAATTTCCTTCCAAATCTCACGTCCTAACCGGTGGAGGAGTTAATAGTGGGCATGGCCATCATGGCGAGTCCCAAACTCCCTGTCCCGACTCCCATCGGGACAGAAGAACCTAACAGCATTTTCTCCTCCACTCGAATATATATATATATATATAATACCTATTTTAAAAAACTGCCCTTATCCTTAGTTTCAACGCCTTACTTACAGAACTCATCCGCGTAATGCAGGTAGGATGGCTAGTACCTATATCAAAAAACCGTTTGGGATGGTTCAGGAAGTTACGTCTATGGCGTCCCGAAATCGATCTCCGGCGACCGCCCAGTCTGGCCCATAGGTTTTTCATGGTTTCACCGGATCGCCAGGCGAATGCTGGAGTGGTTCGTCTTCTAACACGACTCTCCTTCCTCTCATTCCCTTACTCAAATTCTTCCTTGTCATCTGTTTCAGAGTTGTGGGACCAGGCGACGGTGTTCGGTGGGATGCGGCTGGACGGTGGCTTGCGCTCTGCGATACCGCTCAGTTAGATCTCTCCTCAGCGTGGGGTTCCGCTCCGGGGGACCCTGAAAGTTGGTGGCCTGTGGGTAGGGAACGTGCGGCGTTGTTGGATTCTATCTGGAAACGTTAGGGACCCCGTTCATTGTTGCGCCCATCGGCATCCGGATCTGGTCGCGTTTCGGGTCGCTCCCCTATCCTTCCCTCCCAGGGGTCACGTTGGAAACACAAAAGACCGGCTCTGCCCCGGTTCCGGGGTCCCCTACATGATATATACCTTTACCTTTGCCTATATTATAATAGCAACCTAACTTTTTTTCTTATATTCAGTATTGAATGAATGGCTTGTGTTAACCTGTATAATAGGATAACCTGAAATTAGAAATCGAGTTTCAAATATGTGTTTTATGTGTGTGTGTGTGTGTGTGTGTGTGTGTCTGTGAACACTGTGTGTGTTACCCTTTCTCTCAAGAATGGTCAAATCAACTACTGTGATCTTGGTGCGTAACTATTGTGACGCAGTTACGTGCCGAGCTATCAATTGGATGGCGCGACCGGCCGGCCGGTAAGAGATACGGAGGGATAAGTAGCGCTCCCGTCGAGCGTAGACACCAGAAACTGTATCGAGAGATAACCAGGATCTTTTGTAATTTTCTCTTCTCTCCGACTCTTCAGCATTCTAGAACTCTGTGGTAAATTCCAGTGAATATATAAGCGAGCGTTCTCGCGAGTGAACCAGTTAGAAAGCGAGTTGACGAGTGCTCTGACGATAGTTGTGACGCGCCTACAGCGAGTGATGCTACTGCGAGAGAGAGACGTCTTATGTTCGACTCCCAAGCGAGGAAGAAGCTGCTTCGCGTGTATTTCATTACGTCTAAGTGACAGGAAAAAGTTTAATAGATCACATTAATGAAGTGACACTGAAAACTTGGTGAAGTGACAGTGAAAACTCGACAACGTCACAATATTTAGGTCACAATTGTAGGATTTCAGTATAGAATCTTAATTAATTTTCTAATTTTCAAAACATCGAAATATCTCATTTATTATTGAGCTTTGTGAAAAAATCTTACATCACTTTATGTACACAATATCTTTGACAGGCTACCTTAGTTAAAAAATTGTAATAGGGTGCATGTTTATGGAGTTAGAGTAACTTTTCACTTTTATGTAACTCTTTGAAAGTTTTGTCTATGCATCTAGCTAAATAATAGCTGTATAATAAACCTGCAAACCAAACTGTTCGGCTATTTTTACTTTCTCTACCACGTATAGTAAGTAGGGGAAGTATTATATTCCACCCAAAAATTCGATACCGAGATTTCACCGGAAATACATGTTTTGAAACCCCCTGAATCCCAAAAAGGTAATTTTGGGAACATATCCGTGTGTGTGTGTGTGTCTGTGTGTGAACACCATACCTCAGAAACGAACTGTTGGATAAACACCAAACTTGGTATTTAGCTTCAATATCTTCCAGAGATGCGACACGAAGGCTTTCAAGAAAATCTCCCACCCGAGATTACCCTTTACTTGGAACATTTTTCAAAAATTTTAATTTTCTCAAAAATGGCTCTAACGATTTTGATTAAAATATCATATATTTAAGACACTTTCATGACAAATAAAATGTATATCTTGAATTTTCTGGGAATGTCTCCAAAAGTGTTCTTCATTGTGAACGACGTTTGCATAACTGGTAAACCATAAGAGATAGATAAAATTTTACTACACACAAAATGTAGATCGCGTTGAAATACACAATTTATGTCATATACATTTTTTTTTGAGTGAACCATTTTCAAGATATTGCTTGTTATTCCCTTAAATTTTCCAATACTTATACTTTTTAGCAAATATTTCACATAGCAACCAGCTCTTAAAATATTTGACTATGGCTTAAAGCCTACCAATTCCCCTTGCGTCTACAAGAAAATTAGCAATAAGATTAACATCTCGATTAACATGAAGCATATGGAAAACAAGCGTTTGTAAAAATAGTTTATACAAGAGTAGAGAAAGTGTTGTGACTGTAACATACCAGATTTTTTTAATAAATAGTAATCTATGTTAACAATTATTTGCTATGCCTAATCTCTTTTTAACAAATTTTTCTACGTGTAAAATATTAATAGCAAAATTTTATTTATTTAGCAATTATTTTATAATTTCTTTTGTTTTCTGTTACTATGGGAACCTATCTAAAAGGCTTGGTTTTCTTGCTTCTCACTGTCTTGGAAACACAGACAAGGAAATAAGAAAGGTGAGAGAGGGAAGAGCGAGAGAGAGAGAAGAATTTCTGCAGATTACGAAATATCGCGAGCAGAATTGCAGGTTCTGATATCACAAAAATAAAACATTTCTTATCCATTCTTCAAAAAGTTATGTTCTAGTGGCGACATAAACTTTAATGATAATAATGACCAGCAACTCCCAAGAAAACCTAGAGATAACAAAACAGGTACTATATTTCCTGCCTTAGCGTTGTCGTAATGACGAATGGAACACACATATTCTCCCACCTTTTCCCATACTCGTTTACGCTTAATTTTCATAGCTTATCTTACGGAAATTAGAGAGGGGGAGCTTCTCCTAACGAGATACATGCTTTTCTCCTTCTTCTTCTTCGTAATGCTGCCTCTGGGTGGTTGTTTTTACATATGCTAGATTCGTGCTTCGACGATAACAAGCAACGGAGTGGCAGCGTCATTTATTTCTCTGCGAGTGCGGGAAATCAGTCTATGCACTCATTTGTCTTGATACCGTAATTATTGACAGGAATACATAAATAATTAAATAAAGAAATAATAGTAAGATAGAGAAATAATTGCAATAAATAATTTCCATATAATATAATGAGCTTGAGTTGAAGGGTTTGTCCGAAGAAAAAGGCAGTTAGCGAGTCACGTTAAGAAACGTCATTAGCAACACGTGAGTAGCGAATATGTTAGGCATAAACCATTAATAGCGGATATCTCAGGAATGGCTTATGCCACAAAAAAACTTATTTGAAATAAATTGTGTGCTTTAAAGAGATCTATATGTTTTGTGTAGCACATTTTCGTCCATCGCTTAACGTTTATCAGTTAAACAAAATTATATAAAATTCCTTCCAAATGAAAAACAGAAAATTCAATATGTACATCTTATTTGTCATGTAAATATCTCCATTATGAGGTATTCTAATCAAAATCGTTTCAGGCTTTTAGAATTAAAAATTTTCTAAAAATGTCCCATGTAAAGGATAGTTTGGGGTGGGAGGATTTTCTTGAAAATCTTAGTCATATCTTTGGAAGAAACTGAACCTCTTTCAAAATTTTTTTTTTATTCGGGGGTCCCTGAAACATGAATTTCCACTGAAATCTTGGTATCAAATTTTGGGGGTGAAATACAATACCTTCTCTACCTACAGTAAATGTCTGACACACAAGAATTGTCACACTACATTCTCACCCCATTACCCATTATGTGTTCACAGTAGCTCAAGTACCCATAATCTTTGATACTCTCCTGTATTTTAGTTTATCTTAAACTGCATTTAAATTAAGGTGCTGACCAAAGTTAACTAAAAAGGGGCTAAACATAATAATCGAAATACAATCTTATGTTTCAACAAATTTTACAGAAACATTGCCTTGATAATCGAATTTGTATCTATCTATCGATTGTATCTGACTGATAGATGTAAACGTTACATTAAAACCTTCGTCATATCAAGTATACTAATTTTGCCATATAAATTGTTGCAAGGAAATCTGGAAGCTTCTACATTCACGTCACCCTTATATTACAACTATGGCACATTTGTTCTTAAAATTTAATATTTAACTAAAACAGATAATGGAGTACACGTCAACCCCACGTGTGACTAGCTTAATATTACAACAATTTGTTGTATGTTTATTTATTATGTTGCTATAAGATTTTATCAGATTTTATATAACCGACTGTTGAGCTTATGGAAAACTAGAGTCTCTAATTGAAAGGTTTGGCATGTGACCAAAAAACGAAATTTCTATTAGAACTAGGGCAGGAACTTTTAGATCTTATGTTACAGAGAGAATGATAAGCGCTGCTAGACTATCATCAAATATTATAAGAACAACAATGAAAGAATATCTTGGAGAAGAAGTTAGTTTGACTTCAACAACCCTGACCCAAAGTCGAACAAGTCCCCAGAAAGGATGATGCAAGCATTCTTCCAGATAGACAAAAAGTGCAGCACAAAAGTGAAAGTGAAAAGTGTTTGTTATTCGTATGTAATTATCATTCAGTGAACAAGATTGTGAAAATTTCAAGCAGTTGTGATGCCTGAACTTTTAACTTGATATTGTATTTTTATTAAAACGGTATTATTCCATTCTGTTTGCATCCTTGTGTTTCATTTTATTTCATGTATTTGAACTGGTTGTGTCAGCTTAAAACGCTTAAAATGTTTTAAATGTTCAAATTCATTCAATTAGCAGCGTCATAGGAAAACAAATATGTAATTATAAGTATTTAAATAGGTTTGTTGCAATAAAAATAATAGTGATTTATGAAGAACTGACACATTTATTTCTTTAATTGTTTAATTGTTTATGCTAGCGACAACTTATTATACCTGAAATGCAGAGGAATTTTGGTAGATTGTTTACCTCTATAGCAAATGTGAAAATGTCCTCCATCCTGCATAAGGCGCAACTCAACACGTCATTACATGTTACTGGCCACTCGTTGGAGGACTCTGTTGTCAATAGCTTGAATCTCCTGTATAATGTGCTTCAGATCGTCCAATGTCTGGGGACGTGTGGCATAAACCCTGTCTTTTAAGTAACCCTATAGAAAGAAGTCCGCGATGTCAAATCCGGAGATCTCGGTGGCCACAGGTTCTTGCAAACTATCCGGTCGTCAAAGAAACTTGCTATTAGTGTCATGGATTCATTTGATGTACCTATGGCATGTAGCGCCGTCCTGCTGAAAATATCCTTGACTCAGCTCTACATCGTCTAGTTGCTCAGCAAACTCCATGAAAATCCTCGGTGTTCTGCAGTGTTAACATTGTTTAAAAAAAATTCGTCCCATTATTTTCTGTGCGGCTATTGCGCACCAAACTCCGATTTTAACCGGGTGCATAGGTACATAGCCGGATAAATGGAACCATGCTTCATCTGTGAACCATGTAATGGACAGTATGGCAGGATTTTGTAATGAACGTCTGAAACCAACGACAATAATTCAATCGTCTATCCTTATCTGGTTTCTGTAACTGATGAACAAACGTAATCCTATACGCCTTTAGCCTGCACTTTTCACAACTCTCTGACACGTTAAGTAGTTGTACTACACCTCCTGCGACAAACGTATTAATGATTTTTTGGGTGACTGATCCAGTCGTGCTCTTACGCCAACAACAACCGTGCGAAGCCTAGATGAACGAGTTTTGCCTTTTTCACTCACCAGACATCCAGTTGTTTCCAATTTGTTTACCAGTCCCAGTATTGTGTTTCTTTGGGGAGGATTCCGAACACCAAATTCTCTCTGGTATACTCTTTGAACAGCTGTAATTGAATTCGTAATCCAGAATTGCTTTACAAGGAAGAGTCGTTCATTTAATGTGTTCTCCATTTTCACCTTGACCAGAACAAAATCTCAAAAACAGTTCCCGACAATAAAACTAACAATTACGAATAAAACATGAACATCTGCGCATCTAGTGACAAGCAATCGAAACTCCAGAACATTCTGTCTGATTTGGTGTTAAAATTGGGGCATTACACGAATTTCAACAGAATAATTAAGGAAATAAATGTGTCAGTTCTTCATAAATCGTCCTGTACAATAAAAACACTATAATTTTATGGGTTTTTTTCTTTTCTTTTGGGGTGCACTAGTATTCCAACTGGTATTCCATGTATAATTTTGATTTCCGTATGATGAAGTATTCATCCGTGATATTTAGTTGTGATTGGCCGATGAGATATCACTGCTCCTTTTCTCTCATCACCCCACGAAACCCAAACCAATCACGTGTTTGAAATGTTTGCAACAAAACTCACCAGCAATATGCCCACATTGCTATGCTTTTCGCCTTATATTTCAAATATGCCACCGCGATATATGTTTATTTGTCATTCCTTAACTAAAATTTTGCACTAAGATGCCTATTTCACTCATCTGACGTCATTGTCATATGATCAACAAAGTGTAGGTTAAGTGTTGAATTTCAACATATCACAGCTGCACTTCTCGATAATATTCCAGGGTTATTATTTCGTTTTAAGATTATACCAGCTTCCTTCCTTCGTTTTCTCAATGTTTTCCAACAAGATATAAACGTTAAAAGCTTTTCTTACGAAATATTATTTTTCTATCTGCTTCATGTCAATCAAAATAATTGCAGAAGTCGCAGATACAATAGTAGAGGAAACCAAATGATAGATGATTAAAATCTATCTATATGCTGACCTTGAAATTTCATACTCTCTTCATGATATCGCGAGAAACAATCGAATAACGACCGCACTTTAAAACATGATAAAGGATTGAAAAAGTTAAGCCAATATTAGTTGATGCATAAAACGGTTGAATTTGAAATAAATTGTTTGTTTTAAATAAATCTACTACTTTTTTTCTTGCAGGACGTTTTTGTTTATCTCTTAACGTTTACCAGTTTACGAAATTTTACAAATTCTTTCCAAATGAGAGGACGTTCATGACTATTTCCAGAAAATTCAAGGTATTGTAATATTTGTCATGTAAATATCTTAAATATATGCTCTTTTAATCAAAAACGTTATGGTATTTTTGGGAAAATCTAAAATTTGAAATTTTTCCCATGTAAAGGGCAGCTTGGGGTGAGCAGATTTTGTTCAAAAGCTTTGTGTCGCATATTTTTAAGATATTTAACTTAAATGCAAAGTTTGGTGTGACTCTCTCTCTCTCTCTCTCTCACACACACACACACACACACACACACACACAATTTTGGGTGCCTCAAAAAATGTATCTATTTCCGGTAAAATCTCCACATCAAATCCTTGGGTAGAACATAATACAACTTCCTCTTATCTTACTATAGGTAGGTGGTAGAGAAAATAAAAATAAAACTTAATTTTAGGCTACGTAAATGTATTTATTTTATACCTAATAACAAAAGAGGAATAGGTGCAATTACGATTGTTAATCCCATATATCTCTTTTTACTTTCTCTACTACGTATAGTAAGTAGCGGAAGTATTGTATTCCACTCAAAAATTCGATACCGAAATTTCACCGTAAATATATGTTTTGAGACCCCTGAATCCAATAAAAGCATTTTTGGAAACATGTCTGTGTGTGTGACTGTGAACAGCATAACTCAGAAACGAACAGTCGGATAAACACCAAACTTGGTATTTAGGTTCAGTATCTCCCAGAGATGCGACATGAAGGTTTTCAAGAAAATCCCCCCACCCCAGATTACCCTTTATATTGAACATTTTTCGAAAATTTTCATTTTCTCAAAACTAGCTCTAACGATTTTGATTAAAATATCATATTGTTTAAGATATTTTTATGACAAACGAAATGTATATCTCGAATTTTCTGGGAATGTCACCAAAAGTATTCTTCATTGTGAACGACTTTTGCATAACTGGTAAACCATAAGAGATGGACAAAATTTTACTACACAAAAATGTAGATCGCGTTAAAATACACAGTTTGTGTCACGTACATTTTTTGGTTGCGTGAACCATTTTCGAGATATTGCTTGTTATTCCCTTAAATCTTCCAATGCTTATACTTTTTCTTAAATTCGTTATTCATTTTTTGTCCTGGTAATGCAAAGAGAATGGAATACTCCACATAGCAACCAGCTCTTAAAATATTTGACTATAGCTTAAAGCCTACCAATTCCCCTTGCATCTATATCTCAATATCGCGATTAGCATGAATCATATGGAGAATAAGCGTTTGTAACAATAGTTTGTACAAGAATAGAGAGAGTCATGTGAGTGTAACACATCAGATTTTCTGTATTAGTATTACTGTCATTCGTCTAATGCTACCCTAAGAATTGGAAAGTAGTCATAAGTATGTGACTATTAACCTTTTATGAACGAATTATAGGGCAATTTAAGTTAAATTCTTATTTCATCGTGATATAGTTCTATAAATATCATTCAATGACCTCAACTTTCCAAATAAATCGCAAATGTTGGAACTCTTACTTGTTATAAGGTTTGCATAACGTAACGTTTTCCTCGCATAAAGGCTTTTTTCTGAGCGTCGTATTTTCCTGTATTACATAAATTGAGCTGATCCTAAAAGAATATTTAGTAAACAAACAACGTTTCGTAAATGATAGGTAGATATTCGGAACTTTGAAACATTTTTACTAAATGCTTGTGGGAAGTTTAACTTTGTAGCGCTGCTTGTTAAAAGAGTTATATGCCTGAATAAGGTCAATAGACTGTTTAAACACGGACTGCAGCGTGTTTCTGTGATTGCGTGACCATTAACTCTTTCCCACCATCACGCGTGCAACGCCGACTAAACTCTCTCACCAGGGATTTTCCCAATATGTATAACATTTTAAAATCTTCATCATACACCAGCACAGAGAATAGCAAGTATTCGCCTTTGCTGGAACATGAATATAGACATTATCCTATCTTGGTGTAAATTATCGTCAGCTAATTAACTTCAGAATTATTCTAATGCTAAAAATCTGACATTGCAAACATTTTCTTCGTTGTTCATAGCCTAACTATCGCTTACTCTAAGTAATATAAATTATCTACCCGTATTTACAATACAATGTAATGTGGATGAAAAATAACTTTTTATATCTAATGTGTTGTACTATTCATATAAGAAGTGTTTCTCCACGTTACGTTATTCATGATAAAAGTATTACCAAATTATTTCAAATTAAGCGATATGGTCTTAATTACATACAACATGCATCGAGCTGGATGGTTCAAGCGGTGACGTTTGTGGCCAGCATTCGGGAGGTCCCGAGATCGATACCCGGCGACCATAGGTTTTTCATGGTTTCCCCGGATTGCCAAGCGAATGCTGGGATGGTTCATCTTCTACCACGACTCTCTTTCCTCTCATTTCCTGTACCCATCATCCTCCTTGTCATGTTTTCAGGGTTGTAGGACCAGGCGACGGTGTTCGGCGAGTTGCGGCTGGACGGTGGCTTGCGTTCTGCAAAGGTTTCTCCCCTGGAGTCGTTGCGATGCCGCTCAATTAGGTCTCTTCTCAGCATGGAGCTCCGCTCCGGGGACCCTGGAGGTTGGTGGCTTGTGGGCAGGGCCCGTGCGGCGCCGGATGCGTTCTATCTGGAAACGTTAGAGACCCCGTCCATGCTTGCACCCATCGGCATCCGGACCTACCCCCCCTGGTCTCTCCCCTCATCCTTCCCTCCCAGGGTTCATGTTAGAAGCATAATAGGCCGGGGCCGACTGACCTGCGTGCGTGATACATGCCTTTACATATAATATGCAGAAATAACATCCAGCTATTTATATCAAAAATAGGTTTTTCTTATAAATAAGCTCATGCTAAGGAAAAGCAAAACGTTTTAACATTGATGCATACTTCAACATGGGAAAATATAAGCACATTAAAAGACTAATACTGTAACAAAACTTATTTGACACAAGCAGTAAATTTAAATTAGTTCTGTGTTCTTATGTGTGTTTGTTCTTTAATGTTTGTCTATCTGCTATGATCTCCTAGTTATACAAAATTGTACAAAATTCATTCAGATGAAGAGGACTTCAATAGCTGTTCACAGAAAATTCAAAATACATTTATTTTATTCTTCTTGTCACTGTCTGAAATCTATGATATTTTAATCAAAATGTTAGAACCGTTTTTTAAAAAAAAATAAAATATATGCCTGTAAATACTAGTTTGAGGTGAGAGAAATTTCTTGAAAATCGTGTTGTACTTTCCCTTGTAGGATGCTGGACTCAAATGCCTTTTTGGGCATTTCTAATGAAATCTTCATTTGGAATTTTTGGGTGTAATACATTATTTTTTCTACCTACTAGATATGAGGTACAGAAAGTGATCAATATATCTAGATCCATATAGATATTTACTATAAATGCATGTTTTGAAATCACTAAAACTAAGCAAAAGAAAGAAAAAACGTTTTTAGAAAAACGTCTACCTACACGTGTGTGTAGTGCTCGAACATGCAGTTTCCTAAAAGGAAAAGCCGAATAATTAAAATTTTGGAATTCATTGTTCTTGCATACTTCGTGTGTAGGACAATGAAAAATTTTGTTCAAAAGTCAGGAACGTACCTCTTAAGAACAGTGTTTTCTAGAATTCCTCCACTCAAACACGGTTAACATGAAATGTTTTTGTTATTTTTATTTTCACAAAAATTATTCTAATGAATTTGATTGAAATGTATATCATTGATATGTGGGTGCTTTAAATATACCTTTGTTGAAATACTAGTGCTTAGCCTTGGCATTTGGTATGGGATCATAAACACAACGAGGAATAATAAAAGAATTACAATTTAGAACCTGTAACTGGTCCCGAAGAAATGGAGAAATCATCTCCATCTCATACGTACAAATAGAATCCATGCTTCACTATTGCCCAAATGGAGAGAGATCTTTAGGTTGTCCTAGGAAACGTTGGATTGAAAATTCAACTGTGAGCTGAAGAACAAGCCTTGAAATCGCATTCGTTCTTACTGAGTTTTACACACTTAGGACAATTCGAAAGATAGACCAGAAACTTACTTTGGGAACAATTTGGATATGTTAGGAACATGCAGTTTATGTCAGATAAAAGTTTCTGTGGTAATCATTTTCAAAATGTTAGCAGCTATTCGTTTATATATTTTCCAATTTCAAACTGTAATATTTAGTAGTACTTCTTTTGTTTCTCAGGAGCTCATTCAATTTGTATATAATATCACAGCTATGGACTTGCTTGTTAAGCATTTGCAATTTATTTAGCCTAAAAGATACATATAACCATAGAGTTCTGGTGAGTAGAAATACAAATACAGGGTTCTTCAAAAAGAAGGAACAGATTTTAAATATTCATTTTTAATGAACGAAAACAGATTGAATAGAGGAAATTTCAAAGTTTTAAGCCCCAACTATTAGTTCCATTCAGTGCCTACAGTGGCGCTGTGTTTGTTTACGAGAAAATGGTGACGCCACAGGAAAAGTCGTTTTGTGTGCTGCATTATGCAAAGAGTGAATCCATTGTTTCATTGCAGCGTGCATTTCGTTGTAAGTTCAACAACGAGCCACTTCGTCATAAAAAGTTTACAATTGTTACAATAAATTCGTAGAAGATCGTATGCAAACGGAAAAGCACTGGTCGTCCTCGCATAACAAATGGTGCTCATTTTGAACACATAAAATAAAATTTTGAACTGTTCTCTATTCAGTGATGTATCGCATGTGTCGCCATCTATTGTCGTTCATTAGAAATAAATATTTAAAGTCTGTTCCTTCTTTTTGAATAACCCTTTTATATTTGAATAATTTGTAGAACACGTTTGAAAATAGATGATAATGTCTGTAGATAGTTATGTGAGAGCTGCACATCAGTTATGTATTTGTTTATTTTAAGAGAGTCCATGCTTCTCTTGCAGTAAGCATCCAGGCGTATTTTGCACATTCCGTTCAAGTCATTATGCTCCATTCACTTACGTGCAGAATAGACACTGTCAAGGAAGGGGCTGCAGTCGAAGGCTGCAACTTCGAAATAAACGAAATGCGATTTCAAGACCCAAATGAGCCTATAAACAAATATCTTCTACAACCCAACTCCAGTGACTCGGGCATTTATCTTGTGTGCATCATGAAATTCTTTGTAGAATCATTTTGGTAAACATCCAAGTGACACTAGAGAAATAACGAGAAGGTGGTTAACAGAGCACTACTTTGTTTCGGAATCCACCATCCTAAACAAAGCCTTGCAATTAGTCTGCTTATCAGTGTGAAGAAGTTGTTGTTGCAGACGATACAGGAATCTCTAAGCCTGATTGAATGCTTTAATAATAATCTCGTTACGCTACAGCCATGGAGGGCCTGACTTGTCAACTCGGCTGTTGGCCTCACCCCACGTACGCACGGCGATCATCCAACTGATACGAGAGGTGATGTGGCCAGGATCGCTGCCTATCGTAGCTCCTCGCTTTCCTCGCGATGCTGAGTGAGCACCGCTCCCATACCTGGGACATAAAATCCGCTCCCCCATGAGTGCGATCGAGAGCTCCACGCTTTAGCACACAATGCACGACGCAGGACAGTTTTAATACTTTAGTGTTCTTAATATATCTGGATTTTATGCTTCACACTGCTCGGCTTGGATGACAATTGTGAACATTTCTTACGTGTAATCTTCACATTATGTGTAACCTACCATTCTTCTTACCTTTTCTAAAAATTATTAATATTAAACTTTATTTTTCAATTTTTCCCAATCGTCTGATTGCTTTGACTTTTTTTACTTTCTATACTATGTATAGTCAGTAGGGTAAGTATTGCATTCCACCCAAAAAATTTTTACTGAGATTTCACCGGAAATACATGTCTTGAGGCCCCTGAATCCCCCCAAAAAAGCATTTTTAGAGAAAGGTCCGCGTGTGTGTGTGTCTGTGTGAATGTGTGTCTGTGTGTCTGCGAACAGCATAACTCAAAATCGAAAAGTCGGATAAATACTGAGAAAGGAGTATTTTAGAAGCAGTTGTATCGTATTTCAACTGTTGGGGAGCCTAATTTGTAGTAGTTGCAACCGCACGTATAGTAAACAGTTTCCGGTAGCCTTCGCCCCAAATGTATTTTCAGGTGGCCTTTGCCCCAAGTTCAAAAAATATTATTACTGTTTCTTTAAATATTATATATTTATTTTTGTCTCGGCTGCCAGTATTTGTTACAGACACGTTTCTCTTAGCAGGGTTGTGGTGCGACAAGAATGTAAGCTTACACAGATTATAATTTTATTTCACTCTTTTTATTAATACTTGATACGATTTAAATAACACTTCACTGATATAGATGGCTGTGAGATTCTTTAATTAATTACTTGCTCTTTTTAACACGTAAAACATTTTCGTCTCACACGAATACGTATTAAATCTCTTGAGGACACTTTTTGCGTCTGGTTAGTAACGCTGTCTGCAACCAACTGAACTGATTTCAACCGCCTAAACTTGCAAACTTCTGTATTTCAAGTCTCTGATTGGCTATTCCTAATCCAATAGAATGCCTTCATTTAACTAAAGCTTTTTCTGGTTGTTGATTGGGTATATTTTATAAACTGTCACTAAAATTACATTATTGCTTCCAAGAATCACAAGTAGTATTGTTAAACTTTCAAATTCATTATTGCCTCAAGGTTACCTCATTGTTACCTCATTGTTAGAAACTTATAACCTATTATTCTCGCAGCTCCTACATTATTAAATTACATAATAAATTCACATAACATTATTACACATGGACAAAATAATACAAACATATACAATGACTGTTATATACACTTTTTATGTATTGTTAAATACACATATTACTTTAAGGTGAGCTGTTATTGAATTTATATTTATAATTAGACTGAAATCATTTAAGTGTTTAAAATGGTATTTAGATTCAGTATCTTTCAAAGATGGAACACAAATATTTTCAAGAAAATCCCCCCAACCCATATCATATGGAACATTTTTCGAAAATTTTGATTTTCTTAAAAATGGCTCTGACGAAATATCATACATTTATGGTATTTTTATGACAAATGAAATGTAGGTATATCTTGGATTTTCTGGGAATGTCCCCAAAAGCCCTCTTGAATCTGAATGGCTTTTGCACAACTGGTTTACCGTAAGAGATAGACAAAATGTTTCTGCACAAAAAAAAAATGTAGCTCTCGTTTATGTTATGTACTTTTTGGGGAGGATGAACAATTTCCAAATTATTCCTTGTTATTTATTTGAATTTTCCAATACTTATGTCCTGCACATTCAAAGAGAATGGAATACTCCACATAGCAACCAGCTCTTAAAATATTTGACTATCGCTTAAAGTCTACCATATTCCCCTTGCATATACAAGAAAATTAGCAATAAGATTAACATCTCGATTAACATGAAGAAGACGTGGAATATGCTTTTGTAAGAAATAGTTTATAAAGAGTAGAGAAAGTCATGTGAGTGTAACACATCAGATGTTTTTACCATATACTAGAGTATAAAAGATATAGTGAACACAAAATTTTAACGAGTTATGTCAAACTGTTGTTAAGATATTACATTTCTTATTCGTAATTAATCACTTTTGTATATGATATATGAAAGGCTCCTTGAACCTTTTTCATAAAATCAAAATTTTCGAAAAATGCTCCATGTAAAGGGTGGTTGGGGTGGGGGATTTTCTTTAAAATCTTTGTGTCGCATACCTGGAAGATACTGAACCTAAATACCAAGTTTGGTATTTATCCGACTTTTCGTTTTTGAGTTATGCTGTTCACAGACACAGACAAGGACCTGTTTCCAAAAATCTTTATTTGAATTCAGGGGGCCTAAAAAGATATATTTCCGGTGAAATCTCGGTTTCGAATTTTTGGGTGGAATGCAATACTTTCTCTACTTACTATACGTAGTAGAGAAAGTTAAAATGGCTCTAACGATCTTGATTAAAATATCATATACTTAAGATATTTAAATGACAAATAAAATGTAGGTATATCTTGGACTTTCTGGGAATAGCCTGTAAAGTTCTCTTCGTTCGGAAGGATTATATATGACCTTGTATAACTGGTAAACGTTAAAAAAAAAGACAAAAACATACCACACAAAAAATGTAGATCTCTGTAAAACACACGATTTATTTCAAACAAGATTTTTGGTGGCGTAAGTCATTTATGAGATATCCGCTATTAATGGTTCGAATTGTTAATTACTTTGTCATTCTCTTAAATTCCTGTCAATTCAGCTGTTTCTCGCGATTGCATGGAAACAGTATCGAATTTTAAGGTCAGCATATAGCGTCCAGTTCTTAAACATTTGCCTATCGCTGTTCCCTTTGTATCTATAAGGAAATGTCTAATGTAGATATTTCTTATAAGGCTTATTCAGATTAAAATGTAGTATATAGCTTTAGTAAGGATAGTTTCTATACCCACTATTATAGATAAAGATAGAGAGAGTTATACGAAGGTATCACATCAGATTTTTTCCAAGGGATTTCAAAGTTGTCGACGCCACCTTTCGATCGAGCCAAGAAATATCATCTGTCAGTTGAAAAGTGGTCCATGATTGGTCTGCTAATTGGAGAGTAGAGGAGGTGACAAGGCAATATTTAAAACATTTCAGTGCCTTGATAATCTGACTAAGATAGATAATACTTAGCATTATCAATTACCTCTTAAGAATATTGTATGTACCATCGTTTGTATTTTGTTTAATGGATTGAACTATTAAATATACGATGTTTTATACTAGCTTTCAGTTGTATTGGTTTTTATGCCTAATTGTATTCTTAGATTTCATTGGTTATTTTTATGCTAATTTGGTTCATAATTTAAATTAATACTTTCTCTACCACGTAGGTACATAGTATTCCACTCTCACGGGAAATACATCTTTTGAGAACCCTAAATTCAAAAGAAAAATATTTTTGAAAAAGGTGTGCGTATCTACGTTTGTGGGGTGTGTGTGTGTGTGTGTGTGTGTGTGTGTGTGTCTGTGAACAGCATAACTCAAAAATCTGATGTGTTACACTCACATGACTTTCTTTAATCCTGTACAAATTATTCTTACAAAACTCTTATTCTCCATATGCTTCATGATAATCGAGATATCGAGATGTTAATCTTATTGCTAATTTTCCTGTAGGTGCAAGGGGAATTGGTAGATTTTAAGCGATAGTCAAATATTTTAAGAGCTGGTTGCTATGTGGAGTAATCCATTCTCTTTGCATTACCAGCACAAACGAATTCCCATTTGAGAAAAAGTATAAGTATTGGAAATTTTAAGGAAATAACAAGCAATATCTTGAAAATGGTTCACTCAACAACAAAAAATGTATATGACATACATTGTGTATTTTAAACGATCTACATTTTTTGTGTAGTAAAATTTTGTCTATCTATTGTGGTTTACCAGTCATGCAAAAGTCATTCACAATGAAGAACACTTTTGGAGACATTCCCAGAAAATTCAAGATATACATTTTGTTTTGAATGATAGTATCTTAAATATATGATATTTTAATCAAAATCGTTAGAGCCATTTTCAAAAAAATTAAAATTTTCGAAAAATGTTCCATATAAAGGGTAATCTGGGGTGGGGGATTTTCTTGAAAACCTTTGTGTCGCATCTCTAGAAGATACTGAACCTAAATACCAAGTTTGGTGTTTATCCGACTGTTCGTTTCTGAGTTATGCTGTTTACAGACACACACACAAACACACACACGGACATGTTTCAAAAAATGTTTTATTACTTTCTCTACTACGTATAGTAAGTAGGGGAAGTATTGCATTCCACCCAAAAATTCCATACCGAGATTTCACTGGAAATACATGTTTTGAGACCCACTGAATCCAAAAAAAGCATTTTTGGAAACATGTCCGTGTGTGTGTCTGTGTGTGTGTGTGTGTCTGTGTGTGTGTGTGTGTGTCTGTGTGTGTGTCTGTGTGTCTGTGAACAGCATAACTCAAAAACGAACAGTCGGATAAACACCAAACTTGGTATTTAGGTTCAGTATCTTCCAGAGATACGACACGAAGGTTTTCAAGAAAATCCCCCCACCCCAGACTACCCTTTACATGGAACATTTTTCGAAAATTTTAATTTTCTCAAAAATGGCTCTAACGATTTTGATGAAAATATCATATGTTTAAGATAATGTCATGAGAAATGAAATGTATATCTCGAATTTTCTGGGAATGTCTCCAAAAGTATTCTTTATTGTGAACGACTTTTGCATAACTGGTAAACCGTAAGAGATAGACAGAATTTTACTTCACAAAAAATGTAGATCACGTTAAAATACACAACTTATGTCATATACATTTTTTTGTTGAGTGAACCGTTTTCGAGATATTGCTTGTGATTTTCTTAAATTTTTCAATACTTATACTTTTTCTCAAATTCGTTATTCATTTTTTTTATGTCCTGGACATGCAAAGAGAATGAAATGCGCCACATAGCAACCAGCGTTAAAATAATTTGACTATCGCTTAAAAGCTACCATATTCCCCTTGCATCTACAAGAAAATTACCAATAAGATTGACATCTCGATATCTCGATTAACATGAAGCATATGGAGAATAGGCGTTTGTAAAATTAGATTGTACAAGAGTAGAGAAAGTCATGTGAGTGTAACACATCAGATTTTTTTTTACTTTCTCTACTACGTATAGTAAGTAGGGGAAGTATTGTATTCCACCCAAAAATTCGATACCGAGATTTCACCGGAAATACATGTTTTGAGACACCCTGAATCCAAAAAAAGCATTTTTGATAACATGTCCGTGTGTGTGTGTGTCTGTCTGTCTGTCTGTCTGTCTGTGTGTCTGTCTGTGAACAGCATAACTCAGAAACGAACAGTCGGATAAACACCAAACCCGGTATTTAGGTTCAGTATCTTCCAGAGATGCGACACGAAGGTTTTGAAGAAAATCCCCCACCCCAGATTACCCTTTACATGGAACATTTGTCGAAAGTTTTAATTTTCTCAAAAATGGCTCTAACGATTTTGATTAAAATATCATATGTTTAAGATATCTTCATGACAAATGAAATGTACATATATCTCGAATTTTCTGGGAATGTCTCCAAAAGTATTCTTCATTGTGAACGACTTTTGCATAACTGGTAAACCATAAGAGATAGACAAAATTTTACCACACAAAAAATGTAGATCGTGTTAAAATACACAATTTATGTCATATACATTTTTTTGTTGTTGTTGTTGAGTGAACCATTTTCGAGATATTGCTTGTTATTCCCTTAAATTTTCAATACTTTTTTCTCAAATGGTAATTCGTTATTCATTTTTTGTCTTGGATATGCAAAGAGTATTAATCTGTGGGAAAGGGAATGGTGCTGCACCTACAACCAGCTATTAAGGGATATGTATGTGCTTAAAGGCTACTATATTTCCAAATTGCCCTTGTAAATATATATTCCCCTTACATCTACAAGAAAATTAGCAATAAGATAGACTCTGCAAATGTTTATCTCGATTAACATGAAGTAGATGGAGAATAAGCGTTTGTACAAATAGTTTGTACAAGAATAGAGAAAGTCATGTGAGTGTAACACTTCAGATTTTTTTTATTCAGGAGGCCTCAAAACGTGTATTTCCGGTGAAATCTCGGTATCGAATTTTTGGGTGGAATACAATACTTCCCCTACTTACTATACGTAGTAGAGAAAGTAAAAACAGATCTAACGATTTTGATTAAAATGCATCTCTTGAATTTTCTGAAGACAGCTTGTTAAGTCCTCTTCATTCGGAAGGAAATTTATAGAATCTTATATAACTGAAAAAGGTTAAGCGATAGACAAAAGCGTAACACACAAGGACTGTAAATCTCTTTATGAATGAATAATTTATTGTATGTTTTAAACTTTACATGCAATTTATACAATGTTTACAGTACAATAGTGTTCCTTATTATTTCTCTTCCCTTTATATTTAATATTCTGTTGTATATATCATGGGGAAGTATAATTTTCCACTATTTACTTTTTTGCTTTGCTAACCTTTTTCCGCATCTTCTCCAATTTGCTTCGCATTTCTTTTAATCATTTTAACCTTATTTTTCCTAAATGTTTTCGATATATTCTTTTGCTGTTGTACTAAAAATCTTCCTTACTTTTAGCACTATTGGTAATTTTTCCGTTTCTCTAGCATTAAATTCTGTCCTCCTTTGCCGTATTATTGCATTCCATAAATAATGACAATTTTCATGTAATCCATTACATTTAATATATCGCTCCTCTTTCTTTCCCCTGTTAAACCACTTAAATTCACACCTCTCCTCGATCATGTATACGCCATTCTGACCTCTTTGTTGCGTACTTCGATGTATCTTTCTTTTTCCCATTCCGTTTTAAAACGTCTATAATCAATTAATAACTTTTTCCTTTAAATTACTTATAATTTCTTTCTTTTCAATATCCTCAACTCTTGTTCTAACTTCCCTCCAGAAACCCTTACTTTTGCTTTTATTTCTGCTCATGTTTCCCCCATTCCTATTTCTTCCAATGTTGTCTGTATTTTGTGCATCCAAGTTTCTTTTTTCCCCATTTTCTCCTGTACAACCAAGCATTGCTTTAGTTTATCATTTTCCTCTAACAGCTTTGTTTGAAACAGTATTTAATTCACCTATCTACCATTTTGCCTTTAGCTCTCACCCTCCCTAGTTCTGCTTGTGCTACTCCACTCGGTGAACTTCTTGGCAATCCCAGGGTTATTTTGCAAACATTTCCTATGTATAGCATCTACATTTTTCCATCCTTTTTCCAGCCCACATATCTCTGCTGCGTATAACACCCTTGCTTCCACCACTATGCTATATATCCTTTCTAGCCACGCAATTTGTATTTCTGGTATTTTGTTCACACATGCTCTGATTACCTGTATTGCTTGTTTCCCCTTTTCTAGTACTTTTTAATTTCCCTACTAGTATAGTATGTAGGGAAGTATTGCACACCATCCAAAGATTTGATACAGATATTTCACCGGAAATACATGTTTTGAGATGTCTTGAATCCAAGTAAAGCATTTTTGGAAACATGTCCGTGTGTGTGTTTGTATGTCCTTGTGTCTGCCTGTCTCTGCCTGTGTGTCTGTGTATCTGTCTGTGAACAGCATAACTCAAAAACGAAAAGTCAGAAAAATACCAAACTTGGTGTATGAGTTGAGTATCTTCCAAGGATACGACATAAATATTTTTAATAAAATCCCCACACCCTAGACTACACTTTGCATGGAACATTTCTCGAAAATTTTGAATTTCTCAAAAATGGCTATAACTATTTTGATTAAAATATCATATGCTTAAGGTAGTTTTACGGCAAATGAAATGTATATCTTGAACTTTCTGTGAATGTCCACAAAAGTCCTCTTCGTTCTGAATAACTTTTGCATAACTGGTAAGCCGTAAGAAATAGACAAGTTTTTATTACACAAAAAATGTAGATCTCGTTAAAACACACAATTTATGTTGCATACATTTTTTGTCAAATGAACTCTTTCCGAGATATTCCTTGTTATTTTTTTGATTTTTCCAACACTTGTGCTTTTTCTCAAATGGGAATTCGTTTTTCGTTGTTTCACGTCCTGGACATGTAAAAAGAATGGAATGCTCCACATAGCAATCAGCTCTTAAAAGATTTGACTATCGCTTAAAGCCTACCACATTCGCCTTGCACCTACAAGAAAATTAGCAATAAGATAGTATAGCAAATGTTTATCTCAATTAACATGTGGTAGATGGAGAATATTTTGTACAAGAGTATAGATAGTCATGTGAGTGCAACACATCAGATTTTTTCTTCTGTTCTCCCCAATCTCCTGCGTTATTGAGCCTTACTCCTAGATAGTCAATTTTCCTCAATACTTCTAACTCCGTTCCTTCTCTGTACCAATCTTCAGTCTTTCTTAGCTTATATCCTTTCTTAAAGATTTAAAACACACAGTTTTACAAATAACCTTTTTGTGGCATAATCCATCTTCGATACATCCGTTGTTCAATACTTAACCATGCTTTTTATGTCCTGTCGATTTGCAGCTGTTTCTCACTATGTTATGGAAAGAATATGGAACTTTAAGGCCAGCATACAGCGTCCGGTTCTAAAATATTTGATACCGGTTTTTCCTTTGTATCGGTAACAAAATGATTATGAAGGTTTATCTCCATTAAAATGAAGTACATAGGAAAATAAACTTTCGTAAGAATTATTTGTATACCCACTAATAAACGATCGTAGAGAAACTCATGTGAATGTAACAATTTATAATTTTTTCTTCGTTTTTGTGTTGTAATTTAAAAAATGCAATATATACTGATAATTATAAATCAGCTGATGTATGTTTAATGAAATATATTCGTTAATATGTCAGTAATTCCTCTACCTTAGATACCTACAGGAAAATAAAGTAAAAATTACTGAGTAGCCTAAAAAGTATAATATGTCTGCTCCAAGAAGTTCAAGTAGGGTAATTTCGTAAGCTGAACCCTTCACAACGTTATTTGTTACTGTCGGTCACAAAACAGTATCTATAACAAGGCCGGACGTGTTTGCCCTAATGCACGGGTGTAAGACAGAGTGATATATTTACTTACTTGTTTGCGGAGAAGTGATTATTATCTGTAGCAGGGCAAAGAAAAATATGCAATGCAAAAGAAAATGTAAGAACGTCATGATACAGTTTATGATCATCGCCCCGGCTGAAAGCAGTATTACATATAACCAGGAAGAAGCCCGAGTGCACGTTAGCTATCTCATGATGTTACTTAGACTGATAACTACAGAAATTCCAAGGAAAACAGCGCAGCTGGACTTCATATTAATGTATGGAATGTTATTATCTTGTTTATTTACAGGAAATGCTGCAGTTGGTTTTTGTTTTGGTTCGAGCATTTCCTAGTTGGGAATCCAGCGTCCTGTAATCATGAAAATATCTAGTTACACGGATGTGGTGTATTTAAATTTGATTTTTTTCTGTAGTTTAATGGGCCTGTGTCTGTAGAACTTACAATTACACGACATTCCCGTCGACCGTCCAATCTGTCCCATGGGTTTTTCGTGGTTTGCCCTGGTCGGTAGGCGAATGCTCGGATGGTTCTTATATACAACGATTTCCTTTCCATAATTTCCCTTTCATTCCATTTCCTTCTCATCTTTCGGATGTGCTTCTAGGTTTCGTGGTGTATGACGGTGCCGCACAGATGGCGCGGATGCTTGCTCTGAGGAAAGAGTACTCCCCGTGGACACCAGAGGGCTGCTGTGTTCATCGTTTTCTCTAAGCAATTCCAGCAGTGGGAGGAGTCTTCGAGCCTGTAACATGGCCTGCCGCGTCTCCATGATTGTCTTCCTGTCTCCTGTGGTTCCTTCACTTCATTCGTTCCTCCTGGAGGGTTTTAGCCACAATGTCTCGGTTGTATAACCTATAACTATACCTGAGGATAAGGGAGAACTCCGGAAAGGAACCTTATCATCCAGGTAGCTCATCGTAGCCGAGACTCGAACTCGGGACCTCTTGAATGTGAGATGTATACGCTACTCCCACTCCACAGAGGTGGGCATTTTGAGTATTGTTTAACTTCATAGAACTGTAATTGTGGGCTCTTAAACAACTAAAAAGGTCGGGCAGAAAAACCAGCTAACCCTCACTTCTGGTAAAAATTGGAAGTCAGCTTGCCTTTCGAGACTTTTAATTACTCTAGCACCTACTTCTATATATCACCTGCTTATGTAGGGGAAGCACCTACTGTACTCCACCCAAAAATTCGATGTCGTCCTCCGTACTGTAGTAGTTAGCATGCTAGCCTCTACTTCCCAAGCCCGTTGGTTCAAACCCGGTGGAGGGCAATGAATTTTTTCGGGCGTAAAAATCCTTAGCATGGCTTCCTTCGGAAGGGAAACAAAGCCGATGGTCCCGTGTCTTAGATTTACGGCACGTAAAAGAAGCTCAAGCCTGCTAATGAGGTCTCTGAGTAAAATTACCGGTCTTTCACGCCCAATATAGAATTGGACGCTAAGGACCACAGCAGTTAAAGAACGTCTGTAAATAAAATTCAATTTAATTTTTCAAATATTCGATATCGAAATTTCATAGGAAATATATGTTTTGAGGCTCCCTGGATCCAAGAAAATAATTTTCAGAGAAAGGTCCGCGCGTGTGTGTGAACAGCATTTAACAACCTAAAGTCGGTTGAATACCATTTATATTCAGCATCTTCCAAGGTTGCGACCGGAAGATTTTGAAGAACACCCCCCCCCAAATCTACTCTTTACATGGAAAATGTTTCGAAGTTATTTATTTTCTCGTGACACTAACGATTTTGATTAAAATGTCAATGTTTACATGGCTAATAAAGTTTATACCTTGAATTTTCTGGAAATAGCCTGTGAAGTCCTTTTTATTCGGAATGAATTTTGTATAATTTTGTGTAACATATAAACTGTAAGAGATAGAAAAATACTACACAAAACTGTAGATCTCTTTAAAACACACAGTATATTTCCAATAAGCCTTCGTGGCATCAGCCGTTTCTGGGATACCCGTTGTTATTGGTTTGAGTTTTAAACATTTTTGTCCTGTCTGGACATGGTCAGAATTCTGTTGCTTCTCGCGATGCCAGCATATAAAGGCTTGACTTCAACCTCCTTTATATCTCTTGAACGTACAATGGGATGTTTAATGAAACAATTTATGCAAACGACTATCCCAATTTAAATCAATTAGAAAAATATGCCTTCTTAACAATAATGTGCAGAAGAGGTATAAAATAAACAATAATGGCTAAAGAAAGCCATACGAATGTAACACCAGAAACGTTTTACTTTTTCTACTACCTATAGTAGATAAGTAGGGGAAGTGTTGTATTCCATCCAAAAATTCGATGTCGAGCTTTTACCGAAAATATATGTTTTGAGGCCCTCTGAATCCAAAAAAGCATTTTTAGAAAAAGGTTCGGATGTGTCTGTGAACAGTATAACTCAAAAACAAAAAGTCGGAAAAAATATCAAGCTTGGTATTTAGTTTCAACACCTTCCAAAGATGCGACACGTAGATTTTCAAGAAAATCCCCTACACCATATTACCCTTTACGTGGAACATTTTTCGATCTTTTTTATTTTCTAAGAAATGGCTGTAACATTTTTTATTAAAATACCTTATATAAAAGATGTTTACATTATAAACAAATTGTATATATCTTGAATTTTTTGGAAATAGCCTTGAAGTCCACTTCTTTTGAAAGAAATTATGTGTAATCTTATATAACTGCTAAATATTAAGCCATAGACAAAACGTAGGTACTGCACAAGAAATGTAACCCTTTTTAAAACACACAATTTATTTCAAATAAATTTTTTATAATATCAGCCATTTCCTAGATATCCGTTATTAATGTTTTGATTTGTTCAATACTTTGTTCATTCTTTTGAAGTCCTATCGATTTTCAGTTGTTTCTCTCGATTGCATGGAAGCAGTATGGAATTTTAAGGCCAGCATATAGCGTCCAGTTCTTAAACATTTGACTATCGCTGTTCTCTTTATATGTATAACGAAATGTATAATATAGCTATTTCTGCGAAGGTTTATTTAGATTAAAATTAAGTAGATACAAAATAAGCTTTAGTAAGAATAGATTATATACTCACTAGTAACGAGAGAGAGGAGATTTTTTTATAGTATTTGTCCCGAAAAGTGTTTTATTCCTTAATTGTCGTATTTCCATTTCTTAAGTGAGATTTTCAATGGCTTCAGTGATCAATATATTGCCCCTCTTGCCACATTACTCCTTTAAATATGAAAATTAAAATGTAGGCCTATTATCTGTTTCCAGAATTAATCAGAGGCCTACAGGTAAAACTGCTTTTGTTTTGGAACTTGTTCATATGTAAAACATTTCAGTATTTTATTAATGTAGTAGAAATCTAGCAAGAACGCTCCTAAGTTTCAACTAATTCTTATAAATACAGACCTACAGACTAAGTTTTACATTACTTTAAGCTGCTTAACTATAATACAAGCTTCACACACATTAATGCTATGTTTTTTTTCTAAACCATAAAATGTCTAAATCTTTAGCCAAAAGTATTTTTTGAGAATGATCTAGGGTCTTGCCCTGCTAGATGACTAACTCATTTGTTAATCATGATTCCGGTAAATATGCAACATAACGTAACATTTCCATAGAAAAATCCACAAAATCATTATTTAGTCTCGGTTTAGTACTTCTGACCACTTAAAAACCAAAACGTGACTTTTAAACGGACCTGCGCAGGTGTGAAACTTCTAGAACTTGATTTACTCTAATTCGGTTCTTTTACATTTTTGCCACTTTAAAATCGGATTTAATGGCCCTTTTCACACAGCAGCTCTGTATAAACAAACATGAATTACGTCCCAACAAAAATTGAACTCTGTCCTCAGGTGGACCAATTTCCATACTAATAGTTACATCTGGTATGGTTAAAAATGTTAGATTCAATGTCTACCTTCCCAATTAAAACAATTGGTGGGTGCTCGCAAGGAAACCAACAGCTTTTCTTTCGTTGCGTTACCAAGTTTCTGTCTAATGAAAGCCGTTTCAGCGTCTTTGTTATGATTGTGGTCTTTAAAACTCTACCATTTCTCGCTTATCATTCGTTTTAAGGAAACACTTGCGTCCCGTCTTTATACAAAGCCACCTTTCAATTCCATTGCTTAGAGTTTGGTGAAAACTAAATATGAAGCCCGATACTACATACATCGTTTTCCCTCGTTCACTATACATAATACAATCAATAACGCGAGAGCTCATTCTAGCAGCAGTCGACAGTAGAGTGTTATTTGCTTTCGAACTGCAGACTGTTGACTGACTCCGAGAAATATAATGAACCCTGCAGGTACATGGAAGTGGATTCATAAACAACACGGTACAGATTTCGGTGTTACCAACTTCATGCGACAGAGATGTTAGCGCCTTTTAAAATTTCCTCATTTGCTAAATTTATTTCATATTACTTTCTCTACTACGTATAGTAAGTAGGGGAAGTATTGTATTCCACCCAAAAATTCGATACCGAGATTTCACCGGAAATACATGTTTTGAGACCCCCTGAATCCAAAAAAAGCATTTTTGGAAACATGTCTGTGTGTGTGTCTGTCTGTGAACAGCATAACTCACAAACGAACAGTCGGATAAACACCAAACTTGGTATTTAGGTTCAGTATCTTCCAGAGATGCGACACGAAAGTTTTCAAGAAAATCCCCCCACCCCAGATTACCCTTTATATGGAAGATTTTTTGAAAATTTTAATTTTCTCAAAAATGACTAACGATTTTGATTAAAATATCTAATGTTTAAGATATTTTCATGACAAATAAAATGTATATCTTGAATTTTCAGGGAATGTCCCAAAGGTATTCTTCATTGTGAACGACTTTTGCACAACTGGTAAACCATAAGAGATAGACACAATTTTACTACACAAAAAATGTAGATCGCATTAAAATACACAATTTATGTCATATACATTTTGTTTTTGTTTTTTTGTTGAGTGAATAATTTTCGAGATATTGCTTGTTATTCCCTTAAATTTTTCACTATTTTCTCAAATGGGAATTCGTTATTCATCTTTTTGTCTTGGATATGCAAAGAGTATTAATCTGTGGCAAAGAGAATGGTGCTGCACCTAGCAACCAGCTATTAAGAGATATGTATGTGCTTAAAGGCTACTGTATTTCTATATTGCCGTTGTAAATATATATTCCCCTTACATCTACAAGAAAATTAGCAATAAGATAGAGTCTGCAAATGTTTATCTCGATTACCATGAAGTAGATGGAGAATAAGCGTTTGTAAAAATAGTTTGTACAAGAGTAGAGAAAGTCATGTGAGTGTAACACATCAGATTTTTTTTAGTATAGGTATGTCCTTTGAAGGTGAATGAAGAAATCTAAAGAGCCTTTTCTTGATATCAAGAATAGTTTAGGATTTTAATAATGAATGTTGGCAGCCCCATCACCAGCTTAGCTGCGCAGCTCTCGTAACGCGGTCAGGGAATTAATCTCTTACTGAAAGTCTACATATCTTGAGGTGGCATGAACAAGGTATGTAAATTACTACAGACGGAAATGTCTAATACATGAAGGAAGAAGATGAAGAAGAAATTTTATTTTCCCAGGAAAGGTTTTAATGTTATACAGAACTGAATATTTGACTGTAAAGAAGTGTGTTCGGCATATGATATGCAAAACTTGTAAATTTACAATGTTTAAATTTTCATAAGTGGGGAATTTTACATATGAGTAGTTTTGTTTTATTTATTTTAATAAGATAAATAGGACCATGGAAATTCATGTTATATTATACTATGCTGAACAAGTCTGTAATAAAATGTCAAATAAATTGGATGAAGTTTACAAAAATTAGCAATATTAATACCTTAAGGCTTTAATGATATGCATTAACACAAACATTTCAAAAATTATATATGTAACAATCATGTGACTTTCAATAACAATTTCTCATTACCATTTATTTTCATACACATTTTGTAAATTATATATATATATATATATGAAAGCTTATTTTCCTAACTACTCCTTGTTAACTAGTGTAAGTATTTGTTACCGAGTAAGCGTGTGCACATTCAGAACCCGTGTATCAACCAATCTGACTGGAATATTTTTCATGGTTTCGTCAGTCATCAGGTAGATAAATACAAATTGAACATTTAATACCATGACCGAAAATTTCACCCATATGACAACAGACATAGAAATAAAATAAGTAGCTACACGACTACGCAAATTAGCCATCTAGCAGCAGTTATTTAAGCAGAAAGTACAGGAAGCCAACTACACAACTAGGTCCATCTACCCGGTACATCTACCCGGTACATTGAATCCTGTATATATACAGGTAACTGTCGTGATTAGGGGAAAATGGGTCGTCAGAAATAGCTTTAAAGTGATATACATAACATTCAACTGTTCAAAACGCATATGGATAATTATACGCAAGCCATGATGTTACTTATGAGCTTATAGTTATAAATAGAGCAACCATTTAGTAATTCAAAGGGTAGTGATTAAAGTGTGGAAAAATACATATGAACAAAAGGGAATATATTGGTAATGGTTCGTCCAAAGATAACCCAAAAATGTGTAGTATCTTATTTGTTTTATATATATACCAGGTGTTAAAAAAAGTATTCCATATTTTGAGAAGTGGTACTGTGGACCAAAATACAAGGAAAAAATGTTCAGTAAACATGGGCTCTAAAATGCATACCTTAAGAGCTATGAGCTCTTGTCCATCTTTCCTACTGTGAAATATCTCTTCTACTGACCTACAGAGGCAGTAAACAACATTACTCTGTCATTGTCCATGCTGGGTGAGTCACATATTCTTATTAGTTCTAATGGAATCAGTTTGTGTTTTGATAAGTTTGGGAAATGCTTTTATATTATAGTTTTATCTTGAAACCTTCGGTGTATACAACCCCAATTAATGATGTACAAACACTACAGGAGAGCGTCATCAATGTCTGCCAGAGCATCCGTGACCGACCTAGAGTCTTTCAGAGTGCGTGATTCCCTAAAATGTCAGACAGAAGCATGTCTTACTATGCATGGGCACCATTCATAGTACACTTTAAATAATCTTTAAATCTACACTTTAAATATTTTCAAAAAGGAGATTATAATGGGCCTATCTACATATTTGTGCAAGCAGCAATAAAAAGTTGTTCATGAAGATTCTTGAAATAGTATGTGTAAATCGTTCCCTTAACTGTATGAAACTAATTTCTAATATTACCTACTGGAAGGCAGTGTTGAGATTACATAGATGATTCATTAGAGGTTATATTGCAGTGCAGATATATTAAATGCTTTCTACGATTAGCCCCTACATTCCCAGAAATAAAGTGTGAATATTAAAGGATATCTGTTTGTTTTCCAAAAACATGTGCATTTAGAGTACCTGGTGTTATAAATATCATACCAGTTCTCTGTGAAGATAATATCCTCCATCAAAGAATCCTAGCTCTTCAGTTTATCATAAATATGTTTTAGATATTTGTAAATTTGACATTTTTATGAATTCCTCAATAATTTACCAAATTAATATCCTCAGGAAGAGTTACTTTCAATTATGAGACAAAATTGTGGATGTAAAAGCAGATGACATCATATAATGCACTACTATGGTTTGTTTTTTAAATGATATACACGTGTAACTTTTAGTTCCTGAATAGAATTATTACCATGAGACTGCCCTGTTTGGCTACATCCCTCTAAGTGTAACGTCTCTCCTACACACCATCCCCAATTATATTTTACCCTTATCTCTGCCGAATGATGTAACTGCGCCTTATAGGTGGCCCAACACTAGACGCCGGTACAATTACTCCTAGTAAGGTGAGAATCCTGAAGATCGTGGGGAAGGCATTGGATTAAGCGAAATCCTTGAGTAATTTAAATAACAAACTATGAGAAAAGATATAGTTAATGATAGATATAGGGTTATATTGTGCTTTTATAGGGTTGACCATTTAAGTTTAGAGTGTACAATATCTCCAAAGCTAAGCGTGGTAGAAAGAAATGTCTTTAATAAACGTTGCTTGATATTGCGGGGGAAAGTAAATGCCATTAGTCGTGTTTTGTTTGAAGGACGTTGTGATAGTCATTTTAGTGTCATACAAAATGTAGGTTCCCATTTTAAAAAATTAAATTGACCCTAAAATGACTATCATAATATCCTCCAAATAAAACACGACTAATGGCATTTACTTCCGCCCATAATATCACGCAACTAACGCTTAGTTTTGGAGATATTGTACAGTCTCAACTTAAATGGTCCACACTCTATAATGACTAAAGGTTCTTTTATTGTTTAATACATTTATTACTTCGCGAAATATTAATAGTTATTTAGAGGACTAGTTACTAAACCTAACTTGTAACGTATTGTCTACAATATTTTATCTGCGTTCAGAGTATTTTAGTATTTCTTGTATATTTAATGAAATTTAATTATTGCGGAAACGATATTTTTAGAGAAAGAGTAATGTGGGCTTTGGAAAAAATCTGATGTGTTACACTCACATAACTTTCTCTACTCTTGTACAAACTATTTTTACAAACTCTTATTCTCCATCTGTTTCATATTAATCGAGATAAACATTTGCAGAAACGATCTTTTGACATGCAAAGAGAATTACATTTTACACACAGCGACCAGTTCTAAAAATATTTGACTATCGTTTAAGGCGTTCTATGTTCCCCTTGTTTTGTATTTGCAAGGGCAATATAGAAATACAGTAGCCTTTAAGCATTGACATTACTCTTAATAGCGGTTGCTATGTGCAACACCATTCTCTTTGCCACAGATTAATACTCTTTGCATATACAAGACAAAAAAATGAATAACGAATTCCCATTTGAGAAAATAAGTATTGAAAAATTTAAGGGAATAACAATCAATATCTCGAAAATGGTTCACTCAACAAAAAAAATGTATATGACATAAAGTGTGTATTTTAACGCGATCTACATTTTTGTGTAGTAAAATTTTGTTTATCTCTTATGGTTTACCAGTTATGCAAAAGTTGTTCACAATGAAGAATACTTTTGGAGACATTCCCAGAAAATTCGAGATATACATTTCATTTGTCATGAAAATATTTAAACATATGATATTTTAATTAAAATCGTTTGAGCCATTTTTGAGAAAATTAAAATTTTCAAAAAAGTTGCATGTAAAGGGTAATCTGGGGTGGGGGGATTTTCTTGAAAACCTTCGTGTCCATCTCTAGAAGATACGAACCTAAATACCAAGTTTGGTGTTTATCCGACTGTTCGTTTCTGAGTTATGCTGTTCACAGACACACACACGGACATGTTTCCAAAAATGCTTTTTTTGGATTCAGGGGGTCTCAAAACATGTATTTCCGGTGAAATCTCGCTATGGAATTTTTGGCTGGAATACAATACTTCCCCTACTTACTCTACGTAGTAGAGAAAGTAAAAAGACACGATAAATCAACAAACTTTGTTGTTATATTCTGCAATTTTGGATGCTAGTTTCATATGTGATTTTAAAATAAAAATGAGCGAAGAAGGTGATTTTCACGGTTCATCAGGAAAATTTTTAAAAACAGTCCAAGATGCAACTATAAGTTTTTGTTTTAATACTTATTATTATCAAGGAAAATGAGATATAGATGATCATCATTAGAGTGTATTTTACGTTTTGTTGAATCTGTATTTTATGCTCTGATAGCGTGCTTTGTGTTTTGTTAGAATATAAAGTGTAGGTTTTGTTGACTAGTAACTACGAACTAAAGTATCGCTGATTATTATAGTAGTACGTAAAACATATTATATTAACATAAAATTCTAAAAGAGTCTTTGGATTTGGCTTTATCTTTCATTATTAAACTAATTTACAGATTTCTTTATAACAGTTGTTTGTGCTTTTCCGCAGTAATTTACTCTGTTTTCCTCCAGAACTTTTCAATTGCACCAGGTACAAATACGTTAAGAAATGCTTATTTTGCAATCGTATTTTATACCAAATATAATATTCTGTATTTTGATTGTATTAATTTTAACCCTATTAACGGTGATTGTCTTCAAATGCCGAAATTCTATATTTTTCATCTTCAGCTGTACACCTCCGGTTTATTAAATATTTTTAATTCTCTACTATCGATAAAATCAGGCAACTCGTTTTATGTCGTTAAGACTGAGAAAAGGGTAGAAGACGTTGCTTTTATTTGGGGTAAATTTTATTATTTAAGACACTTCAATAATTTAATTATAATTTAACAACAAAAAACAACAGCTAAAGAACCTAAAGCAAACAGTTTGATGTTCAGATACTTTCAGAACTCTTCTCTGAAGCGTTAATACCTTTTTATTGCCTTTTTACTTGCCCAGGAAACATGAAGATCTTTGTGGAATATCAATGGTTACTTTTTCTATATTTATACGTTATTAAAGTTGATCCAGTAGACTGCTTACGGTAGCTTGATAGATTCTCCTCTGTCACGGTGCTCGTGATGAAAACAAATAAACCAGGATCGTGACGGAAAAACAGATCTCGATTGTTAAAAACGCCACCGCCATCTTGTAGCAAGGCGACAGGATATCCAACAAAGAAGAATGCAACCATCGTTAGCATCGGAGAAAGCTTTTTCTTTCTTTTGTTACAACAAGTAAATACATTCCCAAACACTTGCAAGACAACCGCTTGTTGTGCCCCGGACATTTTGTTTTTTCACTTTTCATTGGCTGTCAGATGTCTCGTGTGTCTTCCTTGACATCTCGTAATTAGATTTAGATGGAAAACTGCAAATAACTGCATAGCTTCGTGTGCCTAATGGTTACTTTGGTTAACGGGTATGTCTAACTGAAGAGCTGTTTCTGGAAGTTTTCATAGCACAAATATTTGATTTGCTGCATTAGGAATATGTTCTTAAACACTGTGTTCAATAAAACACTATGAAGAAACAACATAAGTAGGTATTTTCAACTTAATTCGAGAAAAAAGTTTGTTGTAGGAGTTTGCACCACGTATGGACATCAATTTGAAAAGATTATTGTTTCACGTATGGAAAAGCCGATTTGAAGTAGGAGTTGTATTATATTTCAACTGTTGGGGAGCCGAACATGTAGTAGTTGCAACAGCACGTATTGTAAACAGTTTCCGGTAGCCTTCGCCCCAAGTTTAAAAATATTAGCTTTGTAATTTGACTGTTTCTTTAGATATTATGTTTATGTTTGCCTCGGCTGCGTCAGTATTATTGTTAGAGACACGTTTCTCTTGGTAGGGCGTGGTGCGACAAGAATGTAGGCTTACAAAGATTATAATTTTACTTCACTCCTTTTTATTTATACTTGATGCGAATTAAATAACATTTCACTGATATAGAGAGCTGTGAGATTCTTTTTATTATTATATACTTGCACTTTTTAATACGTAAACTATTTTCGTCTCACATGAATATGTATTTAATTTCTCGAGGACACATCTCGCGTCTGGTTATGAGCACTGTCTAGAAGCAACACGTCTGGTTATGAGCACTGTTTGGAGGCAACTGAACTCTTTTCCCACCGCCTAAATTTGTAGATTTCTATATTTCAAGTCTCTAATTGCCTAATCCTAGTCCAATAAAGTACCTTCATTTAACTAAAGCTTTTTTCTGGTTGTTGATTGGTTATTTTATAAACTGTCTCAAAAATTTACATTATTGCTTTAGTGGCATTTAAACTTCTTTACTCATTATTGCCTCAAGGTTACCTCATTGTTAGCAACCTTAAACCTATTTTTCTCACAGCTCCTACATTATTAAATTACGTAATGCATTCACATAACATTATTGAACATGTTTACAATAATATAAGCATATACAATGACTGTTACATACATTTTACAAATTATTACATACATATTGCTTCAAGGCGGGCTGTTATTGAATTTATATATTATATAATTTAACTGAAATCGTTTAAGTGTTAATAATACTGCCTCAAATTTACATTCATTTAGATAAAACAGAAAGAATAATGGCCAAGTATCTAGTACCTATCACACCTAAACAGAAAATCTCATGTTCGTGGAGTGGGATTCCTCACAAATCGGTGTATATAGTTTACGAATATATTTACAAAGTAAAATTTTAAACAATAATTAAGTAAATTTGTATTTATAATCATAAAAACAAGTAGACGTACACAACAACTTCATTTATCCGGACCTTTGTAATCCGGATTGATATTTTGCTTATTTACTTTTGCTTGCTTTTCTTTATTGCTTATCAAATACCGTGCAAATTTGAATAAAACGAAACTTAAGTGCAATTTCAGAAAATAAAAGTGAGTACAATATTGAGTTTGTGTCAAAAAGTGTTTATTTTTTCCTTTCTTTATTTTCTTATTCTTGTTAGTGCCACTTTCTCTACTAGTTCATAGTAGGTAGAGAAGGTATTGCATTCCACACAAAAATTCTACACCGAGATTTCACCGGAAATACATTTTTGAGGCTCACAGAATTCAACTAAAACTACTTAGGAATTATGTCAATGCCTGTGTGTGCTTGCCCTTTACATGGAACGTTTTTCGAACATTTTGATTTTCTAAAACTTGGCTCTAACATTTTTGATTAAATGTCATATATTAAAGATATTTACATTACAATAAAACGTATATCTTGAATTTACTAAGATTTTGTCTAATCTTGTATAACTGGTAAACGTTAAGAGATAGACGAAAACGTACCACATAAGAAACAATGTAGATCTCTTTAAAGCACACAGTTTATTTCAAATAAGTTTTTTGTGGCAAAAGCCATTTTTACTTTCTCTACTACGTATAGTAAGTAGGGGAAGTATTGTATTCCACCCAAAACCTCGATACCGAGATTTCACCGGAAATATATGTTTTGAGAGCCCCTGAATCCAAAAAAGCACTTTTGGAAACATATCCGTGTGTGTGTCTGTCTGTCTGTCTGTGTGTCTGTCTGTGAACAGCATAACTCAGAAACGAACAGTCGGATAAACACCAAACTTGGTATTTAGGTTCAGTATCTTCCAGAGATGCGACACGAAGGTTTTCAAGAAAATCCCCCCACCCCAGATTGCCCTTTACATGGAACATTTTTCGAACATTTTAATTTTCTCAAAAATGGCTCTAACGATTTTGATTAAAATATCATATGTTTACGATATTTTCATGACAAATAAAATGTATATCTTGGATTATCTGGGAATGTGTCCAAAAGCATTCTTCATTGTGAACGACTTTTGCATAACTGGTAACCATTAGAGATAGGCAAAGTTTTACTTCACAAAAAATGTAGATCGCGTTAAAATATACAATATATGTTATATACATTTTTTTGTTGACTGAACCATTTTCGAGATATTGCTTGTTATTCCCTTAAATTTTTCAATACTTTTCTCAAATGGGAATTCGTTATTCATTTTTTTGTCTTTGATATGCAAAGAGTATTAATCTGTGGCAAAGGGAATGGTGCTGTGCCCAGCAACCAGCTATTAGGAGATATGTATGTGCTTAAAGGCTACTGTATTTCTATATTGCCCTTGTAAATATATATTCCCCTTATATCTACAAGAAAATTAGCAATAAGATAGAGTCTGCAAATGTTTATCTCGATTAACATGAAGTAGATGGAGAATAAGCGTTTGTAAAAATAGTTTGTACAAGAATAGAGAAAGTCATGTGAGTGTAACACATCGGATTTTTTATATATCCGTTATTAATGGTACAAATTGTACATTACTTGCCATTCTCTTAAAGTCCTGTCAACATTCTGTTGTTTCTCACGATTGCATGGAAACAATATGGAATTTTAAGGCCAGCATATAGCGTCCAGTTCTTAAACATTTGATTATCACTGTCCTCTTTGTATATTTGTAAATAATTTATATAACTGGAAAACCATAAAAAGATAAAGAAAAGGTTAATACAGGAAAATTTCAACCTCATCAAAATACACTTTGTGCAAATTGTGTACACATATAAAGAAATATAAGTTATTAAATATTGTTCGTTATGAAAACAGACACCACACAGAACGTCAGTCAGAAAACACCATCTAGAGGAAGCACTGAGAGCAAAGAGTTAGCCGGTAACCCCCCTCCCCTCCAAAAGCACGCATGTTTACATTTTCTCGAATCCCGGCGTCTTCTGGCGGAACGTGTTTGAAAGTGCTACAATTATTTCTCTCCTTCGCTTACAGCTCTTTACCTACTATTACTTCTGATTTAATATTTGAATGCTGCTTTGTTTTAGTGTATTGTATCTAGGAATTTAGCATTTACAGTTTACTTTGAAATGTATCGTGAAAGAGTAATACGAAAGGAAGGACCTCGTTGTGTGGATACTATATCTAATAGTACACACGATATATGTGTATTTGTAAGAGAGAGAAAGTGGTGTAAATGTACCAAATAGGATTTTGTCACTTATCTTTAACAAATTAAGTAAAACAAACATTGAATTTGTGGAGAATATTAGTGCAGTTAGTAACTTAAGGGGACAAGGTAGTCTGAACATATGGAAATTACACTTAAGCGTGTTAAATTACCACTGCTCTTAAAATTCTCAAAGTTTTTCCTGAAATTTTTATGAATTATTCTATAAATCATGAATATTATTTGAATTGGTTGTTTGCACTGATAGCTTATGTAATTAAGTCCATAAAAATTGTTTCATTCAGCAGAAAAATAAGAAACTTTAGTATTTAATTCATGTACATTTTTCTCTGATGCTACTTGCAATACAGAATCACACTTTTGCATGCTTGTTCGTAGTATAATCAGCTATCTTCTAAATCTCAATTATTTAGTTGTATATCAGTATATATTTTTTATTTGAAAAAAGATTATTTGCAAGATCAAAAAAGTAAAAATGTGGAAAATTTCAATGTTGTTGCTTTCTTAATATCACTAATATACATTATAAAATTATGTTTGTGGTTTAAAAAGTTTAACTATGTGTTGTATACACGTACTAAAAATTTCAACTCTCCTCTTCTCATACTTTCCGAGAAAAAGGAACATAAATATCCAAAAATGTTATTTTGAGAAAACTGAATTTAAAGTTTGAACATTAAAATTCAGTACATTCCAGGGTCATAATCATCTGCACCTTCATTCCTGGATTGCTTCAGTTTTTCTGATTGCCTTCTCTTGGTCCTAGCCTCTTTTGTTGATTATTTAACTATTCGCTGGGCATGATATAGTCGTTTGTTGTTGAAAGATACAGAAGTGTTCTAAAAAGGGGCGTTGTATGACAGCTTTAAAGGAATGCATACTAGCATTTAAAAATTATTTAAATGTCTTAAAAACCTCTTAACCCCAGAAATATATATTTTATGAAACTGGAAATAATATAACTTTTATGAGTGCCTAAAACAAAAAATGTTATTTTTTACGATTTCAGAGTACCTTGTCCCCTTAAGTTGAACTGAGGCTAGTCTTGGTTTTAACTGAAGCGGATCTTGTCTAAATACTCGTAGCTAATAAAACAGCAATGTTTCCATGTCTACACAATAAAATGCTGGCCTTTACCGGCGCCAGGTTCGCTTTATTTCTCCCCAAAGAAATGCACTGTTAGCCTCGAGATTTATGGATGTCACTGGCAGCCTAAATGAACCGCAGAAATGTGTTAGACTTCTCTTTGCGGCGGCGGAAGGTCGAGTTTACGCCAGAAAGGTGCCTTTTCGGACCACACAGCCACACGATGGGCAACAAAGTATAGAATGTCACACTCTGATGCGTTCACCCTTGGCAACCGACTGTCAGTTGTCTCGGCCGCCAGTCTTTTGTTTAGTCCTGCCTCCTTTCAGACTGCTGGTGTGCGTCTTTTGTTTCTAAACTTTGTTATGTTGCTTGGACGCTAAACATTAAGTTTCCTGATTTAAAAAGCTTGTATTGCATTCGCATGATTTTCTCTACTCGTTCCCCTACAAACTATTCTATTCTCTTGTTAATCCACATGAACACACACTTAGTTGTAGGTTAGTTTAGTAGAAGGATACAGAAGACTAAAGCGACTTTTAAAAAGCGTATCGCTAGGTGATGGCTTTGAAGCGCTATGATCTTTGCATGACCGCTATAAAAACGAATAGCGACTTTGCTTTAAAACATATAAGTATTTCAATATTCAAATCAGTAACAAAAATACCTAGGAAATGGTTAACGCTACAAAAGAGTTAAATTGACATAAACCGTGTGCTTTAACAAGATCTAAAGTTTTTAAGTTATTTTTTTCTATCTCTTACGGTTTGCTAATTGTGCAAAAGTAATTCAGAATGAAGAGGACTTCACAGTATTCCCAAAAAATTCAAGGTATACATTCTATTTGCCATGTAAATATCTTAAACATATGATGTTTTAATCAAAATCGTTAGTAATTTTTGAAAAATTAAAACATAATGAAAAATTTTCCGCGTAAAGAGTAGTTGGGGGAGCATTTTCTTGAAAATCTTCGTGTTGTGTCCTTGGAAAACACTGAACTTAAATACCAAATTTAGTATTTATTCAGGAAGCCCCAAACGTATATTTCTCGATACTGAATTTTTGGTTAGAATGCAATCTCTACTTACTAGATACGTGTTAGAAAAAGTATATACCTTAGCAAAGAGCTAATGTTTAATTACCGCCGACAATTAAGTAATTTTCACTTGAATTTAAAAAAAAAGATTCATGTATAACCTTACATGACTTTCTCTAGCCATTCCACAGGAATTCCTTATACAGCTCTTCAGTTCGAAGAGTTATTGAACTAGCGGCAGTATACTTCGGCATTCGCATCCGACACCGTCACGACTAATGTCTGATTACATATCTAATTAACTGAAGACTATATAACTATGCGTGCAAAAGGTATCATTAACTTTAAGCAAACAGGATAAACATTCACCCAAACTCAATTCGAATTAGACAATACAGACTAGATTACATACAGGGTGCGGAAAAAGTCAGTTGTTTGTATCACAAGATAGTTTTACCTTACCCTAAACTCTAGAGGGTCAAACGAATACTTTCATATCCATACACTCGACCAGACTTAACTTAGGAAAACTTAAACATACGAAAGTAAATTTTTCGAAACCGGCTGTTAAAGGCACAAAAGTGTCTTTAAATAATTTCCGTATATTAAATCAATGTATGATTTAATGAGCTTGAGTTGAAATGTTTTCCGGAAAGAAGACGGTAATTAGGGAGTCATGTTAACGAAAGTCATTTGTATCAGCCGAGGTAGAGTACATTAGCTTAAAGATTGTGGGAAGGCAGTTTAGAGTTAAATTCAGTGAAAGGTTGGATAAAATTCTCAGACTTAGGGAAGGTACCCTAGTAACAAGTAACACACACGTAGAAATTGAATTATTGGCCCGGATGTGAAATAATGTTGGTAGGAGTAGTTCTAATATAGACGTGGCTTAAGTAATAAGAAGGCGTATAATTTAAATCAGAGAGTTATTCTGGTACCGTCACCGAAATTTACTGCTCGTGTGGTATTTTAAATGTTTAGTGACGCTCTTGTGTGAGAAAGATTTCGCGGTGATCGCGAGGGATCTTTCCGAGCAACATTTTAGCGACTCACGACAAGTTGCGCATCTAGTTTCTTTTATTGCGTAAAAGGTTATTTCAAACGTAAAACTGATACTGCAGAAGTTATATTTCGAGTGCTACGATTTGTAATAAGATTCATACTTTATCTTCAAACGGTCGGCAACCCATTCAATAGCTCAAGTATTAGATGACATCAAATTTCTCAATCAATTTAAACTGGTGTTGTCCTTTCACAATACATTCACGCGTACCTTGACAAAGTACCCCTAGCTCTACCACTGGAGAAGCTGGCGCACGCGACAACAGAACGAGCTACCAGATAACGACAACATCAAAAGTAGGTAAAGTGTAGGGCTTAAAAAGTGCCGACCATCATACTGCTTCAATCTTTCTAAAATCGGACATGTTACATTCACATGACTTTCTCTGTCTCTTCTACAAACTATTTTTAAAAAGCTTATTTTTCATTCTCCTTCAACTTAGACAAACATTTCCAGAAATGCTTTTATTATACAGTAGCTGACTGCTTGACGTTGCATCACTTAATTAATTTCATGTAAATCCCCTCCCTCGCATTTTTATACAATTATTGTACAATAGTCTAGAAGGTCACTGCCACTTTACCACTTATAATTGCAATTTCGTACAGATCCGGCTATTCCTAAGACATCTTCCATACTTTGGAAATGTGCATAGCCTATAAGTATCCTTTGCCTGTGGAAAAATCGTCGTTCGGAATGGTTCGATAACTTTTAGGTAATCACATTAGGTGACATTTTAAACCTGTGTATCTTCCCTTTGGTACATAGTGATTTTATAACATAAAAACGTATAGTCAAGGGAGGGGTTTATTAGTGATCATTTTTTAACAATTCGCGTTTAAACGCTCATTAATTCACTTCCATATCATGGTCGTATTGAATATTACATAAAGAAAATACAAATGAATATACCTAAGATGACAACAATTGGAAATCATGAAACTCCTCCATGGAACCTAAAAAAACCTGCTTTGAATCTAGCGATGGAACACTATAAAAAGGAACAGACTGCTACCGCTATTTATCAACAACTCTTTAACGAAATTCCTGGTACCTGCCATGACTATGAAAAATCTGATGTATTAACTCACGTGACTTTCTCTACTCTTGTACAAACTATTTTTACAAACGCTTGTTCTCCATCTACTTCATGTTAATCGAGATAAACATTTGCACACTCTATCTTATTGCTAAGTTTCTTGTATATGTAAGGGGAATATATATTTACAAGGGCAATATAGAAATACAGTAGCCTTTAAGCACATACATATCTCTTAATAGCTGGTTGCTAGGTGCAGCACCATTCCCTTTGCCACAGATTAATACTCGTTGCATATCCAAGACAAAACAATGAATAACGAATTCCCATTTGAGAAAATAAGTATTGAAAAATTTAAGGGAATAACAGCAATATCTCAAAAATGGTTCACCCAACAAAAAAAATGTATATGACATAATTTGTGTATTTTAATGCGATCTATATTTTCTGTGTAGTAAAATTTTGTCTATCTCTTATGGTTTACTAGTTATACAAAAGTCGTTCACAATGAAGAATACTTTTGGAGACATTCCCAGAAAATTCAGATATACATTTCATTTGTCATGAAAATATCTTAAACATGTGATATTTTAATCAAAATCGTTAGAGCCATTTTTGAGAAAATTAAAATTTTCGAAAAAATGTTCCATGTAAAGGGTAATCTGGGGTGGGGAAATTTTCTTGAAAACCTTCGTGTCGCATCTCTGGAAGATACTGAACCTAAATACCAAGTTTGGTGTTTATCCGACTGTTTGTTTTTGAGTTATGCTGTTCACAGACAGACAGACACACACACACAGACATGTTTCCAAAAATGCTTCTTTTGGATTCAGGGGGTCTCAAAACATGTATTTCCGGTGAAATATCGGTATCGAATTTTTGAGTGGAATACAATACTTCCCCTACTTACTATACGTAGTAGAGAAAGTAAAAAATATTCTACTCAAAATGGGGTAGGAAGTGCAACGGTCCTATCAAATGGAATTCATATAGAAAGACTCTCTGATTACTTCTCAATTTATTCTAGTGAGTAACACGCTCCGAAAAAGCATTTTCATATATTACAGAATCCCACAAACAACTATACATAATTTCAGATTCAAAAAGTGTTATCTTAGCAACTCAAACTATACATACAGAAAACAAACTTATCCAAGAAATACAGATATCATATAACCATGCAATGGAAAGAAAAACAAGTGATATTGTTTTGGATTCCATCGCACCAACAAATACAAAGCAATGAGAGAGCGGACGAAGCGGCCATCCAAAAACCAAACATTTAATGCAGAGATAACAACAAGCCATTCAGACTTAGCCCTATGTATCCGAACCAAAATTATTACTTCATGGAAAAAATCTGATGTGTTACACTCACATGACTTTCTCTACTCTTGTACAAACCATTTTTACAAACGCTTATTCCCCATATGTTTCATGTTAATCGAGATGTTAATCTTATTGCTAATTTTCTTGTAGATGCAAGGGGAATTGGTAGGCTTTAAGCGACAGTCAAATCTTTTAAGAGCTGGTTGCTATGTGGAGCATTTCATTCTCTTTGTATGTCCAGGACATAAAAAATGAATAACGATTTCCCATTTGAGAAAAAGTATTGGAAAATTTAAGGGAATAACAAGCAATATCTTGAAAATGGTTCACTCAGCAACACAAATGTATATGACATAAATTGTGTATTTTAACGTGATCTATATTTTCTGTGTAGTAAAATTTTGTCTATCTCTTATGGTTTACCAGTTATGGAAAAGTCGTTCACAATGAAGAATACTTTTGGAGACTTCCCAGAAAAATCGAGAAATACATTTTATTTGTCATGAAAATATCTTAAACATATGACATTTTAACCAAAATCGTTAGAGCCATTTTTGAGAAAATTAAAATTTTCGAAAAATCTTCCATGTAAAGGGTAATCTGTGGTGGAGGATTTTCTTGAAAATCTTCGTGTCGCATCTCTGGAAGATACTGAACCTAAATACCAAGTTTGGTGTTTATCCGACTGTTCATTTCTGAGTTATGCTGTTCACACACACACACACACACACGGACATGTTTCCAAAAATGTTTTTTTTTATTCAGGGGGTCTCAAAACATGTATTTCCGGTGAAATCTCGGTATCAAATTTTTGGGTGGAATGCAATACTTCTCCTACTTACTATACGTAGTGGAGAAAGTAAAAATATGGTCTCAAAATCAGGAAAACAAGCTACTTAACTGTAATAGGATCTTCAAACAAAAAATGCATTTTTACAAACTTAAACAGGAAACATCAAGTTATCATTACCCGCTTAAGAACTGGACATACAAAGATGACACACTCCTATCTCAACATGCAAAACTCCATTGACAGTTTCCCATGTACTCGCAGAATGCCAACGTTATAACCCACACAGGAAAATATATAACATTCCAACTAATACAACAATGCATAAAAAGATTATAATGCTCTTACAAAACATACAACTGTATAATGAAATTTAAAACAGTTGTAATCTAACTGTACTTTAATTGTATTGTTCACATAAGAGAAGCATTATCTGTTTATTTCCAAATTATATTATATATTTCTAAAAGTCTATTAATGTTCAACCACAACTGTATTAATGTAAGGGTCGCGAATAGACCTTTGTGAGTTAAAGGACTTAAAATAAATATATGTGTGATTCCTAAAATAACCAACTTTGAAATCCATTTATACAAATGATTAACTTCTCTTTCATAATATAAAATTATTATATTATCCGTAAAACAATTATTAATACCACCAGTAGCTTATGTATGGTTCAACAGAGATGCAAGTTATTTTTGAAAGGATATTTATATTTGGTGGGAAATATTAAAATTAAATATTATTTAGCCCAACTGATATCACATTGCGACATACAACAAGTTATAATGTTTTCAGGGCATTGAAGACCTCGTCAGTAACTACTGAATTATAGTGCAAAAAGAATCTTTCACTGTTCACATCTGATTGTAGTCATAACCCTTGAATAGATATGTCACAAAATCAATGAAACTGTTTACCTTTAACTTTAAATGTCAACAGAGCAAGCAGTACATATATTTCATTACTACCCTGATACAAATTTAGAACAATATAATGTAAAAGTGCATATGATTTTCACTCTGAAATTCTGGAGATTGACATAAGATTTTGCAATTAATTTTGATGGCTTGAAAAGAAAGTCAAATGCTTTGATTATCTACCTTTATACCGTCAAGATGTAAGTTTTGTAATTAATTTTTACTTTCCCTACTACGTATAGTAAGTAGGGGAAGTATTGCATTCCACCCAAAAAATTCGATACCAAGATTTTACAGCAAATACATGTTTTGAGGTGTCCTGAATCCAAATAAAGCATGTTTGGAAACATTCCGTGTGTGTGTCGGTGTGCTTGTCTGTCTTTGAACAGCATAACTAAAAAACGAAAAGTTGGATAACTACCAAACTTGGGATTTGAGTTTAGTAGCTTCCAAGGATGCGACACAAAGATTTTCAAGAAAACACCCCACTCCAGAATACAATTCACATAGAACATTTTTAGAAAATTTTAATTTTTTCAAAAATGGCTCTAACGATTTTGAATTCAAATATGATATGTTTAAGATGTTTTCATGGAAAATGAAATGTATAGGTATCTTGAATTTTCTGAAAATATCCCCAAAAATCCTCTTCATTCTGAATGACTTTTGCATAACTAGTAAACCGCAAGAGATAGACAAAATGTTACTACTCAAATACGTAGATCGCGTTAAACACACAAATTAGGTCATAGGTATATATTTTTTTTGTGGGGTGAACCATTCCGAGATATTCCTTGTTATCTGCTTGAATTTTCCAATACTTACCAGCTCTTAAAACATTTTACTATCGCTTAAAGCCTACCATATTCCCCTTGTACCTACAGAAAAGTAGCAATAAGATAGCTTCTGCAAATGTTTATCTCGATTAACATGAAATAGATGGAGAATAAGCGTTTGTAAAAATAGTTTGTACAAGAATAGAGAAAGACACGTGAGTGCAATACATCAGATTTTTTTAAAATATGTAAATTTTCGTGTTTATCGCGCAAATAAAGACTTTTATCAGAAAACGAGAAATCCGAGAAAATTTGTGAAACATTAGAGGTTTAAATCGCCAACATTTATTGTGAAACATATAAGTACTCCATCTCGAAGGTGTAAAACATTTATCGCGTTTATCGTTAATAATAATAAAAAAGGCTAATGTTTTACACTCACATGACTTTCCCTACTCCTGTACAAACCATTTTTACAAACGCTTATTCCCCATATGCTTCATGTTAATCGAGATGTTAATCTTATTGCTAATTTTCTTGTAGATGCAAGGGGAATTGGTAGGCTTTAAGCGATAGTCAAATATTTTAAGAGCTGGTTGCTATGTGGAGTATTCCATTCTCTTTGCATTACCAGGACAAAAAAATGAATAACGAATTCCCATTTGAGAAAAAGTATTGGAAAATTTAAGGGAATAACAAGCAATTTCTCGAAAATGGTTCACCCAACAAAAAAAATGTAGATATATGACATAAATTGTGTATTTTAACGCGATCTACATCTTTTGTGTAGTAAAATTTTGTCTGTCTTTTATGGTTTACCAGTTATGCAAAAGTCGTTCACAATGAAGAATACTTTTGGAGACATTCCCAGAAAATTCGAGATATACATTTCATTTGTCATGAAAAATATCTTAAACATATGATATTTTAATCAAACTCGTTAGAGCCATTTTTGACAAAATTAAAATTTTCGAAAAATGTTCCATGTAAAGGGTAATCTGGCGTGGGGGGATTTTCTTGAAAATCTTCGTGTCGCATCTCTGGAAGATACTGAACCTAAATACCAAGCTTGGTGTTTATCCGACTGTTCGTTTCTGAGTTATGCTGTTCAAAGACACAAACACAGACACACAGACATACAGACACACCACGGACATGTTTCCAAAAATGCTTTTTTTTGGATTCAGGGGGTCTCAAAACATGTATTTCCGGTGAAATCTCGTCATCAAAATTTTGGGTAGAATACATACCTACTACGTATCTACTTCCTCTACCTATGACGCGTATTTTAAAATAAGTACCGATAATTTTTTAAAAAATAAAGAATATTATTTTCCGAACACTTTATTGTCATTCATTACCTTATACCTTAAACAACTCCACATATTTACCACCGTTATTCAGGCACTGTAATGGGAAACCAGCTTTTGTATGCCTTCATCAAAGAATGATGCCGTCTGTGATGAAAGCCAAGTCTGCACTTATTGTTTCACATCGTCGCCGTTGAAATGTTATCTACAAAGGAGCTTCTTTAGATGAAAATCGCTTGGTGCCAAATCCGGACTGTAGCAAGGGTGGTCAAATTGTTCCCACCAAATGTTGCGATCAGATCTTGAGTTTGTTTGACTGTTGTTTCCCTATAAACCTCACACAATTGGTGATGAATGTTTGCTGGTGTAACATTTCTCACATTCAAAAACGGAATTACTGATTTGACTTCAAGTCGGCGGGTCGTTAGATTGTTTTGAACATTTCGAAATGCTCTAACAACAGGAAAACACAAAGTGACGATCGCTCAAAACTACATCTGCTTTCCTAATGAATGGAGAAAGTGATCGCGCACGCTCACAATCGCGACTGCAGCGGCAAAATATTAAAAGATACTTACTTTAAAAACACGACTCGTTCCTATGTGCGTAGCAGAAAAAGAAATAATTCTGGCAGTCAAATTAGCGGAAAGAAAACTCTCATTTTTACTATCTATGTAGAAAGAATAAATGATATTGTATTTTGTCTGTTCTGGCGTTTTTCAACATTTTCATTTGGGCGAAACAAGTACAAAATGAAGGGTAGTTTATATGGAGAACCTCTTAAACCAAAATGATTTGTAGTATTAAATAACACCACTACTACCACTACTCCTAAAATATGAGTAATAATAAATTTTACCAATGCTACCCCATAAGCTCCGAAAGCATCTGAAATTTAACTCTAAGAGCATATTTACGGTTTATTAATTGGTTCTGGATAATATGCATTTGATAATGGAAACCGTTTACTTTATTAAGCGTAACGACTGCAATGCGATGGTGCCCCATCGTGTTGAAATCATTACCAGTTGGATGCGGCTGGAAGAATTTGATTATAGCTATGTATAAATGTTTATTTTTTAATAATTAAAATATCTATTATTAAAAAGATTGAGGCTGTGTAATTAGATGTCAGTTAATGGTTTTCCTGTAATGCATTACGGATATGGGGCCTGGATGTTAGCCAAGAAATCAAAATCACAGACGCATAATAAATGCATGCAATATACCCATTCTTAACGGAGTTTTCAAATAAAAAAGAAACTATAGAAAGGAGAAAATTTACATATTTTAATTACATAATTCTCCCGAACTTCAACTCAATAGAGATTTTAATACATCTTACTCAGAAAGGTGATAATTAATGACCCAACAATATCCACAGATATCTAGAGGTGACACACAAAAAGTTAATTCATTTTCAATATTTTTCATAGGGATAGCCGTGAACACCTTTGGACAAAAATTTGATATATTTATATTACAAATTACCACTTGAATGAGAAAAAAGTAAAATGATAATGCAACACTTAAGGGTATTTGGAAAATTTGGGAAAAAATGGGAAATTCAAACAATTTTCTTCAAATGTTGCAGACTATTCAGTATGTAATACTCTCGACAGAAATGCCGTTAAAAAAAACAAATTAGTTTATAGCATTAAATAGTGATGGTTTTTGTGTAATCAGTACATAACATATTAAGTATCCTGTATGGGATATTTTTTTTTCAAAAAAGTTGAAGAATCCCTTTAAATTCCATCTTCTGAAACAAGACATTAATTTTAAGAACTAAAATAAAACATTAGGCGATAAATTCACTCAATTTCGCCTTTCATTCCGTTTCCTATTCATCTTTCAGGTGTGCTTTTAGGTACCGGACAGATGGTGCGGATGCATGCTCAATAAAAAGAGTATTTCCCGTGGACACCATGATTGGTGGGTCATTCATCGCCCTTTCCCGGCGGCTCCAGCAGTGTGACGGATCTGCGAGCTTGGAAATGTTGGGAACTTCCGCGCGTCTCTGTGCACGTCTGTTTATGGGCAGTAGCCTCCTATGGTTCCTTCACCTCATCCGTTCCTCCTGGAGCTGCAATAGATTTGTGCAGGGTTCCTTCCGTTGAATAACCTATAGATACCTATGCATTGTATAGCTGCTGTGTAAATAAACGACAGTGGGAGAAAATCATTGCCACTGTTACACATCAGATATTTCCATGGTAATAAGTAACATTAGAACAGACACCAACATTTACAGACAAATAATAAATAATTATCTTAGGCAAGGAAGTTTATTTATAATAACCAACTAGAATTAAATGAAATTGTTTAATGTTTATAATACGAAATACTTTTATTTCGTCTGTATATTTGTCAAACTTACATAGTGTAACTAAAACGACGGTAAAAATTGTCCAAGGAAGTCGTAATGGCCAACCCTAAAGCTGTTTATCTGTGTTTACGTACTAATGCAATTGCATTCAATGTTTAGAAAAACGTAAGTGCTCAGTTATCAGCAAAATTTCAACAAAAATTGTGCAATAATCAAACATTTTCTCCGCCCAAAACTATTTATTATCATATCTACCACTTCATATAACAGCGTATTTTTGTTTAATTCTTGTTTTCGACGCAAATTATGATCTATACGATAAATATCATCCCTACATATTGAATAATTGCGCGCGAAAGGATTAAAAATTCATCAGTTGTGCGCAAATTGCTTCTACGTAACCAATTCTCCAACTCGTAAGCACATCATTTGCGCGTGAAGACTTTAGTATTAATAAATTAGTTTACATTTGGGTGGTAACGATGAGCAGTTTGAAATGTTTCTTGAATACGCTGACTACACTAATCATATGATGCTGGAGCGTACCAAGGATGCCAGATGAAGATTTTTAAGAAAATCCTCCCGCCCCAAATTACTCTGCGTATAAGGCATTTCGTTATTTTTTATTTTCTCAAACACAGTTTGACGGTTTTACTAAAATGTCTTATGTTTAGGATACCTATTTGCTGGAATTAAAATGAAGGTATTTTTACCTATAGGTATATATATTAAATTTTCTGAGAAGTCAGAATATATATTCACTTAATGTTGTATAATTTTGTTTCACAGGGAAATAATAAGAGACAAAAGCCTACCGGACCGTATCTACGGTCAAGTGGTCATCGTTCTGAACTCTCATCCTAGAGATCCGGGTTCGATTCCCGCCTGGGACGGGGAAATTTTCTTTAATCAGAATCATTACCTATCCTCCGTAGGATCTGTTGGTATGATTGCAGGAGTGGATGTGAGTGTGTTCAACGTAAAAGTTAATGGGGAAAAAAACGTTAAATATCCCGCGGTTCAGAGGAAATTGTTACCATCGGTAGGTAAGTTGTTTCTCAAGTCAAAGGCCCGAATATGATCTAAAAGTTAAAGGGGCTATACAAATAAAGCATAAAAAAACTTAGAAATCGTGAATATACAAAATTTGTCGTATTTGCCACTTCCGAGGTATTCGTTGTTACTGGTTAGAAGTTTTCAATGCGTAATACATTTTTAGCGCTAAAGCCACCATTATTTTGTTTCTAGTAATATCACTCAAAGACTATGGAATTTCAAAGCCAAAATATAGCGACCCCCTTTTAAGCATTTTATTCTATCGCTTGCATTCCTCTTGTGTTAACAACGAAATTGTAATGAAACCATTTATGCAAACTTTTATCTGGAATAACGTGAAGTATTCAGAGAAAAAAGCTTTCGTTAAAATAATTTGCAGAAGAGATATAAAAAACTACCTCTATTGTGTAGAGAAAATCATTGAATGTAACACATCAGATTTTTTTTTAAATTAAACCTGGGAGAGAACTGAATGCTTCTTCTACCTTGGGTATCTAAAAAGTAGAGAATAAATGGTCTACCCTTATTTGGAATATAGAACTAAGAAAACAGCTGAAGTAAGAAGATATAGTTGAAGAAATACAAAAATATCAGAAGTGTGCACAGTTAATATCTATTTTTAAGAATGTCTTCTTCGTTACATGCCAGGGAAGCATTAGACAAGGTCGGACAAGGGCGGATCTAGGGGCACACCGAGTGATTTAACTTCGAAAATTTAGGGGAGAGAATAAATTTGGAGGATCAAATCCTAAAAGGAGCAAAATAAAAATACTATCCGGTACTAACAATATTTATTACATTTTGAACTAAACGAAAGCATTAAGAATGGAAAATATACTAACGTTATTGTGAATTAATCAATTCACAAGTAAAAAAAATTCTAGTATTTTTACTTACATTTTAAAAAACGAATTGACGTATGCAATAAAGGAACACTCATAGAAAGAGTGGAAAAATCATCTCCCTTTCTGCATACATTTTTTACTTAAATGATAAAGTTCATTTTTCTGTGTTTTAGCCCACCAGATCTATTTATGGCACGTTGTTGTTGTTAACACTGTGACTCGTTGTTGACACTTTGACACGTTATGACATTATGTTGCAGCACCCCCCCCCTCTCTCTGGGTCCGCCCTTGAGAGGAGGAGGAGGATATTCTAAGCAGTACTTTCGTACTCTCTGATTTGTTCCAAGGCAATCCATAGGTGAAATTTATAAAATCTACAATTTCCAAGTAAATGAGATTAACTTCTAACCGCTGACCACTTTTCCACTAAAATGCACATCTTTAAATTTTTAATGATTATATCTTTAGAAGTTAATTAGCTTTTTATGTGCTAATGAGGTAAATACTCCACACGATGAAGGATTGATAATCATGAAAAAATAAAAACACTAATTCATTAAATGGAACCTATTTTAAAAACTGCTGGGTATGTTTTTGTAATATGACCTTTCTTCCTCAGAAGGAATTCACAAACGTTACAATCACAAATTTTCTTTATTTTCAATATTTATTAAACTGATTCAATTATTGTATTTGTTCTAGAACTTGCATAGAAAAACTAATGCACCAATTCTTTCAGTTAATCCTTTCCAGAGTAATGTTTAAAATTTTAAATTATTATGTCAAAATTGCATCGTGTGGAACATTTTGAGTATGTAATGTAAGAAAAATTTAAATCGAAAAAAGCCAAATAACATATTAGTAACTGTTCTACCATGAAATGTGTACAGTATATAAAATCTAACGTGGTGAACTTATTTAGCTGTTTCTTAAAATCTGGAAGAAATGGGAAAGAAACTACAGCATATAGACTAATTAACATGATATAAAGCGAAAGAATACAAAATAGAAACGCCAAAGTGAGTATAGATAATTTTTGTTTTAGAAATAACACCTCTGAATACCAAAGCAGTACAACAGACACTACAATCCACCCTTTATTATGCATTTTTACGTAAAGTTTAAAATAATTGGGTAAAAGAACCTGAGTGTAAAACAAATATTTATCTTTTCTGCAGACCTACATCTGTAGAGGAAAGTTAATGTAACATACAGATTTGCTAAACAATCCTGGAATATAATTGAAAATATGAAGAAAATTAAACAGGCATAAGGGCGTTATTCTTTAAATATCACAAAATGTAAAAAAATACACATCTGAAAAGAATTATTCGTAAACCATATCTCTTTTCTGTCTAAAATACTCCATCCTCATATGTGAGATCCTTCCTGCCTCTTCTTCTTCTCCTCTGGCCTGATTTCTCCTTTTCTATTAGTTAGATCAATTCCTATGCTTTTTAGGCCCTTGGCTTTTATTATGTCTATCTCGCAGACGATCCATTTTAGCTAACCGCAGCTAAAAGTATGAAAATCTAGGCTAATCGTTATGTTATATGAACTAAACTTTTAGTATTATAATATTTAACTATAAATAATTAAAACTAATAAGTATATTGGATATTTACAGAGTTATTTATTTACAAATCCACGTGGAGCAGAAAAGACACCTATATACCACATGTGCGAGGCCATTTAAATGGTCACGTGACATTATTTAAACGTACCTCAGCCAAGAAGCAATATATAGATATTATGAATCAGGTTCAGGCTGCTTTATGAGCACAACAACAAAAAAGTGTTTACTTTAAAGGTTCTGTGCAAATTTCATCCGTGCATTCTCCTAAACGGTTAACGGTATTGGGATTCCACACAATAAACGTCAGCTATACACAGAACTTCTACCACCCTTTTAGTGATTCACTGTTCCTCGAACCCGGTGTCTCTGGAACGCATCATATGCGTCACTCTTATGTTTGCTGCACCCAGCACACATGTTTAGCAAAGGTCTGAAAGCGGACGCGGTGGTATAGAAGTAAACGTTCTTGTCTTTCACCCTGCGGTGAAGAGTTCGAATATGGTCGTACCAACCTGCCTATTTACGAATTTGGTGTGAACATCTGCTAGTTTTAGCGCTAACGCTCCACGAATATGCTTGTGTATTTACCTATTTCACATATTTAACGTCTAGAAAATAAAGAATCTGAGGTACAAACTAATGTTGTTTATTATTTTTGTTATAAAAGTTTAATAGCTCACATTCGGGAGGTCCCGGGTTCAAACCCCTGGGACTAACCAATCTGACGAAGGTTTTTTCGCCATTTTCCTCGGTCGCTAGGCAATGCTGGGTTGGATAATTTGATCCGCGAATTTTCCTTTGATCACTAAATTTCATTTCCTACTTCTTTTTTTAAAGTTCCCTACTACTGTGTTTTACACCGCTTATTTCCGCAATACACATACACACACAAACACCCATGCCCATGGCGGGACTCGAACCCGCGACCCTCAGCTTGGGGGAGCGCCGGAGCGACCACTCCAGCGACCACGGCTACGAGGGCCGGCTAACTTCTTCAACGCCACACCAGTCATTTGGTTAATCACCAATCCTGGATATGCTATGATCTAGAGTTTGCTAGCTCCTTGACAAGCTACTGACCCCACGCATTGGCTTGTAAGACCTACAGAAAAGAGAGTAATCCGTTAAAGAAATAGAGCTATAATATCTCATGCGTCGCATATCTCTAATGGAATTAAATTTGGCTTGAGGCAAGAGAAGGAAGATAATTGTATCCTTGGCAATTCTTGCTCAAAATTTTACCACGTTTACCCCTATATAATTAAACTTTATGCCAATTTTAAATAGTTGTAGTTTGTTTATTGCCATTACAGCATAGTATAACAACTCAATAAAGTAAATTAGAAGTTCATATTAAAATCAATTTCATAAAATTTATCAATATTATATATATATATATATATATAGGATTGAACATCAATGCACTGCGTATCCATCCCTTATAAGAATTTAAAGACATACTTCGTAACCTAGATGGTAAATTATTTTAGAATTTGTCGCCTTCCGTGGTGTTAACGTCTGGTTCCCGAGATCGCGGGTTCAAACCCGGCGGAGGGCGATGGATGTTTTCGGGCGTAAAAATGCTTAGCATGGGTTCCTTCAGAAGGGAATTAAAGCCAGTGGTCCCGTGTCGTAGATCTACGGCACGTAGGAAAACCTCAAGCCTAATAAACAGGCTTCTGAGCAAAATTTCCGGTTTTTCACGTCAAATGCAGAATGGGACGCTAAGGACCATAATAGTTAAAGAGCGTCCATAAATAAAACTAAAAAAAATAGAATTTATATAATAAATTACTATATTCACAGTTACGTATAGGTATAAATATTGTTTCTGTTTCGCATCAAATAATTACGATATGATTAGCACTTCATATTGTCCTTTAAATTAGTCCTAGCACATAACAGACAAGACAGGTTTACCTACATTGATGATAAAGTAGATAACTATGTCCAGATCAACAAAAAGTGGCTCGCAGTGTGTTCTCGGAGATACCCTACGTGTAATTCTGACAGCCCTGTTCTGCAGAATAAGTAGCTTATTGGCTGAATGATGGTTGCCCCGCAAGAGAGTACCTTAGATGACTATATACCTATTTGTTCATAGTAAAACATAATTAACGAATATTTACACATAGTTTTACTGAGAATCGGAGAATTTAAGTAATCAGTCTATACTAAAGAAATATAATTTACATAAAATTGTCATAAGAAACACACATTTTATAGTTAAAAGCAAGTTACGTTAAAGAGCAACGGATTTCTTAAATATGGACTTAAAGGGAGCGCGACGTGGTTAAAATTTTTATTTGTCAGTTTCTTTAGTCTATAAATTTGATTTTTGTGTATAGTAGACTCATTATTAGTATATTAACACCTTCAAGTTTCCCTAGTATTGCTTTAATGATATGTGTGTTCTCGAAAAAGACCGATTACCTTTCAAAAGTAGATACTCCCAAAAAGGATAAGCTACTGGCCTGAAATAAAGTGCATAGAATCTTTGACATGCATGCACATTGACAGCAGAAACAATTTTTAAAAATATTGCAGGTTTATATGAAAGTTCTCTTTCATTCACATGGCTTTCTCCAGCCACTATGGCTTATAACTCCTACAAGCTATACTTACGAAAGCTTATTTTTTATCTGTCTACTTAATGCCAATCGAGTTAAACCTTTGCAGAAGTAGTTTCATTACCTACACCTATCGTTCTAGGGAAAGAGGTACAGGAAAGCGAATCGTTAGTCAGATGTTTAAAACCGGCTCGCTATACGCTGGCCTTCAGTTCCATGCACTTTCCATGAATAGTGACAGCGCTTTTAAAAAATTACAAAGTATTGAAAAGTTCAAACCAATATTAAAGATATCACAGAAAATGGATCTTGCTACAAAAGAGGTTATTTGAAATAAATTGTGTTTTTAAAAGCCATCTACAATTTGTTTGTCTATGCCTTCTGGTTTACCCGTTACTAGGCCTCGATACCGCAATAGTCTCGATACTCGTGGTATGTCTAGTATTTCGAGATAAAACTTCGATACTTTGTCAATACTTTTCAATTTTTAAGTTTTACGTTACTGAAAGCTGTTGCGTTTAACTTTATGCTAGATAAGGAAGGAAAGGAGTCCAGACTTCACCTTTTTGCCTCACACGTGTCCCCAAAGAGTTGCTGAAATACAGTTCTTGATATACCTTGACTACGTTTCCTGTGGTATTATCAAGATAAACAAACTGCTGCCAATTGGAAAATGTTAAACAGGAACAGTTTCGGAATTAGCATACAATACAAAATTGGTTACATGCGCTTATACACAGAAACTGCTAATATGAAGATAATATAGTGAACAAGCTATCGCCCTTACAGTTTATTATAAAGTGACTATGGATATCCAGTATCGAGAAATAAGTTACCGCCCCATCACAACCCGTTACTATACAAAATTATTCGAAATTCCTTCTGAATAAAGTGGACTTCACAGACTATTTCCAGAAAATTCAAATAGGTTTATTTTATAGTCGTGTAAATATCTTAAATATATGGTATTTTAATCACACACGTCAGAGCTATTTTTGAGGAAATAAAAAGTATTGAAAAATTGTCCATATAAAGGGTAGCATGGGATGGAGGGATTTCTTGATAATCTTCGAGTCGCAGCCTTGGAAGATACTGAACTTAAATATCAAGTTTGGTATCTTTCCGAATTTAAGTCACAGAAATATACACATACTTTTCTATTTTTACTTTCTCTACTACGTATAGTAAGTAGGGGAAGTATTGCATTCCACCCAAAAATTCGATACCGAGATTTCACCGGAAATACATGTTTTGAGACCTCCTGAATCCAAAAAAAGCATTTTTGGAAACATGTCCGTGTGTGTGTCTGTGTGTGTGTGTGTGTGTGTGTGTGTGTGTGTATGTGTCTGTGAACAGCATAACTCAAAAACGAACAGTCGGATAAGCACCAAACTTGGTATTTAGGTTCAGTATCTTCCAGAGATGCGACACGAAGGTTTTCAACAAAATGCCCCCACCCCAGACTACCCTTTACATGGAACATTTTTCGAAAATTTTAATTTTCTCAAAAATGGCTCTAACGATTTTGATTAAAATATCATATGTTTAAGATAATGTCATGAGAAATGAAATGTATATCTCGAATTTTCTGGGAATGTCTCCAAAAGTATTCTTCATTGTGAACGACTTTTGCATAACTGGTAAACCATAAGAGATAGACAAAATTTTACTACACAAAAACTGTAGATCTCGTTAAAATACACAACTTATGTCATATACATTTCTTTTGTTGAGTGAACCGTTTTCGAGATATTGCTTGTTATTCCCTTAAATTTTCCAATACTTATACTTTTTCTCAAATTCGTTATTCATTTTTTTATGTCCTGGACTTGAAAAGAGAATGGAATGCGCCACATAGCAACCAGCGTTAAAATATTTGACTATCGCTTAAAAGCTACCATATTCCCCTTGCATCTACAAGAAAATTACCAATAAGATTGACATCTCGATATCTCGATTAACATAGAGCATATGGAGAATAGGCGTTTGTAAAAATAGATTGTACAAGAGTAGAGAAAGTCATGTGAGTGTAACACATCAGATTTTTTTTTATTCAGGAACCTTAAAACTTGTATTTCCAGTGAAATCACGGTGTCGAATATTTTGGGTGAAATGCAATACATCTACCTACTAAATACGTGGTAGAGAAAGAAATGAATAATGTTATGAAATTAAAAATACTAAATTTTTAGATAACATATCTGATTTTTAATTCCGAAAATATTTAATTTACCTAAAATAGCTCACAGAATATGCAGTAAAGTTTCAGGCATAAATATAACACTGGAGAAAAACTACTCCAAAACGAATTTAAGAGTCTTTTAATCTGTCACTTAAATGTGACGTAATTAAGAGCACTGCCAAGCGTCTTAGCGGTCTAAAATTTGGCTAACATATAGATCCAATCTTTTTTATCTTCATTTATTTATTTGTTTTTTAATTACGGAGGGCATAATTATATTATGGTATACATATTTTTAAAACCTGTTTCCTCATTTCAGACATAAAAAGCTGGTAGTTGCAATACATCAATATTGAACCTTTTTACAGATGACTGAAAATTTACAAAGAAGACTAAAATGAGCCAGAATTATTTTCTTCTTTACATATTCAAGAAATAGAAAATGTCAAATCACAACTTATTCCATTGTAATGGTTCAAAGGGTGTCGAAAATTATAAGTGCGAAGAAACAGCAAATTATATAGAAAAACATTAATGTTTCTCTGCAATAGACAATTACCAATCAAGGACACCTCTGTAGTCGAAGGAGAAAAGTAAGCTTTTTAAGAAACCTTATACCTGAAATCAGTTTTAGAGGCAAAAAATTAAAAATTTTTGTTTGTTTCATTATTTTTCCGTTAAAAATAAGGAGGTAATTCTAACATAATGCTTTCAACAGAAAACGCATTAATGCCAGAGCGTTTAAAACAAAATGTGCAAAGTAAAGTACTAACTTTGAACCTGTGACTTAGTTATAGCCAGAGTTAACCGCCTTGTAACAAAGAGAAAATGCTTTTCTCAAACTAAGGTGTACAAAAATATATTGGCATTTTAATAAAACATCTTATCAAATTATGTTTGTGTACGAACCTTCATCATTTGTCCACACAGATACAGGACGTTAAATACATATACCCACCTAAAGGCAATTCTGACCAATTTATAAACTGCAGATACCAGATTTACTCTACTGTCAGGAAGTGGTAACATTCCTACCTATGAATACTCTAGTTCTCACCCACAAGCACTAAACTCAATGGCAAAGCCAAAAGTTGTAAATAAATCCATTCATACTATACCAGTCTCGTCTATATGGAAATCTTTCTTAAAAGTTTCTATTACCTATACCTAGAAATTTGCGAAATTTTCCTCTATCATCTTGATGGGCATCATTGACGAAAAAAGATGTTATGTCTTACGGTCACATAACTTTCTCTACACATTACAAATTCACAATACCAAATGGGCCATTTGCGCCGGCTGAAAGCAATGTAGGCAGCCATTCAAACAGGAGAAACCACGAAGAGCTTTTTATATTGAAGGAATAACATGCGCCTGGTTCAGAGAAAATCAATAAATGTAGCTCATTGCCCCCATAAATTCGCTAGCCGTTTATCATGGTCTGCACGGCGAAAATGTAATTTAGCAGTCATTAAAAAGTGATTCTTCTGTCCACGTTGCGATATTTACGATAAATTTTGTCCAGAATTTATATCAAATTAAGCAATAAATACATAGGTATATCTATACAACATGTGAAAACAATGTTAAATGTTTATAAATTACGGCATAGTAACAGCTATTGCGAAGGATAAGAACAAGAAAGAATCGGAAACTTTCAAGCATTTCATTTAGGTAACGTACACCATGAAATATTTCAAAGCAACCAACGCTACGAAAAAGGAAAGTGATACAAATTAAATATTTTAAAGGGGTCTGCGTTTTTCCTACAGTAAGGTTTTGCTTATCTCTTTTGATTTCTTAGTTTTACAAAATTATACAAAATGATGCCCCAATGAAGAGGAATTCACGGGCTATTAACAGAAAATTCAAGAAATACAGTTTTAATAGCATTACATATTAATAGGTATTTTAATCGAAAGCATTAGAGCCATTTAAAAAAAATAATGACGAAAAGGTTTTCATATAAAGTATAGCCTTGGTTGGGGGAATTTTCTTAAAAATCTTAGCGTCGTATCCTTGGAGAATACGGAACTTAAATACCAAACTCGGCATGTATCTCACTTTTAATTTTTGAGTTATGCTGCTCAAGATACACACGCCCGGACCGTTCTCTAAAAGATCTTTTGGAGTTCCTGAGACTTCAAAATGCGTATTTCCCATGAAATCCCGATATCAATTTTTTGGGGTGGAATATACTTAATATTCCCTCTACCTACCGTAGATAACTGGCAGAAAAATTAAACAAATAATAATAATAATAATAATAATAAAACAAAACTTATTCTAGCTTTGTAAAAAGTAATTTCTTGGAAAACCTGCTTTGTGCGTAATTTTATTTTTATTAAAATTCATGAAGACGTTGAAGATCTAAAACAAATTTTTGTAGACTCACAAGGATTATTTTCTGTAATTTCTAAAAATTTTAGAAAGTCGTTATGAGATTAAAGTGGTTTATTCAATGAAATTCTACGTCAAGAGTAATTCTGGCGCAAGATGTTTCGCCTGCTGTAGACCTTACTGTTTAAAGTAAGAAATATGCATTTAATGTAGATTTTAATACTTGTTTTTGTTAGTGTCTGAGACAGTTAATAGCTCATTTTAAATGCTTGGCTTAGTGAGTAATTCACATTTGAATTTTTAACAATATTAGAACTGTAACGTATTCAAAATACGTAATCTAAGATATTATTAAATTTTAGAATAGCTTGATAGAATTTAGTTTATTTCAAAGAAAATAAGCGTTTGCTTCAACCTTGGTTTGGCTAGTACGTATTTAAATTTCGAAGCACGCTATGCGTACTACTGAAAAATAAACTATACATAAACACAACAGGTATTTAAATGTTTGTGGCAATAAAAAATCACTGTAGCTATGTTCTGAAGGTAGTGGTAATTTTTGCTTAATTTACAAATTATTTCAATGATCTAGTAATAAGGTTCTTGCCTCTCATGCTGCAGGCTGGGCTTCGTATCTCTGTTGAGTCAATCATTTCAATATCAAGTAGTTTAGGTCCCAGAACTATTTTAGTATTAATTTCTTGTGATATGACCTTAGTTGTTAAGTCGTTACTCAATGTCGTTACTTATTTTGTAAAATTTTATGACGAAAGTTGACTTCTTTAGGAGAAGAAAAAGGTTCTCAGTGAAATTTGGGTTGTGGAGAGGAAAATATGTAGCATATTTTGTTTACACCTTAATTATATAACTAAATTGCTCGTGGTATTTCACATTCTTGAATGTTAATTATTTGTTGACATATTTTTTTCGATCGTATGTTAGCAGCTTAAAAATTCATCGTAATTCTCTAAGTTTGAAAATTCTTTTCTCCACCAGTTATCATTTATTTTCATGTATGTTCTACAACTATTCAATATTTTTTCTATATACTACTTGTTAATCTATGTGAATATAAACCAGACGTGGTTTCAGTGAGTTAGGTACAGTCTACTGTTAGAAACAAAATTTAATCCCTTGATATCGTATGAATATTCTTTGCATTGACTGACGAGAAAGAAAAGAACAAAACATAAAGTGTATTGTTTAAAATATTGCAACATTCAAATGGAAATGTTATTTAACGCAAAATGGACATTTTAATTATGTTTTCCAGCAATACAAAATTGATAGACTATTTAGAAAAAAATGCGAGGTATGAATTTTATTTCTCTGCACAATTTATCAATTAAATTATATTTTAATTAAGTTGTTACAAATGTTGTTGAGAAATTGTATCCATGTTTCCTTCAAAGATTTGTGTACGAAGTTTGGTATTTATCCGACATGATTTTGTTTTTAATTATGCTTCTCTATCCCTTGGGGGATTCGTGTTTCTCGAAACGCGTATTTCCGGAGATATTTCTATATCAATCTTTTAGGGAATAAAATACTTGCTCTACCTGCCACAGACAAGTGTAAAAGAAATTAAAATACTACAATTTTTGTGACTTTAAGGGTTAAAACGTAAGAAGATACAAGACAATTTTAATTAAAAGCTTCTGTATTTAATTTATGTAGGTAAACTGTTATACTTGTGTATACAGATCTATATTAGATAATTATTTAAACAATAACAGATACCTATCCTGAGTTTTGAGCTGTGGATACATATAGGTATGTTGATTGGGGTTTATTTATTCGTATTTGCATAGATCGAAAGCAGGATCACGTCGCTGTTTGAAAGCAGTTGTAGCTACTGTAGATAGAGTGGAAACAGACGTGGTACTTACCAGAGGAAGGTCTGTCGGAGTATCGCGTGCAGTAGACCCAGGCTGGCCAGAGCAGCTGCGAGGATCCTGCCGGAGCGATGCCGGTACTCGACGAGTCGCTCGCCGAGGAGACGTTGCCATCGCTTCCCGGAGTGACTTTGGACAGATCCATTGGCATCGCGGTGGTCGAGGACGGGGTGCTCTTCCTGACATGTTGAGGAGTCTTTGCCCCGAGTTCACCGTTCCTGTCCACACTACTACACTGTCCAACACTAGAACTCTTCTTGACCGCACCACCCGACTGCCGGCCGAAGTCCGGCTTCAGGATATTGTCTATACTAAACTTTAGCGTCCTCATGGAAACGTTGCTGGTGGTGGAAGTGCTGGGTCTCACCAGGGAATGTTGCTGCAAGGGTTGTTGTGCCGCCATGGGTCGCGGACTCCCGAACAGACCCCTGCCTCCGAACAGCAACGGCGGCTGTTGGTGTCCGAGGTCCTCCGCGGCGGGAGACGTCAACTTTGAAGGGTTGAGCACCGGCGGTGGTGCCGGGGAGGTGATCGAGGACGACGTGGAGTAGCAGTCCGTCATCAGGGAACACCTGGACACCGAGGAACGCTCCGAGGAATGCGACGTGGAGCCCACGTCCGTCTTGGCGTCGCTGTCATTGCCGTCGTCCTCTTCCAGAGGATGCTGGTGGAGCAAGCGAGGCACCGAGATGAGGTGATCGGTCAAGGACACCGCCGGGGGAGGCGATTCGCTGCCCACGCTGAGAAGTTCATCCTCGTCGTCTTCCCGTGCCGGGGACTTCATGACTTGCTCGCGGTGCAGAGGCGGTGAGGGCAAGTGTCGGCTGGTGTCGCTGCCGGACTCTTCTTCAGGTTCCTGGTGGCGGTGATGGTGCGGGTGGTGCATCAACAACGTGGTGGTCGCCATAGCTAAGTATCACATCTGCCAAGTTCATCACCTGCTGTCATCTCCCAGCACCACAATTTACTGTCATTGCCACACCGCGAGGTAAATAACACAATCACTGCGCGCGCGCATAAAAACTCGCACCATGTACCTTAGACAAAACAATATTAGCCGGCGTCCAAACAGCCCCCGTCGGGAAAGGGTTGTTCGCCCCCACCCTATCCCCCACCCTTTGTTTTCTTTCTTGTTTGCGAGAAAACGGGATGAGGACGCCTTGCAGGGTTGCCCATGTGAGGCTCACTGGCTGTCATCCAGAGACGGCGGTGGTATGTGGGAGGTGCCAACAGGAGGCGGTGCTTGCCCACTGGAGGGGGGTTTAGGGCGGTAGAGTGGGGGCTGCCCCTCCTCTGTCCCCAGCACTCCGCCTCTCGCTAGCTGGGTCCAGGTAAAAACGGTGTAAACACACCAGATTGAGTGCTTCAGCCGGCAGATTCTCTGTGATTCACAGTCACCGACAATCCTAGTCCTGGCACTGTTTAGTTTAATGCTCAAATGATCACCAGCTTAGAAAAGTTCTAAAATACCTTACTGATAGGTCTGAAGGTACAGAATAAAACAATAATGAAATTACTTTGCCAACCATCTTCTACAAAATAATTTAAAATTGAACCGAAATCTTTTTCATTGGCCTCTGAGTCAAAAAGAACGTTTCTTCCAAGCTAATTCATGTCTGATAAACGCTTTCTCTCCATGCCCATTGATATTTAGTTGATCAGATTTGAAAAACGTAGTTCACAGCCAACATTTAACCATAGAGCTTAGGATTTCCGTGCCGATGTCCTACTCCTGTGCTACCGCGACGGGTTACGCGCACCAAACACTTTAGATGCATTGTTCGAGTTCCATTTGGGAAAAATAATTTTACAAAACTTATTCACCTTTTCAAATATCATTATTTTCCACAGTTTTATTTATAAGTATCCATATATCCACGGTCTATGAATTATAAAGTCTAAAATTCTATTAATTACCTATGATTTCTAGCCCAAAGAAGTACCTATATGAAATCGCGAATCTTATTTTCTTTGTTCAGACCCCTCCGCCACCGATTCTCAGTTTTAAAAAAGAAAATAAGCAAAAGCTATAAAAGCTTAGGTATAGGTAAGTTTTATATAGGTATATATATATATATATATATATATATATTATATTATTAATAATATGGTTAGAAGACTTGTGGCTAGTAAAAGTTATCTTCAAACTGTTACATAGAATTCTTTTATCAGTATACATTGCAAGCAACTAATTTAATTCCATAAATATTTTTAAAATTTTACGGCTATATTTCATTACGCTTTCACCATAATCAGAACTGTTAAGCTTGTTTGACATTAACTACAACCTAGCCTTTATTTATATTAGTGCAGTAATAGTATATTGTGCCCAGTTGATAGTAGGTAGCAATGGTGAAACGTAAGAAAACATACCTACCTGCGTTAGAAATAGAAAAGTGTTGTATACCTAATATATAAACAAGAATAATCCTAACCTGTTATTATTGTATTAATAACGTTAACAGCTAGAAATAATAAATAGGCAATGATAATTATTCACTTACTTAGTATGAGGGAGAAAGGAAATGAAAATGAAGAAAGCAAATTCATGAAATAAGAAAAATCAGAAGTCATTCTCAGGAAAATTTTTCGAAATAAGCTATGGTGTTACAAATAGTTTGCTAAAGCCAATAGTGACTTGCTTTTAAAGAAGTAGATATTACAAATAATATGCTATAAATATATAAGGTGGACCATTTAAGTTGAGACTTGCAGTATCTCCAAAAGTAAGCGTTGTAGAAAGAAATGTTTTAATAAAAAATTGCTTGATATTGTGGGGAAAGTAAATGCCATTAGTCGTGTTTTATTTGGAGGACGTTATGATAGTATTTTAGGCCAATTTAAATTGACCCTAATTGTAGGTTCGCGTTTAAAAGATTAAATTGACCCTAAAATGATCATTATAACGTCCTCCAAACAAAACACGACTAATGGCTTTACTTTCCCGCATTAATATCAAGCAACTTTTATTAAAGACATTTCTTTCTACAACGCTTAGTTGGAGATATTGCACAGTCTCAACTTAAATGGACCACTCTGTATAACCCTTGAATGTAGGTTTCCGCCTTTAATATAGAAGCATTGCAAACTTCAACATACAAGAACAAACGCCTAGCGAAAAGAAAACGTGAGCATCGTATACAAGCATTACAGACAGCGAACAAACATCTAGTGAAAAACATGAGGATCGTAAATGTAGAAGCAATGCAGACTTCAACAGACGCGAACAAATGCAAGCGAAAGGAAAACATGAGCCTAGTACATGCAGAGAGTAACATTGCCTTCAACAGACAATAAACAAACTCTAGCGAAAAGAAAACATGAGCATCGACAGAGCGCCGTATTGTGACCGTAGAGCGGCCAGGTGTTGCCACAGCAAAGTAGGTGGTCTGCACCGTCAGATAACGCCGTGGTCAGCGCTGGTGAATTTTTTTCGATTATCTTTTTATGGTTTTTATTTCCCCCCTTGTTTTATATACCCTTATTTTTTTTAACAATTATTTTGTCTCGTGGTTTTCTAAATACATTAACTGAGGGGCATTCAGCTAAATACATCAATGAATCATTGAATCATTACGTATACTTAACTATTTCATTTGCTTCTGTTAAATTTTAGACTAAAAAAATTCAACTTTTATCACCCAATAAAATTAATTCTCTTTTTTATCTGTTAATCATTTAATAAACATGGTTTTAACCTACTTAGGAATTCTGGACATTGTAGGCAATAGTTTTGTGCCTATCTTCTTTGTTTTTTTTCTTGCTAATGATTTGCAAAACACTTTTATTTATTTTACTGTGGCAGATTCAAGGCCATTAAGTCTTCTCTCTTGCCCAGAAGAATAAAAAATCTGATATACAGTAATAAATAATATCCATAATAAAAAAAGTATCGCAAATATTATTTATGACAGTTTTTAAAAGGTATATACTTCAGAAATAAACACCAGTTATGAAAATGCTTATATAAATTCTTAATCAATCTATTCTTTTTAAATGTACTGCATAACCACCTACAAAATGTTCATTAATTTTAGGTTTGTTAATCTCCGAATTGCATTTACATGCAAATGAAATCCTAAACTTAAATTAACTATCAACAAGTGTTATATTGTTGGTAAAATTATGTGTAACGTTAAAAATAAAATGTTGGGCATAAACAAAGCTTTATCTGCACTTAAAAATTCATCGCTGGAAATAGGTAGTACAGTTATTCACGACAGTGCCAGTTAAATAGGTATAATAAAAGTATCTAAATAATGATACTTAAGGTCACACATAAGTGAAAATTGTCCTTATAATTATCTGTGTGCGTTCTAGTTACATAATCTGTATTTGTTATCGGACAGTGACGGGTAGAAGGGTCACGTGAGGTTTTAAAGAACCCTGTGCACGTGGATAACCAGCCGTTTTATAACTAACAAAGCTTATGTTCTCGCTTTCCGTTTTTTCTGCAGTTTTGGAGATTCAAAATGTTCTACAGATGTAATTTTTGTTCAATTTTCTTCAAAATTTGAAAGAAAAATATAAAACGTACAAATTAAAAGATGTTGGAAGTAATTTTTCCAAAATGTTGATAGTTCTGAGCATACCTATTAATTTTTTCATTCCATTAGTATTCCTAAAATTGCCAAAAATCGTTTTTACAAAATTAATATTTTTATGCACAACTGAAAAGTAATAAAAATTCTGTTTCCAACATTTTTATCTTCTCTACTTCGTGCGTAGTTAGATAAGGTATTGCGTTCCACCCAAAAATTCGATGCCGAGATTTCACCTCCTGAATCCAAAAAAAAAAAAAAAAAAAAAAAAAAAAAAGCATTTTTAGAAAAAGGTCCGCTCTCGAGCGTGTTTGTGTATCTGTGAACAGCATAACTCTAACTTACCAAGTTATGCCAAGTTACCAAACTTGGTATTTAAGTTCAGTATCTTTCAAAGATGCGACACGAAGATTTTAAAGAAAATCCCCCTTTTTCAAACTAGCCTTTACATGGAAGATTTTTCGAAATTTTTTATTTTCTAAAAAACGGCTCTAACGATTTTGATTAAAATACCGTATATGAAAGATATTTACATAACAAATAAAGTGTATATCTTGAACTTTCTGGGGACAGTGTTTAAAGTCCTCTTCATTAGGAAGGAATTTTGTATAATCTTGTATAACTTGTAACCGTTAAGCGATAGACGAAAACGCGCTACACAAGAAATCTAGATCTTTTTAAATTCACAATTTATTCAAAATAACTTTTTATGTAGCATCAGCCATTTCCGAGATATCCACTATTAATGGTCTGAATTGTTCATTACTTCATTCTTTTCAACATTCAGTTGTTTCTCGCGATTGCATGTAGATATGTAATTTTAAGGCAGCGTATAGCGTCCAGTTCTTAAACATTTGACTATCGCTGTTCCTTTGTATCTTGTATAACGAAATGTGTAATGTAACTATTTCTGCAAAGGTTTATTTGGATTAAAGTGAAGTTAATAGAACAATAAACTTTAATAAGATGGGTTTGTATACTCACTAATAAAGATAGAGGGTAGAGAAAGTCATGTGAATGTGTTGCATTAGATTTTTCTTCTATAGTGTTCACTGTTAATTCTTAATTATTCCTCTTTGGAGCGTTGCTTGTTTACAGTTAAATAAGTGTTTAAGTAACTAACAACTTCAAAACACATATTACAATACACACTATGCTTTGCACGTATAATATATGGTATAAATTTGATGCAAATATACCTATACTACAGAGTAAGCCAAAAAACTACGAACCGGCTGCGCGGTGTTTTTCCTGTCCGCGTCCTCGGCGCTCGTTGCCGTCTGCCGCTATCATAGAAGGGCGCTGATGAAACCATACAAAATTTTTAAAACTACTTTTAAAGGCTTTACTAACCAACTTTATGAAAAGAGATGCTCAAGCTGTCCACCGTCGTTGTCCATACATTTTTGGCACCTCTTTAGGAAACTATCCATCACTCGCCGTAGTTCACGTTGAGAAATGCTGGCAATTTCTTGATATTTTGTTTGGACAACTACGGTGGCCAGTTTCAGTATCTGCTTTCATAAAGTTGGTAAGTAAAGCCTTTAAAAGCAATTTTAAAAATGTATGGTTTCAACCGCGCCGTTCTATGATAGCGGCAGACGGCAACGAGCGCCGAGACGCGGACAGGAAAAACACCGCGCAGCCGGTTCGTAGCTTTTTGGCTCACTCTGTACTTAATTATGGAAATGAGCAAATGTGTATTCTTAAGTATTTTAAATGCGTAGTCTTTCTCCACTTTATTAGTTAACTCTCCTGAAAACAAGCTTAAACGACAAGAATTTATGATAGAGTTTTTGTTTTGTATCCTAAACACAGTGCAATGGCAAAGTTATTACTCGAAACAGGCAGTGAAACCAACTGGTTTTATGAAGAATGAGATTGTTCGTGGAAGCGCTGTAAAGCTCTGCAGTATAAGGTTTCAAGAGAATTAGTTTTTGCCCCAGCGTGTAGGATCTTATATCAGTGTCAAAGCCACCTGGAATCGAATACAAACTCCACCTCCTTTCCCCGCCTGCCCGCTGCAGACAAAAGAAATCCGTTTTATTAAAGAGATTCTGTTCATTACTAGAGCAAACTTGTTTGCCGAGCATGATGTGCCTATACCGGTAGAGACGTTTGTAGTTCGTTCCTCTGCAAGAAAAACCCTTCCCTGATTTAACAAACAGCGAAAAACTGCGAAAGGGAGGGGATGGATGGAAAAACTCCTCTTCCCCTTCCCGCACGTCGGCAAGAAGCACATCACTCCTGGCCAATCAGAAACCTCAGCTTCCGCCTACGGTTAAAATGGGGCGTGACTAATGGATGACGCATTGCGAGCCAATGGGAACGTTTGTTACAGATTTTCTCGACGTGTGTGGTCCCCATTTCTTTCTCTTTTAACCAAATCGTGATTTGCCTGATCAAACAGAGACATAGTACACTTATCATTAAACCTTTACAGTGGTTTTATGATGACATATATCACTGCTGTGGAAACCGTTTCTTTGCGGTGTCTTTTAACTAATTTATCTCGCTGCTATTTAGAAGCAAACAGCTGCAAGTAAGGAATACAAAAAATTAATATTTATAGCACGAGCTTATTATCCTTCCTGTAAAACACTTGCTTATCCAGTATCATTTTCTAATTTTCTCCTAAATAGGGCATCAGGAACGAATCAAAATGATATGGACCCGGGGCGGGCACAAAAATTTATCTGATGTAAAAATTCCTATTATCTTTTTAACCTTCGGCATTGAAACCGCTTTAACTTCACCTATAATTATTATTTCCCTTTTCAACAATAAATTAACGAATAAATCCTGATGAAAAATCCACCCCTTAATTTAAATGTGCATTTAAATGTTCGTTTTAAATGAAAATGGAATTAAGCAAATATTTGGTTCACCTGTTTATAAAAAAACTTCCACAACTTTCTCTGCTGCAACATACACGTTCATTAAAAATATTCTGGATGCAATAATATCTATATAAATTACTGTAGGTTTGAGACACTTTTTCACTGTACCTAAACAAATTCATAAAAATATTTAGAAATACTCTTACCAGGTATTGTAAGATAAATTTTGAAATATATTAGGCTTATTTGATAAAATTAAATCTATAACCCTTCCTGTCGATCATTGCCTTCAGTTGTCCCCTAGAAAGGATACAAATTTAACGAAGCTTCTGTACTTGATTACCCATACCTATACACATGCGGAAACAACATCCAAATGTTTTATGCTACAAGTCGTTTTTGCAGTAATGAGTTCATTATAAAAGAAAACAGAAAAGAAAAATCATAAATTTTCAAACATATTCCACTAGAAATTAGACGAAATTCAACTTAGGAAAATGTAAAAATACAAAAAGAAACAAAAATGAATCAAAATGTATTTATATTCATAAACAAATCAAGTACATAAGTATTTTATGTGTAGTTTCAAGATCTTTAAGTGTGATATTTCATTATAAATCCTACCCAGTCAGAGAAATTTTTTAGATAACAGAAAGAAGGTATCGAAAAAATGTTCAATGTAAAGCATTTTCGGTGGAGAGGTTTGTGGGGCGTGCACACACACAGTTACAGACCATAACTACTTTATTCCGGAATAAAAGGGCTCTTTCTGTAACAACGATTGGGCCATCGGGGTGTTTCTGCTTCAAGAATGTTGAATTGGTCTTGCCATCTTAGAAATAGTCTATCTCTGTTTATGTAAACTTGGGGGTCATAATCGAATATGATTTGGGGAATGATACTAGTCTGTTTGGAATAAGGGACTTCAAAACGTGTATTTTAGGTGAAATCGTAATGTCAAATTTTTTATAGAACATAATAGTTACTGCCCCTATCATAGGGTAAGTAGTAAAGAAAGTATTAACATATTATTATCATCATTAGCCGAGGTCCACCCTTATTTTACCCCAAGACGGGCGGTTTTGTCCATTAAGTTATAACTTATAAGGTTACAAATGGCATGAATGTCATAAAAGACTCTGAAGGACGATTTTTATTTAGCACAACGGCCGTAACCGTTGAGATGTCAAAATCTCTCATTCTATAGTTAAAATGCTTCAATCTTTCATCAGAGAAAATAAAACGATTGACCACTTTTATTTCCCTCTGTCGTTTTTTGAAAGTAAAAGATACCTACCATTTCAAAAAAGCGTTTTGTAAAGTATGTTGCTCTTTTATGTTTAAGAGTTTGTAGCTTATTTACTAAAATATGGCAAAATATTTCAAATGCATTTGTTATATAATATTTTAACTTCAAGTTTGGACCATTAGAGCCATAAAATTGCGTCAAAAGTTTGTGCTTTGTACTCTAAGTGTGAAATTAGTTTAATTACTATAAACTTATATCACATAGATTAAATATTTAAATACGTGTGAAGTAGGTAGAGTGTAAAGATCGCTATAGTCCTTAGGTTAAATACTGTTGGAGATATTGTTACATGTTAGAGTGAAGGCCAAAAAGATTACCAGAAAATGATTAATTTAGGTCACCCCAACACGTACATGGGGGGGGGGGGGCCACAACTCACTGGCAGCAAAAAGTCCGGGACCTTAGTGTGTAGATTTAAGGGGAAGGCGTGGGTTTTATCACACTGAAGAATTACATAACACACATTACCATCACATACCTGGGATTTATTCACAAACGTTTTGCGAATGAACAAAATGAACATAATGAACAAAAAAAACAGAATGGAGGGAGATGCCACACACACGTCTGGCTCCGACGACCACTTTCACTCGAGTGACGCTATCTTACCCCCACCAACCGTGTCTAGCTGAAGCCAGACAGGGTTGACGTCATACCAGACGGTTTCAAACAGATCTTTCCCTTTGGCGTGATCCTCACCGAAAGGAAAGACCGTTAAGCCGAAATATAACTAAGGAGACACAATAATGCTACGTCTGGTAGCAACAATACAACACAACAGTGCGTCTGGTGATGACAATGAGATTAATAATACGCCACAATATTATAAATTTAAGAAAATAATGCAAATAAACTTACAAGCGGTGCATTAAATCAAAAAGGACTACCAACCACCCAACCGGGATTCGTGAGGGACTGCTGTTACACCATCGAGCTGGCTACTATCCATTGTAACGAAATGGAAACAAAGAAAGTCTTAAACGGAATGAAAGGAAAAAGATATAAGAAGTAGAAAGGATGACATGGAAAAAAACAACGCTATTCGGAGAAGAAGAGCAAGATATGGGGTAGGTGTTTATACTATCTTATGTAGGTATAAAACAGTAGGAAGTAAATAGAAATGCAACGTTGGGAAGGCAAACTAATGCAGAAATAAGAGGTAACGAACATTAATAATCATTATTTTACAAGGGAAGGCATATAGTAGTTATAAAACTAAAAGAACAAAGTGGAAAGAAAGCAGTGAGTAAATTAGGATACGAGTAAATTTAATAACGAGGTAGGAGAAGCACTTAGGTACATGGAATAACATAAGCAAGATATGTGAATGAAAGGAGGACAGCATCAGGATAAGAAAATTAAATAGGTACATTATTTTTTTTATCTTTCCTTTTTTCCCTCACTTGACATATCTATTAGAAAATAAGCTAATAAATCACACAATGCCCCCAGGCTATAGGCAACTTCTCTGACATAAGCGCGAAGCGGCGACGGATACAGACACTTTTAGGCGATTAAAATGTATCAATTTATTATTTTTGTTAATTCCATTATTTCTTAAAATTAGGTTATAAGAAATCTGTTGCAGTTTCAAAATCACATTTCATTTTTTCGAAGCAAGAATCCTGGCATTCTAAACTTGATTTAAGGAGCCGTGCATACAGAAAGTTCGGAACGAAAACTTTTGTAAACAGAGAATTTTATTGTACAATTTTATATATTTTTTCATACCAAAAAAGAGCGTCTACATGTTACTATTAGAGCTAGATTTGGATTCAGTTTGGGAGACCCATCAGTTTTGCTGCACTCTGGCTATAACAATTCTATCTTAAGAGTACCTAGGAAACCCTTTTCAGTCCAGTTGTTGAAATTGTAAATTTTTCAATGTTTGAAAAAAAAATAGCTCCTTTAATGTAACTCAAATGTATAAATATGATCATTTTGTGAAAATCCATTTTAAAAATCCTACACAGTTGTTGAAATGCATTTTTTTCAGTAAGGCATACCATTGCATATTTTTCATCATAACTGCAAGAAAATTGCTACAATATTATAAACATTAGTACAAATATTTTTAGGATATTATTGTTTTATTTTAAAATTCTTGGGAATTATTGTTCCTAAAATTTGATAAAATCTTAGCTTTCGAATAGGTTTGTAATATTATTGAAATTTTAATTCCTACATGCACCGTAATCCATAAAAATGTTATGCAAACACTCATACTAAATACTGTTTCTTATAACCTTGCCCCGCTGACTTGTATTCTTCTGCGCTTCATTTAAGTCACTTATACCCCGCCTTTAACTACAATGGTCTTATCGGCAGACTTTGGAACATATTATTGCCTATAGGCAATGGTGTTAACCCTATTTGCATATCTTTGGGTTTCTAGCAAACTTTGGGTTTTAAACATTATATCACACACACACACACACATTCACATTCTCACCCATACTTTCAGACTCTGGGGAGTATAGGGAATAATCTTGGTTAGAGAAAAATTTCCACCTCACAGTCGGTAATCGAACCCAGGACCTTTCGCAAGCTGGCAGTTGCTCTACCGACTATGCGGCCAGCCAATGTACAGCTTTGAATGGCGATGTATATCATAAAGAAGCTCTGTGTAGTGCCAGGCCAGGCGATAAGACACTCTGTCAAGATAAATGCATATGCTTTCGTCGTTCCGAGAGGCAGGTTTAAACCGAAGGATCCTCATTCCTATTTGTTGATCAGAATTTAAATGCATTCCAGAAGCATTAACTTTGTTGTTTGATTCATACGGTTATGAAAATGTCAATTTGACAATTCTTTTCGAGCACATTAATATAAATGATCGTGTTAAATAAGAACTAGATTGTATCGTACAATAACCTATTCACGACCAGCCAAGAGAGGTGACCAGTATAGGTGGCAGTTAAGAGATACGGGGCAAAGTAATGTGGAACAGACCTTAACTACCTACATATTCACATAGGTATATTCGAAGTTATTCTTCTATCGATGATACATTTTGGTTTCAAATTAAGTAATAAATACTTAATTACATAAAATAGATTGAAAACAACACTCAAATGTTAATCACGATAACAACCTCTTGCGATGCAAAGACAAAGGAAGAATCTGTCTGATGCATTTGCATGAGAAAGCCTGTACATACAACATAAAATGTTTCGAAAACGGCAAAAGCCACGAAAAATAAATTATTAGACACAAAATGAGCTCTACGTTTCTCCTGTACTAAGCTTCTGCCTCTCAATTCTAGTTACACACAATTATACATAATTCAGTCAGTTTGGAGAAACTTCACAGGTTATTCAAGAAAATCAAGATATACGAGTAGAGATATTTTATTAGTCATGCAAATATCTGAAACATATATTTCATTCAAAGCCATTACAGTGTTTTTTTTACAAAATAAACAAAGACATTATTATTAATATTATTATTAATAATGTTTTAAATACCTGCATATTACTTTCTCTACTACGTATAGTAAGTAGGGGAAGTATTGTATTCCACCCAAAAATTCGATACCGAGATTTCACCGGAAATACATGTTTTGAGAGCCCTGAATCCAAAATAGCATTTTTTGAAACATGTCTGTGTGTGTGTCTGTGAACAGCATAACTCATAAACGAACAGTTGGATAAACACCAAACTTGGTATTTAGGTTCAGTATCTTCCAGAGATGCGACACGAAGGTTTTCAAGAAAATCTCCCCACCCCAGACTAACCTTTACATGGAACATTTTTCGAAAATTTTAATTTTCTCAAAAAATGGCTCTAACGATTTTGATTAAAATATCATATGTTTAAGATATTTTCATGACAAATGAAATGTATATCTCGAATTTCCTGGGAATGTCTCCAAAAGTATTCTTCATTGTGAACGACTTTTGCATAACTTTTGCATAAGAGATAGACAAAATTTTACTAAACAAAAAATGTAAATCGCGTTAAAATACACAATTTATGTCATATACATTTTTGTTGTTGAGTGAACCATTTTCGAGAATTTGCTTGTTATTCCCTTAAATTTTCCAATACTTAAATTTTTTTTCAAATTCGTTATTCATTTTTTTGGTCCTGGTAATGTAAAGAGAATGGAATACTCCACATAGCAACCAGCTCTTAAAATATTTGACTATAGCTTAAAGCCTACTAATTCCCCTTGCTTTTACAAGAAAATTAGCAATAAGATTAACATCTCGAAATATCGATTAACATGAAGCATATGGAGAATAAGCGTTTGTAAAAAATAGTTTGTACAAGAGTAGAGAAAGTCATGTGAGTGTAACACATCAGATTTTTTCTGATATTATACAGTGAAAAATTGAATCATAAAATTATGTTTTATACAATAAACATGCAAACCAACTTATTCAAAACATTACTTTCAATAAATTAATCTGACATAATACTGAGACCTGCTGATATCTTTGTCTTTTATAAAAATTATCAAATATGTATAATATCAGTGAAAGTTTAGCATCTTTATATAGCACAAATCTGCACACATTTCGTTATTTTCTGCCAGTGACTATTATGTGGAAGGAAGTGACTGTACTTGCAGTTTACGTTTACGCACGTGGCAAGGAAGTAAATTTCGTGATGACGAAAGAGTGAGAAGCCAAGGGGAAAGCAGGAGAAAAAAGCAGCTCTTCTAATTAAAAAAGCTGCTGGCACGGGTAAAAGAAATTCCGGAGTCCTGCTCTGGCATTCGGAATGGGGGAAGTGATCAACCCATCTACAGGGTGCCTGCGCTGTTTTCAAAAAGGACAGCGTCTCTTCTTTTGAAATCTTCACTGAGGTATTTTTCAAAGTAGGTAACATCATTTGGAATTAGGCAATTCGTAAAAGATTAATATGAACGCGAGTCAAAAATTATCTACACTTTTCGTTCTTCCCCTTATTTAAAAAAAGATAGTGATTTAACATGTGTATAATTTTTCTGCATAATCTCCTCCGCTTTCAATGCACTTGATCAAGCGGTCCACAAGTTGGGACGCCTATTCCTTCCAGGGAAAAGGCTTTTCTGTTGGCCTCGAAACTACGTTTGCACGGCTAAGTTTGTAGAAAATCTACCACAGCGCAAAACATCCTTGAGCGGAGCAAAGAGATAAAAGTCGGAAGGAACCAGATCTGGGCTGTAGTGAAGGTGTTCCAGTACCTCAAAGCCCAACTTGTCGATGGTTAGAACGGTGTGGTGAACAGTAAGCTGGAGTAACACCTTCATCGACCACAGATTTCCGCATTTGTTGCAAGTTACTGACTTCAGCTTCAGCAATTCACTGCAACTCACATGCTAATGGTACTCCCCTTTTCCATGTAGTGCCCACATAAAACGTTAGCACAACCTTTTCCGTCAATGACCAGTTGGAACTGTTTTTCAGGGAGATCCACTCTGGCGCTTTGATTCTGGCTCATAGTTATGAATCACCCGTGACTATTCTGTTCAAAAATGTGCCGTCTTCCTTGTTGAAGGGATCAAGTAAGCGTTGGCACAAGTCAGCAGTTTGATCTTGTGTTCTGCAGTAAGATGCCTTGGTAGACTTTAAGAAAGCCGAGTTCGTTTTGGTTGATTTGATGGATAGAACTAGAAGACGCTACCTCATTGATGATAACGCGCCTCTCGAACTTGCTGAATCTTATCACCATGGAGGAGGTTAAATTAAATTGAGTTTTATTTATGGACGCTCTTTAACTGCTGTGGTCCTTAGCGTCCCATTCTATATTGGGCGTGAAAGACCGGTAATGATGCTCAGAGGCCTCTTTATCAGACTTGAAGTTCTTTTACGTGCCGTAAATCTACGACACGAGACCACTGGCTTTACTTCTCTTCCGAAGGAAGCCATGCTAAGGATTTTTACGCCCGAGAAAAAGCCATCGCCCTCCGCCGGTTTCGAACCCGCGACCTCGGGAACTAGAGGCTAGCATGGTAATGAAGTGATAAGATCTGCCCTAAGAGAAAGAATAATAATAATAATAATAAGAAGAAGAATAATGGTAATAATAAGAAGAAGAAGAAAGAATAAAGATAATATGAAGGACTAGGAAAGGGGGGAATAAAATCATAACGACGGAGATTAAGTAAAGAACAGACACTAATAAATAAAATGAACTTAAATAAAACAAAACATATGAAAATCAAATGGGTAAAACCGCGTATTTCAGAGCGAAGAGAGACTAGTGAAAACTGGAAAAATGGAAAATGTTTCACGAACAAACAGGCAAAGACATTGGCGAGCACTTAAGCTACATAGAATTTGTGAAACCCACAGGAAACGAATACAACAGACGGGAAGTCAGATGCAGTCAACCGCACATAAAAGGTAATCAGGCGGAAATAAGACGGTAATGCTAGACGCGATATAGCAAACCAATGGGAAGCGGCATAAAACTTAGAAAAATGACCAACGAGAAGTTAGAAAAGTCACGTGAATAGTAAAAAGGAGGAATGAAACTAGAAAATAGGCGGAGAATAGAAAAATTATCTAGGAGGCAGAGGAGTTTGAGACGGGGGTAACATGGATCACTTCGTGTCGAACTGTGGAGGAGACCATATCGAACTGTGGGTGAGACTTCATGTCAAGTGTCGAGGCAGAATAAACGTGAAAGTTAGTGTCAAGTTAGTGTGGGGAAAGGCGTGTAGAAATGAATAAATTCCGGTCGATGAAAATAATAACTTTATACTTTTCACCGTAAGAAGGGAAATAGAAAGGGAGAAGCACGTAAATGAGACTAAGAATGATAGGCGGAATTAAGTCTTGTGTGACGGGGATTCGGCAAGAGGAACGCAGTGTGGATCATCACAATAAACGGGCCAGTGAAAGAGAAATGCGAGTGTCATTAACCTCCTATCCACACTCCCTGAGAGAAGATCTCATATCCAACCATTAACCCTCTACCTGAGCAGCCGACGAAACAAATCCTTCCGAGTCAGAAACACACCACCAAGAAAACCCTTATTTATCCCCGCTACAGTAACCACCACACGACGGAAGACATGAAGAAGGTTGAAGGCTGTTCTGTTCCCTTTGTGTGTCATACTTGTCCGACCACTTTTAAACATCTCGATCCAGAAAAAAAAAATATATGATAAAGCACTATCCTCAAGTCTGCCATGAATTTAGCTCCGTTCACACCCTCCGATCAGAGAAATTGGATCACTGCTCGTTGTTGCTATATTTAAACCGTAATTAGCCGAGCAAGGTCAAATTATTCCATATTCATAACCATAGTCGTACCAACTCTGAACACCGCAGAAAATAGTGTGGCTAACTTAAAGGTGTGTTGTGGTAAAAGTGTAGATGTTTGACTCGCCCACGTATATTACAGTGGAAGCGACCAAGCACTTTTAAGCACTGGCGGAATTGAGCCTTCAGTTCCTTAGTAGTGAGAGGTCATCGCGGTCCCTCTACCTGCCTATAGGAACAAATAGTTATACGGATTAAGTCAAGACTTGAGAAAAGTTTTGTACAAAAACCTCAAAAAAGTGTTTTAGGACACACTTGTTTTCTATGTAGTTCGCTTAACAACCAACTCAATTACGTGTGACATATCACAGTCGTGTGATGTAGCACTGCTTCGGGGATTCGTAAGCTATGTGGGTGGCATACATTCCGTATACTCGCTAGCTCTTCGTTAACAGTATTTTCGCCTTTCCTACTATTTACTCTTTACTAAATAATTAGCTGAGAGACGGGGACAAGAAAAGACTTGCTCGCTGATGTCACAGAGTTTTCAGCAGATTTACTGTAATGGGTGTATACTTCCATTATATACGTAACTTAGATAACTCGGCCTCGGTATTGAAATTTTAAACTGGTTTCAGTTTTTCAGCTTTAGCCTACACACAACAAAAGTGAATGAGCAATTATCAGATATAAACGGACTCGTTGATGTGGTTAACAACAATTCCTAGAATTAAACACATTTGTACCTGTTAGTTTGCTTTTAAATTATGACTTCTCCAAGTAATAATCTCCAATATGGTGGCCGAGGTCGTTAAGGAACAGATTAGTGGTGGATGGAGTTCTGAGGTTGGAATCCCACAAGGGACAGTCCTTCCTGACATCTTTTCTTTTTTTAGATTTTTCTCACTCTCTATAAAAGAGAGGTACTTATCATACACTTAACCCTAGGACGTTTCCTTCCAGAATTTCCTTTCCCTATAATAATTTATGTAACATGGACTGTAAGTAGAGCCCTTAAACATTATTAAAAATCATTCGCAGTACTAATTGAGACCAACTTGGAGTTTCAGTAGGAATAATGAATCAGATGAGAGAAGTTAAGCGGCATTGGATATCTCCTTACAATAACTGAGTGTTGATGCATACATAAGTAAGGAAAGTCGAAGATTCACGCTTTAATTCACCGTCGTGGGACTGAATTTTACAAATCTGATTCAACTTTACAACCTTACGGCTAATGTGAAAGAACAATAAGTATGAGAATGCATGGTTGTCACTCACTGTCTTTTGTTTATTGCATTACAGACATGGAATGTCTAAAAATAAATTTAAAAATCTAATGTGTTACAGTCACATGACTTTCTCTACACTTGTATAAACTATTTTTACAAACGCTTATTCTCCATATGCTTCATGTTAATCGAGATGTTAATCTTATTGCTAATTTTCTTGTAGATGCAAGGGGAATTGGTAGGCTTTAAGCGATAGTCAAATCTTTTAAGAGCTGGTTGCTATGTGGCGCATTCCATTCTCTTTGTATGTCCAGAACATAAAAAAAATGAATAACGAATTCCCATTTGAGAAACACTAGTGGAAAATTCAAGGGAATAACAAGCAATATCTCGAAAATGGTTCACTCAACAAAAACAAAAGGTATCTCACATAAATTGTGTATTTTAATGCGATCTACACTTTTTGTGTAGTAAAATTTTGTCTATCTCCTATGGTTTACCAGTTATGCAAAAGTCGTTCACAATGAAGAATACTTTTGGAGACATTCCCAGAAAATTCGAGATATACATTTCATTTGTCACGAAAATATCTTAAACATATGATATTTTAATCAAAATCTTTAGAGCCATTTTTGAGAAAATTAAAATTTTCTAAAAATGTTCCATGTAAACGGTAATCTGGGGTGGGAGGATTTTCTTGAAAACCTTCTTGTCACATCTCTGGAAGATACTGAACCTAAATACCAAGTTTGCTGTTTATCCGACTGTTCCTTTCTGAGTTTGCTGTTCACACACACACACACACACACACACACACGGACATGTTTCCAAAAATGCTTTTTTTGGATTCAAGGAGTCTCAAAACATATATTTCCGGTGAAATCTCGGTATCGAATTTTTGGGTGGAATACCTACAATACTTCCCCTACTTACTATATGTAGTAGAGAAAGTAAAAATTACCCAGATTTAATCTGTTTTTGTGTTACAAACCACTACTACAATGTTCAAAGGGAGATATCAATTTTAGTACCAATATTTACCCTTAGTTACGAATACTAGTATTTAAAACAAAATATTGAAAGTCGGTTTAAACTACCGGTATAAGTGACTATCTTATCAGCATCGCGGGCGTGCCAAAATTTTTCTCAGGGAGTTCATTTACACATAAAATATACAATACAAGGCTGTCTCATTTAAGTGCACTTAAATGCAATCGTTCTGGGACAATATCGAACCCGTAACCTTGGGCACAGAAAGCCAGTGTCGAATTGATTGCATCATTTAAGCCGACAAATCATATAGGGTATACTTGTATTTGTGGTGAACAAATTATGTATTCCAGTATAAAATAAACGTAGACAATGTGCTCATTATCCACATTGTTTTCCCTCTAATTTACGCCTCCCTTTAGCCGAGTCAGATGCCTCAACGGTAACGTGTGAGGCTCGTATTTGGAAGCCCGGGGTTCGACTCTCGGGAGGGCCACTCTGACCATAGTTTTTTTCATGGTTTCCTCGGCTCGATAGGCGAACGCTGCGGTAGTTCCTCTTCTACCAAGAATTTCCTGTCCATCATTTCCTATCATCTATTTCAGGGCTGAAGGACCAAGGGTCGGCGTTTGGTGTGTTGCGGCTGGGCGGGAGAGGTGGAAAGGTTTCTCCTTGGCGTCGGTTGAACTAGCCTTCTGGAGTGGCATCTCTGGGCCCTATGCGTGCCTATGGACCAGATTGAAACTCCCCGGATGGCAGCTGAAGCAACCGGCTCCCCTCCCCTTGCAGGTTCGCCCATCCCACTGGTTGCCCGGGACCCTGGATCGTCCCCATTCCGGGAAGAAGGGTTATATCGAGCATCATTTTCCCCTGCCATAGAACGCCGAGACTTCCGCGGACATTTTCAGCCCTGAAATAGATGAAAGGTGAAGTGAAATGGAGGGACAAGAAATTCGCGGGATATAGTAAACCTTCCCAGCATTCGCCCAGCGACCCAGGGAAACCCCCGAAAAAACTCATGGGGTCAAGAAAATCGGCCGCGGGAATCGAACCCATGACCTCCCGAATGTAGGCCACAGACGTTACCGCCTCTAATACGTATAGTAAGTAGGGGAAGTTTTGCACTCTACCCAAAAATTCGATATCGAGATTTCACCAGAGATACATGTTTTGAGGTCCCCTGAACTTAAAAAAATACACTTTTAGAAAAAGGTCCGTGTGCGTGTCTGTGAACAGCATAATTCAAAAGCAAAAAGTGAGATTAATACCAAGCTTGGTATTTAGGTTCAGCATCTTTTAAAGATGCGACACGAAGATTTTTAAGAAAATCCTCCCCACTCCAGACTACCCTTTAAGTGGAACATTTTTCGAAAATTTTCATTTTCTCAAAAATGGTACTAACGATTTTGATTAAAATATGTATCATATATTTAAGATATTTTCATGGCAAATGAAATGTATATCTTCAATTTTCTGGGAATGTCCCCAAAAGTTCTCTTCATTCTGAATGACTTTCGCATAATTGGTAAACCCTAAGAGATAGACAAAATTGTTCTACACAAAAAATGTAGAGCTCGTTAAAACACAATTTATGTCGTACACATTTTTTTTTTTTTTTGTGGAGTGAACCATTTCCGAGATATTCCTTGTTATTTGTTTCAGTTTTCCAATACGTATATTTCTTTCTCAAATGAGACTTCATTATTCGCTTTTTTTTATGTCCTGGAAATACAAAGAGAATGGAATGCTCCACATAGCAACCACATTTGACGCTTAAAGTCTACCATATTCCCCTTGCACCTACAAGAAACTTAGCAATAAGATAGTTTCTGCAAATGTTTATCTCTAATAACATGAAGTAGATGGAGAATAAGCGTTTGTAAAAATAGTTTGTACAAGAGTAGAGAAAGTCATATGAGTGCACACATCAGATTTTGTAAATAAGATCAAATTGTTTTTATATGATAAACTGCATCCTAAATATTTAAATGTTATCACCTGTTCCACAATCTTATACTTTATTTTCCTTTGAACGCCATCTCTTTTGTTTTTCTTAGGGAGAATGTCATACTATAATCTTTTGCTATTTTATTCAGTGCATACTTTTGAAGATTTTCTCCTGAATTAGATATAGCAATCTGGTGATATGCGAACATTAAAGTTAATGCATAGTCTTCTTTATTAAAATTATTTGAATAGAAATATATACTATTAATCCATTTTCTAGCAAGTTCAACATAAGCAACTAAATGGTAAGAGCGTTTTCAGGGCACAAACATGCAATTTCCTGAGGGTATGCCTATGAATTCTAAGTCTGCTGCTCTTTTAGGGAGACTTTTTGACGGTGTCTCAAGTACTTAAGTATCGGATAGCGCTAGCAAAGCAGGGGGAAGGACGCAAGAAAATAAGAGGGAAAAGAAAGCAGAGAAGAATAATTTAGAGCGGTAATTATCGACGTTGCCTGCCCCTTGTAAACATTCGCAGTGAACAGCGGAAGAAATTAGCGACTTTCTTTTCCTTTTAATTTAACTTTTTTATTATTTTCAGACGTGAAGGGTTGCAAGATGCTGTAAATGTAGTCGTCCCTTTCTAGCACCCCCTTCCCTCGTTGCTCCTGATTACGTAGTTAGAACTTCCGAGGGCGTCTGGGTACATCCATCCCTCTCGACACAGGGGGAAATTACCCCATAATTAATTCAAAACCGTGTATGTCTCGGCTGGAGCAATGCCCATTTCAGAAACCGCCTGCACTTTCAACAACAAATTAAGAAAGCCACAGTGTTTTAGAGGTAACATCCATGCTTCTCACGCCATGGGCCGGGTTTAAGATCCTGTTTTGGTCAAGCTGTGTGGCTTAGGTTTTTATATGGAGTTGTTTTCTCTGCGTTGGAATGAACATGAAGCAGGTTTGGAGCTGAGATTAACATTCATGCTATTACTCGAAAGTAATAACATTAGAAGGCAATCCTAAGAAAAGTCAAGTTCGTACACACCGAAGTCCCAGGTTCAAATCCCATGGGCCGACTAATCTGACAGCTTTTTTTCGTGGTTTCCCTCAGCCGCTAAGATAAATACCGGATTGGATATTTAATACCACGACCCAAAGTTCCATCTTAAGTCTAAAACAATAGCAAAAATTAAAAATAGATGGTAATAGCGAATGCTGTGCCATCTATCCTCAGACAATCAAAGCAGGAAGACTGGACGGCACCCTAATTCCATCTGCACGACACGAAACAGAAGATCCGGTTGCTATGCATTAGGATTTCTGTGGACACGTGCCGAGGCAAGATGGCATGGTTACAAGGATGAGATGAGACCTAGAAGTCTAACTGTCCGCCTTTCTATATGAAAGCAGCAGTTAGAGTGGACGGCACCCTAATGCCATCTGCACGGCACGAAGAAGAAGAAGATTCGGTTGCTATGCGCTAGGGTCTCTGTGGATACATCGAAGCGGCTGGTTACAGGGATGAAACCTAAAGGCTAACTGTCCGCCTTTCTATATGAAAGCAGCAGTTAGACTGGACGGCACCCTAATGACATCTGCACGGCGAAGCAGAAGATCCAGTTGCTATGCACTAACGTCTCTGTGAACACGTGCCGAAACAAGATGGCATGGTTACAGGATGAGACCTAGAAGGCTAACTCTCCGCCTTACTATATGAGAGCGGCAGTTAGACTGGACGGCACCCTAATACCATCTGCACGGCACTAAGCAGACGATCCGGCTGCTATGCGCTAGGTCTCTGTAGACACGTGACGAAGCAAGATGGCATGGTTACAGGGATGAGGCCTAGAAGGCTAACTGTCCGCCATATCTTCATCTAAGAGTTATTCACTAAAAGATCCGTCGCGATATGACCCTGTAGTTAAAACGACGTAAAATAAATAGAGTAATAAAAAAACGTTCGTACACATAAACATTAGTACTAAGAAAAACATAGTCCGCTGTTCATTTCACATGTGTCTTTAAAAGGCCGCTGTAGCTCAGACTCCTGCATACACAGCAATCGCCTCACGTTCTCATATTTACAGTAACAATTGCAAGATAATAAGCAGTACCCTATCGTAAGAATTTTGGAAATCTTGTGCTTCTCTATCCACACATTTCTTGCATCTTCTCAGGAAATTTTCATTCACATTGAGAGTTCTATATCCGAAATTGAGTGAATTTCTCTCCTGATGTTTTGTTTTAGTTCTTCTATTGTAAGAGTTTATTTTTAAATTTCCCCCATAGATGAAAATCGCATACATTGAGGCAGTATTTTTAACACTTAAATAATTTCAGTCAAATTATATAATATGTAAATTCAATAACAGCCCGCTGTGAAGCAATGTGTGTATGTAATAATTTGTAAAATGTATGTAACAGTCATTGCGTATGCTTATATTATTGTAAACATGTTCAATACGTAATTTAATAATGTAGGAGCTGTAAGAAATAGGTCAAAAGTTGCTAACAAAGAGGTAACAATGAGGTAACTTTGAGTCAATAATGAGTAAGAAAGTTTAACAGTACTGCTTGTGATTCTTGGAGTAACAATAATGTAATTTTTGAGACAGTTAAAAAAAAAATAGCCAATCAACAACCAGAAAAAGCTTTAGTTAAATGCAGGTATTCTATTGGAGTAGGATTAGCCAATCAGAGACTTGAAATACAGAAATTTACAAGTTTAGACGGTTGAAATCTAGTCAGTTGCCTGCGGACAGTGTTTGTAACTGGATGCGTGATGCGTCCTCGAGAAATATAATACGTATTTGTGTGAGACGAAAATAGTATACGTGTTAAAAAGTGCAAGTATTAAATAAAATAATCTCACAACACTCTATATCAGTGAAGTGCTGTTTAATTTGTGTCAAGGATTAATAAAATGGAGTGAATTAAAACTTAAAAAAATCTGCGTAAGCCTACATTCTTGTCGCATCACGCCCTGCCAAGATATCCATGTCTCTAAAATAATACTGACGCAGCCGAGGCAAACATAAATATATAATATTTAAAGAAACAGCTAAATTACAAAGCTATTATTTTTAAACTTGGGGCAAAGGCCCCCTGAAAGTACATTTGGGGCAAAGGCTACCGGAAACTGTTTACCATACGTGCGGTTGCAACTACTTCAAGTGTTCGGCTCCCCAACAGTTGCAATATAATACAGCATCTACAAACTGCCTTTCAATACGTAGCAGCAACTAACTACTTCAAATTGACGCCCAAAGCGTGGTGCAAATAACGTAACAAACCACCTACTTCAAATTGGTGTTCATACGTGGGGCTAATAAATAACAATACAACAAAATATTTAATTCTTCAACATTTAGATCAGGGGATCTTGAGGGCCACAATCCTTTTACTCTATATTCAAAAATTTCCTGAATTAAAGTTAATGACTCATCAACTGTAGCAAAAGTCTTGTTGAAAATATCCAGGCTCATATTCAGTTTCGACCAACTGTTCAAAGAACTGCCTAAGACATTTCTGTATCTCACTGCATTTATTATTTGTCCAGAAAATATAGGTCCTATTATTCTGTATGCATTTACTGCACACCACTCACCAATTTTCGCATGGTACACAATATCGTGTATAAAACCGGGTTTCTCTGTGCTTCAATATCTTACTGTTACTGAAGATGCAAGTTCAAATCTCCGTGGAAATACTCTACTTCCCCCCTCCCACCTTTCATTTTAAATGCATAAGTAAAGCTATAATAGCTTTACTTCATTTTTACTTCCCCTACTATGTATAGTAAGTAGGGGAAGTATTGCATTCCACCCAAAAATTCTATATTGAGATTTCACCGGAAATACATGTTTTGAGGCCCCCTGAATCCAAATAAAGCATTTTGGAAACATGTCCGTGAGTGTTTGACTCGTGTCTGTCTGTGAACAGATTAACTCAAAAACAAAAAGTCGTATACATACCAAACTTGGCATCTAGGTTCTGTACCTTCCAAAGATATGACATGAAGCGTTTTAAGAAAATCCATCCAGTTTATACTACCCTTTACATGGAGGATTTTTCGAAATTTTTTATTTTCTAAAAGATAATTCTAATGTTTTTTATTAAAATATCTTATTTTAAAGATATTTACATAAGAAACAAAATGCATACCTTGGATTTTCTGAGAATAGCCTGTGGAGTCCACTTCATTTGTAAGGAATTTTATAGAACCTGCTAAAACTGATAAGGCTAAAAGATAGACGAAAATGTACTACACAAAAAATGTAGACCTCTTTAAAGAACACAATTTATTTCAAATAAAATGTTTGTGGCATAAGCCATTTCTGAGATAGGTATCCGTTATTAAAGGTTAGAATTATTCATTTCTTGGCCATTCTTTTATAAATTCAATATTCAGTTGCTTCTAGCGATTGCAGGAAAGAGCATGGGATTTTAAGGCCAGCGTATAGTGTCAGTTCTTAAACATTTGACTGTCACTGTTCTGTTTGTATCTATAATGAAACGTGTAATGTAGCTATTTCTGCAAATGTTTATTTGGATTAAAATATAGTAGACAGAAAAATGAGCTTTAGTGAGATAGAGGTAGAAAAAGTCATGTGAATGTATCACATCAGATTTTTGTGTATGTGGCGTTTATTTAGTTGTCCGTCATACCGGTAAATGGCAACCATAACAATTTAATTTTATAACCACAAGCTTCGCCATTATTGTAAGTATATATTTTTAAGTAAAATGAAGCAATATTATTTAAATATATTACAATAAAACGAGTTGTAAAAAATAAAAGATAACAATCCACTCTGTAAAATCGAGTCGAGCTTCTTGCATAGAAGCTATATTAACCACTGCTGCATGGTATATATCATATTGAACCAAAAAGATTATTATTTTATAATATTTATTTATAAAATAATAATTTAATCTATATTTAAATAAAATTCTTCCTAATCATAAACCCTTCAAAGTTAAGAAAATAAAATATCTAAATATGTAAATATTAAATAAATTATACTCTCTAAATTAAATTTATGTATTAAAAAACTAGATATCATTGAAGTCTGAAGGTAGCCCAAAGCAGTGCCTTGTGACTTGTATTATAGTTAGCGAAAGCGGCACACAGAAGCTGACGGTTGCGAACCCCGCGCTCATTCAAAGGGACTTTGAAAAAATTTAATTCCTCAAGAGACCGCCCACTTTTATTTGACCGAGTGTACATATATATGAATGTTCTGCGAAGAACATGCCAAGTCCTCTTCATTCGGAGTGAATTTTGTATTATTTATTATGGTATTTTAATTATGATAAACCATAAGATATAGAAACTTAATGCACACAAAAAAACTCTTTAAGATACAAAAATTATTTTAAACTGTGGCATCAGTTATTTCCGAAATAATCGTAGTTATTGGTTTAAATCTTTCAATGCTTTCTCATATTTTGAAGTGTTTTCACCATTCAATATTTCTAGCGAAGACAGAAAACAGTGTGGTCAGCATATAAGGAGCTGTCTATCGCTTAAGCCCTTTGTACCTACAACGAAATGTGCAGTAAAACTTCTTCTTTTTCTTCCTGACAGGGATTAGGCCAATCGGCCTTTTCTGGTCTCTGTTCATCTTAATCTAGGTCTTTCTGGGCCTCGTCTACCTACTGGTCTATAGTTGAGTATCCTTTTTGGGATCCTTGAATTATCCATTCTGTACAAATGTCCTTCCCAATTTCCCCTGTTTTCTATAAGTTTATCTTGTATTACAAATATATTTATTTTTTCCCCTATTTCTTGGTTTTTAATTTTGTCTAATCTTGTGTATCCTAATATTGATATTAGAAATTTCATTTCAGTAGCCTGTATACAGCTATTATTTCAATAATACCGATACTGCCATTACTTTATAAAACTTGAGCTGAGTGTCGACCCTTGTTGTTTTTAGTATTCTTCTTATAGTACCACACATTAGCTTATATTTATTAGTTGTCAATATATGTCAATATCAAATGAGAGTTCATATCCCAGATAATTGAAATCTTGCATTTGTTCTAAGATATTATTCTCCAAAATAATGTTTGTTCTTAGTGGATATTTACCTTAGAATGCCATTATAACTATTTCTGTAAACTTTCATCTCGAAAAACATGAAGTAGATAAAAAATCTGATGTGTTACACTCATATAACTTTCTCTAGTCTTTTGTAGCTTTAAGCGATAGTCAAATATTTTAAGAGGTGGTTGCTATGTGAAGTATTCCATTCTCTTGGCATTACCAGGACAAAAAAAATCAATAACGAATTTGAGAAAAAGTATAAGTATTGGAAAATGTAAGGGAATAACAAGCAATACCTCGAAAATGGTTCACTCAGCTAAAAAATGTATATGGTATAAATTGTGTATTTTAACGCGATCTACATTTTTTGTGTAGTAAAATGTTCTCTATCTCTCATGGTTTACCAGTTATGCAAAAGTCGTTCACAATGAAGAATACGTTTGGAGACATTCCCAGAAAATTCGAGATATACATTCTATTTGTCATGAAAATATGCTAAACATATGATATTTTAATCAAAATCGTTAGAGCCATTTTTGAGAAAATTAAAATTGTCGAAAAATGTTCCATGTAAAGGGTAATCTGGAGTGGGGGGATTTTCTTGAAAACATTCGTGTCGCATCTCTGGAAGATACTGAACCTAAATACCAAGTTTGGTGTTTATCCGACTGTTCGTTTCTGAGTTATGCTGTTCAGAGACACACACGGACATGTTTCCAAAAATTTTTACTTTCTCTACTACGTATAGTAAGTAGGGGAAGTATTGCATTCCACCCAAAAATTCGATACCGAGATTTCACCGGAAATACATGTTTTGAGACATCCTGAATCCAAAAAAAGCATTTTTGGAAACATGTCCGTGTGTGTGTCTGTGTGTGTGTGTGTCTGTGTGTGTGTGTGTCTGTGTGTGTGTCTGTGTGTGTGTCTGTGAACAGCATAACTCAAAAACTAACAGTCGGATAAACACCAAACTTGGTATTTACGTTCAGTATCTTCCAGAGATGCGACACGAAGATTTTCAAGAAAATCCCCCCACCCCAGACTACCCTTTACATGGAACATTTTTCGAAAATTTTAATTTTCTCAAAAATGGCTCTAACGATTTTGATGAAAATATCATATGTTTAAGATAATGTCCTGAGAAATGAAATGTATATCTCGAAATTTCTGGGAAAGTCTCCAAAAGTATTCTTCATTATGAACGACTTTTGCATAACTGGTAAACCATAAGAGATAGACAAAGTTTTACTACACAAAAAATGTAGATCGCGTTAAAATACACAACTTATGTCATATACATTTTTGTTGTTGAGTGAACCGTTTTCGAGATATTGCTTGTTATTTCCTTAAATTTTCCAATACTTATACTTCTTCTCAAATTCGTTATTCATTTTTACTTTCACTACTACGTATAGTAAGTAGGGGAAGTATTGCATTCCACCCAAAAATTCGATACCGAGATTTCACCGGAAATACACGTTTTGAGACCTCCTGAATCCAAAAAAAGCATTTTTGGAAACATGTCCGTGTGTGTGTCGGTGTGTGTGTGTGTGTCTGTGAACAGCATAACTCATCAACGAACAATCGGATAAGCACGAAACTTGGTATTTAGGTTCAGTATCTTCTAGAGATGCGACACGAAGGTTTTCAAGAAAATCCCCTCACCCCAGACTACCCTTTACATGGAAGATTTTTCGAAAATTTTAATTTTCTCAAAAATGGCTCTAACGATTTTGATGAAAATATCATATGTTTAGGGTAATGTCATGAGAAATGAAATGTATATCTCGAATTTTCTGGGAATGTCTCCAAAAGTATTCTTCATTGTGAACGACTTTTGCATAACTGGTAAACTATAAGAGATAGACAAACTTTTACTACACAAAAAATGTAGATCGCGTTAAAATACACAACTTATGTCATATACATTTCTTTTGTTGAGTGAACCGTTTTCGAGATATTGCTTGTTATTTCCTTAAATTTTCCAATACTTTTTCTCAAATGCGTTATTCATTTTTTTTATGTCCTGGACATGCAAAGAGAATGGAATGCGTCACATAGCAATCAGCGTTAAAATATTTGACTATCGCTTAAAAGCTACCATATTTTCCTTGCATCTACAAGAAAATTACCAATAAGATTGACATCTCGATATCTCGATTAACATGAAGCATATGGAGAATAGGCGTTTGTAAAATTAGGTTGTATAAGAGTAGAGAAAGTTATGTGAGTGTAACACATCAGATTTTTTTTTATTCAGGGAGTCTCAAAACATGTATTTCCGGTGAAATCTCGGTATCGAATTTTTGGGTGGAATGCAATACTTCCCCTACTTACTATACGTAGTAGAGAAAGTAATATACATTTTAAAATTCTAATATTTATTTTATTTCTAGGTACATAGTTATAAATTTATTAAAAATAAAAATTACCACAGTTTTTCGATACATTTTATTATTTATAGACACAAAATTTTGTGAACCTCTTTGGTGAGTGTTGACGTCATGAATGCTCCAAGTCCATAAGGCGCGAAACACAGAAGGAGAATCTGCACAATATAAAAAGCGTGCATGTTATGAAATCACGCGCGGCCGTACCCCGAGCTCATTCGGGTTGCTGTCACATGTTCCCCCTGATACCTCATTAACCACATGATGTGCGTTAAACATCATAAATCATTGTTTACTCCTGCCTGGGCCACCCACGGCGAGCAGTGACGTCACACCTCACCTCTTCATGACTGCCTTCTTTACAGAAATTATTCTATTTAAAGTGTTCTCCATGGGCACTTGCCTCTCTCCTGTATTCGCTTTCGTCACTTCTTTTGTTTTGTAAACAATTTCTTGTTCCATTCATCCAGTGTTTAAGGTGTGATTATTCAAGGCTTAATCTCAACGCCCTCACCTGCAATTTTATGCTTTTAAGCACACAAAGAAAACTCATACTGAAGAAATACCGATGTACAGAGTGAGCCAAAAAACTACGAACCGGCTGCGCGGTGTTTTTCCTGTCCGCGTCCTCGGCGCTCTTTGCCGTCTGCCGCTATCATGACGCTGCGCTTATGAAACCATACAAGATTTTTAAAACTATTTTTAAAGGATTTGCTTAACAACTTTATGAAAGTGTGTTAGAGAACAGAATTATTAGTAGAGATTTGTGACCCCCTCGGTGCCCCGACCTAACCCTCTTGCGATTTCTATCTCTGGGGTAACTTAAAACATAAAGTGTACCAGACAAACCCACACACCCTGGAAGAATTAAAACAAAATATCCGCCAGGAAGTTGCCAGCATTTCTCAACGTGAACTCGCCGTAGAGTGATGGATAGTTTCCTAAAGAGGTGCCAAAAATGTATGGACAACGACGGTGGCCAGTTTCAGCATCTCCTTTCATAAAGTTGGTAAGTAAAGCCTTTAAAAGTAGTTTTAAAAATGTTGTAAGGTGTCATCCGCGCCTTTGTAACTAACGAGCGCCGAGGACGCGGATAGCAAAAACACCGCGCAGCCGGTTCGTAGTATTTTGGCTCCCCCTGTATATGGCATTTTAATCAAAATCGTTAGAGGCATTTTTTAGAAAATAAAAAATTCCATATTAAGGATAGTTTGGGGTCGGGAAGTTTTCTGAAAATCTTCGTGTCACATCTGTGGAAGGTACTGAGTCTATATATCAAATTTGATGTTGATCCGACTTTTCGCTTTTGAATTATGCTGTTTACAGACACACACGGACCATTTTCTAAAATGCTCTCTTTGGATTCAGGAGGCTCAAAACATGTCCTACTTCTGGTAAAATATCGGTATCGAATTTTTAAGTGGAATGAAATACCTTCTCTAGTTAAGTAAATTCTTTAAAAATAGTTTTAAAAATGTTGTATGGTTTCATAAGCGCCTTTCTATGTTAGCGGCAGACGGCAACGAGCGCCAAGGACGCGAACAGGAAAAACACCGCGCACCCGGTTCGTAATCTTTTGTCTCTTCCTATATTATAAGGCAGTATTTTATATCACAATGTGCTGTGAAAGCCAGAGTAATTATGGTGTAAATTACATAATTATTTAACCAGCTTTGTGTGTGTAATCTTTTATATTATACTTTTAAATGTTTGTTAATTCTAAAGTCTTGTTAGGAAATAAGATTGCACTGCCTGAGAATAGGAAGCTGGATGATAATAATAAACCGATGAGAAACTCGGAATTGAGGTCACAGGGTAGCGTGTCTTTTTTAGAATTAGAAGGAATATCTTCCCTAGAATATAATTGTCAATACTGTGGTTGCCTTTCCAAAAGAAACGCTAAAGTTGGCGCAGTTTGGTAAATGTTTAGGCAATTCGAGATGAAAGAGCTTATATTGTCGAGCCTTGAGGAAGTGTCACACAATTTGAAGAATATTTCACGAGGTACACGTCGCGGAGTTAGATACAAATGTTAAGAACAGCAAAGTACGGGAAGTAATTGGTGAGCAGTTACTCAAAAGACTGTAGCCTTGCTTGGAAGTACAACACTTTTAGTCAGGCATGCAGGAAAATTAAATATGTCAGTTACTATGTGAAATTAAGCGTGAAGACAATAAAGATCCGATTCAGATGTTCTAAATCAGCGTTATCTTGTAGCAACAACTCCGTTACACATCCTGCTTAGAGATACGTGCTCCACTGAGTTACAATAGCTAGCCGAAGGACAAAGAACCCAAATTTAAAAACAGTTTAACAATAAGCGCCCGACAAATAAAGATAACAAAAGTCACTGAGATCCTGCGACAATTAATTGAAGCACGGTTGACTTTAAGATACAGAGAATAACGCTTACATCTTTGTATTTTTGCGTGTATATGCCCCGTTAACGCCCTAACACTCCCAGTTTTAATCCACTCATGCTTTTCAGATTCTTCGGAGGACGAAAACATTTTCATACCTTGCTCCAGCCAAAATAAAATCCAGACTTGAGGATCCAGCTGCTGCCCGTTAAACCTAAGATGGACTTAATATTACAGTCTTTACGTGATTATTCTTTCATCTCCTCGACCTCACATGTTCCTTGAGGCAGTATTTTTAACACTTAAATAATTTCAGTCTAATTATATAATATGTAAATTCAATAACAGCCCGTCTTGAACCAATATGTGTAGGTATGTAATAATTTGTAAAATGTATGTAACAGTCATTGAAAATGTTTATATTATTGTATCCCTGTGTAATAATGTTATGTGAATGCATTACGTAATTTAATAATGTAGGAGCTGTGAGAATAATAGGTTTAAAGTTGCTAACAATGAGGTAACCTTGAGGCAATAATAAGTTTGAGAGTTTAAATGCTACTAGTCATTATTAGAGCAGCAATAATGTAAATTATGAGACAGTTTAAAAAAATAGCCAATCAACAGCCAGAAAAAGCTTTAGTTAAATGAAGGTATTCTATTGTAGTAGGATTAACCAATCGAGACTTGAAATACAGAAATTTACAAGTTTAGACGGTTAAAATCTATTCAGTTGCCTGCAGACCGTGATAGTAACCGGATGCAAGATGCGTCCTCTAGAGAAAGATAATTATGTATTCGTATGAGACGAAAATAGTATACATGTTAAAAAAGTGCAAGTATTAAATAAAAAATCTCACAGTTCTGGATATCAGTGAAGTGCTATTTAATTTGTGTCAAGGATTAATAAAAAGGAGTGAATTAAAGCTTAAAAATCTGGTAAGCCTACATTCTTAGTCGTACCAAAACCCTGCCTAACAGTAATACTGACGCAGCCGAGGCAAACATAAATATTAAATATTTAAAGAAACAGTTTAATTACAAAGTTAACATTTTTTAAACTTGTGGCAAAGGCCACCATTTGGGGCGAAGGCTACCGAAAACTGTTTACTATACGTGAGATTGCAACTACTTCAAGTGTTCGGCTCCCCAACAATTGAACTATAATACAACTCCTTCAATACAAACTACTTCAAATTGCGTCCATACGTGGAGCTAAATAAATAAACAACTCCAAAAAATTACTTCTTCAAATTGGTGCCCAAAGCGTGGTGCAAACAATGAAACAACACAACACTTCCTCAAACTGGCTTTCCATACATGAAGCAACAATCTTTATCATCCTTGAAGTGGTTGAATGAGTTTTTCTTTAATCAGAACTCCCAGGAGCCAGTTTCACACAGAGTGGAGTGTACGAAACGTTGGCAATAATTAAAACCGTCAAGCTGCCGCTTCCTTGAGGCAGTAGCATCCCAACGCCAACAAATTAACAATTAAATGGGCGCCGAGGTCGTGAACAAGACGCTACTGCAGTATTTTCTCTTGGAGAAAAACCCCTGTTTTAATGGCTTATTAGCCAACATTCCTGCTTAAAATAAACAGCCACCCTCAAAATGACTTTCTGAATCCTCACTGCTTTCCAAAACACATTCCCCCATCTACTGTGACATTGAAATGAAACTGAATGTTATAAGTAACTGAATTTTTGGTTTTTGCACATTGCATTCGATCAAAAAATTCGACACCATGATTTCATCAAATTTTTGAGGTTCTCATGTGAAGTTTATTCTTTTGTCTAGTTCCTGTTAACCACAAGGAATATGCATTAGAATTGGTTTCAAAATAGTTTTGTTGTAGGTGAAGTAAATATTTTACTTTGGAGTTGTTTTGTTACGTAATTTGTTGTTACGTAAGTTATTAGCCTCACGCTTGGGAAGCCAATTTGAAGTAGTATTTGTCTTGGAGTTTATTTATTTGTCCAGCTCCACGTATGAACGACAATTTTGAAGTGGATTGTTTATTACGTAATATGCTACTACGTATGAGAAGCTGATTTTTTAAGACGTATTTTTGTTGTTACGCTCCAGTTTTAAAATATTACATTAACTTTGTTATTAAACTGCTTCTATAGGTAGTATTTATGTTTATGCTTGCCTCGGCTGCTTCAGTATTGTTTTAGAGTCACGTATCTCTTACACAGGGCGTGGTACGACAAGAATGTAAGTTTAACATTTAGTTTAAATTCACTGCTTTTTATTACTCCTTGACACAAATTAAATAGCACTACACTGATATTAAGAGCTGTGAGATTCTTTAATTTAAAAAACTTGTGCTTTGTTAACGCGTATATTTAATTTTACGATTCACACGAATACGTAATATTTCTTTAGAGAACACATCTTCCATCTGGTCACTACCAAGGTCTGCCAGCAACTGAACATATTTCAACCGTCCAAACTCGTAAACTTTTGTATTTCAAGTCTCTGATTGGCTAATCCTAGTCTATTAGAATACCTGAATTTAATTAAAGTTTTTCTGGCTGTTGATTGGCTAATTCTAAACTGTCACAAAATTTACATTATCGTTGCTCTAATCATGACTAGTAGCATTTAAACTCTCAAACTCACTATTGCCTCAAGGTTACCTCATTGTTACCTCATTGTTAGCAACTTTAAACTTATTATTCTCACAGCTCTTACATTATTAAATTACACAATGCATACACATAAGATTATTGAACATGTCTACAATAAAAATAAGCATATGCAATGACTGTTACATGCATTTTTACAAATTATTACATACATATTGAAATTATATATTATATAATTTAATTGAAATTAAAGTGTTAAAAATACTACCTCATAGGACACTTGTCTATACTGGATACAGTTTGGAGCGAATGTTTGCGAGCAGTGTAGTATTAATATTGATTGGAAAGGAAGAATCAGAGAACTGAAAAATTCAATGCCATAACCGGGATTTGAACCACGCATCTGCCGGTTTCCGTGCCGTTGCTCTAACTACTGAGCTACCATAGCAACATGCCGGTAGGACATTAAACTCTCCAGCTGACTCACATTTTTCCGGTAAACCACAAGGCGATCTGAGATGTTTTGAGATGACATACCCCAATGGCGACTTACAATGTTGTAAGTACTTTAAGTCTCGAGCTTTATTGGTTTACATCTATCATTAATGCATTAATTAATTCACACTGTTTTCAGTATAAATTGCTGTTTAAAGAATTAATATACGTTCATTTTGTCCTTTTTAGCCTTGAGACTCTGTTTTATATTTTATTTCTAAATATTATGAATATTACAACTTTTCAAAATTTAATCTGATGCTATAATAATGCAGTTTTCAAATTTATTTAAAAATTTCCTTCCTTGTTACAAAATCTCAAGAAGGATATTATTTACTACGTTTCGGATTTTACTTTCAATGTGTTTCTTTATATTTAATTACTTTACTTTTATATATTTCTCACTATAGCCTCGCCGAATATCAAGTTCAGATACTTCTCGATGTGGAGATAATTCCTCTACGCGTTAATCCCCCACGGAGTTTCCTACATAACTAAAATGACCTCACGGTATCACCCCTCTATCTCACACAATATAAATATCACTATTTCTCTCATCTACGAAGTTCTTTTACAAGATTTCGCTTCTTCGAAGTCCACACGTCTGTTACTCATGAATTTACAATAGCCTCTCTTCTCTCTTGTTGATTTTCATCTTTGACGAGTTGTATGCTCGAGATGCTAGCGTCTTTCACGTGTTTCATTACTTATTTTACAACACATTTATCTATACATTCATTTAAATCGTCCCTATTACTTTTTGCTTCTTTTCTTGAGATTTTGTTTTACATTGTTTTCTTTCTATAAATGAAACATTTCATTACACGCATTTATGACCTTCTTTTTATTCTTTTTCTCCTGGTGTGACTCTATATACATTTCAACTTTCATTTGCATTATTAGTTCGAATTTTTGCTGCTTTCGTTCTCAATATTTCATTTTTACTTTCTTTACTACGTATAGTAAGTAGGGGAAGTATTGTATTGCACCCAAAAATTCGATACCGAAATTTAACCGGAAACATATATGTTTTGAAACCCCCTGAATCCAAAAAAGCATTTTTGGAAACATGTCCGTGTGTGTGTTTGTGTGTGTGTGTGTGTATGTGTGTGTGTGTGTGTGTCTGTCTGTCTGTCTGTGAACAGCATGACTCAGAAACGAACAGTCGGATAAACACCAAACTTTGTATTTAGGTTCAGTATCTTCCAGAGATGCGACACGAAGGTTTTCAAGAAAATTCCCCCACCCCAAATTACCCTTTACATGGAACATTTTTCGAAAATTTTAATTTTCTCAAAAATGGCTCTAACGATTTTGATTAAAATATCATATGTTTAAGATATTTTTATGACAAAGGAAATGTACATCTCAAATTTTCTGGAATGTCTCCAAAATTATTCTTCATTGTGAACGAATTTTGCATAACAGGTAAACCATAAAAGATAGACAAACTTTTACTACACAAAAAATGTATATCGCGTTAAAATACACAATTTATGTCATACATTTTTTTTAGTGAACCATTTTTGTGATATTGCTTGTTATTCCCTTAAATTTTCCAATACTTTTTCTCAAATGGAAATTCGTTATTCATTTTTTATGTCCTGGACATACAAAGAGAATGGAATGCGCCACATAGCAACCAGCGCTTAAAAGATTTGACTATTGCTTAAATACTACCATATTTCCCTTGCACCTACAAGAAAATTAGCAATAAGATTAACATCTCGATTAACATGAAAGATATGAGCATATGGAGAATAAGCGTTTGTAAAAATAGTTGGTACAAGAGTAGAGAAAGTCATGTGAGTGTAACACAAGATTTTTATGTGGGGTTGGACTTCTAAATTAACCATACCTCGATCAATTCCCGCTACAGTGAAGTTTGGAAGGCCTATCGAAGCCTAAGCACCTCGACCATTGATTATCCATTGTGCACATCTTTATTTCTAGTCTGTCAGATTGAGAGGGGGGCTAGCTTTCTTGCTGAAACCTTATTAACTTCACGCAATTGTATACAACCTGGTTAAAGCCTTTAACCCTTTGACCTGCAAGTGGTTCGCAGTCATTCAACAGATGACTTGCGTTTCATCCGCCTTATTGCATCTCATGCAAGTTGAATCAACATAGCTGTGTCTTGTTACCATACCAACCGTTCAACGACTCTGTTCATAGAAAACAATTAATGACCTTGCCATTATCTAGATCAGGGATGGTAAATTTTGAACACCTGCAATTGACTCCCAATACTCATGTTTTGCAGCAGTCCACCCACCGATAACCCCTAGAAGAAGGTTTGTTTTATGGTGGTGTTGTATCGTATTTCGTCTGTTGGGGAGCCGAACGCTTGAAGTAGTTGCAACCGCACGTATGGTACCCGGTAGCCTTCCCCCCAAATGTTTAAAAAATATATTAACTTTGTAATTTTGACTGTTTCTTTAAATATTACATATTTATGTTTGCCTCGGCTGCGTCAGTATTTATTTTTAGAGACATGAATGTCTTAGCAGGGAATGGTGCGACTGAAGAATGTAGGCTTACACAGATTATAATTTTACTTCACTCCTTTTATTAATATTTGATACGATTTAAATAACACTTCACTGATATATAGAGAGAGAGCTGTGAGATTTTTTTATTAATTACTTGCACTTTTTAACACGTAAACTATTTTTGTCTCACACAAAATACGTATTAAATTTCTCGAGGACGCATCTCGCGTCCGGTTATAAACACTGTCTACAAGCAACTAACTTCTGAATTTATAAAGTTTGCTCCATTTTAGTTTCTGATTGGCTAATCCTAGTCCAATAGAATACCTTCATTTAACTAAAGCTTTTTCTGGTTGTTGATTGGCTATTTTATAAACTGTCACAAAAATTACATTATTGCTTCCAAGAATCACAAGTAGCATTATTAAACTTTCAAGTTCATTATTGCCTCAAGGTTACCTCATTATTAGCAAGTTTTAACCTATTATTCTCACAGCTCCTACATTATTAAATTACATAATACATTCACATAACATTATTACACATGTATACAATAATATAAACATATACAATGACTGTTATATACATTTTATATATTATATTATACACATATTGATTTAAGGCGGGCTGCGATTATATTTTATATTATATAATTTGACTAAAATCGTTTAAGTGTTAAAAATACTGCCTCACCCTCGAACATATCTATAGGATAACACGAAAATGGAATTCGGTCCGATTGGTGGAGCAGCTGATCCTTTATAGTCAAATCATATTCCCTTTCATTGCCATGATTTCCAATATGTCCCGGCACCCACAACAGTGACACTGTGTTATGTTCAGTCAGTTTCATGAGGGACTCTCGACACTCCCAGTTTTATCTGACTTCATTCGCTTCAAGAGGCTCAGTCAAGCCGATAATCAGTTTTAAAAAAGCAGCATTAAGTCATATAAGGAGAAACAATAAGAAAGTCAGTTAACATTTCAAAATCTGCTGCTACAAACATCGAAAACGCTAACGAGAAGCAGTGAATGGTTCGAAATCGGATTGAAAAACTATTTAACCCGAATTGTATACTTTAATGTGCTCTACATTTTTTTTCGTTGTAAGGCAGTAAGAATGAACAAAGGTTCAAGATATATACAGAATATTCAAAACACATGTTTTATTCCTATGGCAGCAGTTCCAGTACTTGTTCCCTTTTCGAGAATATAAAAACTATGAATTTTTTGTGTGCTTTGGAGGAAAATCTTCACTATAGCATCCCTAGACGTCTGCTAATATGAATATCAGATTTTATATTTATCCTACATTTTTTGAGTCACAATCAGACAAACACGTACATTCACTTTTTTCTAAATCTGTTCTTTTTTAAGCCACGGTACTTAAAACACACGCACTTTCAGCGAAATCTTCATATCAAAATTTTAAGTCGAATGGAATATCCCCCCCCCCGATCCGAGAGAGAGTTTGGTGGCATTCGTTTTGCAATACAAGCAATGTCAGTCATATATGCAGAAATTTAAGTGCTTGATTGTTGAAGCCTAAATATATATTATAATATGCCAAAAATGCAAATATTCCAGCATTTTATTCATCCAACCTTGTTGAATATTCCGCTTCTAGATGCCGGGACAGTTCTGTTTGTTACTTTAATTTTGAACAGAAATGCAGCAATGTCATAAATGTTACCTGACATTTCACGGCTGACTTTTTAAACCTCAAATGACAGTTTTATTTAATTTACCCCTCATATTCTTTATGAGACTGCTGTACAACGACATAAAGGATTTTTATGATACTTATTCCCTCTTGTGGACTTCGCAACAGCTATACAACCTTTTGGACAAGGCCCAAAGGGTCCCATTATACTTAGTGGCTAAGATCGCCACACAGAGGCGCTAATGTAAGTAGTTAAGTCAATAAAGCAGAAATGGTGCCACCGTGATAATTGCAGTGAACTAATGAGCCACAGGCTCCGGTTTAAAAGAGAGATGGAACCAGCCATGAGTTAGCAATGCATTCAACCAGGCAACACCTGTCCTATTATATCTCATGTTATGCCTCTCAAGCGAAACTGTAAATCGAGTTATTCTTCTCCCTCTTCAACCTTCCTCGAGCGTAGGGTGACAGCGGTCCTAAGCTAACGATCCCGTTCTGCATCTTCGAGCTCAAGGGTAACTCCTGACAGTGTGTCTCGATGCAACTGTGGCAAATGCATCCCGTTTTCCTTTGTGAAACTTCACGTGGTAGATCCAAACACGCAACTAGAGCGTCTAGATCCTATGTTAACGAATGCTTGTTGACATGATAATTACATATTATTTCGACACCAAAGGTCTCGAAATAATTATATAATGACGACAAGCATAAGTTTTAAAGCTCAATTAAGTTACCTAATAACAATTGTAAGCAAGAAGGGGTTTCAGTAAGATAATTACAATGCGAGAACTATTACTTTTAGGAAGTGGCTTCCTGTTTCATCGTATTATGCAGCCCTAGATCTCGTACCGGTTGTTTTAATTTTGAATCGCAGATCACCAAATCCCGCCATTTTTACAACTTTACTATCAATAGTGAACAGGAAAATGCAGGAGATCCTAGATCCCTAGTTCGAAACGAAGCAAATATTATTGGAATTTAAACAAATCTGATGTGATAAATTCACATGACTTTCTCTACCCTTTATCGTTTAATAGTGGGTATACAATTATTCTTACTCAAGCTTGTTTTTCTGTCTACTGCATTTTAATCCAAATAAAGCTTTACAGAAATAGCTACATTGCATATTTGCTTATAGATACAAAAGGAAAGCGATGGTCAAATGTTTAACAACTGGTTGCTACACGCTGGCCTTAAAATTTGCGGCAGTATCTCCTCCTGTCCTTTGTTGTGGGTGTTTTTAATGCCCGTTGCTGGCAGCTTACCTTGCTGCATCCTCCACGTTGGCTCCAGATGTTCGCAGTATGGTGGTTCTCTGCATTTTTTTTATCCTCGGCTAGCTGCAGTAATTTTTAAACTATGTGGAAGCATGGATTTATCCTTGGTAAAGGAAACGTAGATCTCGGGTGGTGGTAAAGGAGAAAATAGACGTGCTTTAGCTACTAAAAGACGACACTGCAGCTTCTTTTATTTAGCAACTTGTGATGGTACTCAACGCTGATATTTTCGCCGTTAAAACACTGTCCACTGCTGTTGAAACACGGCGCGGATATGACGCGAAGTTTAAATATGCTTATTATATCTCTTTATGCGTAGCGATCCTTATGTGTGTGGCGAAAACGTCTTAATTCACTTTTGGCGCGATACCTCTCAAACATCCAGCAGCATCTCTCCCTGCCTGTAGTTTTGCAAAAGACCAAATGACAAATGCCCACCGGATTTGTTCCTAACAGATCCATTTATAGTCGCAGGCTTCTTGGGCTGCTTCCTTTCCTATTGGTCCATTTTTAGCGCCACTCAACGCGTCTCACTATTTCATATAAACTTACAGGGATCTCATTAGTCCAAATTTAACATAAATCGCGGCTTTTCTTAAATTTACCGTTAAGCTAGTTGTCTCTCTCACTTGGTCACGGCGAATTATCGTATAAAGGAACAAAACCTCTACACCCTCGCTGTATGAACAATGTCCCTGCGACCAGAGAGACATCGTAAAACTAGACTTTCTGCCTTCGAAGACACTATTCCTGCAGCTAAGACATTTCGTCGTGGACAGTATTTTAACATAGCGCTTAAATTATTTACATTAAACAATTTATAACTCCTCTAATATTAGTTACCTAAATACAGACATATCGTTAAATCATCCTTCTTAAGCTATACAAGCAGTAAAAGAAAAAGATATGTACATAGCATGATTTAACATCAATAAAAATTAATGAATCAAATTATCTATAATTACAGTTCTCGGGCTCGACCTAGAGTTGCCGTTTCAAATTCCATACTGATTCAATGCAATCGCGAGAAACATCTGAATGTTGACAGGCTTTAAAAGAATTACAAAGTACTGAACAATTAGAAAAGCATTAATAACGGATATCTCGTAAATGTTTGATGCCACAATAAAGTTATTTGAAATAAATTGTATGTTTTAAAGAGATCTTCATTTTTTGTGTCTATCGATTAAGGTTTACTAGTTATAAAAATTTATATAAAACGCTTTTCGAATGAAGAGGACTACACAGGTTGTTCCCAGAAAACTTAAGATCCTATACATTTTGTTTGTCATGTAAATATCTTTAACATGCAGCATTTTAATCAAAATCGTTAGAGCCATTTTCAGGAAATAAAAAATTTGTAAAAATGTTCCATGTAAAGGATAATTCGGGATGGGGGATTTTCTTATAAACCTTCGTGTCGCATCTTTGGAAGATGTGAACTTAAATACCAACTTTTGTTACTTAACCTAATTTCGTTTTTAATCTATGCTGTTCACAGACACACATATGGATTGTTTCCTAAACATGTCTTTTTTACTTTCTCTACTACGCATAGTAAGTAGGGGAAGTATTGTATTCCACCCAAAATTTCGATACCGAGATTTCACCGGAAATACATGTTTTGAGACCCCCTGAATCCAAAAAAAAGCATTTTTGGAAACATGTCCGTGTGTGTGTCTGTGTGTCTGTGTGTCTGCCTGTGTGTCTGTGAACAGCATAACTCAGAAACGAACAGTCGGATAAACACCAAACTTGCTATTTAGGTTCAGTATCTTCCAGAGATGCGACACGAAGGTTTTCAAGAAAATCCCCCCACCCCAGAGTACCCTTTGCATGGAAGATTTTTCGAAACTTTTAATTTTCTCAAAAATGGCTCTAACGATTTTGATTAAAATATCATATGTTTAAAATATTTTTATGACAAATAAAATGTATATCCTGAATTTCCTGAATGTCTCTAAAAGTATTCTTTATTGTGAACGACTTTTGCATAACTGGTAAACCATAAGAGATAGACAAAATTTTACTACACAAAAAATGTAGATCGCGTTAAAATACACAATTTATGTCATATACATTTTTTTAGTTGAGTGAACCATTTTCGAGATAGTGCTTGTTATTTCCTTAAATTTTCCAATACTTATACTTTTTCTCAAATTCGTCATTCAATTTTTTATGTCCTGGACATTCAAACAGAATAGAATGCGCCACATAGCAACCAGCGCTTATAAGATTTGACTATCGCTTATAACCTACCATGTTCCCCTTGCATCTACAAGAAAATTAGCAATATGATTGACATCTCGATATCTCGATTAACATGAAACATATGGAGAATAAACGTTTGTAAAAATAGTTCGTACAAGAGTAGAGAAAGTCATGTGAGTGTAGCACATCAGATTTTTAACTCAGGGAACTCAAAACAAGTCTTTCCTGTGAAATTTCCGTATCGAATTATTTGGGGGAACACAATATCTCCTCTATCTACTATATAGTGATAGAGAAAGAAAAAAGCCATAACAGCTTGACTTTATTTTATTTCATTTCACTTCACTTTCTCTGCCACCTATCTATAGTATGTAGAGGAGATATCGTGTTCTACCCAAAAATTCCATATAGAGAGTTCACTATAAATCATGTTTCGAGGCCCTCAATCCATTCTTCCCTCTTTTTACTTTCTCTACTACGTATAGTAAGTAGGGGAAGTATTGCATTCCACCCAAAAATTCGATACCGAGATTTCACCGGAAATACATGTTTTGAGAACCCCTGAATCCAAAAAAAGCATTTTTGGAAACATGTCCTTGTGTGTGTCTGTGTGTGTGTGTCTGTGTGTCTGTGAACAGCATAACTCAGGAACGAACAGTCCGATAAACACCAAACTTGGTATTTAGGTTTAGTATCTGCCAGAGATGCGACACGAAGGTATTCAAGAAAATCCCCCCACCCCAGACTACCCTTTACATGGAACATTTTTCGAAAATTTTAATTTTCTCAAAAATGGCTCTAACGATTTTGATTAAAATATCATATGTTTAAGATATTTTTACGACAAATGAAATGTATATCTGGAATTTTCTGGGAATATCTCCAAAAGTATTCTTCATTGTGAATGACTTTTGCATAACTGGTAAACCATAAGAGATAGACAAAATTTTACTACACAAAAAATGTAGATCGCGTTAAAATACATAATCTATGTCATATACATTTTTTTAGTTGAGTGAACCATTTTAGAGATATTACTTGTTATTCCCTTAAATTTTCCAATACTTATACTTTTTCTCAAATTCGTTATTCATTTTTTTATGTCCTGGATATGCAAACAGAATGGAATGCGTCACATAGCAACCAGCGATTAAAGGATTTGACTATCGCTTAAAACCTACCATATTCCCGTTGTATCTACAAGAAAATTAGCAATAAGATTGACATCTCGATATCTCGATTAACATGAAGCAAATGGAGAATAAGCGTTTGTAAAAATAGTTTGTACAAGAGTAGAGAAAGTCATGTGAGTGTAACACATCAGATTTTTTATTTAGTGAACCATTTTCGAGATATTGCTTGTTATTCACTTAAATTTTCCAATACTTTTTCTCAAAAGGGAATTCGTTATTCATTTTTACTTTCTCTACTACGTATAGTAGTTAGGGGAAGTATTGCATTCCACCCAAAAATTCGATACCGAGATTTCACCGGAAATACATGTTTTGAGACCTCCTGAATCCAAAAAAAGCATTTTTGGAAACATGTCCGTGTGTGTGTCTGTGTGTGTGTGTGTCTGTGTGTGTGTCTGTAAACAGCATAACTCAGCAACGAACAGTCGGATAAGCACCAAACTTGGTATTTAGGTTCCGTATCGTCCAGAGATGCGACACGAAGGTTTTCAAGAAAATCCCCCCACCCCAAACTACCCTTTACATGGAAGATTTTTCGAAAATTTTAATTTTCTCAAAAATGGCTCTAACGATTTTGATGAAAATATCATATGTTTAAGATAATGTCATGAGAAATGAAATGTATATCTCGAATTTTCTGGGAATGTCTCCAAAAGTCTTCTTCATTGTGGACGACTTTTGCATAACTGGTAAACCATAAGAGATAGACAAACGTTTACTACACAAAAAATGTAGATCGCGTTAAAATGCACAACTTATGTCATATGCATTTCTTTTGTTGAGTGAACCGTTTTCGAGATATTGCTTGTTATTTCCTTAAATTTTCCAATACTTATACTTTTTCTCAAATGCGTTATTCATTTTTTTTTTTTGTCCAGGACATGCAAAGAGAATGGAATGCGTCACATAGCAACCAGCGTTAAAATATTTGACTATCACTTAAAAGCTACCATATTTTCCTTGCATCTACAAGAAAATTACCAATAAGATTGACATCTCGATATCTCGATTAACATGAAGCATATGGAGAATAGGCGTTTGTAAAATTATGTTGTACAAGAGTAGAGAAAGTTATGTGAGTCTAACACATCAGATTTTTTTTTACTTTCTCTACTACTTGTAGTAAGTAGGGGAAGTATTGTATTCCACCCAAAAATTCGATACCGAGATTTCACCGGAAATACATGTCTTGAGACCCCCTGAATCCAAAAAAAGCATTTTGGAAACATGTCCCTGTGTGTGTGTGTGTGTGTGTGTGTCTGTCTGTGAACAGCATAACTCAGAAACGAACAGTCAGATAAACACCAAACTTGGTATTTAGGATCAGTATCCTCCAGAGATGCGACACGAAGGTTTTCAAGAAAATCCCCCTACCCCAGACTACCCTTTACATGGAATATTTTTCGAAACTTTTAATTTTCTCAAAAATGGCTCTAACGATTTTGATTAAAATATCATATGTTTAAGATATTTTTATGACAAATGAAGTGTATATCTCGAATTTTCTGGGAATGTCTCCAAAAGTATTCTTCATTGTGAACGACTTTTGCATAACTGGTTAACCATAAGATATAGACAAAATTTTACTACACAAAAAATGTAGATCGCGTTAAAATATGCAGTTTATGCCATATAGATACAGTTTTTTTGTTGAGTGAACTCTTTTCGAGATATTGCTTGTTATTCCCTTAAATTTTCCAATACTTATTACTTTCTCTACTACGTATAGTAAGTAGGGGAAGTATTGTATTCCACCCAAAATTTCGATACCGAGATTTCACCGGAAATACATGTTTTGAGACCCCCTGAATCCAAAAAATCTGATGTGTTACAATCACATGACTTTCTCTACTCTTGTACAATCTATTTTTACAAACGCCTATTCTCCATATGCCTCATGTTAATCGAGATATCGAGATGTCAATCTTATTGGTAATTTTCCTGTAGATGCAAGGGAAATATGATAGCTTTTAAGCGATAGTCAAATATTTTAACGTTGGTTGCTATGTGGCGCATTCCATTCTCTTTGCATGTCCAGGACATAAAAAAATGAATAACGAATTTGAGAAAAAGTATAAGTATTGGAAAATTTAAGGAAATAACAAGCAATATCTCGAAAACGGTTCACTCAACAACAAAAATGTATATGATATAAATTGTGTATTTTAACGCGATCTACATTTTTTGTGTAGTAAAATTTTGTCTATCTCTTATGGTTTACCAGTTATGCAAAAGTCGTTCATAATGAAGAATACTTTTGGAGACATTCCCAGAAATTTCGAGATATACATTTCATTTCCCATGACATTATCTTAAACATATGATATTTTCATCAAAATCGTTAGAGCCATTTTTGAGAAAATTAAAATTTTCGAAAAATGTTCCATGTAAAGGGTAGTCTGGGGTGGGGGGATTTTCTTGAAAACCTTCGTGTCGCATCTCTGGAAGATGCTGAACCTAAATACCAAGTTTGGTGTTTATCCGACTGTTCGTTTTTGAGTTATGCTGTTCACAGACACACAGACACACACACACACACACAGACACACACAGACACACACACACACAGACACACACACGGACATGTTTCCAAAAATGCTTTTTTTGGATTCAGGAGGTCTCAAAACATGTATTTCCGGTGAAATCTCGGTATCGAATTTTTGGGTGGAATGCAATACTTCCCCTACTTACTATACGTAGTAGAGAAAGTAAAAAATCTGATGTGTTACACTCACATGACTTTCTCTACTCTTGTACAATCTATTTTTACAAACGCCTATTCTCCATATGCTTCATATTAATCGAGATATCGAGATGTCAATCTTATTTGTAATTTTCTTGTAGATGCAAGGGGAATATGGTAGGTTTTAAGCGATAGTCAAATATTTTAACGCTGGTTGCTATGTGACGCATTCCATTCTCTTTGCATGTCCAGGACATAAAAGAATGAATAACGAATTGGAGAAAAACTATAAGTATTGGAAAATTTAAGGGAATAACAAGCAATATCTCGCAAACGGTTCACTCAACAAAAGAAATGTATATGACATAAATTGTGTATTTTAACGCGATCTACATTTTTTGTGTAGTAAAATTTTGTCTATCTCTTATGGTTTACCAGTTATGAAAAAGTCGTTCATAATAAAGAATACTTTTGGAGACATTCCCAGAAAATTCGAGATATACATTTTAATTATCATGCCAATATCTTAAACATATGATATTTTAATCAAAATCGTTAGAGCCGTTTTTGAGAAAATTAAAATTTTCGAAAAATGTTCCATGTAAAGGGTAGTCTGGGGTGGGGGGATTTTCTTGAAAACCTTCGTGTCGCATCTCTGGAAGATACTGAACCTAAATACCAAGTTTGGTGTTTATCCGACTCTTCGTTTTTGAGTTATGCTGTTCACAGACACACAGACACACAGACAGACACACAGACACACAGACACACAGACAGACACACACACGGACATGTTTCCAAAAATGCTTTTTTTGGATTCAGTGAGTCTCAAAACATGTATTTCCGGTGAAATCTCGGTATCGAATTTTTGGGTGCAATGCAATACTTCCTCTACTTACTATACGTAGTAGAGAAAGTAAAAATCTGATGTGTTACACTCACAAAACTTTCTCTACTCTTGTACAAACTATTTTTACAAACGCTTATTCTCCATATGTTTCATGTTAATCGAGATATCGAGATGTCAATCTCATTTGTAATTTTCTTGTAGATGCAAGGGGAATATGGTAGGTTTTAAGCGATAGTCAAATATTTTAACGCTGGTTGCTATGTGACGCATTCCATTCTCTTTGCATGTCCAGGACATAAAAGAATGAATAACGAATTGGAGAAAAACTATAAGTATTGGAAATTTAAGGGAATAACAAGCAATATCTCGCAAACGGTTCACTCAACAAAAGAAATGTATATGACATAAATTGTGTATTTTAACGCGATCTACATTTTTTGTGTAGTAAAATTTTGTCTATCTCTTATGGTTTACCAGTTATGAAAAAGTCGTTCATAATAAAGAATACTTTTGGAGACATTCCCAGAAAATTCGAGATATACATTGTAATTATCATGACAATATCTTAAACATATGATATTTTAATCAAAATCGTTAGAGCCGTTTTTGAGAAAATTAAAATTTGCGAAAAATGTTCCATGTAAAGGGTAGTCTGGGGTGGGGGGATTTTCTTGAAAACCTTCGTGTCGCATCTCTGGAAGATACTGAACCTAAATACCAAGTTTGGTGTTTATCCGACTCTTCGTTTTTGAGTTATGCTGTTCACAGACACACAGACACACAGACAGACACACAGACACACAGACACACAGACACACAGACACACAGACAGACACACACACGGACATGTTTCCAAAAATGCTTTTTTTGGATTCAGTGAGTCTCAAAACATGTATTTCCGGTGAAATCTCGGTATCGAATTTTTGGGTGCAATGCAATACTTCCCCTACTTACTATACGTAGTAGAGAAAGTAAAAATCTGATGTGTTACACTCACAAAACTTTCTCTACTCTTGTACAAACTATTTTTACAAACGCTTATTCTCCATATGTTTCATGTTAATGGAGATATCGAGATGTTAATCTTATTGCTAATTTTCTTGTAGATGCAAGGGGAATATGGTAGCTTTTAAGCGATGGTCAAATATTTTAACGCTGGTTGCTATGTGGCGCATTCCATTCTCTTTGCAAGTCCAGGACATAAAAAAATGAATAACGAATTTGAGAAAAAGTATAAGTATTGGAAAATTTAAGGGAATAACAAGCAATATCTCGAAAACGGTACACTCAACAAAAGAAATGTATATGACATAAGTTGTGTATTTTAACGAGATCTACATTTTTTGTGCAGTAAAATTTTGTCTATCTCTTATGGTTTACCAGTTATGCAAAAGTCGTTCACAATGAAGAATACTTTTGGAGACATTCCCAGAAAATTCGAGATATACATTTCATTTCTCATGACATTATCTTAAACATATGATATTTTAATCAAAATCGTTAGAGCCATTTTTGAGAAAATTAAAATTTTCGAAAAATGTTCCATGTAAAGGGTAGTCTGGGGTGGGGGGATTTTCTTGAAAACCTTCGTGTCGCATCTCTGGAAGATACTGAACCTAAATACCAAGTTTGGTGTTTATCCGACTGTTCGTTTTTGAGTTATGCTGTTCACAGACACACAGACACACACACAGACACACACACACACAGACACACACACACACACAGACACACACACGGACATGTTTCCAAAAATGCTTTTTTTGGATTCAAGAGGTCTCAAAACATGTATTTCCGGTGAAATCTCGGTATCGAATTTTTGGGTGGAATGCAATACTTCCCCTACTTACTATACGTAGTAGAGAAAGTAAAAAATCTGATGTGTTACACTCACATGACTTTCTCTACTCTTGTACAATCTATTTTTACAAACGCCTATTCTCCATATGCTTCATATTAATCGAGATATCGAGATGTCAATCTTATTTGTAATTTTCTTGTAGATGCAAGGGGAATATGGTAGGTTTTAAGCGATAGTCAAATATTTTAACGCTGGTTGCTATGTGACGCATTCCATTCTCTTTGCATGTCCAGGACATAAAAGAATGAATAACGAATTGGAGAAAAACTATAAGTATTGGAAAATTTAAGGGAATAACAAGCAATATCTCGCAAACGGTTCACTCAACAAAAGAAATGTATATGACATAAATTGTGTATTTTAACGCGATCTACATTTTTTGTGTAGTAAAATTTTGTCTATCTCTTATGGTTTACCAGTTATGAAAAAGTCGTTCATAATAAAGAATACTTTTGGAGACATTCCCAGAAAATTCGAGATATACATTTTAATTATCATGCCAATATCTTAAACATATGATATTTTAATCAAAATCGTTAGAGCCGTTTTTGAGAAAATTAAAATTTTCGAAAAATGTTCCATGTAAAGGGTAGTCTGGGGTGGGGGGATTTTCTTGAAAACCTTCGTGTCGCATCTCTGGAAGATACTGAACCTAAATACCAAGTTTGGTGTTTATCCGACTCTTCGTTTTTGAGTTATGCTGTTCACAGACACACAGACACACAGACAGACACACAGACACACAGACACACAGACAGACACACACACGGACATGTTTCCAAAAATGCTTTTTTTGGATTCAGTGAGTCTCAAAACATGTATTTCCGGTGAAATCTCGGTATCGAATTTTTGGGTGCAATGCAATACTTCCTCTACTTACTATACGTAGTAGAGAAAGTAAAAATCTGATGTGTTACACTCACAAAACTTTCTCTACTCTTGTACAAACTATTTTTACAAACGCTTATTCTCCATATGTTTCATGTTAATCGAGATATCGAGATGTCAATCTTATTTGTAATTTTCTTGTAGATGCAAGGGGAATATGGTAGGTTTTAAGCGATAGTCAAATATTTTAACGCTGGTTGCTATGTGACGCATTCCATTCTCTTTGCATGTCCAGGACATAAAAGAATGAATAACGAATTGGAGAAAAACTATAAGTATTGGAAATTTAAGGGAATAACAAGCAATATCTCGCAAACGGTTCACTCAACAAAAGAAATGTATATGACATAAATTGTGTATTTTAACGCGATCTACATTTTTTGTGTAGTAAAATTTTGTCTATCTCTTATGGTTTACCAGTTATGAAAAAGTCGTTCATAATAAAGAATACTTTTGGAGACATTCCCAGAAAATTCGAGATATACATTGTAATTATCATGACAATATCTTAAACATATGATATTTTAATCAAAATCGTTAGAGCCGTTTTTGAGAAAATTAAAATTTGCGAAAAATGTTCCATGTAAAGGGTAGTCTGGGGTGGGGGGATTTTCTTGAAAACCTTCGTGTCGCATCTCTGGAAGATACTGAACCTAAATACCAAGTTTGGTGTTTATCCGACTCTTCGTTTTTGAGTTATGCTGTTCACAGACACACAGACACACAGACAGACACACAGACACACAGACACACAGACACACAGACACACAGACAGACACACACACGGACATGTTTCCAAAAATGCTTTTTTTGGATTCAGTGAGTCTCAAAACATGTATTTCCGGTGAAATCTCGGTATCGAATTTTTGGGTGCAATGCAATACTTCCCCTACTTACTATACGTAGTAGAGAAAGTAAAAATCTGATGTGTTACACTCACAAAACTTTCTCTACTCTTGTACAAACTATTTTTACAAACGCTTATTCTCCATATGTTTCATGTTAATGGAGATATCGAGATGTTAATCTTATTGCTAATTTTCTTGTAGATGCAAGGGGAATATGGTAGCTTTTAAGCGATGGTCAAATATTTTAACGCTGGTTGCTATGTGGCGCATTCCATTCTCTTTGCAAGTCCAGGACATAAAAAAATGAATAACGAATTTGAGAAAAAGTATAAGTATTGGAAAATTTAAGGGAATAACAAGCAATATCTCGAAAACGGTACACTCAACAAAAGAAATGTATATGACATAAGTTGTGTATTTTAACGAGATCTACATTTTTTGTGCAGTAAAATTTTGTCTATCTCTTATGGTTTACCAGTTATGCAAAAGTCGTTCACAATGAAGAATACTTTTGGAGACATTCCCAGAAAATTCGAGATATACATTTCATTTCTCATGACATTATCTTAAACATATGATATTTTAATCAAAATCGTTAGAGCCATTTTTGAGAAAATTAAAATTTTCGAAAAATGTTCCATGTAAAGGGTAGTCTGGGGTGGGGGGATTTTCTTGAAAACCTTCGTGTCGCATCTCTGGAAGATACTGAACCTAAATACCAAGTTTGGTGTTTATCCGACTGTTCGTTTTTGAGTTATGCTGTTCACAGACACACAGACACACACACAGACACACACACACACAGACACACACACACACACAGACACACACACGGACATGTTTCCAAAAATGCTTTTTTTGGATTCAAGAGGTCTCAAAACATGTATTTCCGGTGAAATCTCGGTATCGAATTTTTGGGTGGAATGCAATACTTCCCCTACTTACTATACGTAGTAGAGAAAGTAAAAATCTGATGTGGTACACTCACATGACTTTCTCTACTCTTGTACTCAATCTAATTTTACAAACGCCTATTCTCCATATGCTTCATGTTAATCGAGATGTCGAGATGTCAATCTTATTGGTAATTTTCTTGTAGATGCAAGGGGAATATGGTAGCTTTTAAGCGATAGTCAAATATTTTAACGCTGGTTGCTATGTGGCGCATTCCATTCTCTTTGCATGTCAGGACATAAAAAAATGAATAACGAATTTGAGAAAAAGTATAAGTATTGGAAAATTTAAGGAAATAACAAGCAATATCTCGAAAACGGTTCACTCAACAAAAGAAATGTATATGACATAAGTTGTGTATTTTAACGCGATCTACATTTTTCACGTAGTAAAATTTTGTCTATCTCTTATGGTTTACCAGTTATGCAAAAGTCGTTCACAATGAAGAATAATTTTGGAGACATTCCCAGAAAATTCGAGATATACATTTCATTTCTCATGACATTATCTTAAACATATGATATTTTCATCAAAATCGTTAGAGCCATTTTTGAGAAAATTAAAATTTTCGAAAAATGTTCCATGTAAAGGGTAGTCTGGGGTGGGGGGATTTTCTTGAAAACCTTCGTGTCGCATCTCTGGAAGATACTGAACCTAAATACCAAGTTTGGTGTTTATCCGACTGTTCGTTTTTGAGTTATGCTGTTCACAGACACACACACAGACACACACACAGACACACAGACACACACACAGACACACACACGGACATGTTTCCAAAAATCCTTTTTTTGGATTCAGGAGGTCTCAAAACATGTATTTCCGGTGAAATCTCGGTATCGAATTTTTGGGTGGAATGCAATACTTCCCCTACTTACTATACGTAGTAGAGAAAGTAAAAAAGCACTTTTGGAAACATGTCCGTGTGTGTCTGTGTGTCTGTGTGTGTCTGTGAACAGCATAACTCAAAAACGAACAGTCGGATAAACACCAAACTTGGTATTTGAGTTCAGTATCTTTCAAGGATGCAACACGAAGGTTTTCAAGAAAATCCCCCCACCCCAGAGTACCCTTTACATGTAAGATTTTTCGAAAACTTTAATTTTCTCAAAAATGGCTCTAACGATTTTGATTAAAATATCATATGTTTAAGTTATTTTTATGACAAATAAAATGTATATCTTGAATTTTCTGGGAATGTCTCCAAAAGTATTCTTTATTTTGAACGACTTTTGCATAACTGGTAAACCATAAGAGATAGACAAAATTTTACTACACAAAAAATGTAGAGCGCGTTAAAATACACAATTTATGTCGTATACATTTTTTTGTTGAGTGAACCATTTTAGAGATATTGCTTGTTATTCCCTTAAATTTTTCAATACTTATTTTCTAAAATGGGAATTCGTTATTCATTTTTTTTATCTTGGATATGCGAAGAGTTATAATCTGTGGCAAAGGGAATGGTGCTGCACCTAGCAACCAGCTATTAAGAGATATGTATGTGCTTAAAGGCTACTGTTTTTCTACAATGCCCTGGTAAATATATTTTCCCCTTACATCTACAAGAAAATTAGCAATAAGATAGAGTCTGCAAATGTTTATCTCGATTAACATGAAGTAGATGGAGAATAAGCGTATGTATAAATAGTTTGTACAAGAGTAGAGAAAGTCATGTGAGTGTAACACATCACATTTTACTTTTTCTCATATTCGTTATTCATTTTTTTTATGTCCTGGACATGCAAAGCGAATGGAATGCGCCACATAGCAACCAGCTCTTAAAATATTTGACTATCGCTTAAAACCTACCATATTTCCCTTGCATCTGCAAGAAAATTAGCAATAAGATTGACATCTCGATATCTCGATTAACATTGAGCATATGGAGAATAAGCGTTTGTAAAAATAGTTTGTACAAGAGTAGAGAAAGTCATGTGAGTGTAACACATCAGAATTTTTTTATGTCCTGGACATGCAAAGAGAATGGAACGCGCCACATAGCAACCAGCTCTTAAAAGATTTGACTATCGCTTAAAGTTTACCATATTCCCCTTGCACCTACAAGAAAATTAGCAATAAGATTAACATCTCGATTAATATGAAGCATATGGAGAATAAGCGTTTGTAAAAATAGTTTGTACAAGAGTAGAGAAAGTCATGTGAGTGTAACACATCGGATTTTTTCTACCGCAAATCCCTATTCTTTTTTTTTCCGTGATATGCAAAGAGAACGGCCATCACAGAGCGACCCATTTTGACTAATGCTTTAGTTTGATGTATTCTTCTTATACCTACAGTGAAGTGTGTAAGAAGATTTAACTAGAAACACAAAACACCATTTAACTATAACGGCAATGCAACTCATCAGATTTTTACTTTCTCTACTACGTACAGTAAGTAGGGGAAGTATTGTATTCCACCCAAAAATTCCATACCGAGATTTCACAGGAACACACATGTTTTGAGGCGTGCTGAATCCAAATAAAGAATTTTTGGAAACCTGTCCGTGTGTGTGTGTGTCTGTCTTGAACATCATAACTCAAAAACGAAAAGTCCGATAAACACCAAATTTTGTATTTTAGTTTAGTATCTTCCAAGGATGCAACACGAAGATTTTTCAAGAAAATCCCCCGTTCCAACTACCTTCTACATGGAACTTTTTTAGAAAACTTTGGCTTTCTAAAAAATAACTCTAACGATGTTGATTCAAATACCATATATGAATGATATTTACACGACAAATAAAATGTATATCCTGAATTTTCTGGGAATAACCTAGGAAGTCCTCTTCATTGGGAAGGAATTTTGTATAATCTTGTATAACTTGTAAACCTTAAGCGATAGACAAAAACGTACCTCACAAAAAATGTAGATCTCTTTAAAACACTAATTTACTTAAAATAATTTTTTGCGGCATAAGCATAAATTTCTGAAATATCCATTATTAAAGGTAGGAATTGTTGAATACTTATTCTTTTAAAGTCCCATCAATTTTCAGTTGCAGCGATTGCACGGAAACAGTATGGAATTTTAAGGCCAGCACATAAACATTTGACTATCGCTGTTCTCTTTGTATTTTAAACGAAATGTGTAATGCAGCTATTTTTGCAAAGGTTTATTTGGATTAAATGTAGTACATAGAAAAACAAACTTTAATAAGAATAGTATGTATACTCATTAATAAAGAACGAGGGGAGAGAAAGTCATGTGAATGTGTCACATGAGATTTTTTAAATTCTGTCTTCATCCGTACTCCTTTGTTATTTATTTCCGCTAGCATATTCCTTAGGATCGTTCTAAAAGTGGCTTATATTATGCATTTTATTTTTCTTCCTCATATTTCTTCAAATTCTCCAGCTATATGTTGAACAGGGCGGGTGATATGGGCCACGCTTACTGTACGCAGAAATATGCCTATAAAACGTTACATGTAGTGATTAATGAAAATGGAATGCTGTCGTATTGCTGTTTGGATTGATCGATAAACATCGATCGATGCAAGTATCGGGCCGGAATGTACTCGTGCCCTCTGTGGAAGGAACAGCCAACTACATGGAAGAGCTACGGAAGCTCGCTAATGCAGAACATTTTCCAGTTGGAGCCGGTCAGTAATTGAAAGCTTTACCCTGAACAAGCCGAGACAGACTTTTCTTTTTTCAAATACACAGAGCCCATCTCATCTCATTAAAGATATCGACTTGCCGCGCCGACAAGGACAGGGCTATCAGGACCACACACGTTGAAATGGCCCCGGGCTGGTGTTACTCAGGTGTACCAACCTCCCATTCTTTGTTTCTTTCTTCTCCTTTTCTTTCCAACTCTCGTTTTTCTTTCATTCAGTACTCCTTTCGGCTAATGTTTTCAAACACTCGTTTCTCTGGCATGAATGCATGCCGCAGTATTTCAAGTTGCACTATAACCCCTTTTGACAGATTATTACAGCAAAATTATAACGTAAATCGTTTTTCTGCTTGAGGTATTCTTGCCAACAAGTTTCTAAGAAGTGTCCTCCCAAGGCTAGAGATCTTTAACAGCTGCATGTAACAAATGAATGGCAATCTGCTTTTCCCCTCTTAACTTCTGAACCCTTCTCTCTCCCAACAATAGCGACACCATAGCTTTTAGAGAATGCCAGCGAATTTAAAGTCTGTCTCCTCAGCAGGGTAGAATCGTCTATAAATTGATTTCCCTCTGAAACAATCGAATATTTTTCAATATATTTTTTTTTTGTCTTTGTGCAAATTCTGAAGAAATGTTGCAGTTAATAGAGAAGACCCCTGACTAATTTATACGTATAATAAAACTAATTAATTTCTTCTAGTAATTTTTGATTTTGGAAGAATGACTGATAATAAGCCAAAAAAGGAGGTTTTAAAGTTTTTGTTTGTATGTGTTGAAGTTGATAAGTTATTTTGTTGTATTGTTATTATTTGCCCCACGTTTTGGGAGCCAATTTGAAGTAGATGGTTGCTTCACGTATGGAAAGCCAATTTGGAGTAGTATTTATGTTTCGACTGTTGGGGAGCCGAACTTGAAGTAGTTGCAACCGCACGTATGGTAAAAAGTTTCCGGTAGCCTTCGCCCCAAATGTACTTTCCGGTGGCCTTTGCCCCAAATGTTTAAAAAAAATAAACATTGTAATTTGACTATTTCTTTAAATATTATTTGACATTTATGTTTGCCTCGGCTGCGTCAATATTTATTTTTAGAGACATTAATGTCTTAGCAGGGAGTGATGCGACTGAAGAATGTAGGCTTACACAGATTATAATTTTACTTCACTCCTTTTATTAATGCTTGACACAATTTAAATAACACTTCACTGATATAGAGAGCTGTGAGATTTTTTTTAATTACTTCCACTTTTTAACACGTAAACTATTTTTGTCTCGCACGAATACGTATTTAATTTCTCGAGGACTCATCTCGCGTCTGGTTAGGAGCCCTGTCTGCAAGCAACGCGTCCAGTTATGAGCGCTGTCTACAAGCAACTGACTGGATTTCTACTGCCTAAATTTGTAAATTTCTGTATTTCAAGTCTCTGATTGGCTATTCCTAATCCAATAGAATGCTTTTATTTAACTTAAGTTTTTTTCTGGTTGTTGATTGGCTATTTTATAAACTGTACAAAAATTACATTATTGTTGCTCCAATAATGACTAGTAGTATTATTACACTTTCTCACTCATTATTGCCTCAAGATTACCTCATTGTTAGCAACTTCTACCTATTATTCTCACAGCTTCTATATTATTAAATTACGTAATACATTCAGATAACATTATTACATGTATACAATAATATAAACATATACAATAACTGTAATATACACTTTCTATGTATTGTTACATACACATATTGCTTTAAGGCGGGCTGAAATCATTTAAGTGTTAAAAATACTGCCTCAGTGCGCATATATGTGTTACCTTTTCAGGCAAGAATGATTGAACACACTGTTATGAAACTTGGTATATAATATACTTTAGGTAAAACCAAAAAGGATCTTATGTGTTCCATTCCCATGACTTTCCCTACTCGCTTTTCTGCAAACTATTCTTACAAAAGCTAATTATTCTAGCTACTTCTTGTTAATCCAATAAACTCTCAATTCACATTTATACGTTTCGTTGTAAGATACAGTAGCTAAAGTGACAATCATATTTTTAAAGAGCTGTCGCTATGTAATGGCCCTGAAATTCCATGCTCTTTGTATGACCACAAGGAAAAAACGAAAACAAATTGCTTCCCAGTTGATAAATGCATAAGTATTTGAAAATTAAAAGCAGTAACATGGAATATCGCAGAAATGATTAACTCCACCAAAAACTTTTGATGTGTTACACTCACATGACTTTCTCTACTCTTGTACAAGCTATTTTTATAAATGCTTATTTTCCATATGCTTCATGTTAATCGAGATGCCGAGATGTTAATCTTATTGCTACTTTTCTTGTAGGTGCAAGGGGAATGGGTAGGCTTTAAGCGATAGTCAAATATTTTAAGAGCTGGTTGCTATGTGGAGTATTCCATTCTCTTTGCATTACCAGGTAAAAAAAGAATAACGAATTTCCATTTGAGAAAAAGTATAAGTATTGGAAAATTTAAGGGAATAACAAGCAATAACTCAACAACAAAAAATGTATATGACATAAATTATGTATTTTAACGCGATCTACATTTTTTGTGGAGTAAAATTTTGTCTATCTCTTATGGTTTACCAGTTATGCAAAAGTCGTTCACAATGAAAAATGCTTTTGGAGACATTCCCAGAAAATTCGAGATATACATTTTATTTGTCATGAAAATATTTAAACATGTATTTTAATCAAAATCGTTAGAGCCATTTTTGAGAAAATTAAAATTTTGGAAAAATGTTCCATGTAAAGGGTCATCTGGTGTAGGGGGATTTTCTTGAAAACCTTCGTGTCGCATCTCTGGAAGATACTGAACCTAAATACCAAGTTTGGTGTTTATCCGACTGTTCGTTTCTGAGTATTGCTGTTCACAGACACACACACACGGACATGTTTCCAAAAATGCTTTTTTGGGATTCAGGGGATCTCAAAACATGTATTTCCTATGAAATCTCGGTATTGACTTTTTGGGTGGAATACAATAGTTCCCCTACTTACTATACGTAGTAGAGAAAGTAAAAAGGCTATTTGACATAAATCGTGTGCTTTAACGAAATTCACATTTTTTTGTGTAGTAAGATTTTTTCTATCTCTTATGGTTTACCAGTTATGCATAAGTCATTCAAAATGAAGAGGATTTCACAGAAAATTCCTAGAAAATTCAAGATATACATTTTAATTCTCATAAAACTATCTTAAACTTATGGCATTTTAATTAAAATCCTTAGAGTCATTTTGGGAAAACCAAACTTTTCGAAAAGTTGTCTACATAAAGGATAATGTCCGGTGAGGAATTTTCTTGAAAGCCTTTGTGTTGCATCCTTGTAAGATGCTGAACTTATATATCAAGTTTGGTATTTAACCGTCTTTTCGTTTTTGAGTTGGGTGCAGGACACTTGCACTCAATGACACTTGCACTCAATCCTTATACCTGAGTACAAACTGGTTGCCTAAGGATAAGGTTGAAGTTTCCAATGCTAAGTAACGATGGTGTTATTGCCAATAATAAAAAATAATAATAATAATAATAATAATAATAATAATAATTATTATTATTATTATTATTATTATTATTATTATTATTATTACCATTATTATTAATCAGAGACTCTTAGCCGACATAATGTCGTTACCAGGAAACACCGAGTTTCTCATGTTTTTTTCTATTGCTTTTTTACTTTCTCTACTACGTATAGTAAGTAGGGGAAGTACTGTATTGTACCCAAAAATTCGATACCGATATTTCACCGGAAATACATGTTTTGACACCCCCTGAATCCAAAAAGATCATTTTTGGGAATATGTCCGTGTGTGTGTCTGTGAACAGCATAACTCAGAAACGAACAGTCGGATAAACACCAAACTTGGTATTTAGGTTCAGTATCTTCCAGAGATGCGACACGAAGGTTTTCAAGAAAATCCTCCACCCCAGATTACCCTTTATATGGAACATTTTTCCAAAATTTTAATTTTCTCAAAAATGACTCTAACGATTTTGATTAAAGTATCATACGTTCAAGATATTTTCATGACAAATGAAATGTATGTCTCGAATTTTCTGGAAATGTCTCCAAAAGTGTTCTCCATTGTAAACGACTTTTGCATAACTGGTAAACCATAAGAGATGGACAAAATCTTACTATACAAAAAATGTAGATCGCGTTAAAATACACAGTTTATGTCATACATTTTTTTGTTGAGTGAACCATTTTCGAGATATTGCTTATTATTCCCTTAAATTTTCCAACACTTATTTTCTCAAATGGGAATTCGTTATTCATTTTTTTGTCTTGGATATACAAAGAGTATTAATCTGTGGCAAAGAGAATGGTGCTGCACCTAGTAACCAGCTATTAAGAGATATGTCTATGCTTAAAGGCTACTGTATTTCTATATTGCCCTTGCAATTACAAAACAAGGGGAACATAGTACGCCTTAAGCGATAGTCAAATATTTTTAGAACTGGTCACTATGTGTCAAATGAAGTTCTCTGTGCATGTCAAAAGATCGTTTCTGCAAATGTTTATCTCGATTAATATGAAATAGATGGAGAATAAGAGTTTGTAAAAATAGTTTGTACAAGGATAAAAAAGTCATGTGAGTGTAACACATAAAAATTTTTGTCCTGGTAATACAAAGAGAATGGAATACTCCACATGGCAACTCTTAAAATATTTGACTGTAGCTTAAAGCTTACCAATTCCCCTTGCATCTACAAGAAAATTAGCAATAAGATTAACATCTCGATATCTTGATTAACATGAAGCATATGGAGAATAAGCGTTTGTAAAAATAGTTTGTAGAAGAGTAGAGAAAGTCATTTGAGTGTAACACATCATATTTTTTATGTTGTTTTCTCACTCTTCATAAATAAACTAAAAACCATTTGTATGAAGCAGTTTTCAATTGTTCTTACACCAACGTAAATAACGAAAATTCTTAATTTCTGAAACGCTTAGTTTTGGAGATTTGTATAGTCTCAACTTAAATGGTCCATCTTGTATATAGCAGCTAATGTAGGGTGCTGAATAAAAAGGATGAAAGCAGAAAAAATGCATCAGAAATGACGTTTTCAAGAGCAATAAAGTGATGCACATTAAAAGATCGCATTAGAAATGAAGCCATGTGTAAAGAATTGCAAATTACACCCCTCCTAGATAAAGTTAAAACTTATAGAACAAAATGGATTCAAAATCTAGATAGAATGGAAGAGAGTTAAATACCCAGCCTGGAAATATGCACCTGTAGGAAGGAGATCCCAAAGAAGACCAAAAAAGGCGGTGGGATCAAGAACAGGAACAGGCCAGAAGGCCTATACCATGAAGTCGATGATGATGGTAATGATGTAGGTATGTATGTTTTGCTATATTTTCAACTTACATATAATAATTGCAGTTTCTCTGCTATTTTCTCTGTTCTCATATAACTTATGGCTATCACTTTAAAAACTTAGCGTGTAGCTATGTATTACACATATAATAATCCGTCTTAGCCAGGTTATTTACGCAGAATAGTTACAAAAAGTTATTCCGTTTCCGCTTTTGGCAGTTTTCCGATTTAGAGCACTATTTATTTTCCGTTTGTTCCAGGTTTTAGGTATATAGGGAGTCCGGTTTAGGCAGGTTTTACTGTACTATATTTCCCAACCAGAATGTGAGACATATCACTAAAGCGCACTGAACGGCTGGAATCTCCAATGAGATTTTGCTCAAACTAACCCTATACAAGAGGCACCTTTCTGCTAAGGAAACCGGGACACAGCAGTAGACACTTGCACACGTTTTGGAATCCTACCCTCATGGAGAAGTACTACGTAATTCTCGCCATCACAAAATTCGCTCTATGATTGCCGAAGAACTGCGAGCGAACAACTGTAAACTCTTGGAAGAAGTCGGCGGTCTGGACACTACAAGACGAATTGACATTATTGCAATTCCAGAAGGCAACAAAATAGGATTTATCACATACCCAAGCGTTAGGTTTGAAAAGCTTAAAGGACAACCAGAAGAAGTCGACAAAGAGAAAAGGGTTATTTACGCACCCACAATCCCATACTTCAAGGAAAAATATGACCTCAGTAATCGGTCTTATGGACAGAGCTCTGGGCATCATTCCTCTACACTTTTTTAACACCGGGAAAAAGTTTGAGTGAAGAAGGAACAAAATAAAACAAAACGTTATATCTGCATTTGCCCTTCTTCGAACCAAGCGAGGTAGCGCCGCGGTAACGTGTACGTCTTGCATTCGGGAGTCTCGGGCTCGATCCCCGAAAACCGCCCACTCTGATCCTGGGTTTTCGTGATTTCTCAAGGTCGACAGGAGAATGCTTCTACGACTCTCCTCCCTCTCATTTCCTGTAACCATCATCTTCCTTGTAGGAAGAGTTGTAGGACCAAGCGACGGTGTTCGGCGGGTTGCGGCTGGGCGGTGGATGTACGCGATGTAGAGGTTTCTTTCCTGGCGTCGTTGTGGAACTGCTCAGTAAGAAGCCGCCTCCGGGTGCTCTCTCTCGTGCGTCCCTACGGGGATCCCGTGGGTTTGGGGCTTGTGGTGGGCCCGCGCGGCGTAGGATGAGTTAGATCTGGAAACGTTAGGGACCCCGTCGTCTTTCGGATCTGGTTGCCCTTCGGGTATCTCCCCCAATCCCTCCCTCCCAGAGGTCACAGTAGAAGCATAAAGGTCCTTGTGGTCTACTTGCGGTGCTCTGCCCCGGTTTCGGAGGCCCCTCCGTTCGTACCTTTATCTTTTGCCCATCTTCGAAATAGTTTGTATAGTAATCATTTTTGGTATTTTTACTGTTTATGTTCCATTGCTATAAATTATTTACCATATGCATAACATTTTCTATTATCACGTTTAACAGCCCTTTTCGCCTGTTGTTTTTCTTTTTAACTATTGTATTAAGTGAAAAAAAACTTATAATTTGTCTGTTTTACTCTGTTCTTGATGGCAGTCCGTAAATACAGAGAGTTGTTATTCTTTCTTATTCTTCTTCTTTCTCCGTTTACCCTCCGTTAGGAGGACTTGCATCCCCGGGATGAGCAGTTAAATTAATTGGATCGGATGTAGGACAGTCAGGATGGGTGATCAGCCAGAAGCCTGGTATGAAAGCGAGGAAGGAGATGATATGACGTGATGGTGAAATGGATAAAAGGAAAGGTGATAATGGAGCAGTTGGTGGAATGAATGGCGGAGGAAACCGGAGAACCCGGAGAAAACCCGCCTGGACCCCGCTTTGTCCACCAAAAATCTCACATGCAGTTCCCAGGGATCCAACCCTTTGCGAGAGGCGAACGGTCCAACCATTGTTTATTTATTGTTTCAATAAATAAAAATAAATAAATTTTATGCGCTGTAAAATAGTAAAGGGACAAGTAAAGGACTGAAATGAGCAAATACATTATTTTATTCAACCTACCATTATAAATGGATGTTACAGTATTTAATATTGTGCATAATTGGTTCATAATGGCACGAGTGCCAATAATAGCAAGATATATTTCCTATACCTATATTGATGTAATACCGGTACTCTAAATTTCTATGGTTTATGAAGAGAAGATGAAACCATTTGTGATATTCTTTTCTCCCGAACAACGGACATTTAGAAATCTTTCCTACATTATTACATAAAGAATAACTGTTTACCATGAATGTGCTTATAATAGGCTACATCACAGTCCTAGCACCTCCTCACTTCTCTTCTAGGAAGGGAATGCATGCAAGTGGCTGTCTTGCTTATTGATTCAATACGCCAGGCAATAACAAATGAAATGTAGGTGGATAAACTAATGTCTCATTTACAACGTAAGAAGACGCTCTCACTTATGTCAGCTATGGATGCCGGATAATTTCATGATGTAATTTCCTGTTAAGATTGCATGTAATGTATCCAACTCGTGGTTAATCGTAACATAACACTCGTGAAAGTTGCCGTACGAACGACAGTGGGTGCGACAAACATTCACTTATGCCATAAGCATTAATATTATTCACTTGTTGCATAATTTACTATTCACTGATAACATCATTTGCCTTAAAAACAATAAACATTGAATGTGCCAATGTTTACTTTCGGTTTTATGAAAACTTACACTGTGGTTCATTTTGCCCTGGATCCGAGGTAGAACGAAACACTAGCATACTTGTTATAGACCTGAACAAGATATGCATACAGGTAATTCATAATTTAAACACTATCAATAAAATTTAATGTTGTACACAAAAAGATACTAAGCTAAAATCTTTAAAAACTGATTTGTCTGGATAAAACAATAGTGTAAACCCAATACTCGCAGACAAAGATGGTGTCATCACCGCCAATTCCAACACATCCATTACGGGTTCTATTCTTCTATTGTCCCCGTGGTCTAGAGGTACCATACTTAGTCTATAGTTCCCGAGGTCGCGGGTTCAAACCCGGCGGAGGGCGATGGATTTTTTTTTCGGGCGTAGAAAACCTTAGCATTGCTTCCTTCGGAAAAGAAGTAAAGCCGGTGGTCCCTAGTAGATTTACGGCACGTAAAAGAACCTCAAGCCCGATAAAGAGGCATCTGAGCAAAATTGTTGGTCGTTCACGCCCAATATAGAATGTAACGCTAAGGACCATAGCAGTTAACGAGCGTCCATAAATACAAACTGAATTTAATTTTGTTTGTTCTATTTTGTCCCGAATAGCTAAATCTATGTTTATCGTTAATAATCTAGTTAGAAAGAAATTAACCTTACAATTATTTCAATATGCAGCTTAATTGTCACTATTAAAGAACCTGTGGTGCATATATAATAAAATAGTAACTTGTTTTACCTACTGTGATAAAAATCATGTGAACATATATAGCACCCTGACAAAACAGCACACAACACACATTCCACTAAGTTTTTTTTGGGGGGGGTGGGGCTGGTGTTTAACGTCCTTTAACCTGGTAGGTCATATCGGACGATGAATGAAAATGAATGAAATAATACTCAAAAGAGCCCGAAGTCTTATAGCTTATAGTTACTCGACGTTCGTCTATCCAGGATAAGGGAAAACCCCGAAGAAAAACCTTATTCGAATAACTCACCGTAACCGAGATTCGAACTCGGGACCTCTTGAATGCGAGGCAGACAAGCTAGCGCCACACCACAAATTTGGGTACCACTGGGTTGTGGTTCAACCGACACAATGCGCGGGAGCTCTGTTATTAAGCTCTGGGAGTCCCCCATAGTTTGCCCCACCCTACTAGACTTTAAATATAATAAATTCTGTTCTGCCCCGAAGTTGTGTTATCCCCCAGTTCCAACATTTTCCAAGAGTGGCCAACTTAATGCTTTCCTGATACCAGGCGATAGTAATCGAGGGCAATAGATACTCGCGGTTCGACTTCAATCGATCTGGCTTTTATTTGAAAATAAAGTTGGCCATGTAACAGGCATTCATAAGCATCGATCTCCCGACAAATAATACACATTATACATGTGTTAAGTGTATGACAGCATCTCGGAAATAGAAATTTTTCCTCTATTCTATTATAGACCACTTACCGCCCTTATAATACAATATATGTCGCGGTAACTTCCTGTTATCTTATTTGCTGAGCGCCTGTTATTGTTTTATTATTTTGAATTTTGAGTTCTTTGTCCTCCGGCTAGCTATTATTACTCAGTCGAGCAAATCTCTTAAACAGGATGTGTAAACGGAAAGGAGTTGTTACTAAAAGATAACACTGATAAAAGAATTTGTTTTTACACTTTTATTGCCGTCACACTTTATTCATTTCACATAATTACCCTTGATACACACCAGACTGAAACTGTTATATTTTAGAATGTAACTATAATCACTTATTTGCCGCACATTATTAATTCGCGTATTTCACATCTTTTAACTAACTTTACGACTCGAGAGATTCTGTAGAACTGCGCGACGTGTAACCCGTGGATGATTCTGTTGAACTGCGCGACGTTTGCCTTGTGAATGATTCTGTAAAACTGCGCGTTACCCGTCTCTGGCTCGGAATTTATACTCCCTCACCCCGATATGCCTAAAGATTATAATCGAGCTGCTATTGGTTAATAAAACGCGCCAACATTAGCGTCTATTTTTATATCCAATCAAAATTACGAACGCATGTGCTCTAGGGAAGATATTCCCTCCATTTCTAAAGAAAAGCGCGCTACTCTGACGTCATTTGTTTGTCTCTTCTAATTGATAAACAACTCACCCCCTCGCTCATTGTTACCCACTCCTATTGTCAGTTTCAGTGAGGCCGTGTAAACTTATTTCCTAACAATGCTTATAGTTAACAAACATCTCAAATCATTGTCATACAATAATGTTAATTTACACTACAATCACTCTGGCATTTACAGTGTTGTGATATAAAATACTGCCTCATATACAATAATTAAAGGCCTAGACGTTTTACTTAGGTATCGGAGGTAACCGAAAAAATAACTATAAGACAATCACTTTATTACTGAACAAAGAGGTTATGCAAATAAAACAATTTAAAAAAGCAAATTTCTCTGGCTTCTTGGTGAACTTTTGTTTGTGAGTGTACAGGGAAATTGGATCTGTGAGACCTCGAAGGGGGGAAGAGGTTATTTTTATGCGCCAGAATCTTGGAGCACGTGTGATATTGGATCCGGAGTCAATTGCGAGTAAGTAATTGGTGCCAGAGGTGGGGTGTAGGGGGATGGGCCGGGGAATGTATCAAGTCATGCTATTGGCACCCCTGCCTTTACTTCTTTTTTTCCCTTGCTTTCCTTTCTGTCCCCTTTCACATAAAAGAGTTGCTCGCTCAAATGTGAAAATCCACCCCGGCGAGACACCCGGAGAATCAAGCGCTTCGCGTAGCATCAAAAAATCGATGTGCCTGGAAATTATAACACAAGATAACCTAAAGTAAGGGAAAGAAGGAAAATTGGGATAGATCAAAACAGCTGAGTATAAATATTGAATAATAAAACACGCATGTGTAAATATTATAATTATATTATATTGAATAATATAAATGTATTTTTGTACGTAGCTGTTGAAAAATTTAATAATTGCATTTTCACATTCTATTAAAACGATTGATACAAGATTATACGTGCATGTTTATGCATATTTTAGTTGTTAATGCATATTAGGAACGTTTGTGCATGCTTCATACACATTTGCAGGCACTAAGACACACAAGATGGGCACTATTCTGTGGATGGTGGAATAGCGTTTTGTTTTTGGAGTTAATAAGATATGTTATTGTGATATTAATGGTCAGATTAATGTTTCTATTTCCAGTTCCGAAGACTTGATGACGGAAGTGGCTAAAACATCCTTTGTGCAATAGGTATTGTAGTACAATGAGCTTCAGGAAGAAAAGATTGCAAGGACTAGTGGGCTTACTAAGCACCGCCTGTTTCCTGCTGCGCGAACTCTCTCTCAAGTTCAGAAACTGTATAATGGGAAGCACAGAAACGGAAGGACTACCACCTTCGAAAGCCCAGGGAGGCGCCAAACGGTTATTCCGACCGAGGATATTTCCATTAGGCCGATGTCTTCCATGTCCGCTTACGCAGGCATGGAAGTGGATACGCCACGGCGTCACCCCCATAAGTGGAAGTCTACCGAATAGCCTCAGAGGACCGATAGACGTTCTAGCTCGGCGTCTTCAGGCCTCTCAGGTTGGTACTGGAGGACATTGGGGTCTCTCACAACCCCGCCTTAAAGCTCACGTTATCGTCGATGTGCGGATTTTACAGTCCAGCCCCGTATTTCTTGCGACCGAAAGCAACAGTGTTGTCGTTCTGTTGAGATGCTGCGAATATACGTTAAATACAGACGATCGTTTCATGGCCCGGTTTGGATCGCGTGTATGCGTGCTCTGCGCGTTGTCTACTACACCAAGGGGTTTTCGTTCTAAAACTCTCGCGTTAGATACTCATGAGTAATAGTAGCATGCACTATGTAAATAAGCATAAGAAATACAACATATAAAATATTGGAAACAGGATTAAGAACCAATGTTAATATTGGGAATAATTTAAAATATAAAACTAACTTGTAACATAGCTGTGATTAGAATATGCGAGCTAGCAAACCAGAGGTAAAAGTTCATCAACACACGCTAATGCGCACAGGGTTCAGGTTAAACATCAGAAAATAGAAAGAGAGGGCAGAGAACAGAAAGAGACAGAAATAGTG